>JAODKN010000001.1:27241130-27270563 GCA_026774425.1 Petrocephalus zakoni
TTGTGAATCTGTCTTGCTGTCGTCCTCACTGTATTTCTGTGGGTATGGATGGGACACCGTGTTGCCCCTTTGTGAATCTGTCTTGCTGTCATCCTCACTGTATTTTCCTGAGTATGGATGGGACATCGTGTTGCCCCTTTGTGAATTTGTCTTGCTGACTTCCTCACTGCATCTCTGTGGGTATGGATGGGACATCGTGTTGCCCCTTTGTGAAATTGTCTTGCTGTCATCCTCACTGTATTTCTGTGGGTACAGTGTACCTGCCAAAGTGACAAGAGGCCAGAGCAGTCAAGGGTATAGCTACAAGCCGAGGCTGCCCCCAGGTTTGGGTTTGAAGTCCGTTTGGACGGAGAGGTGGCTGGGTACCAGGCTGATCCCACCTCCTTCCCACCCCCAACTGGGACGTTAAGAAGGTGATAATCTGGCGATGAGGTGGCTCATTCGGCACAAACGACATTGAAACACACTTGAGATATTTATAGGCTGTTTTGATTGGCAGTGCGGTAGAGATGTTCTCCCTCCCTAAGGCTATCATTAACATATTATCATTGACTGCCGCAATCCCGGGGTGAGCCGCTTAACATTAAATCCTCACGAGTTTGAGTTAAGGAGGCGGAGACGAGCAGCCTGTCAGACTGCAGCCTTCCGGGACCCTCAGCTGGTAGGAAGCTAACGAGAGCTGATCCCTCTGACTCGTTTTACAGAGCTGACGATTGAAGGGAACGTCGCCGGGACCAGCTGAGAGGACGCTGCCTCCACCCACCCCCTGACCGCAACTCTATCCCAGGGAATGGGCAGTGTCAGGAAAGAGTCGCTTCTTGCCGATTGCTGTTTTATCCCAATCGCATGTTTGTGACTAGAGGGGGACTCGCATCCCTCGAAATGCTGAATCTGTCGCCATCTAACCCCAAGACAAATTATGCACACTACTGCAGGTTTAGCATTATATTCTTGTGGATTAAAATAAGCACACATGAGTAATGTCTTATGTGATGTTGTTAGATCAATCTGTCTCTCACAGTGGATTGTAGTCATCACTTTTACATACAGGCAGTTCCCAGGTTATGAACCTCTAACTTACGGACAACTCATACTTACGAACTGACTGCCATTTAAAATTTGAGTTATATATAAGGGAAAACATTGCACAGCTTCAGCGGTTCGTCAGCTCGAGGTACAGTACAGTATCATATGTAGTTACTTTTATTATTAGTGTATAATTCGACTTAAATTCAATTTAAAAAGACATAAGGAACGGTTTGTAACCTAGCGAATGTCTGTATAGTAATACACTGCACACGTCCAAAAGGGATTACAATTCCCTTACAATAGTAGAACAGGCTTACACAACTCTTCCATAAATGGGGTATTTGTGTGTGATTTGTGCTTATTTGGGCAATGCAGGCATGTAATGAATCTTGACCCAGGGAACATTATTTTCACTCATGGAATTCTGATTAGATACAGATCTGAGTGGGGGGTAGGATTACGCCTTTTTATTCTTCTTATTGTTCCAAATTAAGCGCAGTGTCATGTCCAAATAGGGGATCTTTTATTTAACTAGGGTTACTGAAGGGGATCTTCATATAGAACAGGCAGGAAGCCCAAGATCACAATGAACAATTAGCATAATGACAGTTTTGAAGCTTCACTCCAATATAATGTTCAGTGGAGATTTAGAAGGGAGTTTGCTGCAGTGGTGATGGTGATACCAGCGGCAAGCATCGTGGGAAATTCCCAGTGAATTCATGAAGAAATGTAGATTGGAAGATATTTGTTAAAGTGAGGCATAGCTACAGCATTTAACACATCTGTGTGCTGTTCTGTAGCCCTCATTCTTGAAGATATATTTACTGTATATGTACAGATGCTTATTTAGTCTCAATACCTTCAAGTATGACACATTGACACAAATTTCACAAGCTGTCATTGTTAGTTTTGGCAGTAAATGCTATTGACTTCCACACAAAGCCATATGAGAAACCAAGCACCAAGTCAAATGACACGTAAACTGACAGAGTGGAATATTTTTAAAAATTATTATTGTTATATATCTTACAAGCTGGGCTCTCATGGTGGGACATTGTATGAAGGACTTGGGGTCACGATATAGGAAACTTCAGCGGAACGATCACTGCCACGGATCTGTTTTCCTGTCATTTCTACAGCTGCACATCACCCGAACCACTCCTGTTACTCTCATGAATCCTTTTTCTAGGGAGTTTGTTTTGATTCTGACACAGAAAACTCCGGCATCATAGGCGCACCTGCTGTGTGCTTGAAGCCCGCATTGACTGGGGCCTACCTGTCATCTCCTATCTGTCTTACCCGACACATGTCTTCTGCCTACGGAGGCTGTCGTGGGACATTTTGCACACTCCTAGTGAATGACAGCCATTGTCACGCCTCACAAAGGAAGAACCCCTAGCATTTCCCTTACAAAAAATGTTTTACGGCAAGTACAAGGGAGCCTATTTACAGGGTTGCCAACTTTGGTCAGCTGGCTAGCCTGAGATGTTCAATTTGAGACAATTCTGCACATGCATTTACATGTAACAATTTTATTACCTTTAAAATGTAGGGTTTGTAAATTACCCCAATGCTAATTTTAGGTTTATTATGGAATAATATAGATTTGCCATAAGATTTCTTGCGTGAGCGTCACTCCAAATGTGTGAAAGTCGACAGTCTTTTATTTAGACAGTTATTCTTTTAGGGCATTGTTTATTTGCTGTCCAGTTACTTTCCAAATGCAATTTTGGCAACACACAATTCACACCCCTTTACATACACCCAGCAGGAATTTTGTGTATAATCAAACCAAAAGCCCCCCCCTTTCTCTGGTTTCCTAGAAAATAAACCTTGAGTAACATTTGTTGTGATGGTGGTCATATCTGATGAACTATAGGAAATGCTGTGAGTGTGCTGGCTTTATGGAGACTGTTACAGATAAGATCATAACCCTCAACACATCCCCATGCCGTTTTCTTGTCAAAAACAAGCCCTGCGGCTGGTCCTCAGGCAGCATCTGACGTAAACAGCTCCATTCAGAGCTCAAAGGGCCCGATTCTGGCAATTTCACTTATTCGGAAACCAAACTATGGCGGTGACAGGTGTGTCCGTGTCATTATAGATGAGTTACGGCTCAGATGAAACGGTGGAGGCCTGAACATCTGCGAGGCCCCAAACAGCATTCCTCAGCCCAAGTGAGCCCCCCCAGGTCCTTCTGAATTTCAGGCCATGAGACAGCCACCAAACATCACCCTGAATCTCACACGGTTTCATAAGTCGACAGACTTGAAGGATACATAGATGTTCTAGGATTTCCTGAAGCTCTTGGTTGGACACCTCTTCTCACGTCTTGCTCACTCTTTCCATTGTAGCTGAGCAGAGTGTCTAGGGGCAAATCGCTGGGGTCTGAGACTGACCTTTTGTTAAGTACTCGTCAAGGAATTTACATTTCGAGAGCCCCACGACGGCTGCGTGTCCCGTCGGGTCCGCGTGGAGTACGTGACGAGACACGACCCTGTCGCCGCGCGCGGGAAACATGACCCGTGGGGTGCTGGAGCGCTGGGCCAGGCTACTGCACGGCGTGACTGACAGCCATTGTTATGCTTTGCACAAAGAGGGCTGCCGCTACTTCCTGTGTGGAAATATCTCTCATTACACACACCTGCTGAGAGATTTCTCGTCTGACAACACAGATTTGGGGGCTCTTGGCTCACCATTCACGTGGCGGAGCAGGGAAACAGCACTAGCAGAACTCTGAGACATAGAGCAGGATATAAATACATTTAAGAGTTTATTGCCGTGCTTAAACCTGATAATAAGATTCGAGATTTTTATTTGTCACATGCAAGAATGCAGCAGTACACTAGCAGGGACATTTATCCGCCACTATTTCAGACTGCAATAAACAAGGAAATGGGATAATGAAATTAAAGTAATTTAATAATAATATTAATATTAATTGATTAATATGGATCAATTAATAATAAGATCATATAACATAATAACATAACAAAATAAGTACTAAAAATATAGAAATATATTAAAAGTATATACAAGTACGGATAAAAAGTTATAAGAATAGATGAGAAAAAGGTCATTTGTGCAGGGTGCAGTCATAGCATATTGTAGTTTTTACTGTAAATGGGGGTGTTAATAATCCTAATGGCCGTGGGGTAGGAGATTCTCCTTTGGCTCTCAGGCCTGGTGGTGGCCCCGGAGGAGCCTGCCTGAGTGCAGACTCTGGGACGGTGTTTGGCACGGCCGGGGGCCTGTCTCTGACGATAGTTAGTGCCCCAGACCCGCTACGCTGGATGTAATTGTCCTGCAGGGCAGGTCAATTTGTCCTGGAATGCAAGCTTCAAAGGAGAGCACAGGACAATGGCTAATCATTCATCCACTTATAGCCTTGGATATAATCACAAATGTATTTTAATACTCCTTTTACATTTCTATTAATCTAAAAATGTGCATGAATATTGCCTTTGATCCAAATCACTTTTGTATGCAAATACCTTATTTCCCTCTTTAAATGATCTGTTGTCTGTATAATTTTCCATCGGCCACATATGCTATAAAAAGTCTAAACCCTGTTAGCCAAGTAAAGGTATTGATCCACAGCTGAAAAAAGCCGCATTAGCTCACTAACATTCCCCAGTGACTACCTGTGTATTCACGCAGAGAGAAAGCAAGACCGGAATGATGTCATGGGATGAGAGGTGCCTGAAGCGTGGCTCCCTAGCGCAGCCGTCCAATAAGCTGCCTGTCGCTAGGAAGAACATGGCAACAGGGTCTCCTCCTGTCTCAGCTGATGCATCACCTCACATAGCCTACTTACCCGACCCCCTCCAAACAGAATTTTAAAAACAAGGGCTCTGTAGACTGGGCTGCTCCCCTCCCATTGCTGTTGCTAGGAGACAAGCGAGCCCATTCCAGTGTAAGTACATTCCTCACCCCAGCCCAGGTACTGAATCCAACATAAAAATAATACATTGAAATGTAATAATTTCTCTTCATAATGAATGAATGTGATCTGGACACTATGCGCCATAATAAACCAGCTAGCTGGATGGCTATTACGGTCATTTAGAATGGCCCTAATTATGCTGTATGTTATGACATACATAATATTACAATACATGTATAGAAATAATCCTTAGTGTAAGAATACACCAGGGGTGTTGTGTC
Source organism: Petrocephalus zakoni (assembly GCA_026774425.1). Taxonomy (NCBI): domain Eukaryota; kingdom Metazoa; phylum Chordata; class Actinopteri; order Osteoglossiformes; family Mormyridae; genus Petrocephalus; species Petrocephalus zakoni. Next base: position 27,246,327 of record JAODKN010000001.1, read on the forward strand.
CTAATCAAGTATCAGACACATCATCAAGGCTCTCAATGTGCCCTGTCTTCCACAGAAGCCGTCCCTATACCTGTCACCACTGTGCTAATAAGTACCTGTGCTAATTAAGACTCGACCTGGAAATGCAAAGGGTCACAACATAATTCCACAGCATGCTCTGACGGGCATAAGTTTAAAGCACAGTAGGGGATTATCCCGCGGAGACAGCTAAAGGGGCCCGGAGCGGAGCGTCTTCGCTGGCTGACGAGGCCATCTTCAAAGCCCTGCTGTCCACAGGAAATTGGGTCTGCAGGTGGACAATGTCTGGAACAAATGTCCTTGTCAAAGGGTGTATGAGTCAGAGAGATGAGTTGGTAACCCTAACCCTTTGTGATGTGCTATGTGAAGAAATAAGCCATGGGAAGACATTTTATTTAAGAAGATTCATATATCTATTCTATCCATCCAGGGTCCAGGGGGGTGGGGGGCAGGTGCAGCTTATCACAGGCAGCACAGTGCATAGGCTGGGGGCACAGCCTAGATGGGTGGATGGGATGCTGGTCCGTAACAAGGCATAAACCACATCCAAACTGCAAAATTCCACAATTACTGATCATTGTAATATTTATTTGCCGAGCACTCAACCCGAGACAGTGATCCCGTAATGTATGATACAGTACACTTTGAAAAGCAGTGATTTCTTATGTATGCAACTCAGTTTACTTATCAAGTTTTAAACAATCGTAAAGATTTAAACAACCATATCCAGTTCAAGGTAAAACACAAATTATACTGTCATACCATTACATCCAAAATCATGGAAAATTATTTCATCTATATTACTCATGGTCAGCCCCACCCACATCCAAAGGGTCCATAAATCTCCCCGCAGTGTGAACAAACAAAGGCACTCGTGCACAGCACGTACATATATACACAGTGCACGGCTGATACACGAATGGATGCTTAATTGTTATCATTAATTCCCTTGAGCAGAAATTACGTTCCCACAGTAATAGTGTGTGTAACAATAATAATTTATTTTTATTACTATTTTTCACAAGCAGCGAGCATGGTTGCTTCACACCTCTGGGATAGGGGTTAGAGTTTCCACCCATCTGTGCCGTTTGCATGTTCTCCCTGTGTTATCTTGGAGTTTCCTTGGGGGTTTTCCCCACAGTCTTGAAACATGCTATGGTGAATTGGAGCTGCCTTATTCTCCATACGTGTGTGTGCCCTGAGATGGGTTGGTGCTCAGTCCAGGGGTTTTCCCTGCCTTACACCCATTACTTCTGGGATTGTTGTTATTGTTAATATTATTGTTCAATTAATCAAGTATTCATTATGAGAAACAACTCATAGCTTCTAAACCTGAAACATAAAAGAAAACAACAAAACAGATCTGAAGAGATTTTGAAGGATCAGAATGAGCTGTTCACCCAGCATGGATCCCAAACTGCAAATGGCACGTTGGTATCAGTGGGATCATTGCGTCTTCTGGGAGGTCAACTTAATGGCTCCCTCCTTAACACCAAAGCCTGAGAGGCAGACCATCACCCATCTACAAATACATGAATAAACCCGTTGTAATTACCATGCCTGCTAATTATTAGGGTACACGCTGCCTTGCTGAATGTGTAATTAAACTGTCGTCACCACATTAAGGGGAACCACATTCTGATTTTTCCATCCATCAAGGCTAGAACGCTAATTGCCACTAATTCACATACTTCGCCGATTCATGTATTGTGGAAAAAAATAGAAAACACACACAGACTGGGCCTTCACCCCCCTCCAAAAACCTGGTGCAGGGTGAAGGAATTATCCAGTGAATCAACCTCCCCCCCACCCCCAAATAATGTCTGACACCAAAAAAAAAAAGTGTCTCAGAATATTCTGGATTTAAACGATCCACCATGCCTAAAACAATTACGCATGATAAATTGGTTACAAACTAATATATACCCTGAGAATTTCTGACTGGTTTTTCAAAATAAGTAAGTCTCAGATGTACAACCCCTAACCCCCAGGTTAGCCAAGCTAACAATCCTTAAAGGTGAAAGGTTCCCTGTATACTAAACTAAGTCTCCACATTCCTGTCAGGAAATCAGAACACAGAATTCCAAAATGAACTGCCTTAAAAACCAGTTAACATTATCTCATGACTGGCCTCCCAAATGTGTGTCGTCCTGTGACATTTTCCCAGCCCTACATTGAACACATCCTTCCCGGAAACATTGTTTCAGCATGTGTCAACGGTGCTGCTGAACCCAGCAGAGCCCGTAGGGGGCGATCTGGCGAGACGGGGCCCATTCACTACACCCGCACGCCGTCACGCTCACAACACAGGCCGTATCTTGTGACCATGTGATTCAACTTCAGATCAAAATGTCTTTGTTCTGTCCACCACAACATCCAGTTCTGCCACAATACTCCAAATGGTATCCCCCTCCCTTTTGTCAAGTTTTGACATGGTCATAACATTAATAATCTGCTCCCCGTTAAATGACGTGAAACTTTCTTTGGTCATCTAACCTACTTTGTTTGGTTTGTCTTCTTTTCATGTATTCTTGTTACTAGAATAACTTTCCTTTTTAGGTAGACACAAGAATATCTATTCTATTCCCCAGTACCAAAAATCAGAGAGGGCACAAAAATCAGAGAGATTTTCTGTGAGACTTAAAATAAAACTAAATTAGCATAATACAAGCTATCAAGGAGATTTTTCTAGAAGGTTCGTAGATTTTTTTACTGAAATATTTGTGTAGTAGGTAAAATAATTTATGGGCAATAAAACACACTTGGTTACCTGAAAAACCTGGGCGCCACTCTTTTACAAAGTAGTGCAATTCTGCTAAAAACAAAACAACATCGCAAAACAATTATGCCCTGGATTTTTGCGGCTTTGTTATAACTGTGCACGCTTTAGTTCACTGGGGAAATGACAGTATGACCAGGAGAGCTCTCGTGAGGGTACATGTCCAGTCTGTGGAAGATGATAGGAACCATAGCTTCATGCCAGCAGAAAATTAAATCATGACAGTACTCATTTGGATTGCCGACACCCTCACGCTGGGCAGCTAGCTAGGCTTCGGTTTAGGGATTTGTGTTATGCTGGGTTTTTTTTCCTCTCAGCTGCTATTTCCGGTAGCTGTCTTCAGGTTCCCACCGGTACCTTCAATCTCCCCAGCCTGGCTAAAGTGGGCGAGGACTGGACTAGCAAAGCTGACAGCCTTGTTTCTGCGTCCTTGATGGCATCCGCCAATGGGCAATTACCACCTCACCATCGCCCATGCAGGGAGGCCGCACATGCCAAGCTCTGACTGTGCTCGTGTCCGGCGACCGACTGGGCAACAGACAGACATCATATGGGGAATATTACCCTGTCGGACCAGGTCCTCTGACAAGGCTCGAGACGGCCTTTCGCCACCCCGGCGGGATGAAGACGTAATCCCCATGCTTTAATTATCACGAACTGTACAGGAAGGAGGTTGTAGAAGCTTATTTCAGCTTCCGCATTGCTCTTCAGGAGAATACTTTGCATTATATGAGTCTCCTAATGTTTCAGGCAAGGTCACAGGGATTTGAGATGGCCGTCCATTAGTGTTTGTGTTGATCCTCTGCATGCCTACAGAATATGTAAATTTCATTGAACGTTTACTGGATGTGACTTTGCTTTGGAGTGGAGCGGCATCTGGAGCAAGGGGTCACCTGTGGGGTCAGTGGGGTAAGATGGTCAAGTGATTCAGTATTGGGTAAATGGACTTTGGTTGAACAAGAGTTTTGTTTTTCGTTATATAAATATATATATATATATTTCTGTTTTTTATGCATGATAAAAATGGTGGCAGAATTATTGTTGAGCGATAACCTTAGTCTGCCTCTTTTACACTTCAAACCCCATGAGTAACTTTGAGGAACAAGGAAATATTATCAGTATGCCTGTTCTGGAAAGTCAAAATCCACGCGCAAGTGTTTCTTTGCTTATTTCAGTTCATTCCTATCTCGCTGACATCCCACTCAAAGGAAAGGTCCATTTTACAAGGCAACCACTTATTTCTTTTCGAGGAGTCTGATAGTGCCGGGTCGAGTGAAAAAAAAAAAAAGAGAGCATCCTTTGAGACTGGCCAGGGGAATGGCGACCACTTAAGGTATGTGTGCTGGCTGGAATTCGCTGGCTGGCATTCACTGGCACATCTCTGTGACCCAGTTTTAGGCTTGCCAGGAAGGGCAAACAACCGTTGTCCTCTGGGCTCTGCTCTGCACACTGCCTGAGCACAGATAACAGCCGGTAGACAAAAGGTCCTCAGACAAGACGTTGGTCAGTTGAATGTCTTTACCCCTAAGTGTTAATGCAGGGGGCAGCAACAAGAGATTGCATGGAATAACACGAGTAAGTTCCTCTTTGCTGTAGTGGTGTGTGCCACACTATCCATCATACCCTGCCAGGTTATACCAGACTCTCACCAGCTCCTGTAGAGCCATTGTAAGGGTCTCAGCTGAATGACAAGGTGTTATATTTCTTGAAGTCTTGTTGTAATCTTGCAATTTCCAGAATCCTTTTGGGATCGACATGCTGCCTTGCGACATGCTGCTCATAAAGATTTGCTGTAAACCCTACGATGAACTGCTCTCCGCTATCTCTGTCGGGTCTCCCAGTGGAAAGATCATGTTCCAGATAAACCATTTAGGTGCAGAAAACAAAACCCGAGAAACTTGTATGTCCATGTCCCGCTGTGAATTTAGGCTCCCCCGCATGTTGTAGAATGTTTGGTCACCTGAGAATAGCAAATACATATTTTGCACATCTGTAATTTTTCTGTGCGTTCTCACAAATAGTTTTGTGGGTTTTTATAGCAGATGGAGGGGGAAATAAACTTCAGAACATCAACGTCCAGACCTGAACTCCGATGAGATGTTCCTGCAACATGTAGCTTATGATTTTAAACCAACAGAACATCACTGAGCTGGAGAAGCAGAAGGGCTGGGGTGGGGGGGGGCATCGTGGAGGGGAGGGTGACTGATGTGAGAGATCAGTTAACAGCTACAGGAATCATTTCCTCACAGTCACTGCCAGAAAGAGGCAGAGAAGGGCAGTTATTGAGTGTTGGGCGAAAATCACATTTCATAGGAGCCATTAAGTGTTGCATAATAGATTTCTTAACCTAAATCAGCTTTGTCTTCGGAACCACTTCAGAAGTACATAAATCAAACAGAGAAGCCGTTCTGCTCACAACTGTGGTACTGAGCTGTTATTTTTGCACTTCCTGTTATCTTTAACTAGTCTGGCCATTCTACTTGGACCCCTCTTGTTAATGCTGCTGACTGGATGATTTGTTTATTGCACCATCCTTTAATGCTGAAGGATGCAGTGTGTGAAAAGCCCAGGTTGGTGTCTGTTTCTGAGATGCTTGGCCCGCCATGTCTGCCACCAGCAATCACACCCTCCTCAAAATCACGTAGACCATCGTAGACATGCTGAGGTTCAGCCAAACGGCAAGTGAACCCCTTGACCCTGTCTGAATGCTGTATATATATTCAGATGCAGTCTCCTGATTGGTTGTTTGGAGAAGCAGTTTGCTGGCATGAATGAGCATGTGCACTGAAGGAAGAGGCTCCTGAGTGTAAGTGACTAAGTGCTAAATAACGTAAGTGTGAATTCTTTATTCTGATTCTCTTTTATGTAAAATTTAGTGTCAGAAAAACACAAACATGAAAATGAGACAGTGGCAAATGTCCCCATGGTACTGTACACACCTATACAACATGAATTTGTGCAAGATGAAGAACTTTTTATACAGTTTGTTGCGGGCTGAGAAATGTTCTCACCCTCAGGTGAGCATCCCTGGTTAAAAATAATTGAGGCTTTGGTTAAAAGATATTTGTTTTATCAACATTTGCAGTTCATCTCTTCCAGGGTGTACCCCAGTCCTGTGACATGTGCTGCAAAAAATCTATGTTTATGTAAGTGACACAAATAGTTTGCACCCACCAGGGCCGTTACGGGTCCTCACACCCTCCTGGAACAGACTGACGAACACAAAAGGTACACAGGTGATTTTTATGTGCTTTTTACTTGCTAGAGTAGTGTATTTATGTGATTTTTACTTGATAAAGCAGTGAATGTTCTGGTCTCCTACCAGTCCAGCAACATGTGGCCAGGTAAATTAGCCATAGCACCGCAATGGACTGGCAATCCCTCCAAGGTGTCCCCTGCCTGGTGCCCTTTGCTTCCTGGGAACATAAGCAGGCATGGAAGACAGATGGACTGCGGCAGAATGATGTGTAGCGTGCGCTGTAGCACAGAAGCGGAATGAAGGTCTTCCTTTGAGATTTTGAGAGCCTACAGTTGCTCTGCGTTTAGACTTCAAAGACAATCTCTGTTGGCCGTGCTCCTCTCCTGGAATTTTAAAAGCTCCTTTTCATTCTTCATGCCTCGCTATCAAAGAGCCGGGCGGCCCTTTATATATGCAAGCTTGCCTCCACAGGACGTTTGCAGAAGCCTGAAGTGCACCTAACCGAGCAAAGCTGAAGTACTGCTGACGAGATACACCATCCAATTACATGATTTGGGAATAATTAAAAACATGAGTCATTAAAAATTAGGTGTTACAATATATACTGTATTTTTAAGCTTTTCCAGTCGGGTAATGACTCTGAGTTACTAAAAAATTTTTAAAAAATTATTGCTATTCTATCTATAGAAGCAGTAGCCTCTAACATATCAATAGCAATGTCATAGCAATTGTAATGAAATGTTTAAAGATATGTTTCACATAATAGTTGGAGTAATCTGTATTATACTATCTGTTAAATATATTGTTTTGTATGAAAACAGTGGCAGTAGTGGACTAATGGTTTGGAAAGTGCACTTATGATTGAAAGGTTTCTGGAATGTATCCCAGACCAATGAGGTACCCTAAGCAAGGTACCGTCCCCAAGCACTGCTCCCTAGGTGCTAAATTAGCTGTCCACTGCATGTCACAATGTCACATATGGGTTAAATGCAGAGGACACATTTCATTGTTGTACGCTGTGGTGTGTCAACAATGACAATTTATTACTTTCACTCTTATTACAATGTCAGGTCAATATTGGCAATTCTGGTGCCTGTAGGTGTTTTAGGAAGAAGGAAAATTAAATGCCTAGGGTTCAGAAATCCAACTGGAAAGTCAGATTTGAATGCCAAGATGACCGACAAATCAAAGAGCCAGGGCACCGAGTGTATGTGCAAATCAAAGCCATAACACATGAAGACAGCAAGGACTTCATTGGGAATATGAAGGTATAGGTATCATCAGGCCAAGCATGCATAGGCTACGATGAGTTCTAAAAAAAACATAATTGCCACGTCGATTATCAGATAGAAATTGGCTTTTAGAAACAAAAATGTGAATGACTGAGAGGAAATGATTGTTTGGCTTGCAGTTCGTTAGTGCCGTGACCTAGCAAATCGGTACACGTAGAGCTACATTCTCAGCATCTGCTGCTGCAGGTTTTGGCATCAGGCCTGAGAATTCCCAGCAGCACCACTGCCAGAGCAAGTCACAGTTAGGGAACATAATAAAAAAAGATTTTGGGCTTCTAAAAGCTTGTGGTCGCACCTTTCGTGAATCCACATAATCTGATTAGATAAATAAATGTACTTTTGAGAGAAAAGGGTTCAGTTTTTTAAGTCACTTTAATTTAAGAATTAATTAAAAATTTGAATTTACAGGGAGTTTTTAAATTTAGGAATATTTCATTACGGTTCATTTTTCTCCTGGCATAAAACTTCTGCATTGTCATGAATAGCTGAGCCACTGGCATTCTTTAATGATGTTTCAACATTTCACATGAACTTTTTTTTTTTGGTAATATTTTATAAATCGGCATAGGCTTTCTAATCAAAAAAGGCTTCCTGGAAATGATCCACACAATCACTGCAGGAAGGAGAATCACTACAGCCAGCTCACTGTATGATGACCTGGATTTTGTTACATGGGTCCATAACCCAAGAGCTGTTGAACAGTTGATGTACTTAACTAGAAACAGGAGATCTTCAATAAAATAGCCAGCTTTTCCAATGTGTCTGTATAAGGTAAAGTTATTGATTTTACTTACAGACTAAATTAGAGTCCTAACCCAGATGATCTCAGGGAGTCAATCTGAATCTCCTCTTTTCTGGAATAATCCTCCAGCATGATCAATTGGGCCTTCTGGACCGGAGCACTCGGCCTGGTTAGCACCGGTCAGTGGTTCAGCAAAGCGGACATGAAGGCTTCCTTTCTCAGGTCAGCGAAGCCACACAGAAGCCATTTTATAAGGGACACAAATCATCAGCACATCTGGAGTCTTCTCATTAAATCCAGCACTGTGACACTACTTCTTCTTCCCTTTCTTTCAATCATCCCTCTTCCCCTCATTAACTTTTAAACGGAGCAGTTAGCACACTGCTTAAGGACTTAGACCTCGAATAAAAAGTTCACAGCCTCCCCGTCCCGGAGGGACCCCCCCCCCCCCCACCCCCTTGTTTTATCTTTGAGTATTTCATGACATTTAAAATGCAAGTTGAAGGGGGAGGTTTTTAACTCCACCCCAAACTATGCCCATAAATAAAGGAGCTTTGTGGTCAGCCCAGTGGTGACTGGCCAAGCCAAGACACGAATCAAAATATGGACTACATTTTCAATGAGAACAGGAGCAAAATATACTGGAGAAAAATATCCTTTCCCCACAAATTGTTTTAAGCCAGGCATTATTTAAGATAACCGAATACAGTCTGGGTCTTTTTTGGGGTCCTTGCATTTTTCTTAATGTCCTTTCCCAACAAATCATTTTAAGTCAGGCATTATTAACTGCAGCCAAATATCTGGGGCCTTTTCTGGTCCTCACACATTTCTTATTAATCTTGTTGAAAGCCAGTAGCTTACATTAACTGTTGAGTTTTGTAGAGATTCTCCAAGCAGGATTTATTTCAGATGATTGAGTTAAGTTGAGTGAGTAGCTGTTTAGGCTACTGTTAAATACGGGCGAAATGCAAACTGTGAACTGAAGAAATGTTCCCAACCCATATTGCCATGACAGGACACACAGTCTGCATTTACATGAAACAGAAAACACAATTTCAACTGTAATCTTTTGGTACCTATTCACTGATGTAAGTAAATTACCATCATTTGGAGAGCAAACATTTCCAAAACTCACTCAGTGCTGAGAAAATGTCTGTGGACTTGGACATTGGCCAGCATCCCATCCGCAGAGTTTCCCAGCCTCATGTCTTACACTTCCTGGGATAAGCTGCAGGCTTTCTGACCATGTGATGGACAATCAGTTAAAGGTTGGATTGAAGTTCTGATGTGAAACCACTAGCCACCAAAACTGTGTTCCCCCGCTCATCTTTGCATTTCATCACAGCTCCGTGGTGTTGTGACACCTTCTTAAATTCATTTTGTTCACATTAAAACTGTATTCTCACTGAACCTGAAATTGTGATATACACAGTCTCTGACTTCCGAGTAGCTACATCCATCCCACTGCTTTGCTTTAAAGAACCCAGGCATCATTTAGACCATTGCCAAAAAGAACAAGAATAATAATTTCACTGTGTTTCTCATTGAGGGGAGTGAAGCACCTTTAATCATGCTCGCTGTACTGGGAGCAGGTGTGATAGGCTACATCACAGGACTCTCCAAAATGAAAGGTATGCCATCAATCCATCCAAATTGTATGTGGTTCTTCTTGCATGGTTGGTATAAGTCTTGACTGACCCTTCTTAGCCTGAGAGTTTGTCTTAATGAATACCTACATTTTCCAGCTTCTCTTTAAATTCTCCATGGTCTTCTGCCAAAACCAGTCACCAGGGAGTCAGGTACCCAAGCCTACCACAATTTCTATATGATTCATTCATGATTAAACAAAATTCTGTTACTTTGTGTACGATTATTAGGATTCTTACCTCTAAGACAGTTATTCATATTTATGAATTTAATTATTATATTTATAAAGGATGTTATATTACACATCAGCGTTTCTTAACCCAGTCCCCAGGGACCCCAGACAGTCCATATTTTCATTCCATCCCAGCCCCCAGTCGATCAGAAGGTCAAGCACCTGGTACAGGAATGCTAGGAGCTGGAAGGGAGCAAAAATGTGTACTCTCTGGGGCTCTCTGAGGTCTGGGTTGAGAAACAATGTTATACTTTATATGCTACATGTTACATAATCATCCAGTAATCATTCACTGTTTCCTTAGCTCTGTTCTTCAGCCTCTGCACTATTATATTATTCAGTTTACTCTACCAGGAACTTGTGAATCTGAATCTGAACATTATTGTCAAGTTCTTAGTGTGTGGAAAAGGTCATGCAACATGTTTCGTGGTTGGCCCATATATTCAGAAATGTGAGAGAGTGTCTGGCAGACAAGCTTTACATTTCAATGCATGCAGTGAGACAAGACATCTACACGGCAATAAGCATTTATGATCAGATTGGGAAATAATATATCTGAGTGCCTTTGATTTTCCCTTGCAAACAAAGAAAACAAAAAAGGATATTTAATTATGTCCATAAAGTGATGAAACCCAAGCAGGTACATATTTCTGAACTGCTGTGTCACATCTAAAGGAAATGAAAATCATTTACATTATGAAGCCCTTTGGAGGTGTGCCAGCTGAAGGCACCTTCAGGACAAATGGGTTTGAAATAGCATGTTTTATCCATGACCTAGTAGCAGCCGTGAAGCTCATGTCATTGTGGCTCTACACGCCTCTGCAGGAAGTCCCCCAGACAGCCCGAGCCCTTTTTGATTTCCGCAGAGCTTCGTTCAGAGATCTCCACCCCCTTAACCAGAGATGCGGCAAGCATCTCTCTCCTTGCCTGACTTCATAGTGTGATTGATTTTATGCCAAGAGAAAACTCAAGGTTAATCGGAGGTGCCGAACAGATGGTCTGAAGGCTCCTGCAGTCTGGATGCCATGAGTTCTCACATCATCCCAACCTTCAACCATCATTGGAGCCTCCAGGGGTTATTAGGGCAATTCAGATTGCTTAGAAATCGAGCTGTAATCCATCTTATCTTGAAGATTAAGTACATGCAGTTTTTTTTTATTTTTGACTGTGTTGTTTCATCCTCAATTCTTCTGGGGACAAGACATTATGAACTAAAGATCTGAAGTACTCTTTTGCTTGAAACCTTTATTGAATTCTAAAAAGCTCTTGTCATTGCGCTGTGTATTTTTTTCTCTGAACATACATAGTCAAAAGTATTTCAGTGCAAAACTATTCAGCGGTCACTTACAGCATGTGAAACTGTAAAAAAGGATCCTTTAGCGAAACCGATAATCTGCGAGAAGTGGATAATGCTTGAACATCTTGAATGTTAGCTTTTTGAGCATTATTAATGTCAACAATGTGGCTGATGAAGTTGTCAAATTGAACTTCAGCAAGAACCTCCAGCAAATATCAAGACTGACCGTAGCTTGTGAGGTCAGAGGTTAAGTTCTGGTCAAGCTTTGAAGGGCTAGTCATCATGATCACTCTTTATTTAGAGAGCTAAATCTGTCCCTCGAGTACCACCAAGGGGCATCGATTTTTTATATCATTTCAGCCATCTGTGATGTGAATTCAGTATGAGAAGAGCGACTCTTGCTCGCCGTTTTGGAGTAAAGCATATAGCAATAGGAAGGTAATCTCAAAAGAACAGAACCCAGAAGAAGTCAAGTAGCCATCTTTCAATCTAAATGCCCCTTAGTTACTAGAATTACTCATCCTCACCCTAGATGTCCCACCAGTAATAGGACTGCCCACCCTGAATCTAGATCCCAATCAAGGTCTTCTTTTATTGTCTCTCACTTATACCATTCAGGATCATGGGGGTCAAGCGCCTATCCCAGAAACATACGGCAGGGAGTAACTCAGGGTGGGGAGACATTTTTGAACTGTAGGATAAAATCAGAATCCTGGGGAACCCCCAGGATTGAAGATACTCTGAATGGGATGGCACAAGGCAGACAGATACTCTGAATGGGATGGCACACGGCAGACAGATACTCTGAATGGGATGGCACATGATGCAGGTAGTTAAGGATGCTAATTAGCCTAATTGCATTTGTGTAGATTGTGGAAGAAATCCTGCCCAGAATAAGGAGTGGGTTTGCAAACTCCTCACAGAGAGGATTCATACCTTCAGCCCTGGATGTGGGTGGTAACAGTCCCAGCCACCATGCTGCCCTGTTTATTCAGTGTTTGGTTTTTCTATTCAAATATGATTTGTTTCCTAGCAATGATTATTAAGCATTTTTAGCATTTTTATGTTCAGGAATTTCAGTTGAAAAATGAAACGCTGATTATGAGCAGTTGGTCGGCCTTATGGGTGGTGAAGTTTGCTCAGTAGGTAGTATTCAAGAGTTGGATGCTGGAATCCTGCTCTTCCCCCCATTCCATGTGTGTGGAGTGTCCCCCTGCTGTTACCTCCGGTCTCCTCCTGCGCCCAACAGCAATGTAGGTAGGTAGGTAGGTGTCTATAAATCGCATATAGTGTCCATCCGGGATGTTCCCTCGCCTTGTGCCTTAGGTCACCTCCAAGCACCACCCACAACCCGGTACAAGATAAACAGCTAGAAGATGGATGGAACATCTGCCACATGGCGCAACACACATATATCACAGCCTACTCTTCCAATTATTGCTTGCTTTTCTACTTCTAATTTTCCTTGCATATAACTACTAAACATGAATAGTATCTTCCATTTGTCTTCCTGTCACCAATCTGATTGGTCAAGCTGTTCCCAGTCTGCAGAATTTGAAACCGCGGCTTGCCAAGTTTCACCTATTCTCTTTCTCTGTGTGACTAACTTCATAAGACTTTGTAGGCATTTATGAATCATGGCCACTGGCATTGTTCAGATGTTTGGACTCCGGACATCTGCTCTTAAGGCCCAAACGCCATTCCACCCATCAATGTGAAAGGTCCAGGCCGGCCGAACGCATCACTTTTGTTCTGTCGAAGAAAGTAGAAGCAGCAGGTCCTACATCTGGCCTGCAGCTTTAATGAGAGGCTTCCTGCTCTTCGTGGCGGATTTATCGGCCTGTGGCATTACCATATTTAATGGGTTTAAGGGGCATCGAGGCATAGAGTCCCACCATCCATCAATTAAAGTGAACAAACAGTCAAGGCAGCGGCTGTGCGTGGTAGACTAACACCTGCATTAATGCAATTATGAAAATGAAACACTTCACCACTATAAATAGCAGTATGATATATAGGAGTGATATATTAGTACTTATAATCTCCTTCCCTGAACCTGTTTTTACTGGCTACTTATGGTAAAATATAATACTCTTCACTGCCACCAATGTTTTTAAATGTTTTTTCTTTATGCTCACACTTATAGTCGCATCATAAATGCGTGATGTAAAAGCGACATTACAGAAACACCAACATCAGCCCCTGGTATTTAAGCCTGAATCGCCAAATTCATGCCGACAATTACACAAGAACAGTGATTCGCATTGCTTGTGATTTCACTTAATCATGCCTGATTTCAGTTGTTACAAACAAAACTGAATGCAAAGACAAGTGGATTTTTCCAAGAAGCTCTAATCCTCGTACGGTTCAGTTGATGCTGCATTAAATCCCTCTGTCCTCTTTTAACACTGCAGCCTTCTATTTTTAGAACACCTGTACATCCATCCATCTATCTTCCGATCGCTTATCCAGTCCAGGGTCACGGCATGCCTGATGCTCAAACCCAAAGCACAGGAACACCTTGGGCAAAATGTCAGTCCATTGCTGAGATTTTTGTTAGGATGTGAAAGTTTTCTACGTCTTTCTCTGTGCCCATAAATTCAAACACAATCCAAATGGAAAAAATACCTTGGACAGTGCTCCATTCCATTGCTTTTTGTTATAATGTCACAGTTAATCAGTTTCCAAACACTTCTTTATGTCCTTAAACCCATTCTGTATGTTGAACCGAATACAGTCGCCTGCTTACTAGCATGATATGTAGCCTGGAGATTCACACGACTTTCCCTTGGTGCATGACCTCCTTGCACTCTCACAGACCCGCCGTGACCGCTAGTCCAGTGTCCGTCTTTGCTTTCTGTAGGAAAACGCAGATAGCAGAACTCAAGCCTTCTTCCTTTGTGATTCACCTAAATTTACTTGTCTTTCACACTTAGCTCACCAGTTCACTGGACTTGAGCCCAAAAAAGAAAAAACTCTAATCCGTATGCTTTGCACTCTCCCGGAACCCTGGGTGTTCCAGACATGTGCTGGAGCATAAACAGCCCCCAAAATCAAAGGCTACGAAGTTACACCCCTGGTGTTTGAACCTGAATTATTTATAGTTGCTTAGCAAAATTGCTTTCCAAAATCTCTATGGTGGTGCTCTCGCCTGTTCAGTGGACCCTTACTGAAGCTATTGCGATAGACGGTTCTTTGGCCAAACAGTGAATAAGCATGATAGCAAAGCCCATGGTGAGGCTTGAACCAGCCGCCTGATACTACCTGCTGCAAGTGACTCGACAGATCAAGCAAAGATCATGCAGCCCCACTTCTGCTCCAAGCTAGTGGGCTATTATGTCGTGACGCTCCAGGGAGAGGTCATCAGATGGAAAGGAACAGTCTTCTCCCTCGAGGCACACGTCGTTTATCCAAGCCTCTGATAACGTTACTCAGACAGGTAGCCTCCTGAGCGACAGATAACACAGAGGTTAAGAATGTGGATTTAAAGGTTGTCGGCCTTTAGGGAGGCCCCTGCTACTGAATCAATGGATATGACTGCAAAAAAGAGCCGTCTAGTAAAATGCCAGTGTTTCTTTTTCTATACTGAGGTATAGAAATACTAATAAAAAAGCCGGCATTCTGTTTTCAGTCTCTGATCAGCAAAGAATTCCTTCATGCTGTGAAATGTGCATGTTGCATGTTTCTGATTCTATGTACATCGCAGGGCTGGAAGGTTTGTTTCAGTTTTTTTTTCAGGATCCTGATCCACTGATTGACCATTGTGCCTTATGCTGTGAATGGCTCAAGATATAAGAATTCCTTCTCAGAACCATTAGCAAATCTCTGAGGATGAACATTCAGCACATGAACCCTCATGCTGGTGGGAAGGGCGGATGCATAATGTATAGAAGGTGACTGAAATTATATAGCAAACGCGGTAGGTTGCTTGCAGTTTCCTAAAGGGGCTAATTTATATGGTTTCAGATGGTGATGCATTAATTATGCACAAATAAATGAGCAAAATGAGAAACATGACTGAATTTCACTCCAACCCAAAATCCATTTGGGTTCCTGTACTTTGGAGTTCCCTTTCATGCGAAAAAGAGATTTCTCTTCTGTCTTTTTGAGAAGTTCGTGGGTTCTGGGTTACTGCATCCTTTTTTCCAAGACGGGTGACATTTCAGCCACACTCAAGACGTGAACTTATAGCCCAGCCATCTTGGGAAGCGAATGGCTCGCCGGCGACACAAGAGGCCAACGGTTTCGTTTGACGTCTCGGAGCCCTTAAGCCAACCTTCCGCACTTCCCATCACTTGCTTCTGCTATTCCCAGACTCTGAAAGGGAGACAGCGAGCCCTAAGAGGTGAACTTCGCCTGACAAGCTGTGATTCTCCCCCCTTTTCAGCCAGGCTGTTAAGAAAACCGGAAGGAAAACTGAATCAAACCTCTAGACCTTTCGAAGCATTCTCTTCTTAATAAGTAGCCCCTTCCACCGCCGGCCAGCCTCTAACCCCAACCTCCCTTTCCCTCCATTATTCAATCTGGTCGTGCATCAATAAGGCTTTTGTCATCGAACGCGGTGGTGAGGTCCGCCATTGTCCGACGGCGGCGCCGAACCCGGCCCGTTTATTTACCTACATGTCAGGGAGCAGGGGGCAGGGTTATGGCCCATAACCGCAAATCCCCCCGGCCTGGGATGGGGATGGTGGGCGGGGAGGCTCAGCGCCTACGCAGAACAAGCAGCCACTGTGCAGAGGCCCAGCACTCGAGCAGAATGGGCCGGCGTGTGGAAAGGCAGCCCCACAACATGCACTCAGAGCGGAGAACAGGAACAGGGTCATTAGCTACGAAGGCCTTGGGCTCTGCCAGCCCCCTCCGGGGAGACCGCCGACGGTCCTGTGTGGTCTCTTTCACTGCATTTTTCATGTTATGGTTTTCTGATGCTCTGAACAAACAAAACAGAGTAGAATACCTTAATACTAAAATTGTGCAAAGCAAGAAACACTTTGATCGGGAACAAAAAAACCCAAATTCTTTTATTTTATTTTAATTTATTTATTTTAGTCATTGATTATATAAAAAATGAAAAAAAAAGCTGCTTCAATACATGCATTAAACTGAATTAGTAAATCAGAAAAGCGTTCATCTTCACCCCGTTTGTAACAATGTTGATGCCTTGCTGCCAGCATCCTGCCAATTCTCCCTCCCATTCCCAGACGGGGTAGGAGGCTTCGGGGGCACCCAGGCAACTTTCACCCCCAAGAATGACTGAATATGCGACACTTCTGTCCCCAGTTTCTGTGCCTGACCTATCAAAGCCAGTCTTTTATAGCCTCAACAAAATATGTTTATTGTTCAGGATATAAATTCCACATCTGGCAGCCTGTTGAAAATAGCGCATTAAATTTAACGACAATCGACCAGGCTAGTGCACTCACTCATTATATCGTTCACATGTCACCCATTAAACTTTATTTGTTCTGATGAGAGGAAGCTATTTATTAAAACATTAAGACGGTGTCATTATCTTTTGTGCTACAATGGTAGATCCAAATAACACAGCTAGTGCATGCCATAAATTTCTAATATATCTTTGCTTTAAACCAGCATTCGCATAGATAATATTAGCATCCTCGTGTATCATCATAATATTTGATTTTCACGTACTACATACCAACCTCGTTTCTACTGATAAATGACAAGGGAGTTAACACAAAGGTGTGTGCTCAGTGGAAAATGCAGCTCAGGGGGCAGGTGAAGGTAAAGAATACATTTTAAATTGTCAATCAGATTCTCGTGCCTGTCACTTTCATTTCTATCACCCCTCCTTTGCTTTTTTTTCCCAGGCCTTGAGGATCAATAAAAGTAACATTTGCCCCATCTGAAATTCAATCAGCCTGCTTTAAATGCAGTTCAGGGATCCCGGAGTTACCTAACCGAGGAGATTTAACTGATCCGCGGCATCAACAGAAGGACGGAAAAAAAAGCTGAACATTCCGAGCCTGATAGTGTGGCAATTTTTAGTATGTTTTTACTGATAAATTATATGTAGTACATTTTAGAACATACTTTTAAAGCATGAAACATGACAAAATTTTTATCTCATTTCTTCAATGAAACCATGACCTGGGAGCTTATGAGGCTCTCAGAGATATCCTGTAGTACCTCTTGGGGCTACCCCAGCACAGAGCAGCCATTACCGCTGACGGGTGCCTCAATCCCATGGCCGGCCAGCTGCAGCTCACTTCCTGTATCCCTCTCTCGTACGGAGTGTTCGGAGAAGCAGTGAGCGAGGATTCGGCTGACACGGATCATAGCCCAGGTTTGCCGGGGATGTGACATGCTCTATATCACAGATTTCAAAAGCATGTGCATACAGAGTGTTTTACAGTGAGGCAGTGGAAGGATGCATCGGAATGCGCGGAATCCGGGCTCTTTTATGTCACAGTCGTCAAGAAGGCAAAGTGGAAAGTCTCATCCAAACTGGATGGAGGAGCTACACTGATGTGCGGCATATAGTGCCGACAGTAACTGTTTCATTTAATACTTGGCCCATTTGCTTAGTGGATGTGACTCTTACCTAATCCTTCTTGGGCATAGGATTTTAAACCAATCTTTCCTCTGTTTAAGTTTCTTTCTGTAGCTCAACCAGTAAAGCATTGTGGAAATAATGTCTGTTTAAATGCCAGGGGAAACCTAAGGTTACAACCCTTCTCTGTAGTGTAAGTCACTTTGGACGAATGCATCTGGTCTATTTAACACCTCATTCTTTTTAAAGACCTTCCACAAACATTTAGTTTTATGTATTAACCTGGTCCTGATTTTTTATGTGGGATGTGCATGAAGTATGGTGGGGGAACACTGGTGTCATCCTCACTGTCACCTTGTTTTTATCGTGATGACAGTCAGGAGGCTCGTAGTGCGTTAAGAGGAGCCCCAACGCACCCCATACGGTCTGTCTAACTCAGCCGAAACCTGGCAGGGGGATCAGCTCACCACCGGTGCTGATTTAACAGCCGCGGCACTCAAATAAACACTCTGGGTGTTGAATTAACACTGCCGGTCAATGAGTGCAGATGACTGACATCCGGGATTTCCCCGCTTCCGTTGAGGGTACATCCTCGCTCCAGACTGCCCCCTCCAGCATGTGCAGCGATGCTAACCCCACCAAGAACACCCCCTCCCAGCAGGCAAGCCTCACAGAGGTCTGGCTGGGCTAATTCACTGTGTGTATCTGTGTGTCTTTCTCATCATGGCGTGAAGCATAACTCTGGAAAATTATATTCCAAATCAACAATATGCATAATGTGTAATATTGTGTAAAGTATAACAATCAAGGAGACCAGCCAAGTCAGTATCTGCCATATCTTTATGGATATTTATATATGGAGATATGTATATAAAAACATATATAGCATGTATATCATGTAATATTATATGTATATATAAATACACTCAGCAACACTCAGAGTGGTGGAAATGAAATGAATCTGCTTGTGGTGACTGTATCGCAATGATTATAATATCCGATCAAACGGACAACAGAGTTAGCAGTATGGGCGCACTGCTAGTCCCGTGTCAGTAGTGTGTGGCACACCCCTGCGCCTGGATCCATATGGTGATATGGTGCAGAAGGAAGTCATAAAGCTGTTGTATCCTCTCCTGTGGCAAGTTGGCCCCCAGCTGTTGTAAGTGGCCCTCGAGTTCCTGCAGATTGGCACTGGGTCTGAGTTGACATCCGAGCTGATCCCACACGTTTGAAGGGGAAAGATCGGAGACCTCAACATGACGCAGGCAGTCCATAGACACGTCTCGTTGTCTTACTGAAAGACTGTACCAGGGTGCTGTGTCAGGATGGGAATGACGTGCAGATGCAGGATGTCACTGACGTAGCGCTGTGCCGTCAGGGTCCCCCGATTCACTACGAGAGATGACCTGAAGTCATAACCTATGGCTCCCCACACCATGATGCCAGGAGCAAGGCCAGTGTGTCTCTCCACAACTCTGGCAGGATTGGTCCTATGCCCTCGGCATCGCCATACGCGCACACGACGGTCATCCGTGGTAATGCAGAACCGAGATTCATTGCTGAACATGGCACAATCAGTCCATGCCTTCCGGTTATGGCACCACTCCAAACGCAGCCGTCTCTGCGCTGGTGTAAACGGCAGCCTACGCATGGGATGGTGAACCAATAGTCCAGCTGATGCCAGTGGTCGAGACACGGTGCAGGATGACACGGGGTGTCGTACAGAGTCCAATACCTGTGTCCAGATGGCAGGTGTAGATGCCATGGGGTTCTGTAATGCTGGGCACACAATACGACGATCCTCCCATGGTGTGGTCTGTCTTGGGCGACTGGGACCTTCACAACGTGTGTGGTTGCCCTCACATTCCAGTGTCGGGCGACTGTGACATCTGCATGTTCCACATGCTGGGCAATTGCATGATACAACCAGCCGGCCTCATGCAAACCCACAATGCGACCCCAATCAAGTACTGGGAATGCTGTCTAATGGGTGTACGAGGCATCCTCTGTGTCTGGTGACTAGACGTACCAGCTCCTTGCAAGTCGAATCATTTACATACCCATCGCTGGTCTGCATGTGTACTAAATCCAAACACCCTAATCGGATCATGACTTAGAACATGAGCATGACATAGAAGTGTACATATTCTGTATGTAGCAGTCGTGGTTGGTGGCTCAAAAATGTTATGATTATTATTATTAGTGCATTTTTTCCTGAGCTATTACAAAGTTACTTGTGCCACATAACAAAATAACAGAGGCACTACCATGTCTAATTCTATGGAACAGCCACCTCTGATATGCAGTATTAAATTGTTAATTACGTAAAAATGTCATTTTGTTCTGGAATGACATCATTGGATCCTGTTGGAATCAAATATCTTTAAAATTATGGTTCACATCATAACCACTTCACGTGCGTGTTCATGCACATCTCACGCGTAACAAAGTCCTTCAGTCGTTTATGCCTTTACTGTTTACTGTAGCATACAATAAAGCTATAAAAAAAGGCAAAAGGACAGTAAAAGGTTGTTTGATACAATCCGGTCCCTCAGGAGTTAAGCTTTAACCTTTGACACGTTAGCCTTCCTGTTATCTCTGTGCCAAGGGCGGCCAGGAGCAGGCTTCCCTTGGAGAGGGACCGTGAATTCCGAGCCCGGGGAGCGTTTTCTCTGTCGATAAAGTGGCATTTAAATCCCACACATGTTCCCATCCCCCTGTCACCCTCCGAAAGCCCGGAGCTGTGAGGTATATCTGAGCTTGAAGTGGAGGAGGGCCGAGCACTGATTTAAGGGCAGCCCCCCGCTCCATCCGGGGCGGGCGGGGGCTGGTGGAGGCGAAGGAACTCCTCATCCCTGTGAACACAAATACTGCGGACATGACACAGCTGAATTATTCACATCCGCTGGCTGAGATGGGGGTTCTCTCAAATCCCTTGGCTATAAGAGCTGCCTTGGAATCGGACCGGATATTAATTTAATGACGTGTGTACACTCACTGTCTTTGTAGTACCGGGGACGTTCGAGGTAACTGCTGCTCGATGCCAAGAACTTGTCACGTATCTCTTTGAATTCAGTGGCCATTTTACTTATAGTAATCCTGGCACTGTGCTGCTAGAGGACATAAATTAGCTAAACGCAGCTACGCGGCGAGCAAGGAGACAGAGCGTCTTTGAGCCTGGGGAGTCTGGGGCCGTTTCTCTCTCCCCCCACAAGGCACAGTTGTTCATTTTAATAAAGGCTGATGCAGGAGTTTGCGGTGCGCGGACAATGTGTTACAGTCAGCAGCTCTTAGCCAGAGCAGCACGGGGAGACTTCAGGACAAAACTGGTGGTACTGCGCCACCCTCAGGCTCCCCCAGACACCGACACACACGCACACACAGAGGCAGTGTGCAGAAGGGGGGCGGAGTCCCACCCCCCCCCCCCCCCCATCTACATCAGGGAGGCACCAGGCCGGAAGCATTATAACAGCGCCGTTTCTGTGGGAATTCGCCGTGCCTCTTCAAAGAGCCAAGAGGCGGCCCAAGCAGAGGGCGAAGTCTGGATGCATGCGGCACAGACATATTAACCATATTTGGAAAATATGAAACAAAACCGTGACGAACAGCACGGTGGTATTGAGCGGCAGGTGAAATTCACGCGAGAGGAAAAATTTCCTCTATCCTTCAGAACTACGGAATCCCCTTTGAAGGAATCCCACCTCAGTTTAGCATATTTAATCGTTATATTACTTTATTTAAATGAGGACTAACCATATGTAATTAGACCTAAAGTATATCATGAATGAAATATGAATTTGGTCGAGGTCGAGGAATGTACTCTGTGTTAGTGTCATTAACATGATCTCAGAGTTCATTCATTCATGAATTCATTCATTCATGGTAAATGGGCCCAAGCGGCCGCTGGTGTGCGGCATTCTTGTCCCGCGCCTGTAATGGCTTGGGAATAGAGATAGGCCAGTGCTGTGAGGTAACCGGATCCCTTAAATGTAATTTAGTGCATTGAGCGGGCAGCGCGCTAAAAGCTGCACAGTGTCGCAGTCACTTCCTCATTACGCCGATGTGATTAGCGAGCAGCAGCTGCAGCCTGCTGGGATCAGCTAAGTCCAAATGGGAGGGCCAGACTGCGATTACTAACAAGAGCCTGCACTTCATATATAATACTCCAAAAGCACATACTCCAACACTCTCAAAGCACATGACGGATGGCATCATTTAGAAAATGATAGGCGGCATATAAGTGGTTTTAAATATACTGAATGCTTTGGCTGGAAGGTAGAATTTTTCAGCCAAAATGGATGTTCCCTGCCCCATCCTATGATATTCCCTGCCACGTCCTGGGTTATTCCCTGCCTTGTGTCCGTCACTTCCAGGATAGGCTCTGGACACCTGAAGCCCGAAATCGGACAACCTGGTACAGAAAATGGATGGTGGCATAAGTGGTCTTGGTCCCATGCCCATACCTACCACTGAGGACACCAAGGTCAAGTCCTCAGTGTTTCTTCTGCAGCTCAAATAGCCATAATCCATTACGGGCACACCTAGGAAGGGCTAACACTCTCGGCCTCAGTATTTTAATAATCCTGGCTATGGCTCTGTTTGGTACATCACAAAACTCATTTTACACTGTTTCAATATTCTCTATCATTTGCGATTCTACAAATGTGTTGTATTTGTATTTGTTTAATCACAGGTAGGTGTTTCTCCATAAACACATGCAACACCAGAGATGGTGTAGGATTTGTGAGATGCAAAAATATGATAAAAAATAAACGTGTTCCCTAAAAGACAGATATAGGAAAATATTAACTTATTATCGAGTCACGTAGCCACACATCATTACCATAATGACAGAGAACGAGGGTCAGAACAGAAGTGAAAATGAAAGGGGTGGAAAGGCGCGAAAAGCAGACCTGTGAGCGTGAACGCGGTGTGTAATACAGAGCGGGCTCTTGTGAATGTAAGAGGACGACTCTGCTGGACCTTTATGGTACTCTGAGGATGGTAATTAATGCGACATCAATGAACAGCAAAGGGATCATGGAAACACCCCATAATGCTCGGCTAAACAGTTAAGCAGGGCGTTCCAGTGGGCATAAGCATAATTTCTGCTGGCGTCCTGGCGTCTCTGTGCTGGCATCCGGCCCTGAATGATCACATGGCTTGTGCACAGCCTGGATTAGGCTGTAAACCCCCCTTAACCTCATACTGAGTAAGATGGATGGATGATTGGATGGATCAATTGTCAGACAGATGGATGGATGGATGGTTGGTTGGATGTATGGATGGGTGGATGGATGGGTGGATGGATGGATAATGCCTGCATGTATGTTGAGAAAATGCTGAACAGATGCTGTCATGGCTCTTTAAGACTTGAATTAATAGATGTCTACTTGCTGACACAAGCAGGCTGACACAAAAATCCACATTGTCCTTCAGAAAAAAAAACATGGAGTGAACAAACCCTTTAGACATTTGCAAATTCACCCACCTGAGTTTCAGCATAAGGTCAAAATTGCATCAGGCTTGTTTCAGACATCCTTAGTTTCCAAATGGAATATTTATTTTTAGTTTAGTTTAATTCAAATCAGTGTCATCACGATGTGAGAAGGTAATTGACAACTGTATCCCAGTCAGATAAGGTCCCCGTACCCTGGTAGTGCAGTAGAATCCTGCTTGATACTTTTGTTCCATATTTACAGGCCATTGAGACACACAAGTCAATTTACCAATGTCGCCCACTTGTGCAGTCGATAAATGACGTGCAGAAGAAAGATAACAAAACATTAACCTGCAAGTGGGTTACAGCAGATAGTACCAAGTGGAGGCATGCATGGCTGCATGTTCTCCCCATGGGAGCTGTGATAGCCATTGAAAGCCGTTGCTCTGATTGTGGGAATGTATGTCAGTATATCTGTATGAGTAAAACTGCATCCTACTGCAATTTTTCTATGTGTTATAGGACAGGTAAACTCTCACACAATCATCTGCGCTACACAGAATCCAACCAAACTGTACACCTCAAAGTTTTACCACTTAAAGGTGCCTGTCTGTGTGGGTATATTACAGTGATCCACCACTGTGAGCTTCCTCTCACTGGGTCCTCATAGTATTCCAGGCCTGTCCCCAAATGTGCCAGTTTGTGTGGGTATATTACACTGATACTGCACTGTAAGCTTCCCCTCACTGGGTCCTCACAGTATCCCAGGCCTGTCCCTAAATGTGCCTATTTGTGTGGATATAATACACTGATCCTGCACTGAGAGCTTCCCCTGACTGGGTCCTCATAGTATCCCATGCCTGTCCCTAAACGTGCCAGTTTGTGTGGATATAATACACTGATCCTGCACTGAGAGCTTCCCCTGACTGGGTCCTCATAGTATCCCAGGCCTGTCTCTAAACGTGCCAGTTTGTGTGGGTATAATACACTGATCCTGCACTGAGAGCTTCCCCTCACTGGGTCCTCACAGTATCCCAGGCCTGTCCCTAAATGTGCCTGTTTGTGTGGGTATAATACACT
>JAODKN010000001.1:27313038-27342604 GCA_026774425.1 Petrocephalus zakoni
TGAAGCTACTTGGCAAACAGTAAGCGGTCATCCTGCCTGCAGGCGACAAATCTCTGGGGGGATTTGCTACGCCACAACTCATATTTAGCGAGCAGAAAACCTCTGGATTTTGGCAAGGAATCTTAACATACAAGACGAAAACGACCCCAGTGAATGACAAGCTCGTTTCAAAATGAGCCTTAATGTAGCACAACTTGCGCCTGGGACAGTTCAAAAGTGAGCCAATGCTGCCCTCTAGTGGCCATTCGGTGTATTTGTACTAAAAGAGAAGAGATTCCTACATGCGATGTTCCGACTGACAGAATTCCTACCTTTACGCATGTAATCACTTATAAACCACATGCACGTAACCGCATGTAAACGTCCCTATGCCCTGTTTCTAACAGAGGTGGTAATCCAATGGAAATCTGTTAAGCGCGCCATTATAAACAAACATTCGTTAATGTTTACGTAATCACGGCAAATATGAAAGCTGTTGCATGACATCAGTAGATAACGAGTGTGCGGCATGCAGTCACCGTAGATAATTAAACAGCAGCGCTTACAGGAAGCTGTAGGTCATCTGCTGCTTTTCCTTTATGAGCATCTTACTGCTCGCTGTACAGGGTCAGTAACACCATGTCAACAAGAATGATGTCACCACTGGGCTCCGACACTAAGCCCTTTACCCCAATTTCGCCGGGGACTCTCTGGCCCTGTTTTCGCATGCTGGTTGCTGCTTCCAAAATAAAATTGGATGCTGGATTACATTTTTCACATTTATTTAGCAGATAGTTAAGGGAAGATGTACAGTGACGTACTTCTATAGTTTTCAGTGCATGGCTTAGACAGGTATACACTATATTTAGATAGGTGGGGCCAATATCAAAGCAGCCTCACCCTCGCATGAAGCCCTGAGATTGTGTAAAGAGGCCTGGAGGGGCTGAGACTGTAAACCACAGACTGGTAGAGCTGCACACCTACATTAGTACTGGCAGCCAGTATCTACCTGCATATTCACAAATGTATATATAAGGAAGCATGGAAAGGCAGAGGAGTGTCACTGCAGAGCAACTGGCCAGCACACAAGGTCCGGTTCGCTGCCGCTAGGCGATTTATTGGCCGAACAATAACAACAATAAATCAAATAAAGAGTAAGGGGAAAAAATAAATGAATTCTGCAGCCGAACTGTGTCGAAACTCAAGATCACAATGACTCATGACAGCATTAGTGACCTTGCAAAACATTTCCTTCAATATCCAAGTGAAATACATTTCCTATTTTCATTTTAAAAATAACTTCAATGACAGAAAGAATAGCACATTGGAAGCATAATTCATACAATCACTCGGACAGCGAAACAGAATTTTCTCTTAAAATGGTTGTAATTTAGGAGTTAAAAAAAACTTCATCCGCACAACACAGAGCCGTGCTACCGTTTTGCATGCAATACATTTCCGTGTTTTACTTTACAACGTTCATTTGGAAAAATTATTTGACAGTTTTTCAAAGTTTTTTTTTTTTTAGATTAAGGATTCTCCCAAAATTCACCAACAGGCGGCAGCATCGGCACATTTATCCTCCAGCACCATTCATGCGGTACATGGTGACATAACGAACTTCTCCTTACCTTCCCCTTTAAATACGAGAAGTATCCAGTGCTCACTAAGTTACTGCACTGCACACTGCAGAAACTGGGGCAGCGGGCGTCGGTGCGGTGTGCAGCGCCAAGCTAACGTGGCGGGTCTGCCTTCAGGCCGGAGCAGAATGACATCCAGGTCGGCCTGGAGGTGCAGGGATACCGACGAGTCAGGGAATATTCAGTGACCTGGGGGGGTGGGGGTATACCGAGATACAGATCTAATAACAGGCTGCCCAAACTGACCTTCCTCACGTTAAAGGGCTGGGATGCAGAATGCACCGGAACAAGCGTGGGGACCTGATGACGGATCATGTGAAACAGCAAGGGAGCATTCGATTATCCAAAACGCCAGCCTCCATTGCTCGCTAGGCGATTGACAGCAATAAATTCATTGTAAAAAGTGAAAATATGCACGCCGGTACCGCCTGGTGTCAGCCAGAGGAGGACCCCCCCTCCACCCCTGCCAGGAATTTGGCTCCCCAGAGGATTCCTCCTCCTCTGAGGGAGCTTCTCCTTGCCTCCACGAATTGAGTGTTACTCACTGGGGGCTTCTGGCCTGGCATTCCGGAAGGTTCTTTGTGGTGTTGCTCCTTGTTAAAAGCACTACACAAATAATGAAACAATTAAACTTTATGGAAATTACCAGACAGCTGACACAGGTGTACAGTCTTCTGAGGGAGGGGGGCAAGCAGAGACAGAAATTTCAGGTCCAGAAAGTAAAAATCCAGACCAGGATTTTGTTTCAACCAACTAGTTAAGCCTAAAGAATCCCAGTCACATAGTACTCAGCTGGTTGGTTGAAACAAAATCCTGGTCTGGATTTTTACTTTCTGGACCTGAAATGTCCACCTCTGACTACAGTTAATCAGTCTTTGTGAAGACTGACATGCCACACCCTGATATATCACCGCTGCCATTTATTTATTAACCGCTGACGCTTTAAAGCTCAGCACCTCGTCCTGCTTACATGTTATTGCATATCGTATGTATACTGTTCATTTTGTATGTACCCAAATCGCTCCCATGACTGGCTTACCCAGGTTTCTCGGTTAAGTAAATGTAAGTAAATAATGTATTTGTAACTGGAGTTCTGCAATGGTCTGTAGGTGTGAATGGTGATGGTTAGGTACCCTGCCCTGAGTTGCTCCCTGTCCTGCGCCCGTGGCTTTCAGGATAGGCTCTCACGAGCTTGCAGAGGACAAGCAGGTACAGAACATGTTATTCATCCTAACTATAGTGTTATTTGGCATTTATCGTTAGACATAAAAAACATAGGCACCCCAGTAAGTACTGCAGTACATGTGTACCTGCTTTTGCACAAATGGCAAAGCTTTTGAATCCATTTGCACACCCTGACAATAATTTTAAAGGCATGCAGCAACCAGCTGGGGAATTCTGGATGAGTTAAGCCTTTAGGCTTATGGGGACACAGAAGGTGAGGTGACGAGGTGAGACTGTCTTATGGCCAGGGAAATGGGGGCCTGACAGGAATCGACACTGGCAACACCAGTACCTTGGGCTGCTTCCGGAGAGTGCCCTCTGAAGGCTATCACTGTGCACACTGAGGCGCAGCGCATCTGCAGGGACTGCAGCCGGACAGCTGGCTGACCACGCGCAGCAGATCGGTTACCGAGCTATTTAATTACACGGAGATGACAGTATTAGGAGGGAGAGGAGGACCGGGCCAGGCAGGGGCTTGTCAGGAGATCCTGAGGAAGCCAGACGTTTAAATACATCTCTGGGATTGATGTGTGATGAATGGAGGAACTGGGAAAAAGATACTAACTCACAAAACATCACATTTGCTTGGGAAATGCTTTCATCCAAAGCAACATAAATTTTTCTTCAGAAAACAGGGCCAGTCCCTGGAGAACCTGTGACTTAAGGGCCTTCCTCAGGAGCCGAATGGGAAATCACTCTGCTGACTCGGGGATATGAACCAGCAGTATTTCAATCGTGGACACATTGGCCAAAGCCACTAAGCCACGCACCGGCCTACCAAAAGCTGGTGTGCCTCGATAGAGCTTAATGGGTCAAAATCCAGTAAGTCACCATGGTTTCCCACAAGGATCTTCCCAGCCTGCCCCTTTAGAGATGGGCGACTTATAAGCTTGCACTGTAACAGGAAGCTAATCCTGCAGTACAGCGAGTACAACGAGCTGACCAATAACAGAACTGGTCTATGGCAGAAACGAGCCGGTAGGATAAACTGACATCCCAGTCGAGGGTAGCACGCAATACAGGAGGGGCTCATTACCCCCAATAATGGTGAGCTAATGAATAATCGTGGATACAACTCATGAATGTGACATGGTGAGTTTGGCTTCTGTTTGCCAGCTTACACAGACCTGTTAGGAGAACCAGCTCAGTGATGGCCTGACTATGATCGTCACACCTTGCTTTTATTAACGCAGGCCCATTCCCTCTGTATTCCATGTTAACATGGCAAGGGGGGGGGGGGCAGCCAGTCAACCCCCAGAAGCTTTTGTTTCTCCCTAAATCAGGATTATTTGATGTCTCTCCGCTGTTGACATCACCCTTCCCATTTCCCAGGTTTCATGCACCAGTCTGTATAAACTACAAATATTACTACACTCTCTTGCCAAGTGCCTTGGAGCAACCCGGTTGTGAAAATCACTATTTAAAACACGACAATCTGAATTAACCAAACCAGCATTTCAGTGTCATTTCAGCTGGTATACAGAAAAACATCTGAGCTAATTCTTTAGTAGAGCTTGGAAAGAGTAAAAATGTCGACAGCATGAGAACAGCTTGTACACGGACACTCAAGAGGTCTGTTCTTTATTCTTCAAACTGCGTATTGCCTGGTCTGCAACGAGGAAGGCCGCAAAAAGTGAACAAAAAACTGTTCAAAACAAAAAACGTGGCAATGCCCACAATTCTCGTAACAATAACTAGACAGCTCTAGCTGAATATAATTAGAACTATACACATAAAAATACAAGATGGCCACTTAACACGGTGAAGGATAAACATCCACATTCTCACATCTCATATTTACCCAAGGGCTCATAAAATAGTTACCGTCACCAAAGATTTAAGTGCGACCGTTCCATTCCCAGCATGCAGCCTGGTATACAGAGATACTGATCGACTGGCCTGCAACTGCATGAAAACATGAAATGAGAAGAGGGGAAAAACTGCATTTTATAACATATAAAATACTTTATGCCAAGCTGTGCCAAGAGCCTGTGGGACAGCATCTGGGAATATGACCTGCATGATATTTCTGGCCTACATTTGCTTCAAATTTATTTTGGATGCTGAATCTCTATTATTTATGACACAGTTCACAGGACATTAAAACAGCAGGCCACAGTTCCAGTATGTTTATGTTGATTATACAGGATTGCATACATACTAAATGGCATGTCCTTCAATTAGCCCACAGATCACAAAACACAGAATGAAAATATAGTGTTGATATTAAAGCTGAGGGTTTCCTAGCGTGACACCCGATCCTTCGCATACATGGTCTTACACTCCACTGTGGGTTTTCAACATCCACTAAAAGTGTCATCAGCTGTTAGATTCGGCCTGCATGCCTGGAGCTACACTGACCACAACTGGCGATGTATTTCCAGGAAAAGGGTGAAGGAAATGCTTTTGAGTTAGTAGGACAAAGGTTCTCAACAAATCATATGGCCTATACATTTTCCATAAACTGGAAATGAAAATGAAAGCATTACTAACTGTACTAATTTGTTCCGAAACCCATCTGAGGTTCTTTCGGTGAATCTCCTCACCCACTCCATTTATCGTGGGAAACCCTGCAGCCATACCCAGGCCCTCGGTGTCCTGTGGTGCAAGCAAGTTTTTTTTATATTATACCATATATCACATTTTATTTAAATAGCACCTTTCTAGAACAAAAGTCACAAAGTAGTTCACCAAAAATGAACCAAAGATATTCAAACACCACCAGAAGGCCTGTCTGCACATAGACACCGTGTGAAACGAGTCCACACTGCTGTCTGATCTAATGTCCATGTGCAGACTGTTCCACAGCCAAGGAGCGACAACTGTAAGCGCGATGGGATCCCAGCAATAACAAAAAGACCATGATCAATGTCCACACAAGGTCACACATAAGTGGACACCTCATTGTTAAGAGCCTGATAAGTAAATATAAGAATCTTACAATCTAACCTATGTTACTAGCAGCCAGTGCAAAGGAGCCCCCGAAAAGGAGAAATACGTGCTCTATAGCTGGTTCTGCTTAATAATCGAGCGGCAGCACTTTAAACCAATTAAAGTTTCATCACAGCTGAGTGTGAGAGGCAGGTGAACAGAGAATTACAGTCTATATGAGATGAAAACATGAATTATAGGCTCAAGAAGAGAATGAAGAACGAAGCAATGTACCGTAACTAAGAGACGTGTCTGAGTAGACAAACTGAGCGGGACAGCAATTTGACAAAAGTGTTTGGCAAAGAGAACTGGCATATTTTTAGAGGATGACTTAATGAAATTAGCAAATGGCCAGAGACAGAGGGGCAGCTGCACATTAGAGGCGAGACTCTCGGCTAAGAAGGAGGACCTCAGTCGTATTACAACGTAACTACACAAAGTTGTTTGGCCACCACATCTCGACATCTGCTAGGCAGCCATGTAAGACAACCATTTTGTCTAGTTGATTGAGAGTGAAAGGCAGACATAGCCGAGTATCATCTGTATGATATGAAATAAGATTGAAATCAATAATAATGTTACCAAGTGGAAGTATGTATATTAAACAGAAATTGACCTAAAATTGATCCTTGAGGCACCCCACAGGGAAGAGGGGCTAGTGAAGACGCATGATTACTCATAGCAAGAGTAAGATATCTCTCAGACAGATAAGAAACACCGCTGCAACTTTGTACCACCGAAACATACCCTACCTGTTAGGCCTCTCTATCAGAATGTTGTAGTCCACTAATCTAAAAGCTGCAATAAGATTTTAAGAGCATCAAAACACTCTGGCCAGAATCAGCGCTCATAAGGATATCATCAACAACCCTTTAAAGAGCAATACGGTACCATGAAATCCAGATTGGTGACCTCTAACAAGTGTCCTGCTACAACCTTTTCTGTAACTTTGGATGTAAATGGAAGTTTGGGAATAGGTCTATAATTTTTTTGGGAGGAAGGGATCAAGTTTAGAGAGGTTGAACTATAGCGGTTTGGAAATTAGACAGAACACAGCCAACTATTTATGTATAATGTATCATTCGAATCTTGTAAAAATGACCTTGACTGGGGTAGGAATCTGCAATTGCAGTGGCTTCTTTTGTAAGCAATATCATTGCTGAAGATGATGGAGGCACAATCTGCTGGCTGGCTCCTGATCCATTAAAGGAGATTTCAGGCTTGGTGCTTGAATGTCCTTCTCCAGATATAAACACACAACATGTAAATAAATCCTTGCCTACAAGTCATGTCATGATTTGACTGTCATGATTTAATACCATTGCCGCATTTTAAAATAAATCACGTCAAATTGCATTAGTTACAGAGTTGTATTTAAGCAGTGAGCTATCCCACAGAGCATGACAAGCCAAAAAAGGAGCCTGACCGTTACACAGCTGCATGTATTATGGGAAGATAAAATCCACTCCATGTAGATAGGCCGTGTGACCTTAGGTTGAAGGCTACTTAGCCACTTCGCATCAGGAAATAAGAAGAGCGACGTCTCAGTTACATGGGGCTAGCTCAAATAATGCAAAATAAACAAAACGGGGGAAAAACATGGCCTGTGTTGAAACTCCCGGCAGCAAGTGCAGTGCAAGCTCTTTTCCCCCCCAAGAGCTACAAATAATGAAGGCAGGAAACCCCTTCATTGTTTCACGCCGCGAAACGGCAGCCTTACCGCGCATTTCTGTCAGCTAGAGGCAAGCAGCAAGATGGATGGAGCTGATAAGAGGCACTGTTTTGATGTCGCGCTGGAGCCAGGATTAAGTGTGGCTTTTAAGTGCTTTTACTAGCATGACTTTGGTCCCTGGCAGGTTCTACAGGCGTTGAGCATTTGCACAGTGGCAAGGCTGGCTATCCCAACCTCGACTGGCCAGTGAAAGAGTCTTAAAAAACTAAGGATTGACAGCTGTTTCCTAACCTCCTTCCTTCCAATCAAGGAGCTACAGTACTGCTTCAGTCTGCTGAGATTATTATTATTATTATTATTATTTAAAAAAAACAACATTACATAAATGTCTATAAGGAAAATATGTCACACAATTACTCCTCTATAAATACCATAATAGCATTGCAACATAAGTTGCAAATATAAAGACATAAAATTAAATCGAAGATGTTTAATTGTAATAGCTTGGCATATAAACAGGAAGCATGAGGCAGACTGTCAGCTTGTCCCCAGCCCACCACAGAGTGGTGCACACCCCAAATCACCTCCCACCCGCCTGCTGCTTCCAGCCTCTCACACTCCTTCCTTCCCAACTCTCGTTATTTGTACTCAGCTGTCAAGAGGTGTCCAAATCTCCGCAGTCTGAGTTATTGGGGTTTTTTCTACTCCTTCTCCAAAACCTTTGAGGAGCCCTTTGAGACAGCACTGGTAAACACACATTAGAAGCAATTACATTTAATTTGACCAACTATGATGCATATTCTAGTTGGGATTTACTTCACAGTTGGAAGAACCATATAAAATACAGACATTTAAAAATGTATGAAAGGTATCTAGCAGATGCTTTAATCCAAAGCGTTGTACAGGTGAAGATCGTATAGCAAGAGAGGGCTCCTGGGTCCTAAGGTGACATCACTCTACCAGCCACAGATGTTAGGCATCATGCCGCTTCTCTACCAACTCCCACTCCGAAAAGATAATATTAGCAAGACGAACAACGTTTACCAGCAGGTGAGTTCTCCAGGCCAGGGGATGCAGGCACCAGTGTATGACCAAGATCTGTCTGAGATTTATCACAAAAGGAAACCAAGGCACCTGTGAAGGAAAAAGAAACAGGAAGATCATAATGGCCTATTAATATGGTGTTTAATTCATGTTTTATTTAGATATTTAAATCTAAGATCCAATTTTTGACATCTGCGTATCCAGAAAGTGTTAGCATCTATGGCAGGAACCAAGCGCGTGTAGAGGACCAGGAATCTGGACGAGAGCCAACGCTATACGGAAAGGTACTCTAATGCGTCGCTAGATTATTAGACAAAACCCTGATCCCTGGGTGTTATTATGGGATCTACTGTATCAGGAATCATTATCCATATCAGTTTAGGCTTTTACTGGATACATCAAGGGTACATTTAACAGGACATACTACTACAAATTCTGATTTAATTTATATTTATTTGCATGCACTTTTATCCAAAGCAAGAAATAACTGAGAATGCAAGGTTAGTCTGTCCCTGGAGCAATTGGGGTTAAGGGTCTTGCTCATGGCCACAACAATGGTATAACTCTGTTGAACAAGAGATTTGAACCATCAATCTTTTAACCAATCAAAAGCACAGCATCCTAACCCAGTGAGCCACACACCACCCAACATTTAATGCTGCTATTGTTAAAACAGACTAGTGATGTAGACCACCTAAACCGATACCAAGTCACTACCAAGAAGTATATCAAGACTGAGACCAGACCAAGACCAAGGCAGGGCGAGATCGAGAAAAGATCAGAAACAGACTAATGCTTGAGTCGACATAACACAGCACACTATAAAATGTGGGCTAGTCAGCTTGGCCTAAAAATCTGTCACAGTATAATTTGATCCATAGATGTTTTTTCTTAAAATTTCAATATAAATGCTTCTGGGCAGGTCATGTACAGGTAAGGGTACTGCATGACGCAAGGGCGTAGGTTTGGTCTCTGTATAAAGACCAACACAAAACATGCACATCCTAATGATAAACTCTGAGTACTGGACAGAGGAAACTGTCAGCGAAAAAGGATGGAGTCCGCACACCAGATGATGCTTTCAGGCCCAAGCCTTTCATCAGACATTCTGATGAGTTAATGAAACAAATGTAACATTTTTTCAAATAAGATGCACCTTATTAGTTGCATTTCAACTTTGAAGCAGGACGTTTTACACCCAATCACAGTACCGTGTTAACAAACAAATGAATATTAAGCTGTTGTGATAAATATTGAGGTGTTTTGATGAGTGGTCTTAACTGGACTAGACAGTCAAAATAAAGTCGATTCCAAGACGAGACCAAGACAGGTCTTGAGTACCACAGCACTAAAACTGACTGTTTCATGTTTGACCGCAAGACCCACAAGAGTTGTGCACATCTGTACTGATAGTTCAGATCCCACAGTAAAAAGCAGAAAGACATCAAAATGAATACGGTCAAATAACGACCTTAGCCATGAAAAGTGAAAGGCTAGCTGAAGGTGAGGATCTGTCAGCCTAGCAAGACTCCATTGAAAAACATCATCTCCTTTTTGTTACAATTTAATCACGCCATGGCATTTCACAGACGTGATCCAAACCACTGTCCTCTCATACAATTTTCTTCCCCTTCATTGGTTTGAGGTGGCCAGTTGACAGTCAGAAAATATGAGGCCTACTCAGCAGTATATGCAAGCTCTCTATAAGAGACACCGCAAATCACCACCACGCATGCGGTCTATTGACTCTGATTCCCCATCTCTAATAACTTCCAGACTCCAGATATGGTGCCGCACAATGCATGTCCTCTGTCATAATAATAATAATAATAATAATAATAATAATAATAGCAGTGATAATGAAATAATAGCAATAATAAATAATAAGAATAATAACAACAATAGCAATAATAACAACAATAATAATGAAAAATAACAAATAGGCAAATCTTTGAAGTCAATCATTATCCTGGGTATAGTTATACAAGAGTCTACACCAAGAAGAGAACACGTCAAGAACGCCAGAGGATTTGATCCATATAGAACTTCATGCTGCAGTATTTTCACTTGCATAGTTACATATTTAACGGATCCTTTTGTCCAAAGCGACATACAAGCGAGGATCAGAGACCATTGGGTTGAGGGCTCAATGGTGACAACGGGATTTAAACCAACCATCAATTACACGAAGTCTTAACCCACAAAGTCACAAACCGA
Source organism: Petrocephalus zakoni (assembly GCA_026774425.1). Classification (NCBI taxonomy): domain Eukaryota; kingdom Metazoa; phylum Chordata; class Actinopteri; order Osteoglossiformes; family Mormyridae; genus Petrocephalus; species Petrocephalus zakoni. The sequence goes on from JAODKN010000001.1 coordinate 27,323,746, forward strand.
TGAATTGGGCTACATCCTACCCACGACCTTCTGACCAGGCATCTCACTGTCCAATAGGACAACAGTACATAGTCCAGTGGACCTTGTGGGTTCCTCCACAACAGAGACTCAACATAGGAAGTCAGATATACACATCCTCTGGCATCTGATTGACTGCCACGCCCCAAGACCGGAGAACAGAGGCACATTATAAGAGCCAGCTGCGCCCCCCTGCCAACCTGCCTCCCGTATCGCCACCAGGCAGCTCCAGGCCAGGAAGACCCCTAAATTTCATCATCAGGGTAAGGTACAAAGTGTCAAACCCACCTCCATGTTCATGGCAGGAAGATTCATAGCTGAGAGAAAAAAAACTAAATAAATGGAAGAATGAAGAAAAAAAAAAGTGAGAGAATGGGCGTCAGCGTTTATCTGGCCCCTCATTGGTCGGCCTTAATGAACGGAAGGGTTGTTCGCTCGATGACACGAGAACACTGCGTACAAAGAGCCATGAGCGGCCAGGGGACACCCTTTCAACGCGCTTCTTTGAGTTCCTACCAAACGAACGCGGCGCGGACGCCGGCGGCGGGGAGGTGGTGAGGAGAGGGGCCCGTCTGATTTACAGAGGGGCATTAAAATACAAAACCCTGTTCATGGCCGATCACTCGCTCTGAATACCAAAATGCTGCACCTGCTTCCTAACAAGGACAAGCTTCACAGCTGTTTACCAGCCCCAAACAAACGGCATCAGAGAGAAATATTAAGGAAAGTACATACGCTATAACACAACAGAAATACTTTAATATCCCCAGTTTCCTAATTGTAATTCTTGGCACTAGTGTGTACGTAACACACAAAAAAAAAACACAAAATGTATCATCACAAGAGAACTAGGGCAGTGTTCCAATATATATACTTATATTTAACTCGGACAAGAAAAAGCATTGGGAATCGCTATGGAAACAAACGCAATAATGACTGATCATCAAAGCTGTTCAGAGGAAAACCGTGTCAACGGCTCTGCATTGGGACTTTTAAAGCCATTTGTAATCCACCGATCTCCCACAGCTACTTGCCCAGTATGGAGCTGCAGAGAGCCTGGAGTCTATCCCAGGAAGCGCAGGCAGGGAACACCCTGGATGGGCTGCCAGCCCGCATTATAAATGTGCTAAAACACACAGTGATTCATTTTGCTAATGCAGTAACAACAACAATAAAAAGCAATATATGAGACATCACATGCTTTAAAACAGTTTCCCAACCCAGTCCCCAAGGACCACCACACTCCCCCAGCTCTCAGCACACCTGAACCAAACAATCAAGAAAAATCCAAACAATCAAGAACACTGAATATCTGGGACTGGGAGCAAAAATGGTGGGCTGACTGGGGGTCCCTGAGAACTGGGTTGAGAAACATTGCTCAAAAGAATTTCACTTTGCACTAAAAAGGTCCCTCTATCTCCAAGGCCATCGGGACAAGCGGCTGGCAGTCTGCAGTCTGTGCATCGACGGTGAGCCTCTGGACCCCACAGCTTACAGCGGGGCCTTGCAAAAGGCCGGGCAGCAGCGCCGTGCTCACAAGAAGCTGCCAGAGCTTCCACCCAGCACTTCCGCCCAGAGCTGTGTTCCCACACTGACCTCAACGCCACATCAGGCAGGAGTTTAAAATCACCGATTGCAAAACCACCAGCTGCATCTCTCTCTGGGCAACAAGTGCTGTGATGCAACTGCAGTGCAGATCTCTGCTCTCCTGCTTATGCAACAAGTGGGCACCTCCACCAGACCATAAACGGCTTCTCTGAGACATTCCAACCATCCATATTATCTCCATGCCAGGCAGCACAGGGCAGGGCTACACCCTGGACAGGATGCCAGTCTCCTCAGAAATTCCTCCCAGTCCACAGGCTTCCAACGACGTGCTCCAGAGGCTCGCTGCTCAGGCTGTTGGGGCTGGTTTGGTTTCCCATGGTGGGTTGGGCTTAGATTTGCTGTATTTTGTACACTCTGGCCATAACAAAACAGACGGTAATTTGGTGTGCAGAACCCCAACTCTAACCCTCCACATTAGCATAATAACTTATTGGAAATTGCAGGAGTTTCCCAGTGACCCTCTGTAGATGATGTACAACTCACTTCCAGTGGTTTTGATGAAAATCCAGGAGCACAAGATAGATGACTGACTGACTAGACAGACTGTATTCATCCTCTCAGGGAAATCAGGTATCCCGTTGCGCACATAGACTAATAGTACATTAAAAAGTGCAACATACAACAATCAAAGTGAAAGACACTGTGAAAGTTAAAGAGGAATGAATACATACATACATTATTATTATTATTATCATCATTATTATCTACATACGAATCTTGCATAAGAACTGTGCTGCTGGTGTCAGAGGAGGGGTCACCTTAGCTTAGCAGAGCTATTAAAAAGCCTGACAGCCATGGGGATGAATGGCCTCCACCAGCAGCATTTCTCTCTGGGCAACAACTTGGACAGTTCGCACATGACTGAGATAGAGAGCAGCTGCGACCTGTCAGGGATGGGTCCCAAGCCTGCCGGGCCGGATGCTACGGGAAACTGCACAGTGACATTAGTGGGGCCAACCCTATCTTTAGCCAATTATGGGCTTTGAATCTGTGAGTGACAGGGGAGGGGCCAATCAGCTTTCAGCTGGGGCCAGTAGTCCAGTAGACCCACACCCTGAAAACACCCTGGGGCTAAAGGGGTCAGTGAACTCTGACACACGGTCTGGAGGGGGCGTATCACCTACAGCTGCCAGCTGCCAGGGAGTACGTATGTCACCCCCCACGCACCATTTTCTGTCCCCAAGCATCAGCTTTGCTTTCCATCAGCAGCACACAGAGCAACTCTGGCTAAACTTTAGGACAGCAACGGCACTTGAATAAGCAGCTTTGGCAATTTACTGGTTACCAACCAAGCATTTATAAAACAAAATCAAAGGGGCTCCAAGAGTCAGATTAAAGCACCAACTCTTCAAGTCCCCACCTCATTTTAAAAAACAAAAAGAAAGTCATTCAATGTCATTTTGAGAAGTAAGACCCACAGCATTTCTACATAGCAGAGCATAGTGTGGCAATAAGGACACGACACAAAGAATCTTTCTGGCCACCCATTCCCCAACCTGCCCAGTGCAGTGACTGCTTGTGGCCACCAGGGGGCTCGCAAACCTCAGGGGCCCCACAAAAATCACATTAGCTTAAGTGTTTATTGAGGAAATTACAGTAACAATACTGCAATGAATCACAACTACAAGCCTTATAACCTCCCAGCGCCCAGTGTGCCAGAGGCAAATGACCGAGAAGAAACCAAACAATCAAGAACACAGAATACCTGGCACAGGAGCAAAAATGTGGAGGAGGGAGCAAAAATGTGGGCTCTCTGTGGCTCCCTGAGGACGGGGGTTGAGAAACACTGATCTAATGTGAACTCCTCATGTGAGAGACATGCAGAGAGATGGCAGGCACGCTTCACGCTGTTCAATCAGGGATTCACGACAGCCTTAATACAAAAAAAGCACCTTAAATAACAAACAGCGAGAGAATGAATGCAATCAGTTTTTTCTGCTTTTCAGAACTTATAGCCTGCCAACTCCTGAGGGGCAGGGTAGTATGGACGTTGTGGGTGGGGGGGGGGTGCCAACCTTGTTCGTTATAATTTGCACACAGCTGTCAGGAATCCACAGATTAAATTATTAGCTGCCTTCTGCATTATAATGAAAAGGATCTCAGTGTTATGCCAAGACCATAAGAAGGGGTTTTAAAAGCAGGCTGAGGGCAACTGGACAAGATGGACAGGAGATGCTACCTTTGTTTCTGCAGACAGCATCGGTGCTCAACCCACACTTCTCCTTTTCTGGCTTCCAGATATACTGACAGTAGTGTGACGCACATGCAGACTGCACACCGCAGGCCTACTGTCACTGGGGAAAAAAGTGACATAACTCCACAGAGTGCGCAGTGGTTAACTATGCGGTGGACATCTCCTGCTATCGAATGGAAATGTTTAAAGGAGGGCGGGGGGGCGCTCATTTGATTTTCAAACCATCGTGAATCAATGTGTCGTTCACAGCATGGCACGAATCAAAGATCAGGTCAGCATTAACTGTCGTGCAAGGAGACTGGTGACGCAGAGTTTGGGGTGGGTGTTAGAGAGAGAAGCCAGTGCAAAGAGGAAGTGAGCACTGAGCAGCTTTGAGACTCTGATTAATAAGGCTGACACGTTATGAGGGACAGGACAGGTGAACGACGAGGGGGAGCAGAAACACACACACACACACACACACACACTTATTTAACATGGTCTCGTTCACCTGACACTTCTGAATTACGGAAGCAGCCAGAAGAGAACATGCAAGCCCAGCGCAAAGTGAGCTGGGCTCAGACTCAGACCCGAGACCATAACCAACGGAAGCTATGTGCAGCATGCAATTTCCGTGTAATCATCGCACAGAGCCTCTCTCATGTAAAGCACTGAATAATAATGGAAAACGAGCTGAATTCTCATTTTTGCTTTCATTTTCTAAAGTGGAAACATGCCCGGGTCCCTGTGGACAGACCACACGTTCTAACAGAAGGATGTTAACTGCAGAGGCCATAGAGGACTCCTGTTATTACAGCTAACCCAGCACCTGCTGCTAATTAGCAACCTCTGTGTGGGTCGGTGCAGGCTTGATGATGAATGAAGAATGATGAATTCGTGATGAATTAATCCTGTTCAGAAAACAGAAGACTACCATGGATGGCTTTGTATTATAAACTTCCAAAGATGGCTTCAGGGTAACTGAGACGCTAAAATCCAACAGAGATGGACGGATGGATGGACGGACATGTCTTACACTGAACACTGGTCTACGTACATTCCCTTAGGGGAAATCATCAATGCCTCCACAGTGCAAACCCAAGAATCTACCAAAGCACTGCATTGATGGGAATGAATAAATATCAAATATGTTCAATTACGAGAGAGGGAAATGGGGAGGACGTGTGCGGGAGTATCCAATTAAGAGAGAATATCACATTAATGCCAGGGAACGAGGGCTGGGAAGATGAACCCATCTCAGATACAAGTGGTCAGATTTGCTACATGATGACTAGGCAGGGGCGTGGCTATGGGCAGTGCAAGGGGAGGCCAATGCCCACCCAAACAGATCACCCACCTTCTCAAAAGACTCAGACTAAATAGAACCAATCATTAGAAATTTTGCAAAATCATCCCAGGGTCCCCATGGTCCACAGCTTTTCCCCCCAAGTGACCCCCCCCACCATGACACTACACAAGCTATTCTGCAGGCTTCCTCTGTATTACGTAAAAAAACAAGTTGGCTTATCCTAACCACAGCATAACCTTATAAAATAAGAATTGGGAGGGGATCTCCCCCACATACATCTGCCGGACATCGCCACTCGCACACATCACCGTTCATGGTGGAATCTGGGTCAGCACATTTTTACTGTCATTTCATTTAGCTTACAGTCTGGTCTAAAATTTATAAACAGCTTGTTTAAATTTGTTTCAGTTGTGAATAAGCATTAACTGGATACAGAAACTGTATTAGAGTAATACCCAGAATTCTCTAAAGGTGAAAAAAGGGTGTCGCATTTCATCAACTAAAAACATATGTCGGATTTCATAATGTGAAAAGATGTCAGCGATACCTGCTGTTGATGTTTTACAACTGTGAAATTCTTGCCTGTCGTCACGTTACTCTAGAGAGCAAAGTGCAAGCTGAGAGGTGAGTCTGATATTTAAGCAAATGAGTGGTAATGAGATGGCATCAGCCCCGAGGGCATGTGGCCTGCCCCAAAGTTTGCATGTCAGCCTAACTATGATGCCGTTCTTACTCAGTGTGCCATCTACTAACGTGTCGCTCATCAAAATATCCTGTGACAACAGGTGTCACATAGTGGCACTCAGCTAGCTCCTGTCGTCTAACATCTGATGTAAACAGAGCCTGAAAGTCTGACTTGTTCCCTTATTTTCATACACCAGCAGCAGGCTAGATGGCCCTGAGCGCAGCAAGCTCTTACCAGATGCCGGTCAAAAAAACCGACTTCACCTGCAGGGGAATCATGGATTTTTTTTTTTTATCTGATGCTCTTATTTATGGGAAATAAATGGAGGGACATTGGGCTGGGTTTGGGGGGGGGGGGCTGTAACCCCCACTTTGACCCAGTCAAGTTCAAGTGTTTCTCAACCCAGTCCTCTCAGCTCACCAGTGCTGAGTGCCCAGTGCTCTTGATTGGTTGGTACAGGTGTGTTGGGAGCTGGAAGGAAACAAAAAGACGAGTCGTTTCACACTGCCGGAACGTCATTACAGAACCAGAACCTTTTTCCCGGATCCGAAGACTTTTGTCGTGTTGTAAACCAGGACCAGGTTCTGGAACTTCAGTGTCATAGTTTCTATGGACTGTCTGGGGGTTCCCAAGGACTGGGCTGAGAAACACCGGTTTAAGGTTTCGACTTGGTGTGCCAGAGGGACGGTCTAGGGGCTGACTGTGCTCTTAGGCCTGGCCAAAGCACTGCAAAGCGAGATGCTCCATGCCTCTCCGCCTGCCGCACACACAGCATAGCTTATGCAGTGGGGGGGCAGAGTCAAGCATTCATTGGCTGTATGCATATCGATCATTTGTGAAAATTATTTCCTTCATTCAATGGGCATAACTAATCATGTACAAAACATGTCCTGCGTCCGATCTGACTAAGCAAAACAAATGAGACCAAACACACTGAGCTTCGCTGTGTCAGAGGCCTACAGGCCAGTACTGTGTTGACTGGCATCAGAATCAGAATTCACTTTATTGGCCAGGCACTCATGCACTGTGAATTTGTTCTGGCAGTACTGGTGCATACAATCACAGACAATATACAGTAGAACATAAAGAAAAATAGTACAGGCAGAAGTAAAATGATATAAAATGGGCGAACAATGCAAAGCTGTTACAATTACCATCAATAAATACAAAATAAAAGGGAAAGCAGACATAGTGAATGCTGAAATATAAAAATAACTACAGATATGGGGCCTGTAGTTCCTCTAAGAGCAGATTCTTCTAGAGCTCCGCTAACCCGCCCCCATCCCAACCATCACTGCACCCAAGTAGTGTCCGCTGACTTCTGTTCTCAGGTCTTACCGCAATATGAGTTACTTTAAAACGGTGCAGATGGACAAAACCATCAGAAGGCTACAGAAAGCGGCAAACTGTCGTGAAGCACCTCAGCAACAGCAGCGCTTGGCTAATAAGACAGTCTGCTGCCATGTCATTACAGCACAAGCAGCAGCAGCAACAGTAACAAACTTAATCAGGTTCAAGAACAGCCTGCGTCTCACAGCGCTGATACGCAAAATACTGTCTTGCAGAGGCCTGGGGGCAGATTGACCATTAACCTCGGTGACCTTTGATGATCAGGGGCTGAAGAAAAATTTGAGGGGAGTTAACCTCATGGATCATGGAACCGGGGGGGGGCGATCAGAAGGCAACAGCAAACTCAAGGCTAGCGTGCCCTCAGCAAATAGCGCTGTCATTATGGCTCATTCCAAATTTAAATCGCCTCCTTCCCTGTGAAAAAGGGGAAGCAGCAGTTTCACAGTTCAAACGACAATCAGAAGAAACACACTGTATAGAAAGACAGAGAGGTTGCCCACACTCACCATCAGCACCAATCACTCAAGTGCTGCAGATGGTAGCGACGGATCAGTATCCCAGCATGCAACACTTCCCTGCACCTGTCGCATTCAAACCCCAACACCCCGGTGCTGCAGCCTATATACCGCTGTGACATTTACTGACCTCAGCACGGCAAACAAGCAAATCGGTTTAACGTGTCCCTGTTGCTTCACCAGTTCCGTTTCAGCCAGGCTGCGCCATTGCCTCTGTGAGCCTCCTCGGGCCAAAACGTCCTGCAACCGCCTGCCCCCACGTTTATCATTGCGTAGGCAAAAAGGAGGCATTTAGAGCATGTATGCAAAACGCTTCGCCTTTATGCATAGCTCTGCCAAGGCTAAAAGAAAACCCATGAAAAGCCAATCGCTGGCTTTGCGAAGCAGTATTCATACAGCAAAACTGGGAAAGATAAATTTGTAATAAACACTTATGAAAACCCAGCAGACCAAGTGAACATAGTTTACGTTCAGTTATGTAGCAGGTGCTTTCACCAAAAGCAACATAGCCTATATTTGACAGCAGCGTCAGCCAGCCCCTGGATTAATCGCTAGTTACTGTAAGGGCCTTGCTCAAGGGCCCAGTGCTAAAATCACTGTGCCAACCCTGGGATTTGATCCAGCCAACAAACCCACTGACCCGCCAATAGCCAATACCGACTACGTTTTAGAATAGATAGTGTATGGAGAAGCTTCGGACATCTTCTGGAACGAGAAGCACCATAATTTAGGCTTTGAATAAACAGAAACTGTGTTCACACATGGGCTCTCCCTGTCCTCCTCTGCATCCCCTCCCACAGCCTCTGAGCTGTCCTTAGCATGTCCTAACGCAGTTATGGAAGATTTTTAAACTGTCCAAAGCTCCACAGTCAATATACTGTACTCCACCTTAGATCATTACTACAGCCTATTTCAGTCATACAGTATAAGCCATCTAGCATGCCAATACAGGATGGAGTCATAAAATACATATATTGAGTAAATTTTTCTCAAAAGAAATTCCCATTATGATAACAAATCATTTCATGATAAGACAACAAAAGCAAATATTGAGCCCATTTCCTCATACGTATCCATTAAAATGCAAATAACATATTAGTATGCAGTTCTGAAATAACCAACTAGGGCGCAAAGGGAAACTAAAAGCTAGCCAATTCAAACTTTGATAAATCAGCAGTGTTTCTTCAACAAATGAGGCTGAATGCAAAGAAAAAAGCTGGCCAGACATTACATGGACGCAACTTCAATGATGATATATACTTACACATACATATAAACAGAAATTGATAGCTATTAGGAGTTTAACTTACTGCACATAACTAAAACCACCTGCACTTCGCGTAAAAACTGATTTTAAACTGATTACAATTTAGAACACAGACAGCAGTGATCTGCCACAGGTGGGGAATGCCAGAGGGGAATGCCGCTCTTACGGAGTCCACAACATCCTGAAGATGAGAGACACCAGCTGTTATGTCAAGTTGTCTGTTATAGAATACGACAATGACATCCGAGCATGATGTAAATAATGACAGGGATTCAATCCAGGTTAGATTAAAAGCACAGATGGATCCAACACTCAAATTACTAATTACTACTTTATTGCCTGATACTTTTGCTATTGAAGCTAGCTAGCTAGCTAAACGAGACGCAGAACGTGGCTGTACAATAAGCCTGGGGTTTTTTAAAAGAACAATTCTGCTCGAGCGACTCGAGTGAGACTAGAGATGGCAACATTTAGACCCCCTAAACCACTGTCACATGCCAGACATGGCTAAGCACATGAAAATGGACCAATAACCTCAGCATCAGTGCACGAGAAACAGCACAAGTCAATAAGCACACCCCCTAGACCTGATCCCCACCCACCTGATCCCGGGAAGCAGGAGGCGATGCTTCATCAGAGGAAAGGTAGGAAAACTGAAGCACTAAACACAAACAGCCAGGGGGGGGCGCTCTCGCTTACCCTACTCCCCAGGTGCGCGCTTGTGAACTCAGAGTTCTGCCGTGTAATCAAGTCCCCTGCGGAGATCACAGAGCAAGAATGCTCTCCCTCACGGCCCCCCACTCCCTAGTGAAATTGCTCTCATTATAATCATGACCTCAGCTGCAGAGAGGAAGTGATTAAGCAGAGTTTGCCAGTAGATATCACTGATGCGACCTCTTCACCCCGGTGACACAGATTCTGTGGTGGGGGCTACAGCTGTGTCGTATTTAAAGTCAAACTGTGTTTATGTTGAAGCCGGCTAAGCGCACCCACACGACAGGACCCCCTCACGATAAACAGTAAACATACATCCCCATGGTGCCGGCATCCAGCTCGCCCTCAGATTGTTCTCATCCTGCTAGCAAATCTAAGGTAGTGCCTTTCTGCTGCAGAAGGTATTAATTAGAGTGTACGGTGCTCGGGGTGTGCAGAGAGGGACTGGCAGCGCGTTTGGGCTTGGGGGGGCAGCATTCCATGCCCAGAGTCGTTCTGCCCCGACAAGTTCTGCATCACTCTGCTTTTCATCGGTCTGAGTGGAATTCTACAGTTTGTTCAGCTGCTTAGCAGAATCTGCCATTTAGCGGGATCACTCGGCTAGTGTGAATGGGAACAGGAACATAAGTAGCCACTGGGGTGGGGGGTTTGCAGGAGGGACAGGTTCCTATATCCCTCTTCTTACTGCATGCCCACAGAAGAGGGAGAGGCTCGGCCGCTAAGGTAACACCCTCCCTGCCAAAAGGAGGGATGACGGCTCGACAGATCCATCCATCCATCCATCCTCTAATTTCTCATCACTGCCCGGGCTGCTACCCGCCACGTGCCGAAACATGAGACGGGGTGACCTCATCTGCGGCCCGGCACTGGTGGTAACCAGAGAAAGGCCCGGTAACAGATCCCCAGCTAAATCCCTCCCCCCTCCGGCGAAGCAGAAACGGGGCAGGCGGCAGCAGTGCTGCCTGGGCTCCTCTTCCTCCTAAGCTTCATCACGCCGTGTACTCCCCATGCGCCCGCCCCCGTCGGCCCCACCCCCATGCCGCCGCGCACTGGGCCAAACACACGAGAAGGCGCTCCTTAGCCACTCATCATATGAAGTTTGAACCCCCTCAAAATTTGCTTTGGTTCCCCAAATCAGTAAAATCTACGGAGAGGGACCCCCCACAAAATTTTATTCTGGCTACTGGTTAGTGGTCTGAGCATAGGGTCAGGCCATAAATCCAGCACCCCTGGAGCATTTTGGGGGGGCTTTCGTACCTATGCTCAGGGTCCAAGGAGCTGTGATTATTCTGCCAAGATTCTTTCCAGCAACCTCCTGGTCACACGCAGAGACCTAGCCCACCGAGTCACACACTGCTCTTCGTTTAGTTTTACAGTAAAGGGGGTCTAAGACAACAGGGGCCTAAATCATAGTCTCTGCCTGAAACAGGAAAGGAGAGGAGTCAACTGGTGGGTCTTGGATCAGCTGTGACACTGAACTGGATGAACAGGTAAAGCAAATAAGAGCATATGCTAAATGAATATGTAATATTTAGGTAAATGTAAGTATTTAAACCAAAATGGGGTCCTCCTGTATTCAATAGCATTACTACTCATTAAGGCTGGTACCTGTGGATCTCTACTCTTGGTCTGTGTTCTGACAGCCTGAAATAATTGCATAGGTAATACACAGATACAATGGTTATCATTCATGGTCAGGACTGTCCATCAACATTTTTGCTGCATTATCGAGCACTGCAAAGACTGAGGTCGAACTTTTAGAAGATGCCCAAAGAAGCATCTTCAGCAGATTTTTTCTGGGGGTGGGACGAATGCCGGACAGGGAACCCCCTGGATACTGTTCATCTCAGGGACATCACAGACAGCCAAACTCAGAGACTCAAACAATGAGGAGTCACCTGACCCACAAACACAAGCTAAACACTGCTGGAGGGGCTGGATTCCCACCTGCAGCAAGACAGGTGTGAGGGAGCAAAGCTTCTCTCGAGATTAAACACAGGAACGAAATCCATAGCAGTTTTATCCTGAAAAAACTCAAAAGGAATCTCCATATCAGTATGAAGACATACCCAAATAGTCAAATCATTCATTTCAGAAAAAAAGACCGTCAATTACATAGGATTATTATAAGTAAATAAATACACTAAATGTAAAATGTTTATATAACATTTAGAGACGCCATTCCTTTTAGCTAAAAACATATTCTCTGCTCGTCTAGCTCTGTAGCAATATGGAATATTACTAGATTAATATTCTCCTTACAGTAAATGAATAATGTGTGTACTTTAACCTGCTGATTGACCTTATTCTTTTAACTCGGGAGTCCACAGAGAGAAATGACTGCCACACAACAGAGTGGCATAGAACATTATGGAAATCTGGCTAATTAACTTTCTGGAAGTTTCCATTAGCCATTCCACTTAAACCCCTATACTTACATATAAAAGTATTACACAACCAAAGCTGTTGGGTGCATTCCTCTGGGATAACGTCATGCTTGCTCCTGGCAAGCTAAAAGCATGGGGGAATATTCTAGCATTTTCTAGCACAATGTCAATCTAAGCTTCTCAAGTTTAACACCGTTGGGGGATAAAAGCTGCTATGTCAGGTGAAGGAAATGCAATCTAACTTGAACTCAACAGAAGCTAACCAGTTTCCACTCACTCAACCCCAAACTTATGCGCTGAAGTATGCCTGAATAGAGAAGTCCATCACAGGATTGTGCAAAACTCAACAAGCTAGGCTTCCCAGGTCTGTGTGTGTGCGCGTGTCCTGTCAGTTTTTCTAAACCTAACCCTGGTATAAGTGACTGAATTCAGAATCAACCATTCACCCACCCACCCCTCAGAACTGCTGTACAGATTTACTGTGAGCTAGAAGCTTATTCTGAACGCAAAGGGCACAAGTCGGGGGATACCCTGGACGGGATGCCACACTGTCACAGGGCACAGGATAACAAGGACAGGGCGCCAGTTAGTCACAGGGCAGGGGACGCCCTAGAGAGAATGACAGTCATTTACAGGGCAAGGGACACCCTGGACGGGATGCCAGTCAGTCACAGGACACGGGACACCCTGGATGGGATGCCAGCCCAGCACAGAGTGAAAGTACACATTCAGTTAAGGCAATTTGGAGTCATAAATGCACTTAACAGCATGCCGGGACCAGTGAAGGAGGCTGAAACAAGCAGAGACACCAGGAGAACCTGCACACTCCCCACCTAACACGCACTGTTGATGAACTATTCCCTCAAACCCCTGAAAAAAATGTAGAAGACACAAATAAATCAGTCACTGCGAAATGCTGAACTGAATCCAGTCTGTCCACTGGATGCCAATACAGTAATTAAGTGAAAAAGTCACACACTCTCCAGACACTTTTTCTGTAAGCTACAGAGGGTTTGGTGTTTATTAATGGTACAGAGGAAACAGCACACAGTGTTTCAGTGTCAGCATGTGTCCGTCTCGATTAGCATAACACCCTCGAGAGACCGGTGGGGGGCTGCGGGGGGCTGCGGGGAGTTCTTCTGCCTGCAACACCCTTTGTTCTCGTCGTAGATCAGGATTCTCCCACACACTTCTGTTCCATTCAGCCTCTGAGCAAATCTGTCCTAGTTCACAGTACTGCCAGCGGGCGCAGTACAGTAAGGGCTAATTCTTGAATTTGTTGTACGAATTATTATGGAATGAAAGTCATGCATCATGCTCAGTATGAGACGGTGAGGCGTAAGAGTAACAGTTTTTTCTAACCAATGTATGGCGGTGAGTTATATAGATTAGGGGGTCGACCGATTATCGGCCTGGCCGATTATTGTGGGACGATATTGGGCATTTTGCCGATTATCGGTATCAGTGTTTTATTTTAAAGCTCACTGATATTAAGTAATTACAAGGTGCGTTACTGCGGCTGCGCTGCCGTCTCTTCCTCTGTGCTCTTTGCTCTCATCCCGCTGCTTCATTTAATGTCCCACCCATAACAATCTCTGATTGGCTATGTGTCACACAAGTAATAGCCAATCAACGCTGAAGCCTTGCTGATACTCATACCATACTCTCACACACGAGCGCAGCTTGAAGCCCCAAAAGAGGAGAAGAGGAGAGGAATTTCAGCTGAGTGTAGACTTGCTGAGATTGGAGGGTAAAGCAGCTGATGTTTTCAGGAATTCAAACGTTACAGTCCCGCACACTGAAGTCACAAAACACCACAGAGCTCCTGTGAGCCATTTCCATAATGAAAAGCCTGCCCGGTTCCCAGTCACACCACTGATAATGCCCCAATAATGACCCTTCTTGTGGTGATAACATGAGCCAACGGAAGCGTCATGCATTTACTAAAGAAAAAAACAACATCCAAGCGCGTTTTTATGTAAAGTGTATCTCGTTAATTCAGATAGACAGACCAGTGTTTTTTCTTTAGTGAATGCAGTACGCTGCCATATGAGCCAGCAATGTTACCTGTAATTCAGATTCAGAATACTTTATTGATTCCTGAGGAAATTATTTGGATACAGTTGCTCCCGGACAGTAAGTGAAGTACCAATAACAAGTAATACAAACATAATAGTACCAAAAATTACAAATGGCTCCAGTACAAGGAACTCAATATGCAAACAATATAAAATAAACAAATTGGTTATATATATTCTACATATATATAATACAAATATATACAATACATAATATGTAATACATAATGTATGTATTATATATTATATAAACAATATACAAGCAAATAAACAATATCCTGATAATTATAAATTTACAAATATTACAATGCCAAGTTACAAATGGCTCTAAAAGTGCAAGAATTCAATATACAAACAATATACATATATGATGTGTTATATATAATGCATAATAATGATAATAATAATAATAATAGTCATAAAAGTAATAATAATAATAATAATAATGTATAATTGTTTGAGCTTCCATGCTGCTTATCATACTTTAAAATTACAGTACTTACATTACTCATCCCTGAGATTCTCACATTACGTATAACGCAAGCTGAAAACAACGTGGAGTCACGTACTGCTAATTTAAATGCGTTACAAAAATCTGTTATGTTATTAAACAAAATGTATTAATGGTATTAAAGCATCTATTAATTTGATTTGTCCAGCTCAGGCATACACGTTTTATAAGATGATTTTTAATGTCTTATTCTTGCAGCAACTATGTTATGAATACTTAAGAATCTGTAAAAAGTATATACACATTTGTTTCTTATACTTTGTATAATTAATCACTTAAAAAGTAACATTCACCTTGAAAAGCGGCCTTATTAATAGGGGACAGTCATTAAATTCTCATTGCAGATGGATGCAAGGAAAACACATAAAGGTAGAGTTTACCGATATTGGTTTTTCAGGGCCGGTATCGTTAATGGGGCTGATAACTGATATTTGGAATCGATATGCATTCGCTTTTATGTGCTTTCTTTGCATCCATCTGCAATGAGAATTTGGAGATATAAAGCCCACTATTACAGTAAGGCTGCTCTATTTAAAGTGAATGATGCTTTTTAAATTAAATGGCAAATGATTCATTATACAATATAATACAAACAAAAAAAACATCTTTTTACAGATTCTTAAGTATTCATAAGGCAGTTGTGGCAAAAATAAGAATAAGAAAAATAAAGCATCTAATAAAAGCTATATGCCTGAGCTGGACAAATCAAATGAATAGATTTTAGATTAATAGAATAGCTTTAATATCATTAATACCTCTGCTTAACAAAACAGAGTTTGGTCACACATTTAAATTAGCAGTAAGAGACTCCATGTTGTTGTCAGCTAATGTCACGTATCATGTGACAATCTCAGAGGGATGAGTGATGCAAGTACTGTAATGTAAAGCAAGATAAGCAGCATGGAAGCTCAAATAAGCTTCTGTTCCAGCATTAGCTGACGCCGCATAGTGCTATTAACATTGCTGGCTCATACGGCAGCGTACTGCATTCACCAAGAAAAAAAATCCTGTCTGGTTTTTCAGAATTAACGAGATACACTATATAAAAACACGCTTGGATGTTGTTTTTTTCCCCTTTAGTGAATGCGTACTTTTTCGTAGGCTCACGATATCACCGCAACAAGGGGCATTATTCGGACATTTTCAGCGGTGTGACTTGGCAGGCTTTTCGTTATGGAAACAGCGCACAGGAGCTCCTTGTTTTATAACTCTCCTCTCCAGTGTCGCCAGATCTTAAATGTTGAAGTATCGTACCAGCAACTTAAAATTATCGTATTTTGAGAAAAATTATCGTACACACGCAATTTCCATTCTGACGTTGCTCAGAAAATCTGCTTCAATAACACTCGTAATTGCAACTCTGCCATGCGCTTAAACCAGTCATCACTGGGTGCGTTCGACTTCATGCAGCCGCTTACACTGCTGGCTTAAAGCGACGCATTCGGGTCTTGATGCAATGCATGATGGGTGGTTTTTGGCCAATCAGAAACGACCAGAATGCATCGCTTTAAGCCAGCGCTGTAAGCCGCTGCATGAAGTCAAACGCACCCATTGTTTACTTTGTGCGTCACCATGTGTTCATGAGTCTCCCCTTTGGGGCTTCCAGCTGCGCTCGTGTGTGAGTGCGGTGTGAGTGACAGCAAGGCTTCAGCGTTGATTGGCTATTACTCGTGTGACATAGCCAATCAGAGATTGTTATGGGTGGGACATTAAATGAAGCAGCGGGATGAGAGCAAAGAGCACAGAGGAAGAGACGGCAGCGGAGCCGCAGTAACGCGCCTTGTAATTACTTAATATCGGCACGCGTTTAAATAAAATGCTGATATCGATATTTGGCAAAATGCCTAATATCGGCCCCCAATAATCGGCCGACCCCTACATAAAGGCAAATGCATAGAAATGTCGGTTATCGACCACATTAACTAGTAATAATCGGCATCGGCCATGAAAAACCAATATCGGTTGACCTCTAATATAGATGTTTATTTTGTATGTTGCTATATGTGTGTGTGTATATAATACATACATGCATACCCACACATACACTTGCGTACCTATCTAAATGGCGATCTTCCATTCATTTCTATGGGAAAAACCCTAATCTCAGTCATGACACCCTTAACCACTACTTATCCCTAACCTTAATCATAAGTTACCAACCCAAATACAAGAGTTTTGGCATTTTTACTTTTTTGATTGCACTCACAGATTTTTAAATAAAATTTAAGTTATCTAAATGGGTACCTGAAAATATGTTTTACTACACTTTGGGGTCAAATGCGATCTATGCAAACCCCCCCCATGCATTTATTAATAAACATGAAACATGTCCTTAATCATGTCATGACTTGTTACTAGACACCTGCCCTGCTTGTGGAATAGGCTGAGAAGGAGTGCCACTTACAGCAAATAACATTCAGTACTCAGTGATGTATAAAACAATAATACAGCGTTTCTCCTCCCAGTTCTTGAGGATCCCCAGACAGCGCAACTCTACCAAATATTTGGTGTTCCTGATTGTTTGGTTCAGGTATGCTGAGAGCAGGGAGGGAGCAAAAATGTGGACTGTCTGGGGGTCCCTGAGGACTGGGTTGAGAAATGTTGCAATAATATTCCCAATGGGACCTAACTCATGTTTAGTACTCATCCCACAACATCAGTCTGACCGTCTTCCAACTGCTTATGCAGTACAGGGTCACGGTGAGCCTAGAGCCTATCCCAGGATGCACAGGGCACCAGGATGGGGCATCAGTAGGTCACAAGTCACAAACACACATGCATAATCACATATTAGGGGTGATTCTGACACACCATTGGCCAGAAGGAGGAAACCCGCATGACAGAGAAGTAGAATACAAACGTGCAGCCCTGAGGTGTGACACTGAGCTACAACACTACCTTTACCACCAACAGAGGCCACCTAAAATCACTATGGCGAGGCCAAGCTGGAATACATTTCCCCATCTGCTACTTACTGCCAGGGGAGTGACTGTTAGTATTTATCCTCAAAATTAATCTTGATAGCGCTGAATTATAGGTTACAAAAATGAGCTGTAACGGAGACTAAAAGAGAGAGACTGCGAGATGACAAGTGTCACACATCCATCCATCCATGATGACAGCATTTACAACCAGGGACAGCATTTACCACCAGGGAAGAATCATTCTGAAAGATACAATCCAAAACATAAGATGTGATGCAGGCCATTATGCCTTTAAAATTAACATTATGTGCATTATATAAAGTATGGGAAATGGCTCCCTTTTAAGCATTTTAAGAATTCAGAGACCTTTATATGTAACATTTTAAAGCATCTACAAGCATTACACATGTTCAGGCACTGTTCCCTTTTCTCAGCTTAACTCACATTTTAATAAACAATAAGTGGAAGTTCTGCTTAGAACACAACTAGCACTATAGCCCCTAGGGTTGTGGGTTTGAATTCCACCTCTTCTCAGCATGCATGGTTTCTGCATACTCTCCCCGTGTAACACAGGTTTCCTCCCACAGCGTGAAATGGACGTTTATATCCAGAGTGTTGCGTGCTGTGATGGACCAAGATCTCATCTAGGGTGTCCAGTGCTTTATGACCAACACTGCATTAGATAGGCTCCAGGCTGCCATGTGACCTCATACTGGATAAGCAACTGGAAGACAGATTAATCTATCTGATCATACATAAAGTTTTTGGAGCGACTGGCCAAGTTTTTTTAATCATTACAGAATGACAAACGATACACTGAGGCTTGCTATCGAGATTTAAAGTACCCATGCCCCATAATATAAGCTTACTAAGAATGGCTTCATCGCTGCATCCTGCTGTTTGTTCTTATTCAAAACAGAACAGAAAAAAAACCTATGCATGTGAATCCAAACGTGTAGGGCACAAAACACTAGCTATGCTTCGGTACAGCAATCAGAAAATAAGGTCACCGCTATTGTTAGTCTTCTGCTCATTAGATTAGCACATTCAAAGCAGAGCCTGCAGTTTAACTAGCGAGCACAGCACCTGCTTTCCAGTTAGGATTACAGCCTAAATTAAACACCTTACAGTTAAATTTTCACCGCTAATTAAAAGTTAAGTAAGTACTGAATAATTGTACGCATTTAAGCAGTGGGCGATTTAAAAGCGCGCAATCGAGAACTGGGATACCGGCATCATCTTCCTCGTGACAGCTCCTGTCAGTGCAAGCAGCACACGTGCGCGCGCGAGCGCGTGTGTGAGTGTGTGTGTGTGTGTGTG
>JAODKN010000001.1:27357891-27375273 GCA_026774425.1 Petrocephalus zakoni
TCTAAAAACAACTAATCATTGGTTTGTTAAATGGCCTTATTTCACAAACCCCCCCCCCCCCCCATTAATAAAAAATGAATAAAATTAAAAACAGACACATTCCATCCAGCTGCATTTCTTCTGCTAACAACATTTATCACCCAATGAGAGAGCAGACCACATCAAAGCAGAAAGATGACTGGTCATGAATTCACTCAAGGGCGAGGACAGTATCCTCTTTGTACTGATACAACTCACGGCTTTTGCATTTAGGGAAAAACTTCTGTCGAAGCAAATGTTTGGAGCACTAAGCCAAACCACAGCCGTATATTCTAAATAAAGAGCTGCACAACATATAAATGAGGCCACCTAGTGGTAACATGTGGTACTCTTCTAAAGGACCATGCCAGCTGAATTTATAGCCAACGGAATATGTTATACACATAACATACTCCCACCACCACACTTACAGGTTCCTCACACTGCAAATTCTTTAGTCGCTTGGCAACATCCAGTGCAGTTTCTCCATTTTGATTGGCTGAAAGAAAAAAAAAATCCATCCAGCTGATTAATGATAGGTCAGGGAGGTAAAAATGAATCTTATGCCATAAAATGTAATGGCTCTGCGAGATGTCCATGCTAATATGTTTCCATGTGACAGTGACCTTCACAGAACCAGTATGTGATTTACAGTCCCAGAATCCTCTGGGGTAGAGGCGGAGGAGCGGGGTACTAACTGATGTCAGTGGCCGGCTTGCCCCTGAGGAGTAGCTTCAAGCACTCATGCTTCTCGTACATGCAACAGTAGTGCAGGGCTGTGTTGCCATTCTCCGTCTGCTTATCCAGATTGCCACTGCACAGACAGATATTGATTAACACCAAACATCTTTATTATGCAGGGAACTGTCAGACAAACAGAAACCCAATGGTCCGTATAATTCCATTGAAAACATTTAAACCCAATATCAGGTAGGCTGAAAACATGTGCTTGTAATCACTGCAACGAGAGCACACATTCATTCCGGAATCTACATCCTTTGTAAAATCTGTGTGCGTCAAGAGAAAGATGTTGGAGCCATAACACAAGGGAGAAGCATTATTTGTCTTCACCAGTCGCGCGAAAGAGTGTGCGCCTGCTGTTTTGGACCTTTCCCTGGCATTTGTGCTCAAGAGCAGTCCCGTCTAAATCCCAGCTACTCAACTGGCAGAAAAGTCATTTACGGCTCCCCCAGGCCCAAACCCCTCATCGCCCCGGCTCTCCCCCATCAAACAAGTGTTTAACGGAGATTCCCAACACCGCAGTCCGCAGCTCTGAATATCTATTCAAAAACATCATTCTAATACATAACATACTTCTAGCGAAAGACCAGATTGATTAATATCTAGGCCTCAATGTGCAACACGCTGTGCCGTAAAACAGAAATATGAGGTATGAAGGGGGATTTTCCCCCACTGTAACCAATTTAGCTCTATTTGGGTCAGCAGTGAGCAAACGCTTGAAGAGAAAGGAATAAATTAGGCTGGAAAACAGAGGCGTGACCCAGTTCTGCTGCCTTCTGGGGCCCTGAGCTCAGAGCTTTCATTCAACAGCAGGTCGTGAATATTGGGGCAATGCCGCACTATTTTTTGGGGGGATGTGAGTGAAAAGCATCAGCAGACCCGCTGTGAAGCACTAGGGCTTCAGGGATGGGTCTGAAGTACAGTCGGTGGGAGAGATCGAACACACTGTACCTATTCTGGACCAGGAAGTCCACCAAGTGCAGAGAGGTCTGGTCAGCTGTCCGCACGGAGTAGTGGAGCGCTGTCTCTCCAGCCTCCTGTAGGGGGCGACAGACACCCAGCATACATGGTCATTAGTTAAATGTCTGTCAATACAGTGCCAAGCCCTCCCCAAAAAGTCGAGTGCCTTTAGGATCAAGACCACTGAGCCACCCCTGGGGGCCTTTTGATCTGGACCAGGAACAGGACAAGGAGGGACTGTAGTACTGGAGGTGATGCAGGATCACATGGACACACGAAGAAGGCCGAACCGAAGGGGAAAAACACACAGAAAGGGGGGAGCAAACAAACCAGCCAGGATATCTGCTTTATGACTGACTGAGCATTTCCCAAGCCAACAGCATGAGCTCTCAACATCAGGGTCAGTAGCTCCAAATCACCTTTTACATTCCACAGTTCAACCTCTATGTTGTCTGTGTCTCAGCTAGCCTTTTCACACTACATTAGGACTTCATTTCCACCCATCCATCTATCCATGCATCCAACCATCAAATCATCCATCCATCTAACCATCATGGGGCCACAGTGACCCCGGACCCTGCCCCATGAAGCACAGGGTGCTCATCATAGCAGACGAACACCCTCAAGGAGAGCAGGCCTTACTTATCACAACCATGTGGCTGCTTCCCCCCTGCCTCACCTGGCCTGTCTCAGGGAGGGGCTCCATCAGCTCCACCCCCTCAGCATAGACCTGGATCAGCGCCTGCAGGTCACGTGACTTCACAGCCTCCAGTAGGTCGTTCAGCTTGGCGGCCGCTGACATGCAGGTCTTGTGTACAAACTTGTGGTCCACGTACTTGGCGTTGATGAACTCCTTACGTGCGGTCCTGCGGGGCATGGGGGGGCCGAGTGCTCGTGAGGCAGTAAGAGGGTGCCATGCATGGTTATAGTCACATGACCTGCTCTCACCCATGCAACAAAAACGAAGCACTTAAAAATAAAGTTGTTTTCAAAAGACATAAAAAAAAAATATATATCATGACACTTTGTCCACACCTAGCCCTCCTGATATCAACCTGTTTATAGCAAGTAAGTAGCATGCTACCACTGCAGTGTTATAAAAACAATACATCACCATAACATGTTAGTTACAGACAATCCGGGGCATTTCTGGGGGACAGGTATCCCCCAATATTTAATTTGGCTTCTTTTTATACCATCCAAAAGACCTTTAGATTTAAATTATTGTACTGTGTAATCCTCAACATCTGCACGTGTCCAAGAACAGACTCAGTCACACATGAGTCAAAGAAATAACCATACTGATATTTCTGGAATAAATCACTGCAGTGATCCTCTACCACTGGTAATCAAGCAAAGCAAACCTGACTGTCTCTCAGTCACCCAGTCCAGTGGTTAGATACTCACATGTCACTTGACGGCGTAGGCTTTGGTGATGGACAAGGGAGACATCCCTCCAGAATTTCATTAAAACTAGTATTTCCTACATTCTTGGCCAGCTGAAAAGTAAAATATATATATACATATATATATATAAAAAACAGTAACAATTAAAATAAACAGATTTATTAAACTATAAAGGCATTAGCTAGCCACGTTCTGTTTAGAGGATTTTGTTTTTAATAACGTTTTGCGAATACAACGATGCAACACAACCTGAAAATGTCCAGCTACATTAAATCAACTTCAGAAAACTCTAGTTAAACTTATACAGCCAATACAGATCAAATATAAACACAGCATGGAGTAAGAAAGGCCACACACTCACCAAGAGTTCAGACGTGCCTAATTTATCCAGCTCCATGGACTGTATCCGTGAAATGTGAACCCCCATTTCCCGGTGAATGCCTGAGCACTCGATGCATGTTAAAATGCCCAAGTTTGTGGACAGCCATTTGGGGTCTGGATAGAAAGGTAAACAGTGGAATTATTTTGATTGTAGTATGCCTAGGTATCTCAAGCAACATTTTATTTTGAATTATAATATACCGATGAATAAAGTAGCAGGCACTTCAAGAGGCAAAGTTCTGCTTTTAGGACACAAGGTGGCGCTTTACCCCTGTAGTCCCACTGCTGTAAAGTATCGTGATCTGGAAGCCTGAGAAGACTTCAGTTCATCCCAACAGTATAAACAAATCTGGGAAACGATTCCATTTTCTAAACAATACATCTGCCTAATAGGTGGGAGGCAGCCAAGAGAGACATATGTTCAACTATAAACATTTACATACGTAATTTTTTTTATATTTTGGGAGTATCAGCTAAACAAATTTAAGAAAGTTTAATTTTTATCCATTATAGAGGAGGATATTTCACAGCAGCCATTCAATTATTATGCTACCTGTTGGCCCAACAGTGGCCAATATGCAGTAATGAGTCCAGAGTTCACCTTTGGAAACTATTTGGATTTAAACAGGATAGGACACATATTTCGTAATATTCTTAATATTCTGAGCCAATTCTGAGATACAGACCACAATGAGAAAGACTACTGGCAGGAATGAATGTCATGTAAACGATATGATGCGTATTAATGACATGGAACATGATACATTCACCTCCGTTTTGCACAAATAATGACCAAGGAAAAAAAGAGTGAAAAGAGCTCTAAGGTACAGAACACGATTAAATAAAAAGATGAGCCGGCGCTGTGGGACTTTGTGTCTCTCGTGACGCGCTCGTCTTTTTAAAGCTGTATTTATAGGAGAAAGAGGCCGGTATGGGGGGGGCAGGGGGTTTAGGGCAGAGGAAACGCCCTTTTCTATGTTGCATGCAGTAATTTAAGGAAAAATCATTGCCAAATCCCAGCATGCTGCTTTTTGGCAGATCTGACCCTCACCTCAGACACGTCAATACACCCCAGATCCCGGAAAACGGAAAAGGGAACTGTGTCAGGCTGCTGACAGATCAGGGACAGAACCCAGGCCTTCAGGGTAAACACACATCGGCCCTAGAAAGCACCAGGAACTGGACCAGGCTACAGAGACCCTGAGGACAGGACCTAGGCCTTCAGAGTAATTGTGTGCCGGCCCTTTAAAGCAACAGGAACCACATTAGGCTGCAGTGACCTCGAGGACAGGACTGAGGCCTTCAGAGTAATTGTTTGCTGGCCCTTTAAAGCAGCAGGAACTGGTCCAGGCTGCAGTGACCTCGAGGACAGGACCTAGGCCTTCAGAGTAACTGTGTGCCAGCCCTTTAAAGCAGCAGGAACCGCACCAGGCTGCAGTGACCTCGAGGACAGGAGCTAGGCCTTCAGAGTAACTGTGTGCCGGGCCTTTAAAGCAGCAGGAACCGCACCAGGCTGCAGTGACCTCGAGGACAGGACAGAGGCCTTCAGAGTAATTGTGTGCCGGGCCTTCAAAGCAGCAGGAACTGGACCAGGCTGCAGAGACCTCGAGGACAGGACCGAGGCTTTCAGAATAATTGTGCGCCGGCCCTTTAACGTGGCAGGGAATGGGCTGAGCCGCTGCTGTTAATGGAGGAGGACACGGACGGCGAGCTGAGAGGATTAACGGGACACCGTGATGACGTGAGGCTGACCTTTCCCCCAGCCAGTCAGCCCCCCCCCCCCACACTTGCTGACGCAGCTGCTTTCAGTTTTTTTCTGTGGGGGCTGAGAGCAAGGGGGTGGGGGGATGGATGACGCATGTCTATCTTAAAGGGGACAGGATGCTCCAAGCGCAGCGAGGTGGCGGGGGGCCAAACCACCTAATAAGCAGCACCCCCCCCCAACAGCTACAGGGAAGGAAGCTGAAGGTGGGATGCACTGAGATTCAGTAGGAGATGTGAAGGTTCTCCGTAAAGCTGATGCCCCCTCCCACATACCTGCAGCCCCGCAGTCGCAGCAGACCTCGTTGCCAGACATGCGCAGCACGTCCTCGATGATGGCCTTGGTGAGGTCTTCCAGGCCGTCCTCCGCGGCGCTTTGCTCGCCCCGGAATGCCGTGTTCAGGGCTTCCTCCTTGCTGTTAGTCAGCACCGAGATCCATCTGCATTCAGGCAGGACAGGGTGGGGTGGTTCAGGAAAGGCATGCTCTCTCTCAGTGTACCTCACAGAGCCCCTTGAGGACCCCCCTCATGGCACACCGAATGGCACCCCAGGGGGACCCTGCATGGATTAACAGAACTCTGGGGCCAAACTTCTGACTTTTGAATCAGCCAGTTGTGATGGCGCTGTCATAGATACGGCAGGCCTTTTAATTTAAGCTAAAAATATTTCTGCAGGCTTTACAGTATCATTATCAGGCTCAACTGAGATGTTTGAACAGCATTTTGAAGGGCCTCTTGTAGCATATAAACAGATGCTGTGTAAGGATCAATAGCTGCTCTGTGCCGAGTGGTGCGGGTGGGGGGGGGTATTACAGATCAAGGGTCAAGAGACACAGAATGCAGCCGATCTTACATTCCTCTCACTCATCATTACATCGGTCCATTTTTACCATCTGCATGCAAATAAGTGGAAATGACAAACCAAAGGAAATCCTAATGCCAGCACTGCACATGGGGATATTGGCCGTCAGGGTGACTGCAGTTATTAGGTCTTGTGACACATCTGTACTGCGCAACTTCCTGTTATGAACATGACTTCCTGCCCCCTAACCACTTTTGAGGCTCAATGACGAAGTATAACCTCTGTATAACCTCCTCCTTCATTATTCTGTCAGCTGTGGCCCAAAGGGGGCACCAGGCAGCCTAACCCTGAAGTATTATCATCTGGGGAGTATTATCATCTCTGCCGATTTCCTAAGCTGGATGGCGTGCTGGCATTGGGAATGTAGATCGCCACACCCCCTGCCCCCTTGTCAAAGGAAAAAAATCTCATATAGGGGATCAAGCCGCCCGAATCATCAGGCCTTAGGGTACATTGACATAATTTAGCTTTTCATTACAATAACCCCCTGGTTAAAGGTGACCGTGCTAACGTCAGTGCAACATCCAGTCAGGGTCACGGAGGCTGAAACTGCTTCAAGACCCTTCATCATACGAACCATAAACCAGACACGCCTACATCTTGCCCGGACTTTCGCCGCGACTGAAGTACCAGCAAGCTAAATATGTCAGTCATGCCATGTACGGTGCTACTCTTCATTCGGTAACAGGTGGCCACCGCCTGCAGTTAGAGGTCACACGAGATAACTATGATCACTGTGGTCACCCCTCTACCCTTCGGAAGAAAGGACAAAATAGCCACAGGTCCGCAGTAAAGGTGTCGGCTGAGATTCTTCCATGAAAAAATGATTCGACTAAGATTCACGGGTTCCACTGACCTAAATTTAAATGCCTGGCAGAAACCATTAAGTAACCTGTTGTTGAAGGGGGCACACTCTGTTTTTCACAGAAGGAAGCTGAAGGTGGAATGAGTTTAGCAGCGTGATCACACTGGATGGAGCTTTGCCTGCATCGACAAACTACTATTCGGTACCAAATATCGACATGAAGAAGTTGGTAAGGTCATACCCCAACTCATGATGTCATATTAAAGTCGTAACTGTGCTCTTAAAGAAATAACTGGACTTAAAAAAAGTGCAATTCACAGTACAAGAGATACAAATCGAAACATTAAAAAAAAAGAAACATTGGATCTCAGAAGAATATTTTGCCATATGCTACAGTATACAAAAGCTACACAGAAAGCGAGTTGCGTTAATTTATATTCAATAAACTTTTCTGTAGCCTCCTCAAAGTAAAACTGACCAGTTGTGTGTGATATA
This sequence comes from Petrocephalus zakoni, assembly GCA_026774425.1. NCBI lineage: Eukaryota > Metazoa > Chordata > Actinopteri > Osteoglossiformes > Mormyridae > Petrocephalus > Petrocephalus zakoni. The sequence goes on from JAODKN010000001.1 coordinate 27,365,322, forward strand.
CCACAGCTATAGTGCAACAGCAAGGAGGCTGCCGTGGATTCTGGATGCCACGAAGACCTCGGAAAGGCCGAGCCGGTACACAGCCCCCACCAACACCAAACCCCCCCCACCCAGCCCCCGGCTGAAACTACACGCGACACAACACTCAGCTCTTTTTGGTAATGGCAAGAATTTCATTAAAAAGTCACTTTGGTCAGTACGTACATACCAAGCCACCACTAAAGGGGATATAGCTAAAATGTCAAACAGGACGCGGTTGCTTAGCAACAGCAAACCCTACACGAGACTAAATGGCACGTCGAGGTAAGCACTAGACAACCGCCCCCATACGGGATCCAACTGTGTTTATCAGCGTAGCCCTATTATTTGTACCGACACAGAACGGACGGCCCAGTTTAAAATGTGCCGCTGACAGTTAGGAATCTCGAAGTTCTTGCCCCCGCTAACAGAAATCCTTCATCTGAATCCACGTGAGGTCCTTCCTCTGCCGCCTTGTTTCTTTCTTGCGACTGTTATTTACGCTAATCTCAGTTGTGGTTTATTGTTAGCACACAGCCGAGACACTGAAGCGCCAATCGGAGGAGGATAGCAGATAATATTCACTGAGCCTTTTCCTATTCACAAGCATTTCCTGTATCGACAAACTGCTATTCGGTACCAACGAACTGACTCCACAAAATGCCGTCATTCCCACATAATTGTACGCGTATGTGTGTGAGGTAGCTGTCAGTTATCACCTCGGAAGATCAGTAATATTGCACAGCCCCAAATCCTGCAACATACTTACATCACAAATTCTTGTTCATCTTCAGCCTGAAAGTGATACGTCCGATTATCTAGGGAGAGAACAAATTCAAAACTATGAGGACAGGGTCAGGGACTCTGAACGGCCCTTAATGCACTCCGGGGTGATTATGGGATTTTTAATATGGGGGGGCATAAGAGGGACCTTAATTCATACAGAATCCACTTCCCTCAGCACGCTGCCATTAAAGAACTGCAGCCCGGAAGAAGGACATGTCCACGTCCGCTTCCGTCAGGGTTCCATGGAATAGCAGGTCACGGCTGACATTTCAGGAACAGCAGCGCCTCTATCCCCCCCCCCGGGCACACTCACGGGAAATGAGGTCGAAGCACTTCTTATCCTCGGGACTTGGTTTCACCTGGCAGGTGAGCAGGTTGAGCTTCACCGGCTGCCTGTTGGACTGGAGACAGCAGGAGCATTTGAGAGCCATTTTAAGGCTTGTGAGTTAGTGCCTATGTCACACAGACAGCTTCCTGGAGGGCTGCTGATACACTGTACATGTTTGTGTGTGTGTGTGTGTGTGTGTGTGTGTGTGTGTGTGTATCTATCCAAATATACACGTAAAGAAAAATGCAGAGATGTGGATATACATTTTATATATACATAGATGTATTTTTTCTGTCATATATTTGCTAATTTAAAAACCATTATTTAAAACCATATTTAATTAAGGCATTTAGACTGAGTTGCTTCACTGGTGCCATTAAAACATATCCACCTGCATACCAGGGTCCTATATGGGGGTAAGTCAAGTTACCTTACTCTTCTTAGAGCTACTACAACAGTGCCCTTCCTGGGATTTGAACCAGAAACCTAAAGGTTACAGCTTTACCCATCCACCTCTCAGCTTTAATAAACAACGCTCTTGGTTTTTGCTTAAGCTGGAAATGCCCCATGGGGTACAGTATGAGAAAATACACTTAAGACCAGCTGGCAACACCAGGACAAGTCCAGCCAGGTCCCTCCTAATGAGCGCCACAGATGAACTGGTCTCAAAATGGCACAGAAAGACTAAAAGGCCATTTAATTGGCTGATTCTAGAACCAGGATTTCAGCCCCCAATGGCAAACACCGGACACTAGACTAGGGGGTAGAACCACTTATGGTTGGATGTGGTGTTGGTGGGTCAGTAGGACAGCACGTTCACTTCTAGTATCAATCAACCCCCCGTAAATGGTACAGTCTGCCAGGTGAGAGGCTACACAAAGTTGCTGGCTCATTCCAGTCATTATAGATTCATAGCACTCAGCTAAAGAGCAAAGCCATCACCCCAGGGCTCTCTCCTCTTTCACATTCAGCTTTATCGATAAAACCAAGGCTGCCAAATCAATCACACGAGGATGGTTCCTCAGCTTGTCCTCCAAAGACCCGACGCGCTGTAAGCTTCAGCACTATGGGCCCGTGAGACACCTCCGAGTCACATTTCCACGGTGGCTGACCCCCAAATAACACAAAGCTCCTTTAGCACGAGAAGACACGTACTGTAGCTGCTAGAAAGGAATGCATATGCTTTTCAAAATTATCTAACAACTTAAAGGTTTACAAACACGTGTGAAAGGAGTGTTTTATTTAGCATCTGCTAAACAGGAATAAATATAAATGTAAAATATCAACACCTTCTGGTCCTTTAAATAGTCTCCGCTGTGTTGAGCCTATTTACCTGCACACAATTACAGCCCTTAAGCTGCATTTAACATCTGGGTCAAGCACTAGAGAACGAGAGCCCAGCTTGGCAGATTGATAAGTGTCTTTATTAGCAATATTACAATAATAAAATATTGGCTTATCGGGCAAAGATGAAACCACATGTAACAGAGAAGGCCGATGTCACCTGACAGCTCATTCCGACGGGCTTTTAAAGGCCCCCAAAGCCAGCCTTAAAGGGAAGGAGCGTCCTGCTGGCCCAATCGAACATTTCATTCATTACCATCCCCCGGCACTGCCTACAGGTCAAGCAGTGCCATTGTAGCCGGCCGGTAACAGGCTGGGGGACAAACACAGTCTGACAGATTCCATCGTCCGGCTGTGGGCCGCATGGCTCTGGGCCATGGGGCAGGGTCACCGGGAGTTCAGGTGTGTTTCAGGCCAGCCCAGGGAAATTATTAACAGAGCTGGTCAAATTAAACCACACTCTAGTTGCAACAGAAACAGAAGGCTGAGTAACAGAGGAGCCGTTTCTTTAACATGTTACTTCCCATATATATATATATATATATATATATATCCCTTAAAAACGCAAGATATTTTATCAATCCCAGGAAAATACATACACATACAGTGGTGGCCAAAATTATTAGAACACTTGGCATATTTAAAAGGTTTCAGTTGTTTTTGTTGAATTGGCCATTAAAATACCCATAAAACAAATTAAATATCTACAAAGTGATCATTATGCTTTTTAAACGATAGAATTATTATTATTAATATTATTATTATTATTATCATTATTCACATTGATAGTAGGTGCCGTGGGGGGTGTGGCTGAGAATCCTGATCCCGAGCTGAGTGCATCAAGCAGCAGCAGGCTAGCCAAAGTGCTCCTGACTTAAAAAGGCACGGAGGTCTGCTGATAGCAGTAATCAAGAATCACGATCAAAACAGCTTCTGTACATGTCGTCTTTGCACATAACAGGAGCACTTCGGCAGACATGGCTTTTTACACACTCAGGTGGGTTCATTAAAACAACAATGAAGACACGGGTTCAGATATGGCAGGAAAATACATAGATGTGCGTTGTGCTACATCAACAACTGCTGGACGCCACTAGTGAAAAACAAGGCTCCGAGAAGCACCCTGTGCTGCATATGAGCTAACCAGTGAGGTCAACATGAGCCTTGTCCCTTGTCACTGTATGCAACCAGCAAAGATCCATCATGAACAAGACCTAGCCCAAAGTGAACACATGACCCACCGTGGCGTGTGATATGGTGAGGATGCCACCCTTGACAGAACATCTCCTCCGCTGCCAGACCTTCCTCAAACTGGGGGAGGAGACAAAACAAGGATGTCAGAGTGGAACAGGGACACATATCTGCAGAAAGATAGGAGGGTTTATTTATAGGCCCCAAACTTTATGGAGGAAAAACTGTCAAATGACTTTCCATCTGAGAGTAATCCAAGGACACAGAGCAAAAACAGAAGCAGTATAGCTCACTCTCGTGTTCTGAAGCTACCAGCTCAAACTGACAATGATGTATGAGTCATTTCAGAACTGCAGCAAAATTCAGAGAATAGATAGAAAGGAAAGAAAGAAAGAAAAAGAAAGACAGACAAACAGGAGTATTGGTTGTGTTAAATTTTATAATTATAGATAGATAGATAGATAGTAACAAAAGTATGAGTAAATTGACGTTCTCACTGCAAAAAGATAAAACAACAAAATTAAAAGCAGTTGAGGCCAGCCACAAATGGGTAATTTTTAATGTCTAATACATTCTCAACATGCCTGAAACTAAATTTATAAATGTATAATAAATGTATTAATACTGTCACACAGTTTTATAAAAAAAAATTAATCCAGTTAACAGAAATTGCAACCAGGAACCTGAAATGACATATATATACACATTACGAAATGGACCATATTCTACTAACAGGCAGCTGACATACATAATTTGACCTGACAAAATCTATTCAAGTCTGGAGACCTGCACCAGCAACTCTGGAACAAACAAAGTAAAATTTCTGGACTTAACCCCCACTGCACTCTAATCCTCGTTCTTTAAGACAGCTGCCCTTCAGATATTGCTATCGATTTCCCAGCAGCCAGAGACTGACTTACAAATCAGACCACCACTATCCATAATGCACTGGTGAGGACATTTGTAAAATTGCCTATGGCAGCACTTTGTGCCTCGAACTTTTAAGACGATAAGACAGGAGTGCACACGTCATCGGTCATAAAACGGACCCCAACGGGCTTGCAGAGCCAATGCAGTTAAGGAGCCCATGAGTAGTCATCCATCAGCTCGGAGAAAACGGCAGGTTCTTGTTTATTCTAATATCAAATTTCTATCACACACACTAAGTACTGTATTCATAGACACCAACAAACACTATACGGCCAAAAGTATGTGGATGCCAGCATGTCCAACATTTCCTTCCAAAACAAAGGGATTAATATAGAGTTAGTTGGCCCATTGTTGCTGTAACAGCCTCTCCTCTATTGGGACATTCATTAGGTGTTTGATCATTGCTGGTAGGACTTTGCAGGAGAACTCGCGTCCAGGCACTTCGACCTCCGCAGTCGCATCACCTGCGGTTGACCGGGACAGCTCTAGCAGGGCAGGACTGTGGCTGACTTGCTGGAAAAATGGCATCTTATGCTGGTTCCAAGTCATTAACCTCTTCTCTACCATCACCCATTCTGCTGCTAATGTATGTTGCCGGAGAAGCCCTGACTGCCTACTCTCAGCAGTGAGCAAGATCCCTGTCCAAGGCTGCCCCTACCCCAGCAGTGCGTGGCTGGCACTCGCATAAAGGAGAGAGGGCCGCCTACCCATCGCTCTTCTTCATCAGGTATCCTTTCTTCTCACTGCCAAACTCCTTGTTCCCCTGGAGCTGGTGCATGCTGTAGCCACCCTGCTTGCTCTGAGAGTCCTGCAGGAAGACACGGCCAGGAGAAGCAGTGGGTACAGACATAACACGTGGTAAATGAAATGTACCCTGCACCGTGCTCTAAAATACATCCCACAGTTTACATAAAATTACATTGTGCGTTTATGACTCATTCTGCTCCTAAGCGACATTGACTGGCCCTTCAACCAGCTCAAGTCATAGGTTTCAAAGCTCGAAGACACCCAAAATCAGGATACAGGCTTGAACTCTAACTGCTGTGTTGACCAGCCCAGAGGCACTTTCCATATTATGGGAGAAAAGCCAAGGTATGACTAGATCACTTTTGTATCTTGTGATGACTGTGATTACCAAATGAACAAAAAAAAAAACTGTGATTAAAAAAAATATGAAGTAATCACGTGAAACACCTGAAGGCAGATCTTCTGTAGGACAATAAACATGGTTCACGGACACTCATATAGGAATAAGGCATCCGAGTAATGTTGGTATAGAGCAAGGCTCCTGCACTGCCAAGCATCTTCCCTGCTGTCCATGTGTAGGTATACAGTACTGTCCAAAAGTCAAAGAAAATTATGTTTAAATAATCTTTATGCTGGTATAAACTATGGTATCATGTAAACTATGGTAAGTGTCAGCTTAGCAATTTTTAAACTACTTTTAAAGTTTTAAACTACTCCACCCCAGTATTTGCAGCAACAATTTAAAATATCCATGTACAGTATCTGCTCACTCACCTGCTAGCTTGCAATGTTTTCCTCAATGCCTCATCAAATCATTTAGCTAAGGTTGTTATGTGAGCTGGTTGCGAATTTTAACAAATACATGGAAAGGCTGGGGTGCTCCTGAGGTAGTGTTTGGGACCATCCAACAAGATAACTTTTTCAGTAACGCTTTGGAAACCAGAAGAAATTCTGGTAATTTTTACTATTTTCATTTTCATATACGTGATAATATATACACTTGTTATCTAGACAAACAACTTCAAACATGTTCTTTGCCTGCCTCAGACTTTTGCAGAGCAGACACATGCGAATGGCTAAAAGACAGCGAATATGCGTCGGCTGTATAGCACTTACTCTCCTGGACTTCAGTCAGGAAAAGGGCAGCAGGTAACAAAGAGAGAGTAGCATTTAAAAAATGCAGATGAACGTAGATTAATTAGAGCAAAAAGCACAAATGTAGCAGAGGCTGTCCTTTAGGGATTAATGCCAAATTATGCTAATTTATGCCAGTATAATACTGAGCTAGCAAGCAGGTCATTAAACAGTAACTATTTCATGTTACTATGGAGATAGACGCCTAGCAAGATAATTAGCCAATTAGGAAACAGCTAAATTTTTTGTACATAATTAAAATATACAACCTGGATCAGTAAATAAATTTACAGATCATACAGTTAATGCAAAACATAAACAAAGTATGGACATTCATGCACTGTACAAATTCTGCGGTGACTATTTCAATCTCACACTCTGAACAAGTAAAGGACAGCTGTGTTCCTTAGAAAACTTTAAAAAACACCTACACTAGTAGCCAAAATTGTGGAAACACTTCAGATTTTTAGAGATTGCAGAACTATGCATGATATTTGAAAAATATCAGAAGTCCATTGAAACTATTAAACTGTTCACTGATGATTGTATAAAAGGTTTCTATTTGTGGTGCTAAGGGTGTCTCATTACATTGTTTTAGGTTTATTTCACAATTTAGTTTCGGAGAAAATGTTTTTATTCACGGTCCTGAAATAATGTACTTTTGGAGATGCATGTTTTTCATTTGGCCAGCGACGACACGTGAACAGCCAAGTGCATCCACAGATGAACCAGCACCTAGCTGAAATCTCAATCTGTACACAATCGATTAACAATGGAGTCAGTGGAGTGATTCTGTTGGTTGTTATTGGCTAATGTCACAAATTCCCATTTACTATCATAATGATTTACTTAAAGTTTGAAAGAAATATCCCTCTACTGATTTCAGAAAATCCTTTTACCAAAACACTTCTTTGAAGACCTTTGCCAGCACGACCTCTCCCCCCAACATTGAGCTCACTTTTTTGTCCTTGTCTACTTATATTCTACAAAATAACCAACATCTGATGGAAACCACATGGCAAACACAGCTTTTGGGTTTACACAAACCCATCTAGCAGGAGCTGGGCTCGACTCTACAGGCTGCATCTCATTCCTCCATAACCCCGATTAATTGTGGAATCTGGCTCCCATGTGGATTCCCAAATCTCTTAGAATCTCTGACACTTACCTCCTTCTGGTCCAGCTGCAGGGAAGATTTGATCAGGTCTCGCAGGGCGGTGAGCTGTTTTTTCTCCTCATCCTGCGTCTGCTTTATCTGAGAGTCCAACATGGCAGCTTTACTTGTGAGTTAATCACTTGGCTTCCAGACTTACATGGAGCAACTCTAGCATAGGAAAGTGCCTCAAACATCTGCTCGGGACCCTCTCAGATGCGTCACAGGGCTTCCTTAAGGTTTAACCCTCCAGAAAATCTTTTAGAATTACGCTCGGTTATCAGAGGCAGTGGACCTTGGTTTAGCACGATATATATATATTTCATTTATGAATTTATATTGCCAAGTTAAATAGAAAGTTCTTGTTCGCACGCTTTAATGTGGACCTTTAACGTGGGGTATAGTTACCTTTGTTCAATATGCAGTGTTCGCAAATAATCATGAGGAATTGGCGGATGTGTGTGTCAGTCATCTCGAAATGAGCCAATCCACTGCACCGTACCTTTAAGCATGGCCACATCCGCAGTACAGCTGAGTTTGCCCACCTCGCGATTAAAAATAGCCAGCCACTAGGTGCTGGCAGTGAATAGCACCCTGCCACCCACAGATATTCCCGTGCACACATGGGAACAGGAGCAGAAAACAGGAACAGGAAAAGCATGCAGCAAAATCGAGAGGGAATGAGAGAACATCAGCGGTGCCGGTGTGAATCAATTAGACACCCCCCCCTTCCGGTCCCACAAGCCCCCCCCCCTGCCAAGCAATGCTGTGACATCACTGCAGGTCTCCAGACACAGATGCAGAGCCAGTTACTTACATTGTAGAGGTCTGCAGAAAGCTTCTCTATATACTGCTTCAGCTTGTCCGCAGTTTTCAAGCCATCTTGGAAAAAGCTGAAAGAGGATTTTGACAACGGGGCACGTCACTGAGCCAGCGGCAGCCAATCTGAGCAATACTGCCAGGATAACATCTCTGGGGGCAGGAGGTCACAGTGACATCATGAGCCGAGCTCCCAGCGAGGTCAGAGTGCAACGGGGTCAGTCTGCACTACAAATTAAACAGATATACAGTGACATAACTATCTTGGGCTTGAACCGCCACCCCCCCTCCTCCCTGCCATGGTGGATGGCCACCCCCGTGAACTGGTCGTGTTTTGCCCGCATCAGTTCTCTCAGTATCAGAAATCAGAAGTGAGACTTTTGCAGGTTGCACAGTACTGACCCGTGCGCAAGGAAGCTGACAGCCACATAAGGGCATATGTTCCCCAAGAAGGGCTTGCATTCCAAACCCAGTTTCACTGATAGAGCTGTAATAATTATAACAATGCATCTTGCATTAAGGTGCCACCGTAGCACAGTAACAGATCCACTATACAACAGCAATGGGCAACACTTCTTCTCCAACATCACCCCCACGCAATGAACTTTTTCTGAAGAACTGATGCACAACTCCGCTCTTATTTAATTAACCAGCTTCTTCTCCAGGGAGGACATTATCTTCTTACCAATGGGTCAGTAGTTGTACAGCATGAACCATCAGTATCAGCTTCCCCCTCTCCCCTCTAGCCACATTCCCAGTGCAGTCATTCATAAACAGAAATGCCTCATCAAAACTGCTGAGATTACAAGTACGGCAACAAAGGTGGGACGATTAACATAATCTCTACCCATTGCATTGGCAACTGTGTCCTATACAGAGGCAGGGCCACAGTGTGACAGGCCTCGGCTGAAAGCTGATTGGCCGCCAGAGTTCTCCCTCCCCTGTCACTTACCAAATCAGAACATATTATTGGCTAATGATAAAGTTGCCTCTTCTGTATGAATTATGGCCCCTTTTGTGATTCCAACCTTAAACAAAAAAATCCTATAATTGCCCCTTCTCCTTATCCAAGCGAAGACATTGCGTTTTGCTATTTTAAATTAACTTGCAGCTTCCTATAATGATTTTAGTTATATAGGCTACTGCATTTCTAATTAATGTTATTTATAATTCTTATTAATGTAACATAAAAATAAAGTAAAGAAGCAAAGCATCATTGAGCTTGAATACAGCTGTGAGATGACAGGCTATTTACTAGCACCAATTAGCTTCATGAGCTTAGGTTACATTAGTTCTGCTGAGCCAGAGGACGTCGCTTGTTCTGCCATCCAGCGTTCAGGGACTTGGTAGCTGAGGACCTTGTAGGACAGTCAATATATTGACGCGTGGCACTTACTTGCACTGGGCGTGGTAATACTTGATAAGGTTCTGGAGAAGATCCACTCCCTTCTTGGTCTTGATCTCATTCACTTTGATCAGGTACTGTTGGGGGGGGGGGGGGG
>JAODKN010000001.1:27387872-27415615 GCA_026774425.1 Petrocephalus zakoni
ATATTGATAAAGCCAATTATTGTTTTTATAATGCATTGTAACACATTCATAAATGAGGCTATAAATATTTATTAGAAAGGCATAATACATTATAGCCAGGTGTCTTATACATTATGGATGCTCTATGTAGGTCTCATCTATAATGCACTTTAAATACCTTCATAATGCATTATAATGGTTAGTATAACAATTAAGGATGCCTAGTGCTGCATTATGAAGGTGTTGATAGTGCATTATTGATGAAACTTTCATAGAGCATTCACAATGCATAATACACGACTATAATATGCTATGCCTTTAAATAAATAGTTATAGCTGAGTATATACTACTTTATGAATGCATTATAATTCATTATGAAGGTATGTATGATGCAGTATAATCACTGCTTTAACTAAAGTGTTGCCGAAATATGCATTACATCTTATGACCAGCAGGTGGATCCTTTTAAACAAAGCACTAGCCTAACTGCTTCTGTTAATCCCTGACCGGTATCCAAACAGGAGAAACCCATTTAAAATGCTTAAAAGTGGAGATCAAACATATATCCCTAAGTTTGGTCACATGCTTCCTTTTAACCATTATCAGCAGGGGAAGCACACGGGAAGCACACGGGAAGCACGAGCCATACATTTTTGTGATATTTCCAGAAGTTAAGTTGGTTCCCTTTGAAAAACAGAGGTATGACGTGAAAGCCACTTTTTCAGCTGCAATGTACTTTTCACTATCGCCATTTTCACCTTTTATGTTATGGCGCACCCTTCAAGCAGAAAGCCGAACAGAGCAGACAACGGTAACAAAGCCCCCCGAGTGCCCGGCCTCTCGGAATACCGGAAATGACCGGCATCCCACAACAAAACAGGTCCGGCGAGCGGGGAAGCGCAGCGGATTGGTTTACTTTTTCCACCCCCGGAGAAGCAGGAACAGACAGCGACACTAACAAAGTTACACAATGACCCCAGGAGGCCCCCTTCGGAGGGGGAGGGGAGACAAAGGACGACAAGCTGCCTGCAGCAGCCCCCTCAGACCCAGCAGGGACAGGCCCTACCGCTCCACACACCATGAAGATCGTGGCCGCCCACTCAGGAAAACCCATAATTCCTCCCGGGAGCTCCGGCAGTCCCGACCACTCGCTAAAGCCAGCCACTTGAAAGAGGCCCACGCCACCAGACGCTATGGGGGTCAACTCAGCCTCAACAGTGGACCTCTTCTGGAGCACATACGTCCCGAGCAGCTAGCCACATCAGATCCAAGACACCTCACACCGAAATAAAGACAGACTGAATCAGACGATAGCTTACTCAACATTTCTCATCAAAAAAACATGTCCCCCACTTGTTGGGACAAACAGGCCTATATATGGTGGTATACTGACCAATCTGGATGGTATTTGCACAGTTTTTACCATGGGAGATGTATAATAAATTAATATTGATATAATATTGATTAGTCTGGATATTTCTTGTGCAGTGTGGTGAGCCCCTTTTATCATAGTCTTTTCATAAATGTGATCAAGCATAGTTAGCAAATGGGACATCAAATCCTTAAGTTATGTTTTTCATTATGGGTGTCATTTAGACATTCTGTCAGAGCTGTACACACAAGGCTTACCATGGAAAAGCAGACCAAACTCCCAGTAAGTACCTGAGCACTGATAAATTAAGAGTAGGTGGGACCACACATCAGGACAATATTAGCTCTCTAATCAATTGGTAACTCAAGCATTGCTACCCAGAGCAAACAAATCACAGGGGACATCAGTTATGTAACTACCGATCAGCGTAAATAGAATGATGCCGATAGAGCTGGGCTGTATGAAGCCATTCAAACAGTCTTGCAGGCTGAAACTTCTTTTAATAACCCATCCCGTATTACATGAGTTTTTCCTGCCTTGAATGACAAAACACTGTATTTTTGAACTGCTTCCTCTCTCTTGGGATATTTTGAAGTTGGGGATATATCTACCCCACTTCTAAGTGGTGAATGAGTTGACAAAATCCCTCATTCTCCAACACAGAAAATAGTCATCCAATGCAATTACCTCCAGTATGTGAGTAGCTGTGTCTGTATTCCTGGGCTGCTAACACTGAATACTGATTGAAATATTGGGCAGCAAAACAAACCAAGACTGACACATCGGATGAGTTCCGATATTGATACGTTAATCAATATATTGTGCATCTCCACTAATAATTCAAATTTAAGAATTTAAAATGAGAAGATGATTAAATTGAATAAAAAGTGTGTTCGACTGCATTAAAAACATTTTGCCTTTAACTTGTGGTGTTGTGAAATAGCAGCGAGCAACGTGTATATAAAATATATATCGATAACAGTGTAAAATGGAGAATAGTTTTTGAGAACATTACAGCAGCACCGTTACTTTTTTGCAGCATTCAGCTGAAGGGGGAGAATCCTGCAATGGGAAGGTGCACCTGTCACGATGAGTCGCTCTGTGTACCAGTGGGGGGTGTAGGAACACCTCAGGAGCACACACAGTACTGTGCAAAAGTCTTAGTCAGTTAACAATATGTATGTTTAAAGCCATTTATCAGGATCGCATTACAACATATGGAAATTAATAGTAATACAACAAAAACTAGTAAGTATTTCTTCTGTTCTCCAGAACGTTACTGAGGTCTAGCTAGATGGCTAGATGAACACCACTTCAGCTCCCAAACCTCTCCGGGGGGGCACCCCAGTCATTCCATGTATTTATTAAACCTCACCACCAGATCAATTAATTGATTAATTTAATTAGTATAAAAAGTCAATGACATATTGATTACCTATACAAAGTGTGCCAGTGGTTGAGTCAAGTAAATACATTGGTGTATTGGACTGTTGCTTAAAACATACCCACTGCAATGTCTAGGAGCCCAGCAGTGTGACAGGGAGGCTCACCTTGGCCAGAACTGTAGATCGCTTTGACTGATTTCTTCACCTTCTGCAAAGCTGTCCGGTCCTGATCCAGAGCCTGGGAACAGAGAGCAGGGGGTCTTTAAACCTCAAAATACAACTGACTTATGGAGATGACACGGTACAATCCGACAGTCAGTGTTGAAGTCTGGGGAGAAATTAGTCAAACACAGCAAGGCAAAAAACAAAAAAATAGATTCAGATTTTATCTGAAAAAAATCATGAAGATCATCGCCCTGCTTATTGCCTATAGGTTGTTGTGTGCCGTGTCCTGGTGCCGCTAATTCTGAATATTGATTAAATTAAAATGTCGGCTGGCAATATAAACCAAAATTGACATTGCACACCCTATATAAACACTAACAGCACATATATAAAGACTAATGACATATATAATATAAACCACCAAGTGGTCGGGAATAAAGGGGTCAGTTGTTCAAAGGCATACATGCAGTAATCTTCCCGAATAAACACCACTGAAGTTTAGCAAACTAACAATTTTAGTTTGACAGAATTCTTTTTTTGCATTTTGACTTTTTTGCGCATCTTATAAAACTTATAAAAACAACAGTAGTCCCCGGTCTTCACTAGCCATCTGACTTTACCGCTATGTCCTGTGATGTTCCGTTTCTCGGCCGATTCCCCTCTAACCAAAGCCTTTAACCGCTTCAGGCATCATCAGGGCCAAAGACTGCCTTCACCTGGGCCGTCTCTACATGGCACTTCATTGGTTAAACGCGCTTACAATCCACGATTCTTTCCGGAAAAGAACAAACAGAAGTGCCCTGTCCCATTAAGACAATTAAACATTTCTTTAGCATTTTCCTCCTTGAGATGGCAACAGGAGTTTTTGTTTCCTCTTCTCCAGTGACTTCTTCACTAACACTAACAAAGTGGACCATAACTGTTATGTTCCTTTGTAATGTGGCTCTTCTCAAGCCGTACTGCACTGGGGTGGCTATGGTAGGCAAGACACTATATTAGAACAAAGGTTGTCAAGTAAACATTAAAGTTAAATAAATGTTCCAAATTTTTCTCTCTGTCCTTATACATTTACTGGGCAGGATACAGATTTATCAGTCCGTTATTTAGGTTTTTGGTCCACAGTATACAGCCCTATGCCTCTATCAGCAGCTATGTACTGTATATCTGCCAATTTAAAAAATCTGCTTTTTACTTGAGCTACTTTTAATTTTGCCAACACTTCTAAATATAATTGGCATTGTTACATCTCCAATATTAAGCTTTTTTAATTCTATTTATCAGAATAACATTTGGTGTTTGAGTCCTTAATGCCAAAAAATGCTAAATGCTGTTTTGTACCAGCTTAATGCTGAAGTAATTAACATGTTAACTGGGCTAGCTTTGTGGCCACCTTAAAGCCGACACTGCAGTAACGGATTCCTGCGTGTGATGTAACAAATCCAGCCTGGTTTAGCCAGGAGCTCACGCTCCACCCCGGTTTGCTGTCACTGTACTGCAATGCACCATATGAATTGGTAGTACTTTCTAAATAACGCATCTGTATGCCATTCCGCTGCAGCATATGAGTGTGACGCAGTGCACATCAGTGCAAACTCGCTCAACATGGCTCATTTAGTTGTACATTAGAGATAAACACATGCAGCGCTTCTAGGTAGCACTCAATAATACACCGCCTATGAATCAAAATGTGATAAATTGCCTGTTGAAGCCAAATCAGAGGGGGGGGGGGGCAAGAGAGGTGCCAGGGTTTTAATTTTCTGTGATTAGACCATCAGATGAGGAATAACTAATTAACCACCCGTAACAGGAACCACTTACCAAACTAATTTAATTGCCTAGCAAAGTGACTTGAAAACAGCAAATAAAAGTACACTGAAAGAGCACAACAGGTTCAAGCGAAAGAGAAATTCTCTCACCCTTCAAATGGTTCCCTTAAGATATGCTATATGTTATATTACGCGTATTACCCAAAGTACCACTTTACAATAAGACTACTCTTATGAGGAGTTTATGAATCATTTATAATCAGGTTATAAATTATGCTGTAATACTTTATGAATCATTACCAGACAATTATGAAAATATGAGTTACTACCATTTATACTCTAAGTGGCAAAAGTAGCCTTATTGTAAAGTGGTACTGAAGCCAATAAGTGAAACAACCTCAATCTCATTTTCAAATCTTCAATCTTCTTTAAGATTGTGGTTGAAAACCTTCCCACCACTTGAACTAGCTATCGGCTTCAGAATCCATTACCAACAGAATCCTACGGTTACCATGCCAACAGCTCAGCCGTAACTTATCAATGTGGCCAAGGAGATGTTTTTTTTTTTTCCAGTTGCAGTTCTTGACGCGACGGGAGCTCCCAGCGTCGACATCGACCCCTAGCATAAAGATGAAGCCATCAGTCTTGAAGCAGAGCAGCTGAAGGGGCCCCCGACGGGCCTCCGACGGCCCCCAGCACGGCGGCGGGACAACACTCACACATGCGGAGGGACAATCTGGCAGCAATGAAACAGGCAGCTACCAGCCAAATCCTACTGATTGGGATGGCCAGAAGGCCAGAAGGCCAGCCTCACACTAAGAATGTTGCCTTAATATGAAACATTAGTAATATTAAGTAATATTAAGGAAAATGCAATCCAGCTACCTTATATACAGTACATTCCATATTGCAGCTGACAAATATATTGTATATATTCTTTCTAGCTAATATTCCGTGAGCTATTTATTACCATACATGTGTAACCATCAATCAGCTCTATAACATATAATGTGCATACATTTCTGCATCTGAATTTAGCTGCAGAAGCCTGTAAACATCAGGGCCAAGCCAGCTCGGGAAATGTGACAGCATTGCACTCGCATTTCCTGCAGCATAGCTGCGCATAAACACCCCGGCTGACAGCTAGTCCACGGGGAAATCAACTTGAGGCATCTGCTGAATGAACAGGGGGGCCCACCACCCCTATCAGGCCTGGGGGTGCGGGGCCTGACGTGAGGGGTGTCAGGTAATAACTCAACAGAGTACTGCAGCCATCAACTGGAATTACCTTGTGTTACCCAATCGTTTATTGTACATATTGTACATATATTTTATATACATAATACTGTACATTGCGAGGGATTAATCCTATTTGGTGTCACTCAGAGTTTACTGTAAATTTTACTTTTATATACAATATACTGCACATTTCACCGCAGTGTTTTAGGAGTCTGTATTATCCCACTCACTCTATTGAGCAACCCGTTCTTGATAACTGCCAAGAGAGGTCATCAGAATGCAACTACTAGTACATTGATTTCTGACTAAAAGTGCTTCCTATCCTCCGCACTGAATGGATTACTGAAACTTGGCATGATGGGTAAGGATGAAAAGAAAGCCCCTTTCCACAGCACTCATATCCATCTGTGTAGGACAGAGCCAGCACTCTACTGCATACCACATAGCTACTGTACATCAATCATTCTTCTGCAAGCAGGTAACCACGTGCATCAACTGCATCAGTTTTCCATTGTTAGAAATGTCGGGGGAAGGGGAAGCCCTTCCACTGTCCCCTAAGAGAAGCTTGCAGAGAAGCATGTGGCAGGTCAAGAGAGGGGCAAGTTCTGAATTCATAGGACAACCAGTGACGGTCCCTTCGATTCCAGAGCCTGTAGGTATAAACACAGACAGCTCTAGCCCCTTTAACACACACTAGAAGATGGGAGAATTTCAGAAGAATCAATAATCAATTTGGTTTTATATACTAGTATTTTTTGTTTACTTTGGGAGAAAATTATTATAATTAATGGTCAATAAAGACACCCCTTCAGTAAAACCCAATGGAAACATACTTCAATAATGCGTTTCCTCATTTTTGGTGCAGCTATACTTTTAATAAAAATGAAGAAACGACCAAGAGCAGAAGTTCTTTAAAAAACGTCTTCAAAGGTACACAATGTTGGTGTTACAGGCACATCGGCCAGCGGGAGCGCAGTAAAACTGTGCGAGTTGCATAGGAAAGATCCAGGCTGCTCTCTGCACCTTGCAGCGTATGAGATGAAAGTAAAAGCGTTTTCAGTTTCACTTTATCATGCACCATCGCATACGCAGCATGCAAAAGAATGTTTGTGGTGCACATTTACGGCACGTTTATGCGTCTGCTATGACTCGTGCAGAGACTGTAAGGTGCGCCGTGGCGGGCAGTGCTGTCTGAAGGCCTTGTGGATATTTGGTCAGAGCATAGATGGGCATTAGAGCTCCAAACCCATGACTGAAACGCACGAGCGGGCAGGAAGTATGCCAAGGGCCATGTGTGAAATTAAAGAAATAAATAATAAAATCAACAAAATAAACTATATTTTAAAATTGCTGAATGCCGCCTTGAGGCAAAAACATAAATATGGTAGTGACTGAATGAATTATGTTGCACATCTCTGTGGAAAAGAACAAAGAGCAATCACACCCTTAACACTACAGAGGTAGCTGAGGTAGCTATACAAGTCGTTCAACCGCCCAAAAAAAAACAAAAAAATCAAACACCCTTTAAAAATCAAAAACAAATTACATGTTCTGTTTATTTACAAAACAAACCCAGAACGGATATTAGCACTGTCTGACTAAAGTGTGATTCATCACTTCAACATCTTGCTTCCAAGCACAGAACAGATAGAATAAAAAATAAAAAATCCAGATCATGGAAAATACAGATCTTTCCAAGATTATAAACACCAGCAGTATCTCCAGCAGCCAAGGAGATTTTTTTTAACTATGGAATTAAATTCCATAACTTAATTAGCCAAACAAAGATGCTTTAAATACGCAAGCAGGAGGGTTCCCCCAATTCCACTCTGGTTTATGGAGCTATGAGAGGTCCCAGAAAGCAATGTTCATTTTGAATTCTTGGTCAATAAAAACCAAGAGAGTCAAATGATGCCTGGCCATGCATCAAGCAAGTAGTGCAACAGCCAACAAACTGGAATCAAACTGGAGCAGGACAGGATCCTGCCCTGGACTTGATCTAAATCTGGAAACCAGTACTGCCAACTGTACCTCCCCTGCCTCCACCAGTGCACCTCAGTGTTGCATTTATCCCCCGAGCTTTCAAACAAAGAGCTTTGATCAAAAATCTGTACAAATAATAAAGAAAGGGCAGGCGGAAGATCAAAGAGGAGTGCAGAATAACTCAGAACAGCACAGGGGCGACGCTGCCTGCGTAAGATCCAGCAAAAAAAAGAAAAATACAAGTCCCAAGAGAGCATCTGCTGCCAAAGTGTTCGCCATCGGACCACATGCGCCTCACTGCAGCCGCACAACGCCAGACTGTCTGACACCTCAGCCTTTGGCAAGTCAGTGGCAAGTGTCAGTGCTGGACACCAACGTCTGCCAACACACCATCAGGAGCCTCCCTATCGCATCGGGCGATCATTCGACGGCACCGTGCCGACCATGGCAGGAGGATGCTCAAGCCCCCCATCAACGCACCCGACAGCTCAGAGCAAGCAACCAAGCGCCCGCCAAAAGTCAGACGCTGCTCTCGCTCAAGATGAGATCAGTTCAGGTTCTCGTCATTGCACTTCAGCTGAGACTGTCCGAAAACGACGACAAGCGAGCTTCCAGTGTCTCAAAACCAATGTCTCTGTCGTCCTCTAATCCTAGCGAGAGACATTCTCAGCTTAGCCAAAAGAGAAGCAGCAGGCAATCACGAGGTCGGAATTTTAACAGCTACTGTGAGTTTCTGTGCATGTGCATGTGGAATCCCCCCCCCCCCATGTTGAAGCAGCACCATGTGCACTGGGGCCAAAGCAGGACGCTCTGGCGCTAGCTTCAGAACGAGGGACTGAGGGCCATCGTGTCTCCTGGCAACCCCTACTGTCAACGGCCCAACAATGCCAGGAATGCCAATGGAGGTCCTCCTCCTTCATGAATGCCACTCATTATGCCTGGGGCGTGCACATCAGCAACCTTTCTTTAACCCAAGCATAAAAAACAGGAAGGGGACTGAATGGGGGTTTGTGTCGATGGTTTCTGCATATGAAGCTCCATCACAATGCGCTGGCAAAGCTGTTAGACCCCACCCCACCCCACACCACTCCACCCCCACCGATGAAGAGCCAGGCATGGGGGAAGATCTCTTGCAGCACCGTGGCGACCAGCTGGGGGGGAAGAAGAGGGATTAGAAAGAGGAGGAGAAGGTGCCCAGCCTCTTTCAAGTTATTTCGGTTCCTCTCATTGCCTGACCAAAAAGGGATCCGTCTATAGAGAAACGCTGCCTTAGATTTTCTCAGCTGAAAAATGGGTCAGTCTGAGCAATAACCAAGCAGACCATGCTCGTTTACGAGAGGCGAATCCCCAAGAGGTCGTCTCTGTTCCGCGTCCGGTTCAGACGAGCACTGCTGTTATGATAAAGCTGCAAACCCGTTTGTGGGTGAACCGCAAGATAAACGCCAGTCAAAGCCCATATATGGAAATTCTGTGAGGCTGAACGTGATTCTGATGACAAACGACAGAGGTGAAGCACCCCCCGAAAGATATTCTCACAACAATCACCTTCAGTCCAATACCACAGCATTATTAAGACATGCACTAACACAGGCAACTTATTTGGCCACTGTTCTATTTTAAAACTGCATGGAGTACTCAATTATATACACATTTTTTCAAGCTATGTGTATGTGTCACATACTATATTTTCCCCTTTTAATTAAGATTTTGAATAGGTGGACTTATTTATTTAAACCAGACACTACCCGTGATTTCTTTTTTTTCTTTTGCTGCATCTTCAACAGAAATGCTATTCTTGGTAATAAAAATTGTGGAGAGGGGGGCAAAAATACTATGGAGGACCACCCCCCATGTTCAGTGAATTCCAAATGCTGCAGTATAAGCTGTTCTGTTATACTGTAAGCCTGCGTGGACTGCAGTCTTCCCGGCAATGAGAGTACTCCTCCGGAGTAGCGATGATACAGGTGTACAGGGGAAAAACACAAAGACGTGCCAAGTCTTGCCCCACTATCAGGTTCAGCCATGGGGGAGCAGAGCTGCCGACTTCAGGAGGTGGCCGAGGAGCTAATCTGCCTCCTTACGACAGGAGGGTCAGCGAGGGAAGAGAGCCCTCATCTCCGACAGGCAGAAGGCGGAAGGCGAGAAAGTGGAGGGATGGAGCATCGATTGGCTTTGCGGACACATTAGCTTTGCGGTGGGGCTGCAGCGTCGGGCTAATGGGGGCAGTCGTGCTCTCTGTTGCCGCTGTTACTCGCACACATTCGGCTCAATAATTGCTCAAGGCCAAGGGAGTCAACAAAAAACTCACAAGCTAATAGAAACAATAATCTTACTCTTTATTACGCAGACAGATATTGCGGTAATCTCAGTCCCCACACCTTTGACCAAAATAGGCGGCCAACCCTCAGATGGATAATATCTCAGCATCTTTTTAAAATGAAGATTGATGCACATAGAAGTATACAATGCTCATCCTGAAAGAGAATAATTGCCGTTAATGGACTTCATTGACAGAAATATACCAATAAGCATGGAGCAGGAGCCAAGTGAACATGGACTCTACTTGTATCAGAGAGAAGCCCATTAAAAAGTTAGTTAAGTAGGCCATCAGAAATTAAAATAGCCAATGGAGGAAATTAGCCTGCCCAGGACATCCTGAGGGAGCAGGCGAGAGACTTCCCTCACAGGTCTGGGAAGAGGCAATTTGGATCGTCAGACCACATCAATGAGCTCCCGACGCGGCAATGAGCTCCTGACGCGGCAATGAGCTCCCAACGTTTCCCACTACATCATACCCAAACACAAAGGGGCACCATGACGATGGCGACGAGCCCAGCTTCACGTTCAGTTTCTGCATATTACATATTACACTGCAGCTGGAAAATCTCCCGAGACGCTGGTGATTACATACCGGGTGCCACTGTACGGGCGGTCGTGCATGTTTAAGGAGTCACAGTGATGAGCTGACAGTATGCGTACAAGGCACGGGAATTCATAATAAACAAGGCCTACATTTGCAAAAACTGGTGGGGGAAGCTGGATAATTTTATGCGCATCAGTCAAGAAGGAGAAGCCATACTTTCTTTTAATGACAGAAATACATAAAATTTAAATAACTGAAATACTTGACATTCAAATATATTCAGACTTGACAGGTTACAGGGTCTTCATTCAGCCACAGACAAGCCATAATTGTGATTACATTACACTTTATTTAGTTAACTGAAAACAGACCAAGATCTTGCCGAAAACGTAAAATGTAATTCATGTATACATTTGATTGCTCTGAAACAATCTAGCTAACTGACACGAATCCCTTCACTTCATTTGTTCACCTCATCTCAATGAGAAGCCAATCATTACGTTTGTCAGGTCAAGGATGTGAATAGGTCATTCAGAAGCATTTTGTTCTTTTTTTATGTCTTTTGCAAATAGTATGATTATATCTACAGGCAGCGGTATGGCCCAGAACCCTAAACTCATGCTCTGACTTTAACAAGATTGATCCAGGAAATTGCGGGTTACAGTGAAAGTGCCCAAGGAACCTTAACATCAACCTTAAGGTCCTTATAAAAAATTTGGCAAAACCACATCTTGCCTAGTCTGAGGACTGAACTTCCCCACAGGATTTTTAGGGTTTTATCATTCTGAGAATCATTTTCAGATGCCTAAGAGACTTATGGGGCGTCCAGGAAACAAATAAAAAAGGAAGAATCGGAGGCCTTTGGAAACAAACATTTGTCACTGTTCAGCTGGGACGCAGTAACGGAGCGTGAGCAGAGGAGCTGTAGAGGCCCGGATGGGCGCGTCCCAGCCGCCCAAATTAGACACTTTCAGCAGCATGATAGCAGTGGAATAAACTGCCTATCGTCTGCTTGATCCGCGTCACCGCCAACCAATAAGGAACCACAGCTGGATTCAGAGGATGCCACTTTAATGTACATCGAGCAGCTGCAGTAAATCCAAGTTACCAAGGCATTTATAACACAATATTTATGGCCATAAGCTTAAAAATAAACAGAAATTATGACAGTGTACATTCATCTGTTTGATATACAGCTTTGACCAGCCTCCTAGAGGAACGAAGTAAAGAACCAGAAATCGGAGCGTTTTACCAGACAGTCTCAGCTACCAACACTCTCAGCTGCTAGCTGAATGACTGCTGAAGTCCAGAGGCAGAGTTTTGTTACTGGGCGGGTCACCAGTTTGACATTCTTAAGGCAAAGGCCACAGAAACTGATTAAAAAGTTATTTCTTTACATGGGGTTAAAACGGGCTTCAAAGGCTTCCAAGATGTTCTAATGTCGAAAAAGACAAGTGCATTTCCTGAGTTTAATAGTCCCAAGACGTGATGGGGATGCAGGCCTCAGTCTGGGGTAGGAAGAAAGGGCCTTCACCAGATCAGCAGCTCGAAAGCAATTCCCGTGATTAACTTGGAATATTTTTGGGAAAGCTGCCACTTAAAATCCTACAGCTCTTCCAAAACATTTTTTTTTCTACTGGAAACCTTAAAATACTGAATCTACATGGGACATCATTCCTTTTCCCACCAACCTCACCAGGAAATTCAGTCACGGCTGCCCTTTGCGAGCCTGCCGAAAATTCCCGAGGTGATTGTGTGTGAATGCACTAGCCATGTGCAAAGCATTGAAGGACGCATGCAGTCATGTGACATTAACCCCATCTCACCATGTCAGAAAGTGACCACAAGGGACATCTTATTTCGATAAGGGATTAATTCACCATATTGATGAGGATTAGGGCTGCAGGTATTTTATCTTCACCTGGCACAGCTTTGGTGGAGAAGGCCACACAATGCTGGTAAATCAGGTACATTACGGCTGCATAGACATGCGGTTGAGTGTATTTTCAGCCTTGCATGAACCAGTCTGGGTGTTGCATGCAAAGCAGTGGCCATCTCATACAAGAACGTGCTACGGAAAACATGCAAATGATCGCGGCACCACTAGCCCCATGTCGGTTATGTGGGACGGCCTGTAACCTCTGGCACACTTCTGCTAAGAGGCCAGGAGCTGAGGGTAGACTTTGCAAGCAGCTGCATCCACCAGCAGAGGAGAAAAGGGGACCAGGTGTCTCCGTGGGCCTCAGTGCGACTCGCTGTTTGGCAATGTGGTTATCTGCATGTAGATATATTCCTGCACATTCGGGCAGCTCGATGCACTGTGTACAGGTCCTCCAGTTTAACCAAACATGGGCAACAGACTTGAGAAGGAGGAATGTGATGGGCTCCAAGCTACTGATGGTCAGCAGTGCTACGAGGAACTCTAGTAACTGTGCCCTGAAGATACACCACACACTCTTTTGCCCATATTATGTAGTGTGCCTGTTTATTGTGTAGTGTAATATAGTACACTGTGCCTGATGCTCCTCTGAATGCAGCTGGAGGAGTCAATACCACCGATTTATAGAGAAGCCAAGATCAGCGTGAATTTCTGAGGATCAGCAACGTGGAAGATAAGCCCTGAGCTCCACGGCACAGAAGCAATCTGCTGGCTGGTTTGGATCCACAAGAACAGATTCCGAGACAGTCGTCTGAACCCGGTTGTGGGATTTCCCAAAAATTGTCACATGCAATTACAAGTGTCAGTTATGTGATACTATCAATTACCAAAAGGCCCAGTTGTGCCTGGAAGGATGAGTAAAGTTATGCGCCCTGCAGCTGATCAGCACTGTTCCTCCCTCCATAAGAACAGCCTTCTCTGCTAGTCACCTTGCTGTAACAAATCTACCCTGCTGCCGAACCACATCATCACCACATTCATAGGTAAGGGAGCTCTACTCCCTCCCATGATTCCTTGGTGCTATATAAAGGCAGAGCAATAGTCAAATAATGGCAAAATGCATGAGACTACAAGCCACTGCGGATTTCTCCTAAAAATACTTAGTTTACACTTTCAGGAGGGGTGCAGTCACGACTAAAGCGTGGAGGCGGAGGTCAGGCAGACAGCGCGCCCTCAAATGGGGCAGCCCCCCCCCCCCCCAATCCACATAACCATTCCTCTCTCGCTGCTCCCGACCACAGGAAACAGGAAGAGACAGCCAGGCCCGTCTATAAACAGCCGCTGCCTCTGCCACCGGGGATTTCCACTCGTTAACCGGCCAGTCTCCTAAGAAGGCCCATCAAAAGCTGCACGCTCCGAAGGGTCAAGCTCATCAGCTTCAGTACCCTGCTTTTCAATTAAATTCAATTTATATTAATATAGCGCCTTTCACAATGGAGTGGGCCCCAACACACTCAGCAAGAGTGTGTGCGAGAGCGGTACTGCGCCTTTTATGGTGCATGAAAAGAAAGAAAGCCAGAAGATAATAGGAGAGAGGAAGCAAAAACGCAAAACACAAAAAAAAAAAAAAACTTGCCCCCCCAGGCATGTTAACATAGAATAAAAGCAAAGATAAGAACTGGTTACAGTCAGTCCATCAGTGAGCCAGTTCTCCTAGCTGGTCTGTGCAAGCCGGCAGACTGTAGGCCACATCCATGATGCTCACACTCAACCTGAAGCAGGACTGTCCACAGACTCTCCGCAGATCCTGACAAACACACCGTCGTCCAGTCTACTTCGCCCTGAGCGGTTTTTCCTGGGAGGCGTTAAAAAGCACACGGGTCAATCAGCTAGATAACGTCCGGAAACTGCATGCTAAAGCTATCCTGTTCCAGCACGCTGTGTTTTATGAGCAGAGGGGCAGACCTTCTGGGCTGGAGCTGGCCCGCAAAGCAACGACTCGTCACAGAAGCCATCTGCGACCCCATTACAGCTGACTCAGCAGAACGGAACGGCAGCTTTCCAGCAGAAGATAAAACCCGCCAGAGAGAGGGCGGGAGGGCAGGCGTGCACTGACCGCAGAGGCGCCATCATCTGGCTTCCTCAAAAGCACAAGGCAACCCAAGGGTGTGAGAGGGTGGCTGACAAGGCTTTTCATTACGAGTGCCAGGAAATAAGGCACACGCATTTTAGAGAGCCAATATTCTGGGAAAGGACACCAGCGGAGAGCCTGCTGCTTGCATCTGTTTACATCAGCGGTGCTGCTGCTTTATGCATGGACAGCAGTGCCACGAGCTAATTTGCCCATATTATGTAGTGTGCCTGTTCATTGTGTAGTGTAACATAGTATACTGTGCCTGTTCATTGTGTAGTGTAACGTAGTATACTGTGCTTGTTCATTGTGTAGCGTTAGTGTACTGTGCCTGTTCATTGTGTAGTGTTATATAGTTCACTGTGCCTGTTCATTGTGTAGTGTAACATAGTATACTGTGCCTGTTCATTGTGTAGTGTAACGTAGTATACTGTGCTTGTTCATTGTGTAGCGTTAGTGTACTGTGCCTGTTCATTGTGTAGTGTAACATAGCATACTGTGCCTGTTCATTGTGTAGGGTAACATAGCATACTGTGCCTGTTCATTGTGTAGTGTAACATAGCATACTGTGCCTGTTCATTGTGTAGCGTTATATAGTATACTGTGCCGGTTTGTTGTGTAGTGTAATGTAGCGTACTGTGCCTGTTCATTTTGTAGTGTAACATTTCATAATATAGTGTAATGCAGTACTTTACCTTCATTGTATAATGTAATGTAATATAATGTAGTGTAGCGTAGCTTAGCATAGTGTTGTGTATGGCAAATAAGTAGTATTCTTCCCTCAGTCTCCCTGCCTCTTTGTCAATTAATGTACAGGAATCCTCTTTACAAAATGTAAAAATGTTACTTCAAAACTCTGTCTTTAGCACTATAACATTTGTCCTGTCATGAATGGGTCCAGGTGGAATGTTACTTTGTACTGTACTTTGTTGCTGAGATGACAAAGCTCAGATGACTCCTGCCTGTTCCATCCAAGATACACCCGGGAATATACCTAATGAAAATTTTAATTACATTTCAGGTAAGCATAACAATGATGATGGTTTCAGTAGCAAAATTATATTGTCATTATCATTATTATGTCAACACATGAGGCGGGAGTTTAATTATGTTCAAAGCTGACCAGGTGGCCTCCTTAGATTGTACCCACCTAAACATTCATTGTACATTAAAATTTAAATTGATACAAATGAGCTGATCTATGGGAAAATCAATAATATAACACAACCCTCGGATATAAGTCTGTACAAAGACTGAGAGGTTTTCAGATATAATCACATTACTGAAATGACATCTCGTGATCGCAGGTACTTCAGAAACTTCTGCCATGTATAAGCAATGCATCTTGGAGTTTGGCCCGAGCGCGATGACAGCCCATGATGCTGCAATGGCTGACTCGAGGATGAAGGTCAGAGCAACGACGTCACCCAAGAATGAAGCATAAGGGTGGTAATGAGACTCTAGCTGACTGTGGTGCTCTGCATATCATCACCCCCAGGGGGCGGGGATACGAGAGCCACGAAAGTGGACACATTCCGGAAGCCTGGACCACAGGTCCCTGGTGCTGCCTGTATACACATCAGGTAAATCGTTCAGTATAGGTTATTCAATTCAATTCAGTTTATTTTTATATAGCGCCCTTCACAACAGAGTTGTCCCAGGGCGCTTTACATGTATGTGTTAGGTTAGTGTGTACCTCCGCGGGTTTGGGATAAGGGCTCGGACTCTGCATCCGGAAGGTTGCTGGTTTGCATCCCGTGGTGCCATTGCCCACTAGCTCAATCTGTTCCAAAAGCACTGTATCTTGGCTGATCCTACACCCTGACACCCCAGGATTCCACAAAAGTGTCTGCCAAATAAGTAAGTCTAAAAACAATATACCAACTAGCCAGCATGACCAAGTTGCACAGGCATTCTCATACTGTTCCAGTATTAGTGGTTCGTGTTTTTGTTATAGAATTCAGGGTTATACATTTCACTGTTAGACAGCACATGGTTAAACCGAGAGCAGATACGAGCATGTTGAAGAGGAAACACTTACACGGTTGGAAGATATTTTTCTTTCAAAATAAAATACTTCTCCAGAAGAAGGGGAGGGGTGAAGTTATAAAAAAAACTAAATAAAGCATAATGAGTGATTTACTGAAATAGATACCACAGCCTGCACTTATCGCATATTCTGAGCTGGGGTATCCATTATGCTGCGACACCAGCAATTTAGCGGGTAGCCATTCACATGAGGCGGCGAGGCAAGACGCTGCTTCACCCCTCTGAGTGCAAGGGGCTGAACACTGTTTACCTCTGCAGTCTGCGATCACATTCTACTGACTGGTGACGCAAGGACGGATGCCGAGCGCCATTACTGTCATGTTAGTCTGGTAAGTAGAACTCCAGAAATGCATTAATTGAGACTGACGTGTTAAATGAAAACCATTTACAAAAAAAAAGAAAAGAAATTAAATTAAAATCGACAGGCACTGCGGTGTTTACTCCTTTATGTCACTTTCAAACTATTAAAATATTGAATAGTGAACAATGGTCGCACTTTGTGCCACTTGGTTGATCGTTCTTCATTGTGCATCTTACGCCTTCAAAAGCTTTTCACTTCTGGTTCAAAGCAAGCCAGGTTTCATATTTGAGCAGCTCCATTTACATATGAAGCATAAAGTAACAGGAAGTGAGTGTGTCCATCCCGGCTGAAACAGATGGTGGTTTCCAGAAGGGGGACGCCCATTCCAGCACTTTCTCTGGACCTCGAGGGACAGTAGTGGTGCCCTTGGCTTCAGAAGGAGGCCTTCACAGCAGCAAAGCTAATTACATACAATTATGCACGAAAAAGAGAACTAATTAAATTCCTGGAAAATGGTTTACTGAGGCAGTCAGTGAGCTGGAGACATTTCAAGCCAGCATTTCAGGAAGCCCTCAATGACAGGGAAGAAGCTACTGTACCTTATGCCAGACAGAAGTTTTGTAATCGGGGAGGCATCATTTTAATGGGGTCCCTTTGGGAAAGTTTTGGGGAGTTAAAAATATTACCAGAGGCTGGAAGATTACCTGGAATACGCCATGTGTTGCCCGAGTTGTGGCACTTTAATGAAACTATGGAAACTGCAAGAATGCTTTTAAGTACCACCATTGGAACCTAACCTCCTTTATAAAAAATGTAAAAATTGGGGATTCAAAATTTTAACTAGGCCCCTACTGGAAAGGTATGGGGAATGAAAAGACCTCTCAGGAAGTAAGATCCAGTGTGTCACTACATGCAGACAAAGGTGATGGACTGCTGGTCTACACTGTGCCTCTCTCTTTAACAATCAACCCCAACAAGACTGAATGCATGTCAAGCCTTTCCCCAGAAGTCACGGCAAATAAGGGACGCCCCGTGGCACCTGTGACGGGCGGCCTCAGCTTCTCATGCGCTTCCTCCTTCACTGGCACCTCCCTGAACTCAGAAAGCCCACAAACCGAAACTCCTGGACGGCATGCCACCGCCCAAGGGAAAGCTCGCAGGACTAATACCGAGGAAGCAAAGATCACAGAAACTGCGGTCAAAAACCCACGAATATTTATCTCTGAATGACATTGGTTTACACAGTTTGTGTTTATATATTTATTTTAAATTATGACCCCGGCACTTGCCTCCTACGCTGGCAGCTGGCCCAGATCCCAGAATATAGGTAGGGAATGGGGGAAGGGTTTCAGGAACTCACAACCACTATTTAATCTAGCGTGCAGTGGCCGAGCTGGAATGTTTGCACGCCGTCACTCTAAGAGGGTGCAGAGAGACACACACACACACACACACACAAGTAAAAGAAATTCATGCTTTTGCCTGATTGAATATATGCTCAAAGAGCAAGTAGGACACACATTCTAACTTCACTGAAGATGGAGATGTTCCAGTGACTAATGCAAATAAATAAATAATGTATGTTTGCAGGCAAGAAATCCTCAGACAGACACCACAGGCAGGCCACACAGAACTACCGTCCCCCAGAAAGATCATTCCAAGTACAAGGCTGACGAGTCCAACATGAGGTTATTCCACATTAAGAACAGCTTCGTTCGGAAAGTCTGGCCAGCAATAAAATGGAATTAACTGTGCTTCTAGCAGTCGGGCCACGGCCCCGAGTCCCAGCCTCAGGGACTACTGAGCTGCAGCATTGAGAAGCCGGACGCTACATCACCTGGCCAGATCGTAAACATGTAAGAGCAAACATGAGGTCAGGAGTAATGAATATTAATACACTTCATTAAACCACAGCACTGGCAAATGAGCAACGCGAGTGCAACACCCAATGCTGTCTCTGAGCAGGATATGAGCTTCTGGTACCTTCTGCTATATTTATGCACTTTAGCACAAACTCTTGCTGCCCCTTTGACACCAAGCCTTGAGCGTACATTTGCGGCCGGGCAGTTCTCAGAAGCAAAGGGCCTCCTTTCTTGAAGGCCACTTTCGACAATTAACCTTGCTGTGCATCTCCTTCCATGAAGAAGGTGCTCTGCCAATAAGATCTCAACATTCCAGATGCTTTAGCCAAGTGACTGCTCTCTTCTACTACATCTTCTATCTTCTCCCACCTCCCTCAAACTTTCGCCTGCCGTAAATCACTTCCACGTAGCTTTATATTCCAGTTATGATGCCACATTATTCTTATAATCATTCAGTGCTACAGACTCACAGTGGTCAATTTTGGTGTGATATCCTGAATAATAACCCATTCATCCATCTTCCAGCCACTTATCCTGGACAGGGTCACAGGGGGCCTGGAGCCTGTCCCAGGCAGCACAAGGCACAAGGCTGAGGTGCATCCTGGATGGGATACCAGTAATGTTGAGACACCAGTCGTAAAAATTGCGTTAGACTGCAGGAGGAAACCTGCATAAAAAGGGGAGAACGAGTCCAGATGCACACAGAAGAGGTGGGATTCAAACCCCCAAGCCAGGAGGTATGAGACGATGTTTCTCAAACAAAGTCCTTGAGGATCCCCAGCAGTCCACATTTCTGCTCCCTCTCAGCTCCCAGCACACCTGAACCAAATAATCAAGAAACAACCCAAACAATCAAGTGTGTCCATTCCGGCTGAAACAGATAGTGGTTTCCAGAAGGGGGACGCCCATTCCAGCACTTTCTCTGGACCTCGAGGGACAGTAGCGGTGCCCTTGGCTTCAGAACGAGGCCTTCGCAGCAGCAAAGCTAATTACATACAAACATGCACATAAAAAAAATAATTAAATTCGTGGAAAACTGTTTACTGAGGCAGTCAGTGAGCTTGAGACATTTCAAGCCAGCATCTCAGGAAGCCCTCAATGACCGAGAACGAGTCCAGATGCACACAGAAGAGGTGGGATTCAAACCCCCAAGCCAGGAGGTATGAGACGATGTTTCTCAACCCAGTCCTTGAGGATCCCCAGCAGTCCACATTTCTGCTCCCTCTCAGTTCGCAGCACACCTGAACCAAATAATCAAGAAACAACCCAATCAAGAACACGGAATACCTGGTTCAGATCTGCCTGCTGCTGGAGGGCACAAACATGTGGACTATCTTGGGGTCCCTGAGTATTGGGTTGAAAAACACTGGTATGCAGTACAAGTATTAGCCACAAGGACACCTCACCACCCTGAAATAACCGCCATTGATTCATATCCACCGACATGCATTTGGTCTACTCCTGTGTCTGCATGAGAAGGTGGATCCTCAGCCCAAATTAAACCACGGTACGCCTGAACCTACTTAAAAGTATTTTGCTTGCTACGTTGTTCTAGAATAGTGGGTCTTTTATATTTAAGCCTCCGCGTTTCTACAGTAATCCCCTGCGCTGCGCTCCCATGACCTCGCTCCAGTCTGCCCATACCCATGCCCATGCCCTCTCTCCAGTCTGCCCATGTCCATGACCTCGCTCCAGTCTGCCCATGCCCATG
Source organism: Petrocephalus zakoni (assembly GCA_026774425.1). Taxonomy (NCBI): domain Eukaryota; kingdom Metazoa; phylum Chordata; class Actinopteri; order Osteoglossiformes; family Mormyridae; genus Petrocephalus; species Petrocephalus zakoni. Next base: position 27,408,559 of record JAODKN010000001.1, read on the forward strand.
CCCATGCCCATGCCCATGACCTCTCTCTAGTCTGCCCATGCCCATGTCCATGACCTTGATTTCACACTACAAAAAAAAAAAAAAGAAAACGCACACCAAAGCCCAAGAAGGGTCATCGCAGGTAAGGACTGAAGTCGCCAATTAGACATTGAAAATTGAAAAGAACATTTCTCCTACACACTCAAAAACGCAAAAACGCTTGGAATGGAAGCCCTAGGGTGTGCAACATTCTGCTTTTATATAATAGAATTTCAGCATTCAAATACTTCCACATCCCTGCAACCTGGATTCACATTTAAACTATGAGAAATACGTGAGCGCTATTTGAGTTTGCATCAATTGTTCTTCTTATCTTGAATGGTTCCCTTTGTAAATGCACACAAAACATAGCAGTGTAAAGGCCGACTCTCAGGAACGCATTTACTTTCATACAGCCTTCCGTGGACAAGGCCACTATGAATGTTTTACACTTTAATCTCTTGTTAATTAGCATTTAGCATGTGTATGAAGACTTACGTGCACAACCCAGCTTTTCATAATAGAGACTTACTGAAAACGCATGGAGATATGCTAGAAACAACACCAATGCTAACATGCAAATGTAAGCCAAGACTCAAGGACTCTAGACAACATCTGGGGACCATTTTAGTAGGCTGTGGACCTTGCAGGTCATCCGCCAAAATAATGCGGCTGGTTGGAGATCAGCCTACCATGATGACCACGGTAAACAACACTTCAAATCAGTACAGTATCACTTAAAGAGAGACAAAGCACAGAAAAGGCCTTGGGCTAATCCCAAGGCCTGTTTATTTTTTCCTCAGCCTAAAATAAGAAGGTACCTTTTGCCCCAGTAGACACCATTTATCCTCAGAGCACTAATGAGGTTTCATGCAGAGAAGGGGGGGGGGGGGCACGGCCTATGAAGCCACCCCTACACCTAACCCATCTGCCCCAGCCGGCCTGATATCTGCACATGCTTGGCACCCTTCCTCCTCTTAAATCCCCTCCACTTCAGGCCACCTTACCTGGGAGATCCCTGACGAATTTTATAATAAGAAAGGATTTCATCAAAGCTATACTCAAAGCTAGTATTTTAAAACATAAAAATAAACGGATGTCCCCGTTGGCGTGTTCCTCGTCACATGCTGGATTATTTCCCATCCTCAAGGTCGAACTGAGAGAAAAATTCAAGGTCAGGCATCGGGGTCCAGCTGGTACGGCCCATCCTGACACAGTATCCATACATGCCATGGAAGATCCGATTACAACAAAAGATCCCTTCAAGGAAAACACTGGCAGGCCTTGCATTTCACATTCCTAACTGAGGTTCCGAAAGATTAAATCCCCAAATTCTCGATTCCATGACCCACTAGCATAAGGAAAGCATAACCCATCCCGAAAGCGTGTACTGTTAAGGCACGCATGCTAACCACGGTCTGCTTAAGGAAATTTCTACGTGAAAACATACTACGCTTTTAACAGCATGACTGCACAGAACCAGCTGGATGCAAAAACATGTCAATCTATTTCAGAACTCAAATTCCCACAGTAAGGCACAGGGCCAGAATACAGCCCAAAAACACCAAAAAGCCCTATAAAAGACTCACCCCCAACCTTATGAAACATACGCTCATGTAACCAAGCAAACACACACTTCTTAACCATTTACTCACTCTTACAAAAAATTACCCTTTATGATAAGTATTAACAGCAAAATCCACCTGCCAACATTTGTTAAAACCTATTTCAAAACAGACTAGTTAGGTTAGACTAATGTTTAGTGTCAGAAATGAACAGAAATAATGCACTCTGTCTTAAACAGAAGTCAAATCCATTACACAAAGTAACTTGCTTGATGGCTAACATCAGAAAAAGTGTATGTATGTGTGCACTCCAATAGGCAGAAACGTGATGATGTTCATGAGTTCTTCACCATGGCAAACAGGCACTGAGACCTGTAGGCTTTTTCTGGCATTTCCCCACATATGGGCAGAGGAAAGGGTGACTCATCTGACCATAGGACTTCTCTCCCACTGTTTCGGAGGCTGCAGCCTGTGCTCTTTGCAAAACTTCATATTCAAAAAATTGTTTAGGTGTAATAAGGGCTCAACACATCGTAAACTGACTACAGCATCAGCCTCTTTGGAGTTCACACTGAAGACGCCCACTTACACCTCAGACCATCCATTTGAGATTCCATGGCCCATTTCATTTCATACCTCAAATTGCAGTCAAGGAGTTCACACTTCCATCCACTACTGCCCTACTGCTGGTATCTTCTTCCACACCTCCACTGCAACATCACCTCAGTAACTGTGCACTAACCAGCATCATCACTGTAATGTGGTATCTCTCCTCTAGGCTATGGTAACCAAAATGGTCCCACATATTACAGGATGCTAATTCATTCATTGACTTATGACTTATTGAATTATGGTACGACATGATTTTTTCAACAAATACAATATGAAGGAAAAGAAAATCAGCCATTTTTCCCCACTTTGCTATAACATATCTTTCATTATGACTATACACTACACGAGAGCAGTAAATCACTGATTATTTCGGTGATGTCACCATTCCTTCCAAACGAAACAATACCCTGCCAACAACATTAGAGAGAAACCTATAGTAACATTAAACATCAACCTTGAATTAGGCTTTTAGCAAATCTCACAAAAAGGGCCCATTCCCTCCTTTGGTTTTCCACTGGAGTAAGAACCTGACTGGTATTTCTGCATTAAACTGGGCATGGGTAGAGCGCAACTAATTTGCAGAAGAAAAAAGTTCCAAACTTCTGTATGGTTCTGTGATACTAGAGGCAGTTAAGCCTTTATGTGCACCTCTGGTTCAACTTTAATCGTTAACCTAAAAAGGAAGTAAGCCCCCCCCCCCCCCGCCATATCCACACACACAAAAACACACACGCAGGTGAATAATAGGGCAATTCAAAGTACCCCCCCCCCGCCAGTGTGTCTACTGAGACCAAAATTAACCCCAACTGCAATCTCAGAACTTACTACTCAGGGTGTGTTATTGGTGAATAGTTAAGAATGCCTGCCATGTGCTCAGACTCCTTACTCAGCCCGTAAAATACCTGAGCAACTGCTCTTCATCATACTAGATAGAGGTTAAGCACCATGCTCAGAGATATGTTAACAGTTCCCCATTGGGGATTTGGTCCCGGAATTCTTTGAGGCCAAAGCTCTCCTTTACACTGCCCCCTTTCTGTTAGCTGTTGTACCAGCGATAGTGGGCGGCTGTTTCTGTGGAAGGTGCCGCTATGTTAATGTGACTTCCAAAAAAGGTGCTGGCTATGTATTAAACAAACACTTATTCTAATTCGAATATTGAACGCTAAAGTGACAGTATTGCATTTCATTTCAAATACGTTCTCTAAGAAACAGAAATAAATAACTTCTCTATGGGAGGGCAGGCGGATATGGTACATTTCCCAGGCTGAAAATGGGACATTTTGACCTGAATGCCAGTCCATTGCAGGACACACATGCTACGGGCAATTTAGAGACCCAGTTTCCACTAACTGCACATCTTTGAACTGTTTCAGAAAACCGAAGATCTTCCACACAACTGAGCCACTGTATCTGAAAGAGAAATACATTTAAAAAAATTCTGGTAACACGTTACTTAAGACTATGTTTTTAGTAATTTATAAACACATTCTATAAACAAATAATAATGCATTCATAAAGCTTTATAAATATGGCTATAAATATTTGTTAAAATGCATAACACATTATAGCTATGTGTACTATGCATAATGAATGCTTTATGAAGCTGTCATCATTGTGTTTGCACCTTTTTGCCCTGTTGAATGTGACGTTCAGTGTTACTAGATGTTGGCACTGGGGCCATGGGGAAACGTTGTCTCATCACACTTTGTACATGTGTAAAGCCGTTGATGGCAAGAAACTAACCTTAACCCTATAATGCACTATAGATACCATCATAATGCATTATAATGGGCAGTATAAGCATATTATATACAATGAAGCATTATACTGCATTATATCATGTTATTTGCATCTATAGTGCATTATAGATGAGTTTCATAGAACATTCATAATGCATAATATACATGACTATAATGCCTTTTTGTCAACATGCCTTTTTATAGTTATAGCCATGTTTATAATACTTTATGGGTGTATTACAATGGACTATATGAACAGTTATTAGGCTTTATGAATATGGGCTTCATAGAAAGTGTTACCAAAATTCTCCCCTTACAGGTTTCTTACTCTCTACTTTTATTTTTACTTACTTTTACTTTTATTGCCAGCATGAACAGATGAGTGTATATTATTGTTGTATCTTACTTTACTTATAAAGACAGTCTGCTTATAGTTACAGATTGTAGAGACGGTTAAGTGGCTGGTGAGTCATACAAACCTCAGACCTCTCCAGTTTACAATTGCCATTGTTTTCATAAAGCGAAATGCCTAAAAGGTAAAGATTCTGCGGCTTGTGGTCACGTTCTTCACATTAAACGGTAACAAATCTTCACAGATTTCTGAGCTTTCACGACCCGACAAACCAGCAGCAACTGTATGATACATCACTAGCAAGGTAGAAGTCAAACTTCAGACTGATCCAGGAAATCACAAAGAGGTATTTTCAGATAACAATGACGGCACTGTCTGTGGCCATCGCACTGTGGTAGATGCCACGCACATCTATACATCTCACAGACATAAAACTTACCAAAGCCAATCATGAGCCGTCTAATGATAAGAAGCATGATCTAGGCAATTATGTTACAAAGCAGGTGCATCAAATATCAGGAGAGAGAGAGACAGGTTGAAATTAAAAGTGTCCTGCTGACAAGTGCCACTTACACGGTAACCGGTCAATGCACAGAGCTGGTTAGAGAAGGCATCACTGCACAACACAGAGTTAGAAAGCGTGTTTATGGTGAATTGGGCTTCGATACTGGGTCCGTTCCCGTTTTAACATACGCAATGCTTGAGCCTGAAGAGTCAGCTTTCCAAATAACACGATATATTTAACAATACTTATGACGTCTGTATTGCTTGCTGAGTAATGGATTCCAGAGCTGCTTTACAAAGAGGATGTATTTGTGCTCATGAACAATGGGTTTTGGTCACCAGGGCAAAAGTACCAAACTAGTAACAAAGCACGCAGAAGCAAATTCGAGGCAACATACTGCAAAAGATCAGAAGTTCAGACTCACATTGTCCAATGACTCAGTTATCTGAATGACTCGCTAGGATCGGGACTCATCTGATACCAGGGCCGAGGCTTAAAGATCCACCAACGCCCGGCTCCCAGAGACAAATTAGGTGAAATGGCATCTCGAAACTGCCCAAAGTGAACACGTGTGTTAGTGCACGCCCTACAATGAACCAGCAGCCTGTCTGGTGAGCACGCCCTCCATGCCCTGTGCCGGCTGGGATAGGCTCCAGGCCCACTCTAAACCTGAACTGAATAACCTGTCAGAAGATCGATGGATTAAGTTATCCAGGGGGAACAATAGGACAAACTTGACAACGGGAGACTCAGTGCAATTACTTGTATCCTCAAGGAGTTTTTTAAGTAAAATCACCCAAAATGGACAAAGGCCTGAAAAAGATCATATTCCATGATTAATAAACTCGACTTTGTCACATTATGACACACACTTACGGGCAGGGGGGTGCTGACAGGGACAGCCACTTACTGAAACAGGCGGCCCTGCATTAACGGGCTGTGTGCAGTGTCCTCCATGGTAACCGCATCGCTCCCATGAGCAACCATCGGCTTGACAGCTGCTGGCGGCTCACGGAGCCTCTTTAGGAAGCCACGTGTCTTCCTGGGCAGAGTTACTCATTAACAACCGTATATGTGATGTCAGTCCAGAAATTCCGGAAACTTCTCAATGGATAACAGCAGGCAGAATGAAATGATGACCAAGCAAGGATTTATGCTAATGCAATAGACTAAAATGCTTCATATGCACTCAGAGTACCTTTAGCTGGTTCTTTATTTTGTGCTCCATGACAGAGAGATAATTTACCGTGTCCTTCAGGAGGGACATGGCAGTTGGCCGTGTTTCCATGGCGATTAGTATAGGTCATGTTCTTTCGGAACGACATCCTCTCTCTCCGGCGCATGGTTTTCCACGAAGCGTTAAAAAAGCCCCACTGCAACCATTTAGAGAGGCACAAAATCCACCGTCACGAATAGCCACCAAACTCTGTGAATGTTTATTACGCCCCAAACTGCTTGCAGGCTCATAAACGCTCCACTTGCTGCCTTATTACATCACTGGAGGACATAATACAGACTTGAATGTGTTGTTTACTATTGTCAACTTAAATTCCTTGTTTTAGCTAGTGTCTGTTTATTTTCTTGTCATTATTACTGCCAAGCTGTGTGGTGTTCTTCCTTATCGCCATCTATTGTAAGTGTCTTAGGGGTTTTTAGAAAAAGGGCAATACAAATTAAAACTATTATTATTATTTTGTGATTTAATTCGCTTTGTCAGATCAGGATAACTCTCATATAACCATCAGTATTTCCTGGATTCTCTCCACAGCCAAAACAGATTAAACAACAGGGCTCTACAGCTTATAATTTATAAACAAACTTGCAATTAATAAACAAGTAAATGTAAAAAAATATGCACAGAAATACAGAATAAGAGAACCAAAAAGCAAAAGCTTTTTTTAACATCTCAGAGATGCTAAAAAACAACTTTATATACATTGTTAAATATACTTACATTCAGCTTATCCAAGTAATTATGCTGTTAGTAAATCTTATTTCCAGTTTAATTACTTTGTTAATTAAGAACAGCACAAATATGGAAGATGGCACCGCACTCAGGCCAAGCTGTCAGTCTGTAGTAATTGTGCGATTTTTACAGACAGGGAGATAATGAGCCGAGCCGGGAGGATTGCCAGTTACCGTGGCGACCCATCGGTCTACTGGGGCTCATGATGGGCTCGGGGAAAAATGCGCCAAAATATACTTAAACACCCTGCCCAGCTCTGCCGTACTTCTGGAAATAACAGTGGAGAAATTAAAAGATTCC
>JAODKN010000001.1:27449999-27460191 GCA_026774425.1 Petrocephalus zakoni
GTACTCACTGCCCGACACTGGGGTCTGGTTTATTGTACTCACTGCCCGACACTGGGGTCTGGTTTATTGTACTCACTGCCCGACACTGGGGTCTGGTTTATTGTACTCACTTCCTGACACTGGGGTCTGGTTTATTGTACTCACTGCCTGACACTGGGGTCTGGTTTATTGTACTCACTGCCCGATACTGGGGTCTGGTTTATTGTACTCGCTGCTCATTACTGGGGTCTGGTTTACCACATTTCATCTCATCTCCAGATTACTGGATTGCGGGAACCACCACTGTCAGCAGCCCTGCCACCCTGGCCGCTGCTCATCCTGCCCCCAGCTGCCCCGCTTGGTGCGCTCCTGCCCCTGTGGTCAGACAGCCCTGTCCAAGCTCCTGGAGCTGGGCTACACAGAGCGCCAGAGCTGTACTGACCCCGTCCCTTCCTGTGGCAAGACCTGCAGCAAGCCCATGCCTTGTGGGTCAAACGGTGAGCCAAACGCAGGTGAAGGGAGGTGGTGCTTGTTCTGAGTGACTGCTTGGTTAGCCTGTCATTGTCTACCTATATTTTATTGGGGGCATAGCTGACAGCACTCTGTACATAACTTTCACAAATGCCAGATAAGAACATGAGTACAGTAATAAGTGTCTTAATGACCCAGCTTGTGAGAAGACCACTTTGAGTGCATGAAACGGCACATTATGTAGTTTAAAACGGACATGCTCTTCCTGTAAAATTGTCAATGTCAGTGTTTACAACTCTTCTCCCGCTACTTATAATGCAATTCTAGTCATGCCTGTGGGAGCTCGTCAGTGTTCTTATTGAGAACATGCTTGCTGAGATTGCCGTTAATTGATGCTGATTCTCTCTGTCATAACTCTGCCCGTGTCCTGTTACGTTATGCTTGGGGGGCAGCGTGTGGCTCAGCGGGTATGGGCTGTATGCCCAAGATCGGAAAGCTGGAACCCAATAGGAACAGTAGGGCCAAATCCTAGGGACAGCAGTGTTTCACCTTTGGGCCCCCAGCTCTAGGGGCGCTGACCCTGCACTGTTACCCCCCACACGTTCCTCCAGCTGTATATGCCTCTGTGTGACTCAGGGAGAGAAAGAGAAATTCCCCGCTTGGATAAATAAAGCATGGCTAATATTCTCTCCATAGATGTCGTGCACATGTGTGAGAGCTTGTGTCACGAAGGCAGCTGTGGACCCTGCTCCCTCATGTCCACCATCAGGTGCAGATGTGGCTTCAGGACTAAGGTGAGCCCAGCAATGCAGGCAGGGGGCGCGGAGGAGCGGCGCGGCCCCTGTCCGCTGTGTCAGGGTTTGCTAGTCTGCATGCTGTACCTCTGCAGTGGGGAAAAAGCTTTGTTCTGTTTTTTAGGATGTTCCCTGTTTGACGATCCAAAGCGAAGGTGAGTGTTCAGCATCGTCTGTGTCGCACAGATTCAGACTGGGGCTTTTCTGCTCTTTGCTCAGTAAATGGCCCCGAGGCCTAGGGGAGTCTCTTCTGCCGTATTAATGTTGTGTCCCGGACTACATGTAGGGGCAGGGAAAGCTGATTGACCACTGGAGTGCTCCCTCCTCGTCACTCACTGATTCTAAACGTCATTGGCTAATGATAAGATCGCCCCCCCCCACCTTGAACAGCGCCCATCCACTCCAACCCTGTCTGACCTCCCTGGCAGGCGAGCTCACGTTTACCTGCGACCGACGCTGCAGCAAGAAGCGTGCCTGTGGCCGGCACAAGTGCCCCGAAGTTTGCTGCGTGGTGAGTGGGGGGGGGGAGTGGCGAGCTGGGGGGGCGTCGGCGCATTCCAATGGGGCGGTTTGGGCTGACCGCTGCTCTGTCACCCTGTCCCAGGACCGCGAACACCGCTGTACCTTTATCTGTGGCTACAAGCTCAACTGCGGCCTGCATCGCTGCCAGGAGCCCTGTCACCGCGGCAACTGCCAGCCATGCTGGCAGACGGGTGAGTCCCGGTGTCCAGCCGCGCGGCATCTGTGTGGTGTGACGCGCGCTGATCTGATGGAGCCTTCTCGTCGACAGGCTTCGATGACCTAACCTGCCACTGTGGGGAGACGGTCATGTACCCACCCATCCCCTGTGGCACCAAGCCTCCCGAGTGCAAGAACCCATGTGCCCGAATGCACGAGTGCGATCACCCAGGTGGGAGCCAGCGCCCCCCTGTAGCGGGACAGTGTTCTGTCTTATCATGCTGTGTGCTGGTGTTTGTAAGTGGAGATGCTGTACTGGGTTATTAACCGGGTTATTGCCATCTTCTGCCCTCCAGTGTTTCATAACTGCCACAGTGAGGAGAGGTGCCCCCCCTGTACCTACCTCACTAAGAAGTGGTGCATGGGAAACCACGAGGTGAGCTGGGAAGGGTGTTATCTCTCAGGGGGCATCTCTGATCAGCTGGTTCATGCTAATTGTGGATGCTCCACAGTGCGCGCCAGAATCCCCAACCGTCTGCGTTCCTGAATGTTCACACTTCTTGCAACGAAGTGCCAGGCAGTTGCGTACTTTGATGCCAGGCCTGGGGTGGTGCTATAGAGCAAAGCCGCTCTTTTATCATTTATGGACATTATATTAAAATAAGTAGTACTTGGTATTAATACTAAAACTAACCGTGCATTATGTACTTACAATCCCGAAAGACGTAGACGGGTATATAGCACTGCAGTTGCCAACGTATGTTAGTTTGCGGCCATCCGGGAGGAAGCGAGGAATCATGTAAATGCCAGGATTTCTGGACTTCCTCAGCCAGCATTTCTTTGAATCCGCAGAAGCAGTCTTTGCTCTGATCTCCTTTCTTTCTGCTCCTGTTCAGTGTTCTTGGTAATAATGGGGGTGAATATTAGACATGGCACGGTACCACTTTTTGATTACCAATATTGTAAATTTGGATATCTGCCGATCCGATACAGCTTGAGTTTTTTTTATTTTATTTTAAAACAAATAAACAACAATTAAAATTCCGTCAAGTATCCAGTAATTTAGGCCAGGATCGGACCGATACAGGATATTGGATCGGCGCATCCCTAGTGACGATCCTGATTTCTGCCCCTTCTTTCCTTCCAGCAAAGGAGTAACATCCCCTGCCACCTCTCAGACATCTCCTGCGGCCTGCCCTGCGGAAAGGCCCTCCCGTGCGGCACACATCACTGCCAGCGGCTATGTCACCGCGGCGAGTGCCTGGCCGAGGCCGGCTGTCGGCAGCCCTGCCACGTGCTCCGGCCAGACTGCGGGCACCCCTGTGGCGCCCCCTGCCACCCGGGCTCCCCCTGCCCAGGGAACGGCTGCAGTGCCAAGGTATGTGTCGTGCTGTTTGTATGGAGCACTGCCACCGGCCTGCAGGGATCAGCCTGTTATTAGTGCTAATGAGTGAAGTCGTTCAGACTGATTGCTTCCCTGACCCCGGTGTGTGTGGAGTTTGTGAGTTCTGTCTGTGATCCATCTGGGGGTGGCATGTAGCTAAGTGTGTTAGGATTCTGTACCTGTCACTAGGTCAAAACCCAGAGTGAGTGAGGCCCTTCACCCCCTGTTTCTCCAAGGACTGACTGACTCTACCATCTCAATTGTTCGTAGCATTGGAGAAAAGCGTCTGAATGTATTAAATGCCTTTGCTTAGTGTGTTTCCAGCATGTTCTCTTCCTTCCCTTTTTCTTCTAAATTGCCTTTTTTATGTATGTGTGACCCTGCGCACTGTATACAATTGTAAGGGATATATGGATGATATGCTGTTTTACATGCATAGTCAGATGCCTTACAAGACTTACTGAGCTTCCAGTAATGTCAGTGTTGTGCCTCTAGGTGGTGCTGTTTTGCGACTGCGGTCGCAGGAAGGAGACTGTCATCTGTGTCGATGCCTCTAGCTCCTACCAGAGGTCAGTACAGCAGCATTGAACTGACAGTATTGTCAGCAGGTTTAACGTGCGCTTGTAAAACATTCAATTCCATCTTCTTGGACTGCAGCGTGCAGCGCATCGCTAGCTTGTTTATAGCATAGCCTGGATTCGTTAAGGTTTGCAAGGGCCATTTAATTTTTGACTGCATTTGTTTTTTTTTTTATCTGTTTTTAAATTTTTTTAATTTACTGCTGACATTTGACATAGTACAAACCAGTCAGCACTCTCAAAAGTCCTCGGAGCAAAAATAAAATTTCTACCATACCTACCATGTATGTCTAAAAAGCAGTATACTTTGCAGCCTTAAAATGGAATCTACCAAATTTGGTCTTTTTCTGGTAGCTTAATGCTCTTAGTTAGTGCTGTCTCCTTTTTAAATGTGCGCAGCTTTCTTGGGTATTTCCTATCTCCTTTGTAGTACATGACGGTAAGGTGCCTGGTGGTGAGATTCACTTTAATGTTGTCCAGTTTCTCAAAGTTTGAGTAAAGTGTGTATGTACAGGTGTGTAGTATGATGGGTAGTGTAGGTGATGGTCACCTGTTTAGGCCTGATGGATGGGTGTCATCCTGCAGGACTGCAGCTATCGCCATGGCGAGCAGACTGTCTGACATGCAGCTCGGTGACTCTGTGGATATCGGACAGCTCATCACCAAGAAGGAGGTGAAGCAGTCTCGGTGAGTGTCTCATCACTGGCGGCGTCATCACCCCGGTGTCCAGAGATTCCTGCTCCTGTAAGCCATTTCTACACACATGTGAGTGGTTTGGATCTGTAGGCCTGATGGATGTTTCTGTATTTTGTGACATTTTTTATATGTCCACATGGGCTCAGGTTACAATGTGACAAGGACTGTGCTGCTCTGGAGAGAAACAGGTGAGCCAGCTGCCATTCAGTACATGCAATGATGATGACTGTATTGTTTTATTCACACTTCAAAGTTATCTCTCAAGATCCTTTGTAAACGTGTCCCAGTGCTTATTTTACACAGCATAATCATGTTCCTGTAATCATATATTTCTGCATGTATGGCAGTTGGCACAGTTCTATGTTATATGCCTCTTTCTCCTGCAAGGCGATTGGCTGAGGCCCTGCAGATTGACCAATCGGCAGACCCCTTCAACATCCGGTCCAGCTCCAAATACAGTGACAGTCTCAAGGATGATGCCAGGTTTTCACCTCCTAATTTTCTTTTCTTTGTTCAGACTCCCCACTTACTTTTGGGTTGAAATGCCTGAGCAGTTTAGTTATCCTCTGTGAGCGAAATGTCACTTTACTGAGATACTAAATTTTACTTTAGCTTAAGGATTTCTCAATACCTGGAAAATCTAATATGGGAGCTAGCACTGTTGCCTCACACCTCTGGGACCAGGGCTCCATGTGTATGGAGTTTGCATGTGTCGTCGTGAGGTTTCCTTTGGGTACTCCAGTTTCGTCCCCAGTCCAATAGCATACTGAGGTTAATTGGAGTTACCAAATTGTCTGTAGGTGTGCACGTGTGTGAATGGTGTGAGTGTGCCCTGTGACGGGTTGGTGCCTCATTATGGGTTATTTCCTACCTTCCATCTGGAGCATCTGGAATAGGCTCAAGACCCCCTGTGGCCACGCATAGGTACAGAAAATGGAGGGAAAATGTTATGTTTATGTAGTTATTTGCTTGTTCTCCAGTTAAATCCCAGCTAGCAGTACTGAAACACATGCCTGTAAGACATGCATTGGGGGATGAGAAAAATGACAGACATGCCTCATGAACATTGAATTTCAATGCACTAAACCACAAATGCAGCTGCAGCCATCAGATGTCAGGTCGAATGCCAGTTAGCAGTATGTGTCAGCTGTAAGAGGTCTGACACTCAGCCCTCTCCAAAACAACGTGAGGCAGCTCATGGTCTGCAGAGGTCAGGGAGTCATTGCCAGAATTGCAGGTGTGTTAGCACAAAAAGAACAAAACACGGACCCCAAAGCAATAGAATAAAAATACGTGTTTCCATTTGGAAAAAGCCAAGGCCTGGTCCTCAGTAGGTCATTGACATTGACGGGTGTTTCCCATGTTTTTGCTTACCCCTGTACAGGACTATGAACCGTGTATGAATACACTAGTTTATTTTATTCTATTCAAAAGGGTGACTGCCCAGTAACCCCAAGTGTTATGTTTTTGTAATGCAGAAAAGATTTAAAGTTCGTAAGTGAGGTTGAAGAGGAGATGAAGAACTTAGTGGAGCTTGTGAGCAAGGTGAGAAGCGTAAACAGTTCAGAAGCTGCCTTGCTGGAGCACCTGACACCAGGACCTCCCTGTAACTGTAACTCTGTGCACTACTTTGGATTCTTTTGAACAAATAACTGATGCTGGACTAACCTTGTCACCTGATCCAGGGCAAACAGACAAGGAGAAGCCACAGCTTCCCCCCTATGAACAGAGATCATCGCAGGATCATCCACGAGCTGGCCGAGGTCTATGCCATCGAGTGCGTCAGCTACGATAGCGAGCCCAAGCGCAACGTGGTCATGACGGCCATCAGGTGAGCTGGCACCCCTGCTGAGTGGTAGAAGCTAATGGGGTGGGATGCTGGATACAGCTATCTGATGGTCTGTGCGTAACACACACACCAATTAGCAGTTTATGTTCTCTGCCCTCCTTTTTGGCTTATTATGTGATGAAAACCTGAAATACAGTGATGAAAGGTTCTAATTTTCCATTACAGTGTTGATGTGCTGAACCCCTGGGTGACCTTGCTTAGATGGGAACTTGCAGTGCTCCATTTGCAGAATGCTTTCCCGGTCACTCGTCATGGTGATGTTATACCTTTTCAGAGGGAAGTCGGTCTGTCCCAACTCCACCCTGACAGCGCTGATCGAGAGGGAGACAGCAGCCCGAGCCCCACCTCCCATTGCCCACTTCAGGCAGCAAAGCATCAAGTATGTAACCCTGATGAATACCTCGCACTCGTATTGCCTATCCCGACCGAGCACCTCGCAGTTGTGCCGATCATGTATCCTAACCGAATACCTCATGCTTGTACTGACCACATACCTCCCATTCCTGCTGAGCGTATATGCTGACCGAACACCTCGCAGTTGTACTGACCACGTATTCTAACCGAATACCTCATGCTTGTACTGACCACGTGTCCCGATTTTTAATACCTGCCATTCCTGCTGGGCGTATATCCTGACCGAACACCTTCCGCTCGTATCGGGCGACACATCCCACCTGAATACCTCACACCTGAATACCTTGACTGTGGACCAGATGTTCACGGATTGCTCGTCTTGGCAGGAACAGCAGCCAGAGCACAGCCAGAGTGGAGCCCGCTATTGACTACTTCGATGTCCAAGACTGAAACAAGGTATCCACAAGGGACACTCATCAAAATGTATCAATTCAAAATAAAAATTAAGCTCAGAATTTGCACTCTTTATTTTGTGCTGTTTTTGCTTTGAACATTTTTCTGAAGCCTTTAGCTGACAAAGATTGCCGTATGCAGTATAGCCGAGGGAGCTGTTTGCTTTTCCTGATGAAGGCCAATTTTTCCTGTATTTATTGATATTGATAATTATCAATATATTTTTATAATGCTATTCCTAAAGATTATCTATCCCAATATAAACAATGAACAATTTAAAATAGACTATTAGTAAACAAGATTTATTTTCAACAAATGGCACAAACTGTATGAATACAAAATTTCCTTAGAAGGTTATTGATTATCAAGTACTCAAAATATTACTATAGCTAAAATGAAAAAAAACAAATGTACATAAACTGCGTGCAAAACAGTTTAACGGTGCAAATAAGGTAAAATGCAAACATGAATTAACGCAGACCAAGTCTGCAGTACTGGCTGCAGCAAGTGTCCACCTCCATCTCTTAAAAAAACTTGAAATAAAAATCTGAGGATAATACACACACACACGACAGATGAAGAATTCCCTTTTCTATATTAATCCTTACAGCACAATACAATTCAGTACATATATGGTGGTCGAATATCATATGTGATTCCATCCCACGTGGTTTCTTACCTGGTCTGGCTCCCCCACTCATTTTTTATATCTCCTTTTAGTAGATATAAATTGGAAGGCTAGCTGGGTCTCTTTGCTCGCTGGAGTTTTGCATTAGGTCGAAATACATTTGCATTATCTGCCTGGTGACCCGTGTGATCCAAGATATGTTAGAAGAGAAGGGATCTAAGTAGATGTTACGGTAACCTAATGTAACAAAGTTTTAATTAAGCAACAGCAAACTGGCCGCCCTTTACATCTATCAAGTGGCATCTAAAAAAATGTTTTTGAATGTCGCGCGATCTACCTGCACTACCAGTCAATCGCGATCGAGGAATTGGGCACCCCTGATGTACAGCCATGGCGACTATTTGTTAAATGTATGTTTAATATTCACTTTAACAGTAAATTAGCTACTTGTTTAAAAATAAGTATACTCAGTGACAAAAAAAATTATGCACCCAAATGGAGTGGTGGATATGATCTGAATCTACACTGGGGAAAGGTCGTGTGACTGATGCTTATGATGATTATAATATCAGATCAAATGGACAACAGAGTTGGCAGTATGGGCACCCTGCTGGTCCCATATCAGTAAGGTGTGGCACCACTCCAAATGCAGCAGTCTGCACGTGGGATGGTGATCCTGTAGTCCGGCTGATGCCAGTTGTCGAGATATGACACTGGATGTTGTAGAGAGTCCAATACCTGTGTCCAGATAGTAGGCGCAGATATCATGGGATTCTGTAATGCCTGGCACACAATACGACGATCCTCCTTAGGTATGGTTTGTCTTGGGCGACCGGATCCTTCACGACGTGTGGGTGCCCTCACATGTCCGTTGGTTTCCTGACTGGGCAATTGTGACATATGCATGCCCTGTATGCCAACAATTGCAAGATAAGACCACCCAGCCACAATGCGACCCCTAGGAAACTCCGTCAAGTGCTGGTAGTGCTGGTAATGCTGTCTAATGGGTTTACAAAGCATCCTCTGTGTCTAGTGACTAGACATGCCAGCTCCTTGCAAATCGATTAATTTATATACCCATCACTGGTCTGCATGTGTACCAAATTACATCTGAATCAGACCATTACTTCTGGGTGCTTAACTTTTTTTTGTCACTGACTACATTTTAATATAAATGCTGTGCTGAGGTTGAGCTATAAACCAGGCAGCAGTGGGTGTACGAGCATCAGCACTGCAGAGGCTGTATTTACTGAATAACAGTATGGCTGAAGTCGGGAGACAGGAGTAACTGGCCGGCACTGTGAGAGACGGCTGGTGGAGTCCTCACTCCATACCAGGGGCATCTGGGAGTAAGAGGGGGATGAATGGCAGCGGGTGGTCTTTAAACGGGAACAACGGGAGGGGGGAAACTGAACCAAACCGCAAGACAGAAGAAGGACAGAAGCGTCACTCAGGCTGTAACAGGCAAAGACACACAGACAGTCTGTTGGTCATAGTGGCATGTGTATCAGGGAGGACACTAAGCTACTTTAGGTTTTACAAACTTCTTTGAAATGGAAAGTCTCTTGTGCTTAGCTGAATAGCTCCATTTTTCTTGCGCTTTGACTGATTTTGATTGAAAAACTCATCCAGCTGTTTCATATTAATAGTACACTAATAGACTGGCCAATCAAAACACAGCAAGATATTTGAGCTTAGGTGAAATCCAGCAAGCCCATTTAAAAAGGCTTCCAACAAAACGCACATTTATTAAAGAATTTTAGGATCTATAAAGGAATGACATACACTGAACAAAAATATAAACGCAACACTCTTGTTTTTGCTCCCATTTTTCATGAGCTGAACTCAATCATGGGAAATTTTTTCTACAAACACAAAAGACCCATTTCTCTCAAATATTGTTCACAAATCTGTCTAATGGCTTTAACTACAAGCAACTTGTACAAGGGTTGAGAACAAGCAAGAAAACTGTCTAGTATTTTTCTTCATGACCAGGTCAACTGTCTTTGTTTTCTTCAGTGCGGGTGTAACATGTTTGACAGTTATTGCTTTAAAGCGAAAGTTGATATCGTTAGTTATGGCTGCCAACATCGCCACAATAATATCGACTAGGGCTGTCAAAATTGACGCGTTAACGCGGATTAATCCAGCGCATTTACCCCATCTGCAGCCCAGAATGATTCAAAATCCCTGAAATGCAGGGTTGAGGTAAGTTCAGGTAAGAAATAGTTGGCAACGCTGCATTTCAGGAATTTTGAGTCATTCTGCGCTGCAGATGGGGTAAATGCGTTAATATATTTAATCAGATTAATCACGACGCTAGATTAA
>JAODKN010000001.1:27460291-27471061 GCA_026774425.1 Petrocephalus zakoni
ACCCCTGGCATGGAGTGAGGACTCCACCAGCCGTCTCTCACAGTGCCGGCCAGTTACTCCCGCCTCCCGACTTCAGCAACACTCTTATTCAGTAAATACAGCCTCTGCAGTGCTGATGCTCGTACACCCACTGCTGCCTGGTTTACAACTCAACCTCAGAACAGCATTTCTAAGAAAAGTTATTTATATTTATATTTGCAGTTGAAGATACAATGAATGAATCCATTAGTTTTCCATGTAATACCAATAGCTGTGAATAGTTATTTCTTATTCACTTTGTTATACACATTTCTTGCAAGGTAAAATTGTGGCTCCTAACCTGAGTATCTGCAGCTGACATTTAGGATCCTTCAGTACAGCAGAGAGCTGTATCACTCCTGAGTCTCCTGTGTTATTGTAGCTCAGATCCAGCTCTCTCAGGTGTGAGGGGTTTGACCTCAGAGCTGAAGCCAGTGAAGCACAGCCTGTATCTGTGACCATGCAGTGTGACAAACTGTAAAGAGAAGGAGAGAAACTCTTCACTCTCTCAGCTCTGGACACACAGCTCAGTTCGGTGAGTAAAGTGTTTATATTGCATTGTAGTTAAACAAGTATTTAACAATTATAGTTCATAAGTCACCATGGTTGTACATAATTCTCTCTTAAGGTACGGTTACAGTACTGCAAAAAATACACAGTGCCTTTGCAGAGTTCAGTGAAAATGAATGTGCCCAGATAATAGGGTACACAACAGTACATTTAACATTTACACTCTGTTGGGGAAAATACAGGAAATACAGGATTTTAAAAAATTTATGAAGAGGACAATACTGCAAAGTGCTATACCAAGTATTTCTGGAAAAGGTAGGTTTTTAGAAGTCATTTGAAGACACCCAATGACTCATCTGTTTGGACATCTAGGGTGAGTTCATTCTCTGTGCCAAAACAGAGAAGAGTCTAGAGCAGGGGTGCCCACACTTTCTCGGCTTACGAGCTACTTTTAAAATGACCAAGTCAAAATGCTCAGCACACTTTAAATGTACAGCTGGCGAACCTTGTTCATTGCATGAACCCTTACAGCACAATACAATTCAATATATTTATGGTGGTCGAATATTACATGATAAAAAAAAAGTCCTCCTCCCATCCCACATGGAACTGGTAAGTTTTTGGTTTCTTACCTGGTCCAGCTCCTCCAATCATTTTTTATATCTCTTTTAAGAGATATAACTTGGAAGGCTAGCTGGGCCACTTTGCTCGCTGGAGTTTTGCATTAGCTCACAACACATTTGCATTTTCTGCCTGGTCAAAGTTAATTTAAATGAACTTGTAGTTAAAATTTGCAGCAAAAAGAGGTAAACTTTCTACTTGTCACAAAGAGCAATCACATTAGAACTCAATGTGAGGGAAATATTTTTCCATGAGTATGGCCATATCTTTATACATCTTGAATTATACATTGATTACAAAGGAACAGACTTCTAACCTGAGTTTCTGTATCTGACATTTAGGATCCTTCAGTACAGCAGAGAGCTGTTCCAGTCCTGAGTCTCCAATGTGATTGTAGCTCAGATCCAGCTCTCTCAGGTGTGAGGGGTTTGACCTCAGAGCTGAAGCCAGAGAAGCACAGCCTGTATTTGTGACTCTACAGCCTGACAACCTATAAAGAAAAGGAGAGAAGCTCTTCACTTTCTCAGCTCTGGACCTATAAATCAGTTCATTAAGGAAACACAGTCATGACAGCACCTCTCTGGGATCTACACGCATGTGCTACTCTGACTGACTGACAGGTGTCTGTGTAAGTTTGCCTGCTACAGCCTGAGAGAAGCTCATTTCATTGTTTTGTCTTTCGGTTTTGTTGGTTCAGTTTCCCCCCTCCTGTTGTTCCCGTTTAGAGACCACCCACTGCCATTCACCCCCCTCTTACTCCCTGACACCTATAGCATGGAGTGAGGACTCCTCCAGCCGTCTCTCACAGTCCCTGCCAGTTACTTCCGTCTCCCGACTTCAGCCGCACTGTTATTCAGTAAATCCAGCCGCTGCAGTGCTGATGCTCGTACACCCACTGCTGCCTGGTTTGTAGCTCATCCTCAGCACAGCATTTATAATAAAATGTATTTATATATTAACAAATTTCCAATTGAAGCTACAGTAAAGTAATGCATTAGTTTTCAATTTAATACCAATAGCTGCAAATAATTATTTCTTATTCCCTTCAGGATTCAAAGCGTTTATTGTCATATGTACAGTAGAAAAGTGCATTTCTCTGTACAATGAAATTCTTACTTTGCCGTCCACACAAAAATGCCAAGGTACAATATAATAGAGAAAGAAAAACTGAAAAATAAATACTATGCGGGTAATACATATTGCTTGCAAGGTAGAACTGCGGCTCCTAACCTGACAATCTGCAGCTGACATGTAGGATCCTTCAATGCAGCAGAGAGCTGCATCACTGCTGAGTCTCTTGTGATATTGTGGCTCAGATCCAGCTCTCTCAGGTGTGAGGGGTTTGACCTCAGAGCTGAAGCCAGAGAAGCACAGCCTGCATCTGTGACCCTGCAGCGTGACAACCTGTAAGGAGAAGGAGAGACACTCCTCACATCTGTGGGCCCTTGAGCAGGGCCCTTAAGCCCCAGCTCCTTGGGGGCCCATCGAGGTGGCTGCCCTTCATGGCCAAGCTTGTTGTCACAGCGAGCAAGGTTGGGAGAGGTGAGGAAACAATTTCCAATTCTCAGGTCAAAGTTTAAGTAAATGAACTTGGAGTTAAAATGTCCTGCAAATGTGTTTCCCTACTACGGGCAAATTTGTCACAATGAGTAGCCACTTTAGAATTCTATGAGAGGTGAAGATTTTTTCCACTAGTGTGACCATATCTTTATACATTTTGAACTATTCATTGACTGCTAACCTGAATATCTGCAGCTGACATGTAGGATCCTTCAGTACAGCAGAGAGCTGTATCACTCCTGAGTCTCCTGTGTTATTGTAGCTCAGATCCAGCTCTCTCAGGTGTGAGGGGTTTGACCTCAGAGCAGAAGCCAGTGAAGCACAGCCTGTATCTGTGACTCTACAGCATGACAACCTGTAAAGAGAAGGAGAGAAACTCTTCACTCTTTCAGCTCTGGACCCATAAATAAGTTCATTAAGGAAACATGACAGCATCTCTCTGGGATCTACACACATGTGCCACTCTGAGTGACTGACAGGTGTCTATGTGTCACACCTGCTACAGCCTGAGAAACACTTGCCTCTTTCTGTTTAGGTCGGTTTCCCCCATCCTGTTGTTCCCCTTTACAGACCACCCACTGCCATTCACCCCCCTCCTACTCTCAGACACCCCTGGCATGGAGTGAGGACTCCGCCAGCCGTCTCTCACAGTGCCGGCCAGTTACTCCCGCCTCCCGACTTCAGCCGCACTGTTATTCAGTAAATACAGCCTCTGCAGTGCTGATGCTCGTACACCCACTGCTGCCTGGTTTGTACAGTAGCTCATCCTCAGCACAGCATTTATAATAAAATGTATTTACATATTAACAAATTTCCAATTTCCAGTTGAAGTTACAATTAATTAATCCATTGGTTTAATATGTAATGGCAACAGCGCGCATCACCGGCCAGCCTGACCTTCTTGTTGCTTGCTCGTAGTCTGCTGCCTGTGTTCCCAGGACTGCTGCATTCTCAGTGGGCTGAGCGTGCAGCTCTATTCCGTGTCATGGTTTTGAGGCTGGCTAAAGACCGGCCTTATCTCTTATTTTGTATTTTTGTTCCTTAGAGTTCCATTTTCCATTTTGAGTTTTTCAGTTCTAGGTTTACCCTCTTTGTGTTTTTGGTTACTCTGTTCCATCTGTTATCCCAGTGTATTGGTAGGTGTTTTCTCGTTTCAGTGTCTGTAGCGTTCCCTAGGTCTGCAAGTTAATTTGTTCCACCTGTCGCTCGTTTGTCCTGTGCCCTCCCTGATTGGTTAATTGAGTTGCACCTGTTCCTTGTTTGCCACAGTGTTTCTTTGTATTTAAGTGCTTGGCTTGGTCTGTTTCACCAGTTGGTCATTGTATTGTAGTCTGTATTTGCGGTTTAGTTTCCCGCATCCTATTTTCAAGCCTGCACCATGCCATGCCACCATTGGAACCCTGATACACATGGTTTGCAAAGTAATATTGTGACTACTAACCTGATTATCTGCAGATGACATTTATGATCCTTCAGTACAACAGAGAGCTCTATCACTCCAGAGTCTCCTGTGTTATTGTAGCTCAGATCCAGCTCTCTCAGGTGTGAGGGGTTTGACCTCAGAGCTGAAGCCAGAGAAGCACAGCCTGTATCTGTGACTCTACAGAATGACAACCTGTAAAGACAAGGAGAGAAACTTCTCTCTCTCAGCTCTGGACACACAACTCAGCTCAATGATAAGAGTTTTTCTATTGCATTATATTTACTTTTAAAGAAATATTTAACTATTAAGCTTCATTCATTTAACAAAGTCATCATGGTTGAACATAATTGTCTCTTAAGGTACGATCACAATACTGTGAAAAAGTGTCTTTGCAGCGTTCAATTAAAATGAATGTGACCAGATAATATGGTATACAACTGTATTTTTATTCACCAAATAAAGAGCTGCTTTGAAAATATTGCTGTGCAAGATATGTAAAAAATGATAGGTAGCGATGTTTTATAAACAAGCATTGAAATAATTGGTAGACATAAGCGATATAAAGTGTTAAAATGTGCCACTAATTATTTTGTAAAAAAAAAATAGGTTATAAATATAATATAAATAGGTTTCTGTCTCATGGGTTTAAACTTTCTTGACATAACACTGCAAATGCACATGAAATTTTTGCACTGCTGCACTGCTGTGACACTGAGGGGTCAGCCCTGCCCATGTCACTTTGATTGGTTCAGCAATTCCAATTCTAAGGTCAAAGTTCATTTAAATGAACTCGGAGTTAAAATGTAAAAATGTACTACAAATTCGCTTTCCTATGCGAGGCAAATGTTCTACGTGTCACACTGAGCCGCTACATTAGAACTCTTTTCCACTGGTGTGCCCATATCTTTATACATCTTGATTTATACATTCATTACAAAGGAACAGTCTGAATGCTAACCTGAGTTTCTGCAGCTGACATTTAGGATCCTTCAGCACAGCAGAGAGCTGTATCACCCCTGAGTCTCCAGGATAATTGCCGCTCAGATCCAGCTCTCTCAGGTGTGAGGGGTTTGACCTCAGAGATGATGCCAGTGAAGCACAGCCTGTATATGTGACTGTACATTCTGACAACCTATAAAGAGAAGGAGAGAAGCTCTTCATTCTTTCATCTTTGGACCCATAAATCAGTTCATTAAGGAAACACCATCATGACAGCACCTCTCTGGGATTTACATACATGTGCCACTCTGACTGACTGACAGGTGTCTGTGTGTCTCTGCCTACTTCAGCTTGAGTGATACTTCTGTCTTTCTGTTCTGTTTAGTTTCCTCCCTTCTGTTGTTCCCTTTTAGAGACCACCCCCCTCCTACTTTCAGATGTGTGACAAACTGCAATGAGAAGGTGAAGAAGTCTTTATTCTCCAAGGTTGTATTTGAGGTGGGGGCTCTGCAGCTGGGGACTCTAAAAATGTTTGTGTCATTTTCATTGTCACACTGGCGGTGGGGGGAACGACCCATGATGCAGGCTGATGCGGGGGAGAACCCCTCCAAGGGGCATTTATTCAACAGAATAAGGGAAACACAGGAGCTAACACTACAGCAATGACAATATCCGACAGGGGTGACTGCACTTGGACGGACTAATAAAGGGGAGAACATCGAGGACTAAACACAAGGCAGGTGTGCAGGGCTTACAATGGGACTGAGACACAAGGTAAAGCCAAACAAGACTCAGGTGTGGGTGATTAAGCCACGCCTGAGGGAAACGACACGCAGGGTGGGGCTGAGCGTGACATTCATCGTGTTGCACTTTTTCCTTTATATTTATGGGTTTTTTTGCCTTCTGTCTGTGTTCAACTGTTGAATACAGAAAGAAATGTAATCATGCCCTTATAGGGTATTTGTGATATTTTTCATAATTAGCTTCAAAGAAGCAGTACTTGTTACAATAAATCAGACAAATAAAGATATATTTTATTTTTTATTTTTTTTGCATACTTCGCCTAAATACATTAGATCAGAAACTCACTTGAGTGATGTGATTTTACATTCTGGATTCTCCAGCCCAGCACAGAAAAGGTTAACCCCTGAATCCTGCAGGTCATTGTCGCTCAGATCCAGTTCTCTCAGACTTGATGAGTTTGAGCTGACAGCTGAAGACAACACTTCACAGCTTTTCTCAGTAAGGTTACAGCTGTCCAACCTGAAAAGGAAGGCATGTTCAATTAGACATCTCCATACACCCCTACATATCCTAAAAAGCGCTATGATTTTATTCCTTATTTATGCTGTTGTTCGTCCTACTGTCCCCGCAAAACTGAAACTGAATGCAGCTCTGGTCATAATAAATGGTACAATACTGGTTTCATTAACATATCTTTTAGTCTGTCATAAAATCAGTTTAGTATGCACTTTAGTATGTAGTATTAGTATTTAGTTTGCACTGTTCACTTAGAAGTTGATTCTCCCATCAAGCACTTAAGTTACGCGCTTTTGAGTTCAGTGTAGGCCTATTCTGCCCACATGAGACATGGCTACTGCACACTATACATATACACTATACACTATACTATACACTATATATATATGTTTTTTTGTAGTCTTGTTTTGCTGTATGTCTTATTTTGAGAGCAACAAAAAAATCTTGTATACATAAACATACTTGGCCAATAAAGCCGATTCTGAATGCATTTCTAATAAATAATAATGAAAATCAACTGCAAAGTCCAAACAAACTGTTACGGTACAGCGTAGGCTGACGTATTATTCCAAACCAATTGTTAATCACTGCCACTAAAACCCATACATCTACCCCATTGTGCGTAGAATGATTACCAATTAGGAGAGTGTCCTGGTCAGGTAGTTCCACTGGGGACCCCTGACCTATTGTATGTAGTGTGTTATATGAAGCGTATGTGTGTATGCATGTGTACTAAAATACAGGACGAATTGGAATTCAAAACTGAGCGTTTCGTGGTCCACCTGGAAACATGCGGCACACTGCATTCAGTATCCTCAGCTGAAGCACATAAAGATGAGGGCATCACGACCTGCCCAGCTCTTGCAGAGTGCAAGTACATGCACTGTGGCCATGAGTGTGAAAAAACACTACATCCAGACTTCCTAACTGATTTTTTTACTCATTATTACTAAACCTGACATTTAAGTCAATGTGAGAATATACTTAAGTAAAACTGGGAGCAGCTATGCACTTTTTTAACATAAGTGCATTGGAGAATCAACCCCTTTATGTTGTTCTATGAACAAAGATAACAATCCTAAACATCAAAAGAAATTATCCTATACTGTATTTCATTCCTGAGGATGAAAGGTGACACTTAATTGGGAAACATTCAGTTATACACTGTAGGTATTATGCAGACAGTGTAACAGCACAGTTAACCCAGGACTCACAGTGCTGTTCTGGATGCCTTGACCACAGGCAGCAGCCTCAGAAGACCTTCATCTGATCTGATGTATTTTTTCAGGTCAAACACATCCAGCTCTCCTTCTGAAGTCAGCAGCACAAAAACCAGAACTGACCACTGTGCAGGTGAGAGGTTTTCTGACAAAAGTCTTCCTGACCGCAGGTAACTCTGGACTTCCTCTACTAGAGAGGTGTCATTTAGCTCATTCAGACAGTGAAATAGATTGATTGTCCTTTCTGAGGAGAGATTCTTCCTAATCATTTTCTTAATGTGGTTGGCTGTTCTCTCGGTGTCATGGGATCTAATTTCTGTATGTGATTGAATGCCTTGTAAAAGAGTCTGACAGGAGTCCATTGACAGACCAATCAGGAAGCGGAGGTAGAGATCCAAGTGTCCAGTCTGACTCTGTAAAGCATCATCCACTGTCTTCTTTAGTAGATCATTCAAGGTGTTTTTTTGTCGTGAAGCAAATGCGGTGAAGTTGAATTTCAGGCTTATATGTGTCACAAAAACATACAACGCAGCAAGGTATTCCTGAACACTCAAGTGTACAAAGCAGTAAACCTTCTGCTGATAAAATCCAGTCTTCTCTTTAAACATTTCTGTGCACATTCCAGAGAACACTGAAGCTTCACTCACATCAATGCCACTTTTTCTTAGATCTTCCTCATAGAAGATAAGATTGCCATTTTGGAGGTTCTGGAAAGCCAGCTTCCCCAGTTTCAAAAGGAATTCTTTGTTTGCTTTTAAGCACTCTGAGACAGGTTCTATCGTTTTTTTTCTGAGATACTTCTGATTTTTCAAGGTTGTATGAAAGATGAGAAAATGTGTGTACATCTGAGTAAGAGTTTTGGGGATTTTGCTATGACCTCCTTCACTAAGCAGTCTCTCTATAACCGTGGCTGAAATCCAGCAGAAGACTGGTATGTGGCACATGATGTACAGGCTCCTTGATGACCTCACATGTGAGATTATCCTGCCAGCCAGTTCTTCATCACTGAATCGCTTCCTGAAGTACTCCTCCTTCTGTATATCACTGAATCCTTGCATCTCTGTCACTTGGTGGACACAGTCAGGAGGGATCTGACTGGCTGCTGCTGGACGAGATGTTATCCAGAGGAGAGCTGAGGGAAGCAGATTTCCTTTAATGAGGTTTGTCAGTAACACATCTAATGATGCCGGCTTTGCTACATCAAACCAACTCTCATTAGTCTGGAAATTTAGAGGAAGGCGACACTCATCCAGACCATCAAAGATAAACAATACTTTGCAATTACAAAGTTGAGCAGGTCCAAGTTCTTTGATTTCTGGGAGGAAGTGGTGAAGTAGCTGTATCAGGCTGTATTCTTTCTCCTTCATTAAATTCAGATCACGGAAAGGTAGTGGAAATACAAAATGAACATCCTGATTTGCAGATCCTTCAGCCCAATCAAGAATAAATTTCTGCACAGTGACTGTTTTTCCAATACCAGCCACGCCTCTTGTCAGCACAGATCTGATCCATGTCTTTTGTCCAGGTTGAGCTTTAAAAATGTCATTAAATTTGATCACAGTCTCCAGAGCTGTAGGTCTCTTGGATGATGTCTCAGTCTGTCTGACCTCATGCTGATCATTCACAGCTCCTGTTCCACCCTCAGTTATGTAGAGTTCTGTGTAAATCTGATTGAGGAGAACTGCTGTTCCTGGCTTAGCTTGTCCTTCAAACATATATTCAAACCTCTTTTTCAGTGTTTGTTTTAGTTTATATCGAGCAACCATTGTTATTTCATCTGTAAAAAGAAATTTCCATTATTATTTATTTCATGATTTATCACAAGCTTCCTTATTGTATGTCTTACATAATCTTAATAAACATAACAGTATTTTAACATCACACAATACTATTGTAAGTTTCAAATATATATAATGTAATATATGATATTGCCAATAAATAAAATTTTAATAGAATCTAATTGTTTTCGTTCTCTGAGTGTGTGTGTGTAATTGTCTGATTGATTCAGGATTTCAAGATTCTGCTTGATGACTGAGGGTGTTGCTGAACTGCTCATCTTATGTTCATTGCTGCTTCAATTCAAAAAAATATAACTGGTGATCAGGAAATGTTTAATGATTCACAATCACTACACAACAACACTCACTGCAATCCCATACAGTTGGAACATGATGGACATATAAACAATCCTAAATTCTTACTCTGCTCCAGCCTGTCAGCAAGATCCATCTGGTTCATGGTCCTCAGGATGTAGTGTGCGATCTTCAGAGCCCCGTCTCTGCCACAGGTCTTCTGCATCTTACCATCACTGTCCAACACACTGACATCCTCCATTTGAGCCTCAGAGCATTCTGGGTAATCCTGACACAGATATTTCTTGAGCATGTTCAGTTGGTCCTTCAGGAACTTCACAGCATTTTCCTCCAGTGACTATGAGATGAGGTAAGATAAGACAAGACAAAATAACATTCTTTCATTGTTATTGTATGACATGTTTTCAAATAGAATAATAGGATTTAACCTGTATTCTGGTACAAGATCAAGGAAGCATATTGTATAATATGACACCTGGAATATGGATGACAAATCCATTTGTTGGCTATTTGCAGACAGAATCATAGGATTCCCTGCATCAGATCTCTGCTGTTGTTCTCTGTGAACAAAACATATATGGATATCAGTGTTGTACACATGTACATATGTACACATATTTATACAGCAGTATTTTAGTTGCAGTTTTCACTCTCCTTTTATCATGGGAGAATAAAGCACTGGACACACAGTCTGACCTTTTCTGCTGTATCCTACTCAAAGTACATAGAAAAGAGTCTGTATATATTCATTTAGATATAAATTGGCTTTTTATGTACAGGATCCTACTTGTGCGTAATTTGGGCTTATATAAGAGAAAGAATACATTTTAGAAGAAGGTCACAAAAAAGGAGCAAAAATAGAGAGTTTACTTTATTCACTGCATTTAAATATAAAAAGCACTGAACTGACCTTTTGTCAGATGGAATATCGTCGTTCCTCAAGTACAGTGGAGGATGATCCATTGACAAATCACTCTTCATGGACACACATCTGGGTACAGGAGAGTCTGACCTTTTCTGCTGTGTCCTACTCAAAGCACATAGAAAGTAGTCTGTATATATTCATTTAGATATAAATTGGCTTTTTATGTACAGGATCCTACTTGTGCGTAATTTGGGCTTATAT
>JAODKN010000001.1:27471929-27504754 GCA_026774425.1 Petrocephalus zakoni
GCAGATTGTGAAATACTCAGACCGGCCCGTCTGGCACCAACAACCATGCCACGCTCAAAATTGCTTAAATCACCTTTGTTTCCCATTCTGACTTTCAGTTTGGAGTTCAGGAGATTGTCTTGACCAGGACCACACCCCTAAATGCATTGAAGCAACTGCCATGTTGATTAGATAATTACATTAATGAGAAATTGAACAGGTGTTCCTAATAATCTTTTAGGTGAGTGTATGTTGTATACACACACACACACACACACAAAAAACAAATACACACACCAACGGCATCCATGAAAAATATGACGAAAGTATTGCCCATCATTTACATAGGAAGGTATTCATAAATTGCATTCCTTAAACAAGCATTGGCGTTTCCAATTTAGTTCAATATATATCCAATAAGTTATAATGTGTTGTT
The DNA here is from genome assembly GCA_026774425.1 of Petrocephalus zakoni. Taxonomy (NCBI): domain Eukaryota; kingdom Metazoa; phylum Chordata; class Actinopteri; order Osteoglossiformes; family Mormyridae; genus Petrocephalus; species Petrocephalus zakoni. The sequence continues at coordinate 27,472,345 of JAODKN010000001.1, forward strand.
TAACTAATTAAAGCAAAGATGCGCTCAAGAAAAAATATATATGATAATTTGTGCAGGGAAAGTCATATCAAATAATACCTGGGAGTAGATTCAGTTAGAGCAAAATATTTGTATTGGCTTGAACTAACTAACTTGAACTTGAATTAATGCAATGGGCAGACTAACACTAAGACCTAGGTAAAAACTGTGCTGGTTAAGAAGTTGGATAACTTTTTTTCAGATTGATGGATGATTATTAAGAAGAAAAACTTCAAAATAGATATTATAGTAAAGGAAAAAACAGGTCTCTGGATTAGCGAATGGTAAAAGGAAATCTGTGGATTATTCTATCAATTTTCAGATCACTTTCTTTTAGAGAGTTTTTCTCTGGGAACATATCATGGGAATTGGTGTCTCTACATTTTATTGATGTGTGAAAACTTATGTAAGTTAAGTAAATTTTTGTGACTGAAATGACTAGTGGAAATTACTGATGGAAAGGACGGAATCAATAGAATGCTTTTAGAAGCTGGGAGAGACTACTGTGTGTGTGCTGGGAGGGGGGGGGTCCTGTGTATATATTACAGTGTGAATTTTTTTTTTATTTTGACCTTGTAGGGACATTTTTTTTGTTTATATTTTATTTGTTATACAGTACGATGTTACTTTACACTTATATGCTGTTAGTGAATTTATCTGCTGTTGTATATATATGTATATGTGTGTGTGTGTGTGTGTGTCTGTGTGTATATACACTTCTCGGTTCAGCCTCCCCCCCACCCCCCCATCTTGCACTATCCTGACTTGAGAAGCACACTAAGCTACCTCACATGCAGGAGTGCATATATCAAATCAGTATGTGACCCCTACAGTTTTAACATATAAGTCAGTGGTGACTTCACCACTCATTTTTATATTTTGTGGTTATGCTTAAGAAGAGAATAGGATAGTGCAGGGGCATTGCTAGGACCGTAAGCTGTCAGGGGCCTATCCCAGATGCCTAATCAGTCAGAGGGTCATCATAATAAATTCTGTCTCTCTCTCTGAAGTTACGATGATTGTAACACTACAAATGTTTTAAGAAATGAAGCCCTGGACTATGACTGCTGTGTTGTGTGGAATTCTCAGACTGGGAGCATGGTAATTAAAACATCTGAGCCAATCAAATCTCATTCAGATGAGCTTGTGATGCATCTCGGGTGATGTGTAGTTTAGTGCGTAAGGGATCTGTGACAGTTACCGGAAGAGTGTGGGCTGTGAGGGGGGGGGGTCCCAACAAAAAGATTTAGATCTTGAATATGGGACAGGTCGTACCCTATATCGATTCAAAATGGGACACAGCATTTTATTTTTCAATACAGGATGGCGCTGTAAAATATGAGATGGGAGGAAACTCTAGGTTTAAAATTAAACAAATTAAACAAAAAATTAGTTGAGGCCCCTTTTTCAGAAAAGGCTCCGGAGTGTCAACTTGGGTAAGCCTGGTAAAGCTGTTGCACTCTCGCTCCAAAACCTGCTCTCTCTTATACATGTGCCTACATATCTCATGTAGAGACAGATGCGAAAACCACCCAGTTTCCCCACAGCAGTGGATACGGCACCTCTATTCACAGCTCGTGTTTAAACCACAGGTAAACTGCAGGATCAGAGCAGAAGATTCTGCTGAACAGAGATCTGAGGAGGGAGGATTCAGGACATGATCAGTTTATAAAAGACCCGAGCAGGTTCACCGAATAAGGGAAAGAGACTGATGCAAAGCAATACCCATAAATCCTCCTGAGGCATCCACCAACCAGCACCAAGAGGCCTTATAGATGATGTCACTGTCACTATAAGATGCCATGTTTAGTGAAGTAAATTCACAGAGTACGTGATCAGGAACGGTAAGAGTATGCTTCACCTGCTGGTTTCTCCTTATCAGGATAACGAGAAAAGGCCAGCATGTCACACGTCCTGGCAGGATGGGAAATATGACAGGGAGTATGAGGCACAAGACTGGGAGATTCGTGTTGGGAATGCTGACTCCCAGTGGGATGGCCAAAGAATCTGCAAAATTGGATTAATTACTTAGGAAAATGAATTGACCTAATTGTTGTGCCGATGTCTGATAACGTTTTGCTCTTTTCTTGCTTGGATTCCCACATGCACGGGCAGAGCCTTGGGGTCTCCAGCTCACCGTCGGTGGTGATCGGGGATCTCAGTGGGCAGCACAAGCTCCAGCCAGACAACCTGAGTCATCGCATTACACAGGGCCATAAACGTGAGCCTCTTCGCGTTTTCTCAGGGACGTGCCCTGAAACATTAACATGCTGTCATATCTCAGACTTGGGGTTCTATGAAACTGATGTTATTGTTGTAGGGTGGGATGGAATGCAAACAAAAAGGACCCCAAATCACACCGGGCCACTCGCACTGTCAGGGTGTCTGCGCATGGATCTATAGGACAGGCAGTGCTGGTGCTTACCACCTCTCATACCATCTGCGTGAGACCCCCGAGGTTTGGGTAGCCCCTGTTGTCCACAGATAGTCACAACACTAGGAGTAGCCCAAAGTGACTTTGAGTAGAGCTCCAGAAACAACAAAACCCACCCCTGTGGACAGGACACCGCAGGACACGGGTAACCGCCGGGTCACTGACTGGACTGGAAGTTCTGGAATGAGGTTCGCAAAAGAAGGACTAAGGTGTAGATGGTTGGTGGATTTGGGGTGGGGGTTGGACAAAACTGAACAAACATCCCAAAACTACAAATGCTGACATGGAAGAGAAGAGTCTGAAAAGCCATGTGCTGTAGGTGCCACAAGAGGGAGCCCCGTGCAAATCTCACTGTTCACTGTCGACCATGGCTTCTGGTTTTAAGTCCTTAAGGACTACTCCCATCCACCCCAGGTGACACAGCTATGATATGTACCATCTGTAAATGAATGAAGGATGACATGCCACTCTCAATGGTCCTGACAATACCCAGGCGTCACCAAGAAACCAGGCCACCCTGTCAAGGAATGGGGACACCAGCCATAACCTGATCCTTCACCGGGGCCCCTGCGTTTTGGCCTTGGGCTTGAAATTCTCCTGTTTGCACCCAGCTTTAAATAAAACCTCAATCTCTTCACCCCTGGGAGTTTTACCATCAGAAGGTGATCCCACTGAAGTAACCTCTTCCCAGGTTTCCGTTAATTATACCTTGAAAAACTGTGACTAATGCTGTTAATGTTTTTAATCTAATTTAATACTTTATATAAGTGAAGTGCATTGTTATTATGTGATTTTGTGCTGCTTATTATTATAATTTTACATTTTTATTTGTGTCATCGCTGTAACAGAAAAATTAATGTGATTTGCTGGAAGCCACAATATTCCCTGTTGTTTAGTCAAGGGCGTCTGACATGAGTATCTACATGGAGCGTTCTGGCAGCTGAGAAATTCACTGGGGCTCTTCTTTGAGTTTGTTTTGAGCAACCTCCATGAAGGACTGCTTTGAAGACTTTGTAGTACCGTGTTCCTGAGAAAGCAGTTGCTCCTTTATTTAAGAAAAGGTTGCAAGTAATTGCTATGAAATTTCATCAGAATTGAAGTAGCATAAAAGAACAGAGGCAGTAACTAAAGATGTAAAAGGCATTTAAATTTGATTTTAGATGTATTGCACAGTTGTAAATAACTTAATGTCAAAAATTATGTATTAATATATTTAAGAATTTAAGTTATATTTTTTTTACATTTTATTTTTTAAACTCATACCATTTATCTTATTCATTTACTTAAAAGTTTAATAATTAGCCAAAGGTTTTCACATGCAGTGAGATAACTATTAAAACATCGTAATGTACTGTAGTCATGTCAGTAATGGTATTGGTGGATATCAAATATTTAAACAACTCTCATGAAATGTACGTCTTTAGGTCTGGAATTGTCTAATGTAAATATTGTAAAATTATATGTTTTTGACATTTTTTACCAACAATATGTAAGTGAAAATGTGATGGACATTTATTGAAAGAATAATTTAAAATAAGACGCCCTGTGCCTTGGGTATGTAACTGTGCACTCTTCTAGCTGTTCTTCACTGGAGGTGCCTTTTGCCTTGGTAACAGCTGTAAGTCAGCTTGATTAAGTCTCTGAAAACTTGTCACACCTGGATTTGGCAATTTTCGCCCATTCTGCTTCACAGGAGAGTTCAGCTCAGTCAGACTGCGAGGGGAACCACCCGTTTGCACTTCTCTTTAAATCCACAGCGTTTCCACATGATTGAGCTCCACACTCTGACTGGGCAATTCCACTAAATTGATCTTATTCGTTTTTCAGCCATTGCTTGTTGATTTGCCTGTGTGATTCGGGTCATTGTGGTGCTGAAATGTGAAATTCTTTTTTAAATTCTACGTTTTGCCAGTGGCAGCAGATTTTTATTCCTTGGACTGTTTCCTTGGTGATATTCGTTTTCCTCCTATGTCCTGACCACAGCTCTGGTCCCCATTAAAGCGGAACATCCCCTTTGCATGATACTGCCACCCTCATGCTTGACAGTGCATTATGTATTTTGGAATTAAAGTCTGTTTGTATGTGTGTGTGCATGTGCATCTGTGCCTGTGTGTATGTGTGTATGTGCGTGTGGGTTTGCATAGATCACATTTGAGGACCAAAATGTCCCCAAAGTGTGGTAAAACCTGAAATTTCCCTACTTTTATGGACATCTTTTCAGATCCCCATTTGGATAACCTCAGTTTTATGAAAATCTGTGAATGTAATCAAAGAGCAAAAAATGCCAAAAGTCTTTTATTTGGGTTACTTACTTATTACTTATAGGTATGCGAGTCTGTGTGTATATGTGTGTGTCTGTGGGCAGGTGTATGTGTGTCTGTGTGTGCCTGCATGCGCGCGCGTGTGTGTGCGCGTGTATGTGTGTCTGTGGGTCAGGTATATATCACATTGTAGGGACCGAAGTCTCCACAATGTGATAAAATATGAAAATCTGTGACTTCAGTCAAAAAACTAAAAATGTCAAACATCTTGAATTTTATTTGATTACTTATGGTCAAAGTTAGGGCTGGTTAGGAGTTAAGGTGGTCATTGTTGGGATTTGGGTTTTTCCAATAAAAATGAATGTAGAGTCCCCACAAAGATATGAGTACAAATGTGTGTATGTGCATCTGTGTGTGTGAGTGTGTATATGTGTATGCGTGCATGATGAACTGGCATCCCATCCATGGTGTAACCCCAGCCTTGTGTCCTGTGCAGCCTTGGACAGGCTCCAGCCCCCCATGACCCTGACCAGGGTAAGCAGTTGGAAGGTGGATGTGTAGATAAATTAAAGCCAAAAAGCCTAATTTTCCATATGGTTTTATGAAATCAGATGTGTCTTCTGGCAGGTATCAAAGTAGCAAGCGAGTTAAAGGGATATTTTTATTTTTAACAGTTACAATGAAACATTATTTTTGTAATTTGATATATAAGATTTATAAAGTGTAAATGTTAATGAGCTGATCTTAACTAGCTGTCATAAAATATTGAGGCCATTGGTGTATTTTATTATATGCTCATTGAAAATTAGACAGCATATATATAATTTGTATAATATTGCATCTTTTCATGTACCTTGTTTTTAATTTAATGTTTTCTGTCTTTGCAGTTAAAGGAGAAGGCTAACCACACAAATGACTAAGGAATCTATACGACAAGTATCATCAATTCAAAATCGCACTAGTTACTAACCTTGTGTCACTTTTAAAACTAAAATCAGATCTGTCAGTTAAACATCTCTGTTTGAGACTAGTGTACCAGCTGAAATGGCTCATATCCAGTCCATCCAGGCCAGGTCACTAGCAACCTGACGCAGGTGTGATCATTTTCCTGACCCACCTCCAGTTGATTCTAATGTATAATCAACCACACCTGCAATCAATGTGTTTCAGCTCGTCCAGGCCCTGGTCTCCTGGCTTAAGGCTTTTCCTGCTCAAGCTGATTCAGAACTCTGAGGCAGGTCAGCCAAACCGGTCCTCAGGACCACCCCCAACCCCCCCAGACAGTCCACATTTTTGAGGGAACAAGACTGTGGACTGTCTGGCAGGGAGCTGGGAGGGAGCAAAAACATGGACTGTCTAAGGGTCCCTGAAGACCAGGTTGAAAAACCCTGCTTTAAAGCACTGACAAGCAGTTCAAGACACACCCTTTGGCCTGAGACAGAGTACCATGCTCATGCTGCCATCACCATGACAAGACCACTTCTCCTATGTATTAAGACCCAGGTTGGCATCGTGAGCCACTTCCTGTCCCTTAGCAACCTCCCCATGTATTATATATGTATGATGCTGTCTCTTGACTCTCTGGGTGAATGTCTTTAGCATACGCCTTTACACGAGCAGACATTTTCAATATCTCAGACTCCAAAAATGTGAGAGAGTGGTTTCTCAATGAGGCAGCTGGTCAGGAGGGTGAAAAATGAGCACTATATTTAAACCAATCACACTCGCCATCGTTTCTGAGACGTCCTTGGAACCTAACTGCTTTTCCAGAAGTTTCCTGCAGTAAGTTTTACTTTAATATTGCATGTAGCCTTCTCTGGTCTCAGTGCCGAATGCCCTTATTTTATGTCCCGTAAAAATAAATCTTCTTATCATTTCAGAGCTATCTCTGATGTCGACATTTTGTTTTTTGAGGTACAGATTAGTCTTAAACTCCAAGAATCTTTAAAACCCCAAATAAAAATCTTCTTCATAATGTATCTGTTCATTAAAGTTTTCCGACAAGTTTACAATTTTGACTACACTGGAAAGTTATCCATAGCAAACAATGGCTACTGCTCTAAAATGCAGCTCCTGAATACATATATTCTGAGAAATACTTCTCAAATATCAGACTTAGATTGTTTACATTCTGAGTGATGTAATGGATTTCTGTGGGTTGGCTATTCATCTGTGACCAACCTTCGGTGTTCAGAAATTCACAGGAAGACACAGGAATTTGCAAATTATCTAAATTCTAGTCACTAAATTCTTCATATACAAACTGAAACAGAAATGTTTCACAATAACAAAATCCATTTTCTTCTGTAACCAGTGAAGTTTCAGTATTGTGTGAATTAGAATGTCCTTTGCATATGAAGGAAATCAAGTTTTTGAATTTCCTTTAAATAAAGAAAAAAAAGATTAATTTCAAACCATGCTCCTGGTCTATCTGTGATCTCTGGTGAAAAGAGTTACATAAGAGTTACGTTATCTTTCGCTGAGAGGATTAGTCACATCAAAAAGATCATTGAAATGGTGTACGCTTCCAGCTCAAAACAGGTTTAATGTTATTAAAACAGCAATGTTTTTAAAAAGTTTCACCAGATGGATTGAAAGACATTGAAAACACTTAAGAAGAATACTTAAGAAGCATTTAAGAAGAATAGCCACCTCTGGCCTTTCTTGTACAGAGCATCCATAGTATTTGCCCAATAGACTTTACAATTTAAGCAGACCCCTAGCTAAGTGTATGAACACCAGCAGCCCATTAATGCACAGGCTTACCCAGACTGAAGCCCAGGGGCCTCCATTAGAAAGGGGCCTCAAATTAGCCTCGTTTAATAACATTTTAAGCGTCCCAGCCCCACCCAATAGATTAGTCCATCTGTTTGAAAAGTGGAGATAGTACAGTAAAGTAACCGCAGCCCAGAAAACTGTAAGAACTGGGCAAAAGAGACCAAGAGAAGACAAAGAAGTGTTTGAAGGACACGCAACAGATGCATGAGATGGAGGAGGACGGTAAAAAACCTGAGGAAGAAAGCCGCCAATAATTTGAGTTATAGACCAGGTAGGCAGTAAAGTCACCCTGCTATATATATATATAATAGTCATTCAATGAGATCGACAAGCTTTTTTTTGATATAATGAAGATACCAGATAATATCAAAGTGAAACGTTTTAGTGCACCTGTCAATGCTCAGGCCAAGGTATACTTTATATGTTCACAAGCTAGCTCCATCGTTACTGTTTTGAAAATATGACTCATGCAATAATTCTGTGGAATGTTGCAAGGTCACTTTTTATGTGTCCATTAAAGGTAACTGTTAAATCTGAGGGCGGAGCAGGTTGCAAACCAGGGGCTCCACATGAAGAGCAAATCAGGGGGGAGGGAAATGTCAAAAGTTGCATCTGAGAAGAAGATCTACAAGCAAGTTATTTATGACTCTTTTGTGATTTTCTTTTCATCTCAAAAGAAGAGAACTTTGCTAATTAATTTAACTCAAATGCATTTAGCATTCAGCATTGGATAAAATCATTATATCGGCCTAGCTTACACCCAATAACTTAGCTGCCAACATGGATGTTTATGATATTGAACATAACTATATGTTTAACAGCCTGACCTTTTGTAAATTTAATCTAAAGTTAATACAACTTGACACCTGTTTTAATGAATTCAAATGACAGTTACACCTGCCGCCATCACTGAATACCATGCCTAGTGTTCTGATAGCCTGAAATGCATTGCACTGGAATTTCCATTTAAGAACTTTTCCTGTACAGACTATTATTATTATTATTATTATTATTACAATTATTTGGCTTAACTTAGATATAGTGGGTGTACTTTTTTCAGGAAATCGCGCCAACTGGCCAATTGTAAATAACTAATTGAGACAGGTTTATATACTTCAAACTCGAATTGATATGGTGTACTGGTTATAACAGTAGAGCTGGACATCCACCAGTAACTAATAATTCCATGTAGCAAGTTCTAATAATAATAATCCATCCATACATGCATCTATCCCTCCATCATCCGTCTTCTAACCACTTTTCGTTGTGAACGCCATATAGGCAATACACATATTTTAATAACATAGTTTAACATAGTTTAAGCATGCTCCATTGTACAACAACTTTAAAATAGAAACGCGCAATTTTCAGTCTGTATAGGTACCGAAGCCCAGCATTTTACATACATATATACATGTAAATACATATAAATACATACATATGTAAATATACATATATATATGTATATGTTTATTTATTTATTTATTTATTTATTTTTTCATTTACAGTACTTTGTACACACGCCCTAAGTGTTCTTCACTACTTCTCGGAGAGAGGCGCTAAAGAGATCGTTTCACTCGGCCTCGTATAATTTGCGATATATTAACAGTGCCAAAGGTCCCCCCCCTAGACAATCACTTCACTTGTCAGCGCTCCCGGTGCATGGCGCCCGCTGTCCGGGGGGTAATTTGACGACGCTCCCTCTTTAACCCTCTTGGTTTTTGACCGTGCCTTTCTGCAACCCGCGCCTGCGCCACTGTCACAGCCGCACTGAGCTCCAGCGCCCGCCCGCCCGGCTCCATCCTCCGCACTCTGCCCCTTTCCGAGCCGCTACTCTCTCTGTCTAACAACGCAACTCACACCCAAAGGGGGGTGTTCGGAGCTGGGAGGAAGTTCAGAACTAGGGCCCCGGACAGAGACAGCCATTGCCACTGTGATCGCTGCAAACATCCCGGAGACAGCAGCCTGCATTGCAGCCATGGAAAGAAAGGTAAGGAGTTTGCGCCGACATCGCATTGCACAGCCGTGCGACTCATCATCCCCGTTTATATAACAGTCGCCTCTGCGATGCAAATTATTTTCTAGCCCACCATTAAGAGTGAGTGCCGCTCGGCCCAGCCCACTCTGGCATCGCCGGGGACTTTTTCGCTTCAATCTACTTTGTCCGTCTGTTGAAGCTGCGGTCAGAGAAATGGGACGATACACAATATTAAATATTTCAATGCACGCTAGAATATGCACCAAATATATTCTTTTATTTGTTTTGCATATAAATAATTCATTCTGAGGACTGAAAAACATACATTAACGGGAAGACTGGGTTGTTTTCTAATGTCTGCGGTATTTTCTGCACAAATGGAAATATTAAAATACTCGCATCACCCACCTCTTCCACTCTTAACCCCTAGTTGCCCCCCGCTCAGCCCTTTTTGCCGATTTGCACAGCGCTCTAGACAAAGAGTCTTATTAACCCCGGCTAGACACTTGATGAGTTGCAATCAGCCTCCCTCACAAACACACACACACACACACACACGCGCGCGCGCGCCCGGAGTGGCAGTCCATCTGTTTCTCCGTTTTCTAAATGATGGGGAGGTACCTGTGCTGTCATCTTGCCCTTAATACAGCGCGAGTGATCAGGAGAGCAGCGGGTAAAGCCGATAAACAGGTTGCCTTACCACAATGCACGGTGGGCTCTTTTTCCTAAGAAGATTACACAGTATAATTACTGCTGATGTGCTAAGTGATAGCAGGAATGGCATCAGGAGGAGCCCAAGATGCTCTCACTGCTTAACTTTTAAAAATAAAGGAAATTTTAGTGTGAGGGCTTTGGTCCTGGATTATGTCGTATGGAAAGACTGGGTATTAACGAATCAGGGCTATATACTGTAATCAGAAGGAGTGTCTGCGTGAGTTTAGTGTGGTCTTTATGAAAACACTGATGTTTGCAGTGGCCAGTTCTTATTCATTCCTCTGTGGTGATGCGGTGTAGGACCTTATAGAGAGACTGGTGTTCTGCTCCATGAGGCTTTGGATTTTAGGAAGAAAAAAAAATACCATTCACTCGTTTTCACCAACCCAGGGCATCGCTGAAGGTGTTCGGTGCAGAGCATTTGGGCGTTTGCCTCTGTGATAATATCTGTAAGTTTGAGGAGGAAGAACTCAGCAGTAAATGCAGCCCCCATAAAAGCTGTTTCTTTAGTGTCCAGGTTCTCTTAGGGGTTTTGGAAGGTTGGCTTGGTATATTCAGTGAAGCACCACCATTTAATATTGACTTTGTCCACTTGTGGGATTAATAAGAAACCCAGGAATGATAATTCACTGACTGAATGTGTATTTTAAGGCTGAATTAGAATGTTTTGGAAACAGTTCGGCATCAGAAAAACAATGACTACAAATAGTTTTTTCTCTGTTCATTGGATAAGTTGGTTGCAACTTAATATGTGTGTGGGCAACAATTTTTAGCTTAAAAACTTGTTTTTTATTGCTAGGAAGCATTGTTTTGAATAACCTGGTTAGCTAAAAAATCATGTTTTTTGGGTAATATTGGTCTTATTTCTTTATTTTGTACTAAAATAAAGTTAATGTTATCCTCAAACCTTTAGGGTTGGGGTTTGAATCCCACCTCTGCTCTGGTTGTATGGGGTTTATTCATGCTTTTTAGTACAGATTTATTAACAGCTACTTCAGTTTTTGCACACAGTCCAAAAACATGCTGATGAATTGTCATCTTGCACTTGGCCATAATGTGAGTGTGCTCTGTTCCGGACTGGCATCTCATCCAGGGTGTCCCCTGCATTGCATCCTGTGATTGACTGGCATCCCGTCCTGGGTGCCCTCTACCCTGGGCCCTGTAATGTACTGGCATCCCATCCTGGGGGTCCCCTGCCCTGTACCCTGTGATGGACTGGCATCCTGTCTAGGGTGATCCCTGCCTTGTGCCCTTTCTTGTTACAAAGAACATGGCAGGGCTTCAGTTTTCATTTAGGGCTGCACGATACTGGAAAAAATTCAAATATAGCAATGTGAATTTTATGTAATAAATATTGTGATATTTATCCAAAACCAAAGAGTTGAAACTTTACCCAAAATAAAGTACAGTAAAAATGGAACTTATTATTATCTTCTGCTGGAGTCTATTAAAATAATATGGTATACCACAATATTTTGGATTTTTTTTGGGCGGGGGGTGGGGGAGTAGGGTTGCTTTTGAAAATACCATGTATGATGTATGGGCAGCCTGACAGTATGAAAAATTGATTCTGCCCAAGCCTAATCTAGACCCAGTTGACTATAGACTGTAGTCCTTGCAGTATTACAATTGCGTAACATGTGATATTTGATATTAACGTCACACATTGTTCAAGTTTGCGATACGTGAAAATATATCAGTATGTACAGTCAGGGAAGAAAATCATTTGAACCCCTGCTGATTTTGTAAGTTTTACCATTAACAAAGAAATTATCAGTCTATAATTTCAATGGTAGGTTTATTTGAATAGTGAGAGACAGAACAATAACAAAAAAATCCAGAAAGATGCATTTCAGAAAAGGTAATAAATTCATTCGCATTTTCATGAATGAAATAACTATTTTATCCCTTTGCAAAACAAGCCTTAGTACTTGGTACAAGACGTGTCTTGTAGCTGGCCACAAGTTTTGCACACATCTCGGGGGAGATTTTGTCCCACTCCTCTGCAGATCTTCTCCAAGCCATTAATGTTTCGTAGCTGATGTTTGGCAACTCGAACCTTCAGCTCCCTCCACAGATTTTCTATGGGATTAAGGTCTGGAGGCTGACTAGGCCACTCCAAGACCTTAATATGCTTCTCCTTGAGCCAATCCTTTGTTGCCTTGGCCATGTTTTGGATCATTGTCATGCTGGAATACCCGTTTTCAATGCCCTGGTTGAGGGAAGGAGGTTCTCACCCAAGATTTTACGGTACATGGCCCCATCCATCCTCCATTTGATGCGGTGCAGTTGTCCTGTCCCCTTGGCAGAAAATCACCCCCAAAGTATAATGTTTCCACCTCCATATTTGACAGTGGAGATGGTGTTCTTGGAGTCATAGGCAGCATTCCTCCTCCTCCAAACACGGTGAGTTGAGTTGATGCTAAAGAGCTTGATTTTGGTCTCATCTGACCACAACACTTTCACCCAGTCCTCCTCTGAATCATTTAGATGTTCAGTAGCAAACTTCAAACAGGCCTGTACATGTGATTTCTTGAGCAGGGGGACCTTGCGGTCACTGCAGGATTTCAGTCCTTCATGGCATAGTGTGTTACCAACTGTTTTCTTGGTGACTATGGTCCCAGCTTCCTTTAGATTATTGAGAAGTTCCTCCCTAGTAGTTCTGGGCTGGTTCCACACCGTTCTCATTATCATTGAAACTCCATGAGGTGAGACCTTCCATGGAGCTCCAGACCGAGATTGGCTTCCGGTTCTTCCATTTGCGAATAATCACACCAACCGTTGTCACCTTCTCACCCAGCTGCTTGGCAATGGTCTTGTAGCCCAATCCAGCCTTGTGTAGGTCCACAATCTTGTCACTGACATCCTTGGAAAGTTCTTTGGTCTTGGCCATGGTGCAGAGTTTGGAATCTGGATAGATTGATTGCTTCTATGGCCAGGTGTCTTTTATACAGGTAACGAGTTGAGAAGGCTCCCAATGTCAGCTCGTTACCTGTATAAAATACACCCGAGAGCCAGAAACCTTGCTGATTGATAGGGGATCAAATATTTATTTAATTCATGAAAATGCAAATTCATTTATATTTTTTTTGTTCAAATAAAGCTACCATTGAAATTATAGACTGATCATTTCTTTGTTAGTGGCCAAGCTTACAAAATCAGCAGTGATTCAAATAATTTTTTCCCTTGACTGTATACTGTGGTCTACGGTTAGAAAGAATAAAGTGAACGTTTCCAGAGGGCTGGGCTGCCGATGGCATTCTCTCCCGTAACTTTCCCAGGGCTTTCTTCTCCTCTCTCTGGTTTCCTGGTATTTTTTTCCGTTCAGATTATTTGCGAGTATAACGTGACCTATTATGTCCATCTGTTATATTTTTGTAAAGTGCTCTAGGGTTGTGTTGAATAGACAGCTGTTTTATTAAAAGCTTAAGGTATGTTTATGCAGACTGATACTTATTAAAGCATCAGGGACAGAAACATAGCCACTCGTCTGCAAACGGGATGTTTCTGACATTATCGTAATATGTTACACCGTGTCTAATGTCATTTTCAGAAAGGAGGGTTTCAATCAGCCTGCTTTTTTAATGTGATCGCGTTACATCCTCTCTAATTATCTGAACAGTGTTAGTAGGTGCCCTGATACATCCCATCTTTGCCGTTGTAATAATAATGCACCGATATCTAGCCATTTATTCATTCTCCATACCCATACAGAGTTACTGCAAACCTGGAGTCTATCCCAGGCAGCACAGGGCAGAGGACACACTGGATGGGATGCCAGTCCATCCCATGGCACACACACTGGGAAATGTACTGTAGGGATGCCAGTTTCCCTAACTTCAAGCATTTGGACTGTGGGAGGCAACCCACACAAAAACCGGGGAGAGCATTCAAACCCCACACATGCAGACGAGGACCGGGAATCAAACCCGCAGCCCGGGAGGTGTGAGGATACAAGTGTGGCCTCTCCTGCACCATGCTGCCACCTTATCCACATCGTATGCTGCCGTCTTCTGAAATACCTTCCCCCCAACATCGGCTGCCTTTAAAGCGGCTTTGCAGTCAGACTCCTGTTTCGACACTTATAAGCGAAAACTGCCCAGTAGTACCTGCTCTTCCGAATCGTTCCTTAAGCGCCCCAACGTTATATATTCCATAAGCCACTTAGAGCAGCATCAAGCATGATTCCAATCCCAGTTGCCAGTAGTAAAAGTACTAGTAGCACAAAAACGTTTCGGGATGAGATTCTGTAATGGTAATGTTGTCTTTTTTTTCCTTTTGCTAGTGGTATTTTTATTTCAGTAGAAAAGGGAGGCGATTTTGAGAGACTCGGGGGATGAAATTTTGCCCTCAGACTCTAAGCTCCCCGTCAATGTTGAGGAATAGATTTCGTTGATTAATACTGATGTAACTGAGACATGACTGTAAGACTTTCTTTGGCATTTTTTATTTATTTAGTAGATGCTTTTATCCGAAAAGCAAGGTCAGCAACCCAACGATCACTGGCACAGTATCCTAACCTGCTAGGCCTCACATCGCCCTCTAGAAAGACCCAGATATTTCTGGGTTACACACCACATCCTGGATGAGACCCTCCTTTTTACAGCTTCTCCTGATGCCTCGTTCTTCCCGTGTATCTCCCTGTGTGTCCATCCATCACGCGCCTGCCCCTGGTGGTTTCGATTTGGTCGCATCACAGTATCTACCCCCTTCACCACGTGGCCTGCTTGTGGTGGATTTGGTCTTGCCGGGAATATTGATTTTCCTTGGCATGTTGACGAGAGCGTTTCCAGGTTCAGTTTTTGCCTGCGGTGTGATGTACATGATCTCGACCCCAGCAGGGGGCGGTGGTCAACCCTCTGCTGCTCTTTCTCTGTGTGTGTGTGTGTGTGTGTGTGTGTGCAAGTCCATCTCCTTGGTTCTGATTCTTCCATCTCGCCTGGGTTATGTTGTCTACATCCTGATTGGCCCATGTCATTGTGCTTTCTCATTGGTTCACAGCTGACAAGAAGGAAATGGCTATAGCAGATTAAAATTTATTATTGAATATATGGCATTTCCATCTATCAGGCGTCTGGTCTTAAATTCTGGCACATGGCGTCAATCCAGTGTCAGAATGTGATTTATTTTTATCTGAAGCCACCAGACATTGGGGATTCAGGCTTACTCTTAAATCTGATGCGGCAGAAAACTGTTACTGCTTAATATAATTTGAACTGGACGGAAAGCGACAAAGGAAATTTTAAAAAGTGCATTGATTATTTGACTACACATCATTGTAAAATGCTGTAGAGTATATCATTGTATCAATTTCCAGAGACCATCATTTTAAGTATTAGGGCTGAACTGGTTTCAAATAAGGTTAGGGTTATTATTTTTAATATACTATTTGATTATCTGATATCATGGTCTTATGGATTTTTATGCCTGAAAGTAATTTTCGCAAATAACAGTCAGTTGAATTTAATACCTGGCCAACATTTCTTTTAAAATAATATTACAAAGGCCAACATATATATATTTATAATCATCAGTCCATTTTTATTGTCTTTTGGTTGAGATGCCCAGTGACCTAAAATCAGGTTTATGTTACAGTGTTTTGAACCAAAAGATACTT
This sequence comes from Petrocephalus zakoni, assembly GCA_026774425.1. Taxonomy (NCBI): domain Eukaryota; kingdom Metazoa; phylum Chordata; class Actinopteri; order Osteoglossiformes; family Mormyridae; genus Petrocephalus; species Petrocephalus zakoni. Next base: position 27,488,145 of record JAODKN010000001.1, read on the forward strand.
AGTCCTGGTGTAATTCAACAAAGAACTTTTCTGAAATTCCAAAATTTGCAAAAGTACACAGAAATGGCACTTCCACGAGTCCTGTGAACTGAGTGCGTTTTGGGAATTTGCCTGTCATTAATGAGAATCTAACATGACTGAGCGTTAGAGCCTGTTGCGGGATCCCCTCACTCTGCATGCGGTATACAGTAGCACAGCGACCGCTTCCGCCTCTGCAGGCCGGTCGCTCTGCATGCGGTATACAGTAGCACAGCGACCGCTTCCGCCCCTGCAGGCCGGTCGCTCTGCATGCGGTATACAGTAGCACAGCGACCGCTCCCGCCTCTGCAGGCCGGTCGCTCTGCATGCGGTATACAGTAGCACCGCTCCCACCTCTGCAGGCCGGTCGCTCTGCATGCGGTATACAGTAGCACCGCTCCCACCTCTGCATGCCAGTCGCTCTGCATGCCGGTCGCTCTGCATGCGGTATACAGTAGCACGGGCGTGCCGTGACCTTCGCGCTCTGCTTCGCTGGGCTCCTCCATTTGCCCAGGGGAGCAGATCTGCACAATTAGATGCTTGGCACGCGACCGCGAGTAAACACAGCGTGACTGTCTCGGCTCGCCGCGTTAATTGATAATTAGGGCTAATATGAATATGAAAGGCTCCTGTTAAGTAAACTTTCTGGGGGGTGACGTGTACATTACCCTCAGCTACAGGCAGGCTAACATTGCTACGCCTTCCAATGCCAGCACTTTGTTTTGATACTGTTTGATTTCACATTCATTATTGACTCAGCTGGACACAAATCAGGATATTTAGCATGTGTTGCCTCTGTCCGCATTATGAATTTTATCATTTTGTAGGTTAATGATAAGTTTGACTGCAAACCTGTGTATTGACAATGACATAATACCAGGGGCCAGAGTTAAGTGCACTCTGAAATAGCTAATAAAACCACCTAAATGATTAAAGTAGCCCCTGGCAATGGGTGGATGATACGGAAGGGAAAGGGAAGAACAGAGAGATGGAAATTTTGGATGGGAAGATTAGGAAAGTATAGAATGTAAAATGTGCTGAAATTGCAGCCCACCCTCTATTAAAGCATGCATGTAGACTATAAGAGCTGCAGAATTTCCAGAAGGTTCCCTCATAACAGACTGCTTTGTGAGATAGCTTATCCACAAGATTCCGTGTTTTGTATTCTTGGAACGTTCGAATCGGCCGCTTCTTGTGAATGGAACAATCTTGAAGATTGATGGAGATAAAGAGGTTCAGTGGAAAACAGGCATGAGTTCGAGGTTTGTCTTCATGTCGAGTGGTAGCTTGGGGACCTTAAGCTTTGATTTGATAGGGGTGTTTGGGTGAAGTAACATCTTTGTGATACGGTCACTGAGGTGACATGTGCGGGGAGGAGTCACCGGGGAAGGAAAGGCTCTGATGCGGGACGGATCCTCCTTCCTTCCTCATCCATCCTAAACAAGAGGGACACATGTAGCTGTCCCGGGAATTTTCATTCTCTCCCTGCCACAAACCGAACATGCCGGCAGTGATGGATCCTTCAAGGACACAGGGTGACCTGGCTGGTTTAACACCTCCCTCTGAGCCGTCTAAGTCCTGCCAGCATTGCGCAGTTTCCCTTTGAAGAAGCAACTCAGCCATCGAGTGAGCTAAATAACATTATTTTATTTGTTTACCTCAACCAGGATCATTTACATTTTAACTTCTATACATCAGCAGGCTTATACAATCCATCCATCTAGCTTCCAGCTACTGGTCAGGGTCGTGGGCTGACATATAAAACATTTGGGTAATTTTATTTATCTAGCAGGTACTTTTATCCAAAGCAATATGCATTCTTTGAGAAAGCAGGACCGGGCAGTACCTGGATAAATTGGGGTTGCTCAGGAGCCCAATGCTGAAATGGCCCTGTCAATCATGGGATCTGACTTGGGAACCATCTGATCGCAAGCACAGAGTCCCAGTCCACTGAACCAGAAACCACCCCTGCTTATTTATTGGTCGTGACCAATGGAGCTTAAAATTAAAATTACATTCACTTACGCAGCTGGTTATCTAGAGAGGCCGCATGGGTCAGGACTGCTGCTCATGGGTACAGTTTTTCCTTGTCAGGATTAGAAATCCCCCTTCATTCTCACACACACCTGCACCTATAGTTGACTATAGCCTGTCCTTTGTTATTGAGCAGAGCTTTAGCTTCTTTTTGTGAGTGTGTGGGCGTGCCTTGAATTGGGGGGGGCGGTCTGGCGCCCTCATAATGCTAAGCCTCGCTCGAGCCGTCCACCGCTTTGTGTCCCGGACTCCTGGCAGGGGGATGCAGACAATGCGTTTCCTTATTTGGAGGGCTAGGAATTTAGTGATGGCGAATCGGGGCTTTGCGCTCTGCCAGTCAGGAAATGCCCCACGGTCTGCCTGCCGCTCCCGCGGACCTGGGCCGCTCCCGAGGAACTGGGCCCACACACAATTAGTCAGACACAGAATGCTGCCTCTCTGTGCATGTACAGGGCTGCTCATAACTGGTGTCAAATCTGAATGAATGTTTAACCTATGTGAAAATTATCTCAGCCTTTACTTCATTCAGGATTGTAAGGTTAATTAACGCTATACCGCGGAACTGATGTGGTATGTATTAAATTTCTAGAATAGATGTATAAAATCCCTCCATTGGAGGTAGAATGGCCCAGGACCTGTACTGCATGGTCTGCTGGAGATCCGTCTGCTGAGTAATTGTAAAAACGGTAAAAATGAAGTCGCAGAGTTTAATGTGCTACATTTCTCAGTAACCTTCAGTTCTGAGCTGCATATGGAGCATTAAAATCAAAAAGCTTTTTAATTTATCTGTTGAAGCGGATGTTAGCTGGAGTGTGGAAAGCATGAATCTGATTAACTGGTTATTTAAGTCTGTTATATATTGTTATATACTTTACATGCAGGTTGCTGTGCTTGGATACATGTAAATGTGATCCATGAAGAATCAGTAATCGCTATGAAGGGAAGATTGGGCTTGTGGTGCGGGGTGCAGCACGCCCTGACTTCTAGCTCTTTGCACTCTGTTTCGGAGCGTTATCCACATGGGAAATAAAAACACCAGGTTTCATTTTAACAAGCTGCAAACGGGTAGAATAAGCGGCCAGCTCGCTCCTGTTACTCTGCTTTTTGGGCGTAGATGAGCATACAGGAGAGACCAGATCTCAGGAAGGCGAAGAAGATCTAAAATATCGCACCGATGATATAACCCGGCAATTTAAACACTCTGGTGTGTCGGGACGTACTGTAGCATGTTTTATTTTACGATTTCACCTATTTCACATTGTTTATGGCAGTTTGTTGCATAAACCCTCTGCACTGGCATCTCGTGCAGGCTGTACCACGCTCTTGTGTCCTTGGCTGTCTGGGATAGTGTCCAGCCCCCCTGCCTCCTGCAGTCCTGACACCATGAGATGGATACATATTTTCAGCCATTGTGTTGCCTTAGCTGCATGTGTACGTATAGGCCTTTTCTGGGCGACTTTGGCCGTGTGTGACACCGACGCCTGCGATCTGGGGAGACCTTCGCTGTCTCTGAGGGTCCCGGCCGCTGCCTGAGAGGCAGAATGTCTGCTTCCTCCACGGCTGACCCATTTAAACACTAATGCGTAATAGACAACCCAGACTGGTTAGGCCATTTTCTCAGCAAGACCAACACTAAGTACATTATTTAACATGATGCATCTTCAATTAGAATGCTATATTTGTAAGCATATTAATATGCGTGACCTACTATTATATTTTCAGGATGTATATATTTTTTTTGTTATTTATTCTTTTTACCAGCTGTTTTCTGTGAACCCTCCTTATATGGAAAACTGGAAACACTCTTCTCTAGGTATTTAACCCTGTAACAGCATGGCTGGTAGGCATAGTCGGTTTTGATTATGTCCCATAACTGTTTCATTTGAGTAAATTGTGCTGTTCTGAGCTCTGGTCGGCCTGGGGTCCAATGGGGGCCTCAATGAACGGTCCACCCCCCCCATCTGCGTGTTCCTCTCAGCCTCGCGTCTTTCTCCTGACTGCGTGCATCTGAAAGATTGAGGATGATTTGTTGAACAGAACTGCCGCATTGCAGGAGAGGGGAAAAAAACACGCGGAGGCTTTACTGAGAGGGTTCTGCTATGGAGTGCCAGTGGATTCTTTGGCTTTGGATCAGCGCGAGTACCCGGCTGAAACACTGTTTATCCTCAACGGTGTTGCTACAGCCTTTCAGCAGCGTCTCTGCGACTGCATTCACTAGATGTAATGTCTGGGTGTCTGTAGAATTAGTGTCCCTATTGTGGTTATACCGATGTATCCGAAATCACGTATCTGCTCTAAATGGAAGACCACAAGTGAACCACACGGATGCTTTGTTAATTGGTTTACGTTAAGGAGTATATCTGCTAAACTTTACAGTCTGCAACGACTGATGTTGCTGTCTTGGTTGAGGGTAAGCCCAAACCATCGATGTATTCCTCTTGTTGACACATTCGGTGGCCTGCATTCTCTGCAGCCTCTACGGCTCCGAACATCATGGAAGGTGCTTCCAAGCCGTTAAAGCGCGTCGAATTTCCTCCTCTCGAACAACGTCTTTCAGGGAGGATGAAGTGGTAGCTAAGGTCCCATTTTGGCCTCCTGTTCCCATAAGGAATCCCTGTGGAGGACAATCCCACCCAGTCTGTTATGCTGAGAACAACCTTCCCTCACACTCACGTTTTTTTCTAACACCCCTTTAAAGTTTCGGAATCCGGATACCGGATCGGATTTTGTGAGCAGTGATCCGAGTAAATAAAGAAGAGAGAGGGGCCACGTTTAGGGGCTGAATTTGAGCACCCTGTCCCTGGGCCTCTTCCTGTTTGGTCCCACCCTGCAACGCCCCCCCTCTCCCCCTGACTGTATGTAGGTATGCACGTTCACCTTCAGAACTCCAGCCCAGGATGGCCATCAAGCTGACACTTAGCTGTGACTCCACTTTGCTGTGATTTATTTAACAGAATGAGTTTTTTATTATACCCTAAACGGCTGGATGCTTTAGGATTTAGGCTACACGGTCCAGCATCCCATCCTAACACATACAAAGCTCCACTTTTGACTGGCCATTTGCTCAGAAGGGGAGCCCCCAAACGGTTGTGATTATTTGCTGCCCTTTCGTTCTCTCTGAGCTCATTTGGTAGGGTTTTTATTTCTGATTTTCACTCCGGTATTCAGGAGGGATTCTGCAGCAATGGGGGTCTGTCTTCCTTGCCCCCTGGGCTACCCCAGGTTTAAGGCTGGAAGGACGGAGGATTTGACGAATCCGAGGTGGCCAGGCTCTCTGTGGGATTGTTATCCCCACTGAAGCTGCTCTGCACACCAGTGCCAGCCTTCAGCCCAGCCCGAATCGGCCATGGAATCTGGGAGGGAAAGGCTTGGATCCCATCAATGCCGCTTTCAGACTCAGCGGGAACGTTTTCCGATGGAAATAGGTGGGAAAATATGTGCGGGATAATTGCAGTTTTGAAGGGGAACTGCTCCTGAATATGTCACAATGCTTTATTGTTGTCTGTGTTTTTTTATTGTGTTGGTTAGGTTACAATCAGTGTTTGAAACAATTAGTGTGTGAGAATTTAATTTATCACGGTCTGCATCTTTAGCAATGTGGGCGCCCCAGACTTAACAAGGCCGGGCTCATTTCTGCCCTTTCAAATTACTCTTGGCTGCCCGTTCTCATTCTATTCACCGCTCCGGCACAGCTTGCCAAATCGCTTCAGGTTTCACTCCGCGATTTGCATTCTCTACCTGCTCTTAAAGGGACAGTACCCATTGTTTCTCATTTTGCTTTTTCCTCTGGGTATGTTGTGTAAGTGTGACCTCAGCTGTGCTGAATTATTCATTCATTTCATTAATGATGTTTTTCTTCAGCAAAAAAGTAAAATGCAAACATGTCTTTCTGAATTTTTTGAATAACCACTATGAAATTGGTGATATGCTACTAGTAGTGACAGGAAGCCTTTTAAAATTGGTAAAAGTAAAGGTGTTAAACATGAATCATTTATGATTAATTAAAACATTTGTAGCAGTAATTTTTATCATCTTTCTGTGTTGGCTTAACATATTGGCAGATTTATTCCTGAACGCCAATGAACCGTAACTGTTGAGTGGTCATCAGAAATCCATCCATCCCCTTAATTGGCACTGGGTCACAGTGAGCCCAGGTACCCCAGGGCACCCTAAATGAGATACCAGTCCATCAATTTAGAGACATTTACATTTATGGCATTTACCTGACACCCAGAGTGACTTACAGTACATTACAGGGATTACAATCTCCATAACCCTTAACCTGTCCTGGAGGGTACGGGCACAAGGCAGCGAACAACCCAGGATGGGGCGCCACCCCATCACAAGGCACACCCCCACACATCTAAACATCATATCTTATCATTACAGATAAATTATGTTTGGTTCAGTGTATAAATGTAAATTGTATTGTATGTAAAGCTCACTGCGTTCCATTTAGTGCTTCTTCAGGGTGTGATCTTTAAACAAATGCACATATGAAACATCCACCTCTCCATTATCCAGCCCTTGCTATACAGCACAGGCTAGCCTTAAGCCTGGAGCAAGATAGGGTCAGGGCATGGGACACCCTGGATGGGGTGGCTGTATGTTCCTGGAAACAGGCTCGCACGCACAATATGCGCAGTTTGGAGACACCAATTAGCCGAACTGCATGGCAGAAACTGGAGCACCTGAAGAACATGCAAGCTCTGCTTACACAGCAGGGGCAGTATTCAGACCCCCAGCCCTGGAAGTGCATGGTTTTGTACTGGTTTTGCATCCCTTCTCAGGTCACTCAAAGGCCTCCTCAAGATAGTCTGGACATTTTAGACTGTTGCTCTGTACTTCTTAGAGAATATTATAAATTAAATGTTAAACGTTACCACCATGCCTGCAACCTTCTCACCACGAGCAGGCTTTATACTTTATTTAGGCTTTATTCGTGGTTATTGTTCCTTTTATACCAATGTCATTGCCACAGATCTCCACCTTCTGATTGAATATGATGCCATCCGGGAATCCTAAGGCTTCTCCGGTTGAACCATCACAATTCTGAGCACGGGGCCGGTCCCTGTTCTGACTGGTTGAACAAGTCAGGCATTAATTTCGAAAACCACCAAGAATCTGATAAACTTCCATTAGTTACTCATGGATAAAACATCAGCCCAGTAACATTTCCTTTGTACACACTGGATTTAGCAAATCCAAAGGAAATGTATTATTTTTAAAAGCAATTGTAGCTGCACTCTGCACTACAGTTATTGTATAACTGAATTGATAGGAATTTACAGACCAAGCATGTTCAGTGTATTATAATTATTTTATCAGCACTTTTTTTGTACTTCAGGGAACGCGATGTCACTCCATGTTGCGCATTCCGAGAACGACCGTAATGGGGCACATCTGCAGCTCACATAATTGTTTTCGCATTATATATTTGCCATTTTATGGTGGAATGGATGTTATCTGTAAACTGTAAGTCATTTTTCCGAGACCCTGACCAGGATAAGTGGCTAGAAGGTGGATGGATGAGAGTGGTTTTGATTTGAGAGCATGTATGTGCTCTTCAGCACCCTCTGTTGGAGTATGGAGGAAGTTTTGACAGAACGTGATCTGTCTGGAAGACGGTTATGCGACCTGAACACTGCCAGATAGACAATAGAGTCCATGAATAAGTAATGTATATGAATATGGTAATGAATGTGGTTCAGGAAATGCAGCATGGGGGTTTTACAGCCGGGCCATTCTGAGGTGCTTATTTTATGCCTTCATACTCCTCTGAAAGTAAAAAAAAAAAAACAAAAAAAACGCAGAAGCCCACAAGGTCATGCTGACTGGTGACAAAAGAATACATTTTGGAAACTGGAAAACAACAGATGGGTTGAGAGAAGCAGGAACAGCAGAGAGAGAACGACATGTGGGACCTGGAGGCCGTGACCTCGTCCAAGTTTTGGCCAGACCTCGAAGTTAAACAGTATAGAATGATGTTACACAGATATTCTATATATAGCTGATAGATGGCTCACAAGCACAATGATAGCAGTATTATTTCTGCCCTTTAAAAAATTTTCATTTGAGTCTCCCTCTAATCTTGGTGCACTCATCCGGCTCCTCTGTTATCGAGGACAGGATTATCTTCCCAGGAATCCAAGCCTGCTGCCCCAGGGACACAGAAAGCGAGAGGGAGAGAGGCAGCATGGGGCTCTGTGGTCTTTCACTAACCACAAAGATCCAGGGCCGTCTCCTGCTGGGCAGGAATGCCCAACGGAGGACCGGTCTCTGCTCCCCCTGCAGGCCTAAGACCTAATTACAGCTGCCTTCCACAGTTTGTCCCTTTGAAGCTGCGCTCTCCCCCCTCTCCTCCTTACGGAATGGGATATTACCATTTGGTGTAGTTGGTTTTGGAGAGTGGAGGAGACAAGGGGATCCGGCAGGGGGGATTTCGACACACGGAGCGCATTTGCCTATGTAAGGCCAGTCCCCTTCTGCTGGCAGTTTTCTCCCACGTGGGACTGGCAGGGTCACTCGTGATGTTTGTACTGTTGCACTGTTGACTTTAACTGTGTACTGTGATTTGCTGCTTAAATAAACTTAACACTGGAAGTATGTGCTCATGTGCAGTAATGTGCTGTTTTCTTGGTAAATTTCAGTACAAATATGGCTGTCTTAAATTACTTAATGCACTGCTATTATCAGAAACAATTCCTTTCATATATATATATATATATATATATGCTGTATTGGATTGTGTTGCAGTATGGCTGGGCTGGTAGCTTTGTGCCATAGACATTAAGCGGGGGTCTTGATGCAGTCCCATCTCTTTGTGTCTGTTTAGGGTTTGTCTCAGTCTTCTTCGAGTTTTTGGTTCTTTAGCCTGGCCAGATGTCTTATGTTTAAGGTGAGCTGGCTAGCTATGAGTATCCCATCAGTATGAGTGTCTTTGCGTGTCCTGTGATTGGCTGGCATCCCATCCATGGTGTTCCTGTGATTGGCTGGTGTCCCATCAAGGGTAACCCCACCGCATTGCGTGCGCCTGACGCTTTGGACAATCCGTAAATTTGACAGGACAAGTGCCCATTGAAAATAGGCGAATGTGTTATATTTCAGCCTAATATGAAATTCAATGCAATTTAATATGAAACGCAATGCAATTTAAAAAATTCAATTCATGAGGAAATATAATGCAATATGGAAGATATACTTGATGGGAGAAATTGGATTGTTATTCTTTCCTTTTGAAAGTGATTTTTTTTTCCACTGTAATAACCACATATATTTTAGCATTTATTCAGTCACAGTAAATTCATTAGCCTGAATGTTAGGTTTCTGTGTTATGGGTCGTATTATTCAGATGATAGCACTCATTCAAAGGAACAAGGCCGGTCTCCAAGGATATTTTTACCCATTTATTCAGCTGGAGCGATTTATCTGAAGTACAGATCTCCAGGGTATGACAGCAGGGCCGCTGGCAGGGACTCAAACCAGCGACCGTCAGGATGGGACTCTTCCCTTCTACGCTACTTGCTCTCTGAAAGTCACATTTCCTGCGTGCTCTGAATCGTAGGATCTTGAGTTTCTGTTGGGGTTTTCCTTGATGGGAAGATTAAGGCTAATTTACACAGAATTGTTTCATCAACATTATTGAAATGGAGACACAAGGCGACCTGTATCAGGTAATGTGAAATAAGAGCTATGGAACGGTTAATAATAATGAATGGAATAGTAAGGAATGGTTAATAATAATAAATGTCATTTTCCGTAGCTTTTTCTGGGGAGGGTTGATAAATGAGTAACAATAAATTAAATTGGAAGCTGATACATGTGGCACATTGACTTGAGGGTTGGAGTGGGTGGCCAGTGGCGACCTCTGCTGGTGGGTTCCATCAATTGCCACTTTGAAACATGCCTCCGAAATATGTACAGATGGTCCCCGAGTTACGAAGGTTCGACTTGCGATTTTTCAATCTTATGATGATGATAGTGATACGTCAAAATTGTAAAAATATTTTAAGTTTTGTGCTGCAAGCAAACGTAGCAGTGTATGCAGTATAATACGTTGGGATGCTGCCGGGATGTACAAATCTACTGCCATCTGTGCCTCACTCTCACCAACAATTGTTACTGTGTAATACTGTATTGTAATTAATAAATACATATATACAGTTTATACAGTATGGCACTGTAAATTGCTCTGTTTTGCTAAATTATATACTGTAATTTGTTAAATTATTAAGAAATTACAGTACACTACCCCATAGTAATCACCATTCTTTAAGACTCCTGGGTAGGCTAGGCTTTGTCTCGACTTACAGTATTTTCAAGTTACGATGGGGTCATTGGAACGCATCTCCATCGTAAGTCTGGGACTGCCTGTATTTCCTGAATTTCTCTTCAGTCTTCTCATTCAGATTTTTTTAATTTGAACATAAGAAACAGGTCTGCAGTGTATGTATTCTTGTTTTTGTGCTGGGGAGCTTTCAGTTCACCTTGTAACATTCATATTGTATCCTGTTGCCATGGTGACGAACAGCCGCATCATGAAGTGAATGAAAGTTGTCTGTGGTCTGGCCTTTAAGCCTTAGGTGTCAGCTGATGGTGCTGATGATGCTGATGATGTGTTCACCTCAAGGCAGCTTTGTATGGGACTACAGCTTCTGCTTCCGGTGTGAGCTGTGTGAGGCGGTGGCATTATGGGTACAGAGCCGGGTGGCAGGTAACTGGTATGTCCAAATCACACAGCATTTAGGTCACTACAGCTAAGTGCTACATAGAAACGCCATTAACCAGGTGCCTCGCTCGGATCCACAGTGGGCTCGGTGTTTCTTCAGGGGTGAGTTCCAAACCCACAGTGCCTTGGGATTGTTTTTCATACCGAGTTCGGCACTTAGACATGCCCACGTTTTCCGCAGCCAACGCTTTGCTGCAAATGCCTTAATTGGACCATGACAGGAAAGGTCCAAGCATTCCTAGACCGGAGCCTTGGTAGAAGAATCCTGGCACGGATTCTAAGAGCACGACTTTCTGACATGAAGGTCAATGTCCGTCCCTCCGTTCAGACAAATCTTTAACATCCACCATTAGCCTCATAAACACAACTACTGCAGTACAAATCAAGTCTTTTAAACTATGTTAAAGGCATCTGGACATTTGTATTGCTGCATTAAGCATCACCAGCTTAACGTAAATAAATCCTAAATGTTGTTCTTTATTTATGTATCATGAATCAGATCTTGTTTACTCGGTCAGCTCCAACATTATCCCTGGTTAGCGATACTAACCTTCATATATGAAGACTAATGCTTTGTCATGTGTGCAGAGGAGTCACAGTGCTATTGAATCTCAGCATGCGGTTTGGTGTCTGGGGGATCATGTTCGTTTGTCCCACTTTTTGAGCCATGGGTGATTGGTTGGGGGGTGGGGGGGGGGGGGGGTAGGGGGTCAATCGTATAAGGGAAGGTCTCTTTGGCCCTGGCCACTTTAAGCAACCATGCACCTGATTGGTCGGAACAATGGCCCGCCTACTTGGGTGGTGCTGCCCTTCTCTCATTTTTAGCCAGTCCAAAAGACCCTCTGAGTCCCGGGGCAGCGTGTTTGGGATGGACACAGCCGCCATAACTCCCCCCCACACACACACAATATTGTCAAGCATTTCTCTGCATTCCTTTTTTCTTTTAAATTAGTCTGCATTAATTTTTTGGCTGTCATATACGGCATCGGAGAACCAGTGCCATCAAATCTGAATCTTTCACCACTAGCAATGTTACTTTGTGACAAATATATCAAGTTAGATTTGCATAGGAAGAACAACTCAGGCGAGTAAATTTACAATGAAAAGCCAAAAAAAATCACTGACACATGAGCCGTGTTCACCTGTGACACTTCATCACATTGCAGCCAAACTTATTGCCCTTGTGGACATTTGTAAGTCTGTATTTATGTTAATTCTGAATCAGTGACTCAGTTGGAAGCATAATGAACCTGCCTTAGAAACACTTAACATGAGATTTTATCAGAAAAAATTTAGCCAGGGTAATGCCTTACAATTCCTGGTGGTTTTAGAGCAAAGCCTTTTGGAAGCGCAAGTGTCAGTGAAACGGGAGGTATTGGGAGATGCAGGAAAAGGGCTGTGGCCCCTTTAAGCAGCTCGGCTCCTTTTAGAGACGAGTGCTTTCTGGCGGGCGGCTCGCGACCTGGCGGCTGGCGCTCCTCGGCAACAAACCGTCAAGGAGAACGGCGAACTTCCCCAGCCGGCACACGAGCAGCGGGGGGGCGGCAGCCAGTCACACCGCGTGTCCTTATCAGCCAATGGAATGCAACAGCTGCGCGTGGGGCCCCGAGGGTGGGCCGGCCGGAACCCCCCTGACAGACCCCCGCCCTCCCCTCCCCTCCCCTCCGCTCCGCTCGCGGGGCGAGTGAAAGGCAGCTCAACTCAAAAGTGCAAGAGGCACAGAGAGCGACTTGGCTGGGTTACACATTAAAAAGAGTGGAGGAGAGAGAAAGGGAGAGGAAGGGGGGACGGGAGCGAGAGAGCAGGGCACTTTGAGAGGAGGAGGAGAGAGCACACTGAGGGGAAGAAGGAGAGCGAGAAGGGGGGCCAGGAGGAGCGGGGCAGAGAGACACGGGAATACTCAATGGCTACAGAGGAGACGGCCGGGGGAGCCCGCAAAGCCACCAAGAGCAAACTGTTTGAGTTCCTGGTCCATGGAGTGGTGAGTCGGTCCCGTCAGCTAGCGCGCGCGCGCGTGTGTGTGTGTGTGTGTGTGCGCGCGTGCCGGCGTGCGCGCGTGGGAGAGCGAGCCCCCGCGAGCGCCCGATAGCTGGGAAAGCCGCGTGAAGGTTATTTCTAGCCTCCAGAATCCCGTTTCGTTTCTTTTTAAAGAAGTGGGGGAGTGGAGAGGAGAGGAGCGGAGAGCGAGGGAGGGAGCCAGGGAGGGAGGGCAGCAGCAGCAGCGGCAGCGGCGGCGGCGATGGGGAGGCTGGGCGAGCGCCGAGGCGGCTGCAGTCTCTGCCGGGACCCGTGCGCACACCGGCCGCTCACTTCGTGCACCTTCCAGCTGCCTGCACCGGAGCCCCCGGGGCCAGTGGGAGCGGCCCGAGGGGATGGATGGGGGGGATGGATGGCTTTATATAGGAGCAGGGCAGCCTCCCGAGTTAAACATAGCGTGGAGAAAATAAACTGAACAGCGTCCTCCTCAGTTTTGGTACAGTTTAAGTTTAGAAGATGTTTGCCTCGTTAGTGACTGGCTGTTTGTTTGGGTTTTTACTGAGAAATAACTTTTTGCTGAGCCTACGGGGTAGGCTCTGGACCCCCTGCAACCCTGAATAGGATAAGCGGTTACAGAAAATGGATGGATAGATGGATGGATGGATGGATGGAACTTTTTGGTTCAGTTTGAGCGCAGTCAGGCAACGATGTACCACGTTATGGGGGGGGGGCAGAGGGTTTCAAACTAAAAATGCGGCTGGAATCCAGCAAGATACAAGCAGCATCGGGCCGATTTGGTTCAGTCTGGCTATTTGGCCCGTGAGTTTGGAGTTTAGTTTGTTAGGAAGGTTTAAGCCAAAATGTGGTAGAAGTTCCAGCCGACTGCTGTGTCTAGGGTTTTTGGTGAGGGGTGCGGATGTTCATGTTAAAATAGGTGGGGGGTTCATTCATCATATTAAGCATGTTGTGCCGTGATTCATGGAGCTCCAAGCCCGCACCTTTCAGACAATGATTTATTCCTTATATTTACACGTGTTCCTAGTTTCTAGGACATGTCACTGCTTTATGGAGAGTGGAAATGCACCCCACAGACAGAGTGGGGCTCAATCCCCTGTCAAGATAACTAAAGTACCTAGTTGTTGAGGCTCCTCCGCCTCATTTAGCCTTGCTAGATGTCCTCCTCCTCCCCCCCCCCCCCGATCAAACTCCGCGTCACACAAGCACACGCTGGAAGGACTTCCTGTGACGCTGACGGGCGACCTGGTCATGCGTAACCCGAATCGAGATCAATGTATTTTTATATGGGGATGAGCAGATTAAGTGTACGGCTGCATTTCTCACGCTGCTGGAAATACGATTCTGCGTAGTGTGTCTGTTGCACTGCTGATTATGAATACAGTGTCCATTAAAGTTGTGCACATGACGAAATGCTAAGCTGAACGCTGTCACTTGTAAGCTTTCTGAGCTCTGCTGGGCCGTGTTCTGGAGGGGCAGGACCCAAATGATTTATGGGAAGATTGTACCGGGGTCGGTGTGCTAATTAACCTTGATGAGGCTTTCGCTACTTCCAGGCTGGTTTTCCCCCCATTACTCTTTTTGACTTCCTGTTCCTCCGCTGCGGTCCCTCATCTCTGAAGGTGTGGTGGTGTGGTGACAGTGACAAATGGGCCGGCGCCACAGCTGGGCCGCTCCCGAGACCTTTGAGAGCAGAAGCCGTGACTCTGACATCCGCATCCAGAGCCGTCAGGTCATCTCGCCGCTGTCCGCTGTAAGCGCCCTTATTCGCGGAGCCACTAAGTGACTGTTAATTGGTTCCGAGTTATCACACTGTGACGATTCTCCAGATACTCACCCGGAGAACGATTTTGTTGTCACTTAATGAGTCGTGTCCCCATTAATGTCCTATTAGAGACAGCGATAAGAATGCCGCCAGCTACATATATGGACATAATGACTCCTGACATCGTTTTAGAGCAAAATCGCATAGATACAGATAAAGGTGTGATAATTATCTGAAAGAATAACATAGATGTAAACACTTTTGTGCATATTGAGGGTCTTACTCCACGCGTGCCAGCATAGCCGTCAGCGGGGGACTGCCAGCGGCTATGGGGGTGCTTCATGCTGAGGTGTGCTCCCCAAGTGCCATTTGAGCGCTGTTGCCATGGCAATCGTGATTTTTTTTTCCCCCCGATTCACTTTTGCCTCTTCTCCCCTGACTTTTGGTAGATTGGGGCCGCTGTCCCTTTGTAGTTTATGCCTTTTAAAGGTCCTGAAATTGTGTAGCCTGTTGGCAAGACGACATGGCCGGGTTTGATTGAATTTTTTAAGGAATATTCTACAAAGGATGAATTCAGAAAAAAAGGTTCCTGGTCAAGTGCTCCCAGACCTATAGCTCTACACAAGCTTTACCTAATCCTTTTTGCTTCCACCTTTGGCTTCACCTCCTTCTCTACAGGCATCTTCCATGTCCTCAGCATCCGCCGTCCTCCATGCCCTCCATGTCCCCCATCCTCCATGCCCTGCGTCCCCCATCCTCCATGCCCTGCGTCCCCCATCCTCCATGCCCTGCGTCCCCCATCTTTAATGCCCACTGCGTCCCCCATCCTCCATGCCCTCAGCGTCCCCCATCCTCCATGCCTGCCGTGTCCCCCATCCTCCATGCCCTCAACATCCTCCATCCTCCATGCCCTCCATCCTCCCTGCCCTCAGCATCTCCCATCCTCCATGCCCACTATGTCCTCCATCCTCCATGCCCTAAGTGTCCCCATCCTCCATGCCCGCCGCATTCCCCATCCTTTATGCCCTAAGCGTCCCCATCCCCCATACCTGCCGTGTCCCCCATCCCCCATGCCTGCCGTGTCCCCCATCCTCCATGCCCTCAACATCCTCCATCATCCATGCCCGCAGCATCCCACATCCTCTATGACCTCCATGTCCCCCATCCTCCATGCCCTGCGTCCCCCATCCTCCATGCCCTGCGTCCCCCGTCTTTAATGCCCACTGCGTCCCCATCTTTAATGCAGACTGCGTCCCCATCCTCCATGCCCTCAGTGTCCCCCATCCTCCATGCCCTCAGTGTCCCCCATCCTCCATGCCTGCCGTGTCCATGTCCCCCATCCTCCATGCCTGCCGCGTCCCCCATCCTCCATGCCCACCGCATTCCCCATCCTCTATGCCCTAAGCGTCCCCCATCCTCCATGCCCACTGTCCTCCATCCTCCATCCTCCATGCCCTCTATGTCCTCCATCCTCCATGCCCGCTGTGTCCTACATCCTCCATGCCTTCCACGTTCCACATCCTCCATGCCCTCCATGTCCTCCATCCTCCATGCCCTTAGTGTCCCCCATCCTCCATGCCCACTATGTCCTGCATCCTCCATGCCCTAAGTGTCCCCATCCTCAATGTCTGCTGTGTGCCCCATCCTCCATGCCCGCTGTGTCCCCTATCCTCTATGACCTCCATGTCCCCCATTCTCCATGCCAGCCGCATCCCCCATCCTCCATGCCTTCCGCGTTCCGCATCCTCCATGCCCGCCGAGTACCCCATCCTCCATGCCCTCAGTGTCCCCCATCCTCCACCTCCTCAGCTTCCCCCATCCTCCATGCCCTCAGTGTCCCCCATCCTCCACCTCCTCAGCTTCCCCATCCTCCATGCCCGCCATGTACCCCATCCTCCATGCCCTCAGCGTCCCCCATCCTCCATGCCCGCCGTGTCCGTGTCCCCCATCCTCCATGCCCGCCGTGTCCGTGTCCCCCATCCTCCATGCCTGCTATGTCCCCCCCATCCTCCATGCCCGCTGTGTCCCCCATTCTCCATGCCCACTGTGTCCCCCATTCTCCATGCCCGCCAT
>JAODKN010000001.1:27511294-27523204 GCA_026774425.1 Petrocephalus zakoni
AACACCCCCTAACTCTAGTCAGTGGCTTGTTCTCACCTGACATGCCTGTGGCTTGTTAATGTATTGTCTGTCGTAAAGGATCCATGTCCTTGAAGAAGATAAAGATTAAAACATGCAAAATTCTGTGCACAAACAGGAAATAACCACATCCTTTCAAATGACTATATGAAGAGGATAGATACAGGTCCTGTATTCAACCCTTCCAATTTTTATATTGCATGATGCGTATATTTTGTAATCATTTTTCTAGATTCTATTTAAGATTTCAGATTGTATGCTTAGTTTAAGCTAACATTTTCTGTTATGCAGGAAAAAAATAAATATTTTAATAAATATTTTGCATGTGATCGCATGTACATTTGCAGCTGAGTTTCTGGTGGTGTATCCTATAAGTCAATGAAACAAAAAATAGAAATATGTTTACTGTGAGGTAGCACCAGGCTTCAGTGGTTGGTGCCATACAGTCACACCTCCAGGCTTGTGGGCTTGATTGCTGCCCCCCGGTTCTCCACATGTCAACTTGGGTTTCCACCAGATGTTCTGCTTTCCTCCCACAATCCACTTTTGGGAAATGGATGTATACTTCTTGAAAAAGTGCCCAGACCCCTGAACCCTAAATCTCCTGGAAGCACCTTTGGCAGTGATTTACCGGCATCCGAGGAAGCCCGTTGTGGCTTTTCACTCCTCCTGGCCATTATCCCCAGCGGATTTGCATAAGCAACGCTAAAGGGCTTTATCTGCTGCCTTTTTTATCGATTCTCAGCAGGATTCATGTCTGCACCTTGGCAGGGCCATTCAAAAACCTTCACTTATTTTTTAATTCATTTAATCCTTTCAGTGCGGCTTTACCTTTGTACAGCTGGTCATTGTGTTGGGCAGCTAGAGGCCGGGTAGGGACACATCCCGAGGATGGATACTCTAAGTGACAGTCCCGGAAAGACAAAGGGGGCGCTGTTGGAGCCAAAGATTTCCCAAGAGACTGAGATTTATTTTTATTTTTTTTGGGGGGGGGAGCATGTTTTTAACATTGTCCAATACGCTCCTCAAAATCACCTCCTATGGCAAGGTGGGGGGTTCATTACTTAGGAATAACCTCAAAGGCTGCATGGACTTTGCGGTGCTACACTCGACCGCGCTGTCTTCAGACAAGCGTAAATATGGACCTTTTTCCACAGGTCCTATGACCAGTCGCCGGCGGTGGCAGCACGTGATTCAGCAGGAGGCGGGGGGAGAGTTTTAGCATTAGCAGATAAAGAGAAAGAGCAAAGTACATGTAAACGGCAGACAAAAAGCTAGCCCCTGTCTGCAGAAAAAAGGGAGCAGGATTTCTCACCATTCAGGATAACAGTGATCAGTGCAAGGCCAGAGTCACAATGGCTTGGCTTAAGAAAACGAGAGTGAATGTCCTTGAATGGACCAGCAAAATCCCAACTTGAATCCTATTGAGGATCTGTGAAAAGGCTTGGAAATTGCGGACCGGCAAGCGAATCGGCCCTGAAGAATAGACCAAAGACGATCTGCCAAGAGGAAGGGGCGAAAATTATAACACGCGGCGCAAAAATCCGTTAGACGAGCTCAGAAAGACTTGCTTCTGTGGCTGCTGCCTAAGTTGCTTTCACAAAGTACTGTTTTTGTCTCTTATCAGGAAATGCAGGCGAAAATGAACCTCAGCCTCTGAAACAGCCGATTGAATGCGATATTAATGTAATAAAAATTGTGTGGATAATTTTGAGATTTCACACAGTGGGACTCCACATTATTGGTCAACTTTTGCATGACACTTTGTGAACCCTGCAAATATGGAATTAACATTTTGATTGTGGCTGAGACTTGGGGATTGTAGTTGGTGCCTTTGATTGTGAGTTTAGGTGAGCATTTGTAGGGGTTTTGTATGCTCCCCGTGCAGCCAGTGATGGTAAATATAGCACAGCTTTCGGACTGCAAAGCAGCTGATATGACTGGTATTAGATAGCCCCCACAAACAGGAACAGTCTTCTGCAAGCTAGAAGTTAGTTAAGCCTTGAGTTTAGCGGAGCCTTTTAGCAACTGTTTCCCCCCGCTGGAGGCGAAAGCCTTCTTTGTGTGAAATGACCACAGGGCCATCATTGTTAGTATAGCTGCTGGTGGGAGAGGAGTGCCATATGTGTTATTGTTAACCCACTCAGCTGTGAATGTGACCATTTGTCAGCAGACCCTGACAGCTGTCACTGGCCCCTGTTACTCTGCAGCACAGCAATGAGTGGCCCGTACAGCTCCATACCGACCTATAGGACTGAGAACATTTCCCACTGTTGCCTGGCTTCTCCCTTCCTGTACGGGCAGGATATGAACACCTTGAGGTCTCCTGGGGTGTAGCAGGGAGGTGCTAGATCTTTCAGTAATCCTATGAAGGCCATAGGACTTGTATGATGTTACAGAAGACGTCACATCTGGGGTCCTCAAAAAGTTGGCGGAAAGATGAAAGAGCTCACATTTCCCAAGTCAGACCGCAGTAAGGTCATTTTGGTGTCACACTTGAAGTCATTTTAAATGCTTAAATAATGTGATTTTGAAACACTTTTGAAAGTTATAGGTAGGCAGATTACCCCTCTCTGTATACCCAAAACACAATACTTTATTTGGTGGTCCTTGATTAGTCAAAATTAAAGACGTATGAGAAGATACTCAAGTGCCAGAACCTCAAGCTCTCTTCAAATTCGTCATATTTTGGATCCCCAAACCAACTGGGGCACTTTGAGCTGAACACGCTGTCTGATGGTTCACAGAACAGGCCTTATTCTGCTGTCAGTGGAGCGGTAACAGCAGAGGACTGTGGGGGTTTGGGGGCCTCACCCTGGAAGCAAGGTGACGGTAGTTGTGCTGTTCTTCTCATTTTTCAAATTGCATGATGTATCTTTGAGGAAACAATAACAAAAAAAAGATAACAGAAACCCGGTAGGTTTATGCCCACGAGTCAACTGCGTGACCTGCCTCCAGCGTTTTGTCCTTGTCCCATTTATGTTGAGGTTTGATATTTTGATTGGCTGAGGGCAGCAACCTACCAAAGTGAATACCCTAAATGGGGCTATACGGCTATAACAGACTACAGCTTATTTTTAAGGGTCAAGCAGACTTGCGCCCTATCTTCTCTAATACAGGAGAAGTAATAAATAACTCAGTTTATTGGGCTCTCCTAACTTCTGAAGGATTTCAGGGATAAATAACTTCCTGGTGGCATTTAACTTCACAGCTGACAGTTGTCTGCATCGTTGGCCACTGTAGACCAACCTCCTTGTGTGAAATCTCTTCAGGCTTCACGTGGTTATCTTTCATGGGAGAGCTGTCACATTTCAACATGTCTTTATAAATCCCTCCTGTCACAGCGCAGTATTCAGCGTTGTATCAAAGGCTCCTGTCACCAGAACCTTTGTCAAGGTATTAGAAAGTCCCGTAGGCCAGTACAGATGCCATCCTCATGAATGAAGTGGGAATATAATGCTGCAGAAGCCTCCAGAAGTATCTCCTCATTCAGTTCCTCATATTTTCTTTTTTACGTTATCTCATAAGCGGTTGTTTCTAATGCCTGGCTGTTATCCCTGCATAGTACAAGCCAGGGAACATCAAGGGCACTCTGTCTGTGTAGGAGGAGGGGCCTTCATTCCCCCCCCCAAAAAAAAAACAAAGCCAGTGTCCAGCTGGTGCGGTGCTCTTGGCTGCATGGCACAGCTCAGCCACCTTGCATGAAATGCAGCCTCGTTTTCCCATGCGAGCAGCGTGTTGCTTCAAATTCACCCCTTTGTTCTCACACCACTCACACTACTTATGTGAGGATCCATTATCATTTTATATAATTTCGTTATATATGTGGCCATTTTAGAGAGCCAGTTCTCTTACCTGCATGCCTTTAACTGTAGGAGGAAATTGGGGTACTTAGAGGAAGCCTAGAGGAAGCCCACACTACACAGGGAGAACACGCAACCACCACACGTGTACAGCACAGGTGTGATCTAAAATCCACAACCCTGGACCTGTAAGGCCACTGTGCCACCCTTAAGTTGCATTGCTGTAGTACAGATGTTTGGTCCAACCACAACCCAAGATCTGATTTGCTGCTCACTTAGCAGTCAGAGATCTCATCTTCCACTATCATTGCACACATACACCTCATTCATCTAGTATCATCTAATTTCATCAGACATTCCTCCGTGTGTGCAAATAGGGGGACATGTGGTAGGTGCAAGCGGAGCGCAAAGCCCAGGAGAACGTGCTAGTGAATCCAGATGTTCCACGTGGACCTCATTAAATATGACACCCTGGGAGTGGAACAGCAGTATCACGCTGACTGATATGTCACCTAACAGTGACGGTCAAAAGCTTCTTTGTTTATTACTCAGGTTGTCCTTGGCTGCATAAACCACTGTCAGGCAGACAGGTCTCTGACAGTCCAGAGGGATTCCCGGGCCATTATCTCTCTTTCTTCACTACTGCACTTCACAGATGACTTGTCGAGATTTTGTCTCTTAACTGGGGATATTGCTGGGGATACGGTTTGGCTTTTGGTACATTTCACGTTAGCCTTATGAAGGCACTTCTACCTTTGTGTTCCTGGTGGCTCTCTGCATGATGGTAAAACCAGAGACATAGAGGTTACTCGGGTTAGAGTGTCACTTCCTGTGTGTGTTTACCTACAGCTTATTGATTTGTGCCCCGGTCGGAGCTCTTAGCGTTTTCGTAAGCATACAATTCTTGTAGGCATGTTTCCTACAGAGCAAGATTTGATAGTTTGACACATTCCAGAGTTTGTCTGCAAAGTGCATGAAAACTCAAACGACATATAAAAACAAAATGGAATATTTACACATTTTTTTTATTCGTCTACTACTAAGTGGTCAGTGAGTCTTTAGGACAGGGAGAAGCTGGTGTTCATTATTACTAAATGACCACTGTTTTTTGGGTCAGGGTTGGGGGGAGGGGGCCTCCTAGTTCCAGAACCCAGGAGCCGTGACATGGTTATTGATGAGGTTGTTTCAGCATCGGGGGAATGTTTCCCAGCTCTGGACAAGTAATTCTGGCTAAATTGTCGGAATGTACGATACGGGACAAACGATAATGAATGATGATCATTTTACAAAGCCGATAACACTGGAGAGCCTCTGGAAAATAGGATTTGTGGGGAGGAATTAGACGCCAGCAGGCACGACGGATCAGGCGAAAACCCGTCAAGACAGAGAGAGCTGGTGCCGAAGGGGGAATGAGCGGGCCGTGACTCGGTGACACGACTCTGCCGCCCTGACAGCGCAGGTGAACCACCTGACGCCTCACCCCCTCTCCTCGAATCAGAGATGTGGGCCCCACCCCCCCCCCACTTACTCACAAACAGCTGGCAACGGTAACTGGATGTGTCCCAGCAATTTAGCAGATGGCCTGTGTAACTCTGCTATCTGTCACCATAGTAACATGCTCTGTTTTTTTTTTTTCTGTCTTTTCCCCCCCACCATAGTGCCAAGAGAAGGAAAATGGCAGACAAGATTCTCCCTCAGAGGGTGAGTCCATTTATTTTTGTCGTTTGTCACTGTTTGTTTATGTTTACTTGTTTGTTCATCTGTCTGTTTGTTAATGAGGTGGATATTTCACGGCTTTTTATGGAAGGATGTTTCAGTTGGATTACAGGGGCATGCAACGGGGGGTGGGGGGGGTTTGCAGAGTGTGTGACGAGATTTAAAAAGCATCAAGGGGCCGACAGGGGTGCCTGCCGAAAATGCAAATGGGAGCTTCATCCCCAGTGCTTGGGAAGTTAATTCCGGAAGCTTCCAGAACGCGTGACCACCAAGAAAACATTTAAATCGTTATTTTCGGCTGTGCCCTGTACTTCCCCGGATAGGTGCCAGGCTCTTTACCACCCTCTGTGGATAAGCGGATGGAGGGATGAGGGAGTATTTAGGTTTGCGGGAGCTGCTGTAGTGATAAGTGCGGCTGATTTGGAGCGAGCGCCTGTATTATATCAAACACTCCAGAGCCAAGATCTCCCATTGGTGCTGCATCACAGATCCAAGCTGTGTGTGTTCGGGAGTGAGCAGGACTCCTGTTCAATGACACTGAGTCCCTGTGTCTGTTTCTGGGCAGGTTCCCCTGCTGGCCAGACCTAACACCTGGGATTAACTTTGAGAAGGACATTGTCCTTTGCAGTCTGTCTGAAGCGGAATAGAGAATAGGGGTCACCCCTGAGGTCATGATAAACAGGACCCAGTCAGGCTGGGCTTCCTATCTGGGGCGTATAAGGCAGAATGAGCAGTCAAGGGTATATGATGGTGTTCACCAGCTTTTGTGGGTGCTGGGTAGAGCTTGCCTTACCTGTATTTAAGGGAGCATGATCAGGCCACAGAGACCAGATGTGCTAATACAAGGGAAGAAGCCCGAAGCCTATATTGGGGAATGGGTTAGTATACTATGGGACATACAGTATATCACGGGGCAGTGTTTGGCTCAGCAGGTTAGGAT
This sequence comes from Petrocephalus zakoni, assembly GCA_026774425.1. Taxonomy (NCBI): domain Eukaryota; kingdom Metazoa; phylum Chordata; class Actinopteri; order Osteoglossiformes; family Mormyridae; genus Petrocephalus; species Petrocephalus zakoni. The sequence goes on from JAODKN010000001.1 coordinate 27,517,772, forward strand.
ACGGTATTTGTGGTCTGAAGGTTGCTGGTTCAAACCCATGGTGCTTTTGCCGTTGGGCCCCTGAGCAAAGACCATAACCCCAGTTGTACCAGGAACTGTTAAAAAGTGCCTGCTAAATAAATTTGTAAGTGTGAAATGGGACAGTGTGTGGAAATAAGCATACAGTGCTCTCCTTAGGAAAGCCTAGTCTCAACTGCTACATTTAGGCAGCGGCCTCTCCAAATAGCTACGTGGTACCTGATGTTCTGTGGCAGGGATATTGTGAAGATTGGGGTCTGTTGCAGCTGCTTCAGCCGTGTGTTTGTCCCGCCAGATCCGCGAGCTGGTCCCAGAATCCCAGGCCTACATGGACCTACTGGCTTTCGAGCGCAAACTAGACCAAACTATAATGAGGAAGCGAGTGGACATTCAGGAGGCCCTGAAGAGACCAATGAAGGTAAAACTCGCTGTTAGTCTCGTGGTTTCCTTCTATAAATAAATAAAAACAGTGGACCAGTTGAGCAACTGTCATGTATTAAAGACACCTTCAGCCCACAATTGGTTCTCAGCATGCACTGGGTTTTAATAGGTCAGCCCCACACAGAGATCTACTCAAACCAGGTATGTAGAGCCCCAGAAGCCTTACGTTGTCCTCATGGGGTATCAGCAGTCATGGGCTGAAAAGGCTGGTTGCGACTTTTCATGAGGACCTCATTAAACATGGCACCCTGGAAGAAAGGAAGCTGCAGAGGACTAGATAAAGACCATGACATGAATATTCACACCAGGTGTCCCCATATACAACCAACATACCTACCAAAATATATCTGGGTAGTAGTGTACTAGTGTGCTGAATAGTAATTATCAAAAAGACACGCGGAATGGTAAATTGTTTCATGTTTTTTATGTAATGTTCAGGCTCCTTTTAGATAGAAAACATTAAAACTGCACCGTATAGAAAACAGAACCTGCAGCCTTCAGGATCTCACATGTCGTCTGCTTTTATCTGCAGCAAAAACGTAAGCTGAGACTATACATCTCCAACACTTTCAACCCGGCCAAGCCTGATGCAGATGACTCTGATGGCAGCATTGCATCATGGGAACTGCGAGTAGAGGGAAAACTATTAGATGATGTGAGTTTTCCTTTGTTTTTATCCTTTCTTATGTTTACCCCGTTACATTTTGAGCTCTCTCGGTCACATTTAGGCTGTCTCCTTTTGCTCCCACTTTTCTTAAACCTTGTGCTACTTTGGGGGCTGCCATTTTTATATTGTATCCCAAGTCTTCATTTCAACCGGCACCCCATTTGAGGCCCTTAAGATGCTATATTCTGTAGGCTGAACATTAAACTGGCACCCCATAAAACACTAGGGGGCACAAACTTACCTCTTGGCATGTCCCTGTGGTTGAAGCAATGTTAATTTCATAGACGAAAACTATGAAAATTATTCGTCAATGAAGATTTTTCAATGACCAAAACAACATGCTAATAAAATTTTAATTAATATATACCGAAATCTATGACAAAATGTACTGATGTTTCTGTCAACAAATAAAAACAAGACAAAACTGTGAGAAAGCAACAAATTTGAAACTCTTCCAATCAGAAGTAGTATCTTTAGTTAGTGTTGATTTTAGTTACTCATTGGAAAATAATTGGTGCACGGAAATTTTCTTATCTGCAAACGAGGGCCTCGCAGAAAAAAACTGGGATCCACTGCCATAATAGAGGCATACAGTTCCACTGCCTTTCCACCCCTTGGAGTATCAGACCTCAGCCTACGGTACATCCATCGGCAATACAAGCCACAGGTGCCGATTCAACCAGCAACTATAAAGACTGTGTAGGGAAGTGGTCCAGAGCGTCCTAACTGAGAGTCCCCTTCTCCACACCACCCGACTTCACTCCACTTCACGCAGTCCCAACTTCTCTAAGGATCAAGTGAAGAGAGAACTGTGCAGATCCCAGGGTGCTCAGGACCTGCGCCTTCCAGCTCTGTGGGGATCTGCAGAGCATTTTTAACTTGAACCTTGGTTTGAAGAATGTTCCGACACAGTGCTGGTTCCTGTGCTCCATGAGGTTACAGACCAGTGACATTGACTCCACGCCGCATGATGACGTTCAAGAGACTGGTGCTTGAGATACTCTGCCCTCTGGTTATGTTGCCACTTCATCTACGAGTGTGTAGTAGCCAGTGCCATTGTCGATGCTTTTGTGTGCTGGGGATGCAGTGTGAAGATGGCAGATGCCAACAGACTCAGCAAGTTGATCAGAAGGCTGGGTCGGTGCTAGGGGAGGAGCTGGATACTGTCGACATGGTGACAGAGAGCCGGATGCTCCAGACTTTGATCGATCATTGACAGTCCCGCTCACCTGCTTCACAGTGTCACGGTTGAACAACAGTTTCAGCCGTAGACTGATCAACATAAAATGCAAAGAAGGCCGGTGGAAAGCATTCCTTCCGATGGCCATAAGATCGGTACAATCGGTAAATCAGTCAATCAGGACGTGCAATATGTATACTAGCTATTTTCTTATCCATATCTACAATACTTATCACCAGTCACCAACCTACATATTTATCATCTCTAGATACATATTTATTCTTATACAGAGATTTTTGTATTTGGTTCTATGTACTGTCTATTTTTGCCTTGTTGCATGGTTGTGTAATGTGCAGTCTGACAACATTTCCTTTGGGATAGTAAAAGTTTTCTGATTCTGATTCATACAAGATGGTGAATGAAGCAGTGATCTTTGTAGGCACCATCATGGTTAAATGAGACAGCCTGTGCCTTTATGAATCTCTGTATCTCCTTTGCATCTCCTTCAGTTTCTTGTCTCTCTTCTGCAGAACCCACCATTTTGGCTCTGGTGTAAACGCTGCCTGTCTCTTAGCTGCTCAGTCTTTGTCTGACCAGAAACGCCCGTTTGTGCTCAAGAGTCATATGAAACCGTATGCCGCCCAGCTTGGCCAAAAGCGTTGCAGATAAAATTAGATGTTTCAAAAATACTTGTGGCCTGCTCTCTTGGCCACTGAGAGGCGCCCCACTGAAAGCTGAGGTCGAGTTTAATCGTCCAAACCCACAGAGAAGGTTGGCGGGGCTTTGACGAGGAAGCTGCTGCTTGCTCAGCGTAGACCACAGTGATTTCACATTGTGTGTTTTCATTTGTCTGGCTGTTGGGAAAAGAAGTTGAATCAATGTGCCTGTGCAAGGCTCTGAAATAACACTGTCTGGGAGGAAAAGCTAATCTGTGCATTTTCTGACTAGAAACTCCTGCAAGCTTTTAGTAAGCAGACAGTGTGGCCTTAAAACTTTCACGCCTTCTGTCTTTTACCTGTGAGGTCATTGTTATGCACTCATCACTTTGTGGTTGTTAACAGTCACCAAAGGTTTAAGGGTCTGTAAGCTTCAGGCTAATTGTGATCATGTGTAGTAGAAGTGAATGTGTGTTGCTCCAGGCCATGTGCAGGGGCAGGAGCTCTTTCCATAGCTGCAATTAGGCTTCCTTATTCAAGAGTGTGTCTAAACCTGGCACTAGGATGCTACTTTCACTGAGTCTCCACCCAGTGCCAGTAGGACAGGCCCAGTCCTGTTCCTCTCGCCTAAGCAGCCTAAGTCAGCATTTGGCGTCATGGAAGATTAACTGAATTACCTCAACGGGCTTCTTTGTCAGTAACAACCGTAACACGAAACGGTGACGTCAAAGTGATGGCTGAGAGAGAATCATTGTGGGTGTTACATATAACAGTTATAATATAACGGTAATAATCAGACTTCCTTCCTAATTTGGATTAACTGAATTATGACTGTTATTTATCGCCTTCCAGTTTTGGCATAGATTATCCAGTTGTAATTTTGATGCTTACATGTAACATACCTGTATCCCCCCACCGCCCCAATGTCCCATCCCCGTGCCTTAGCCTGGTAAACAGAAGCGGAAGTTCTCCTCCTTCTTTAAGAGCCTGGTGATTGAGCTGGACAAGGACCTGTATGGACCCGACAACCACCTGGTGGAGGTGAGGACATTGCTGCTATTGCGTAGAAGTACCTCTTTGTCTCTGTTGTATTCTTGTGATTTTTTTTTCATTGCTCAGCCCAATATACGTTAATGCTGCTATATAGTATTTTTTTCTTTTTGTATTTTTTGTACTGCACATCCCTTTTTTACATGCCTACAAGTTTATTTATTCATTAATAGTACATTTTCTGCATTATTGTATGTATTGTTTTGTGTATTTTTCTTGTGACTTTGTTTGAATTATGTACCCGTGTCACCACCCAAACAAATTCATTGTCCTTTTTGTTACGGGATTCATATCTCTCTTTTTTGGACTTGCTGATGAACCCCTAGCTGGGTATGTAAAGGACTGACTCTGAGAAATGTAATTGTAGATTTTATCCCCAATTTACTGAGTAATAAAAGCTGGATTCTGCTGCTATGAGGGATGGCTTAAGCAATACGTAACATTCTCCCAGCCTCAAATGAAGCGTTTTAGTAACGTTGTCCTATTGTTAGCGCACAGCAGAAACATGGAGTATCTTTTCTCCTGGGAACGGAAAGCACGGCCGCAAAAATAAGTGCACAGAGTGTCCTCATATGTTATCTTTCCCGCCTCAAAACACCCGGTGCAGAATGCTAAGGAGCCGCTAGAATGAAAAACATCATGCTCCGAGCGGTCCTTCGGGATGGCTCAGCACTGCTGTCCGGAAAAACCTCACTGTCTCCAGCTTCCTTACCGTTCCTCACACTACCGGCGCTTAGGTCCTCAAAACCAAGACTGTTGTTACAAAGACTGTGCAGACTAATCTCCATTTTTCTGTCAAGTCCATGTGTTCTGATTGTGTTTTTCCTTTGGTGTTTTGTGTATGTCTCATATGCTCCTAAAGGACTGACCAAAGTACTCTAGCCAGATAACTTTCTTAATGGAGTTTCCTCAGGGAATCTGTATATAATGTTGGGAAAAATGCCATCCTTAATGAAAGCAGTTGATGTGAGTGGGAAATAGACTTCTAGAGAAATACTTGACGTTTTTGTGGCAAAGAAGACCTCCTTTGCAGATGGCGGAGAACAGGGAAATGGGCTGTAAAGGAGTAACAGTCTTCGGAGGACAGATGGTGTCAGTGATTATTAATATTGTCATACTGCTCTGCCAAAGTGACTTAGATTCTTCATATTTTACTGAGGTGACTCATGTGTGGTACGTTCCCTGAGGCCCTGCTGCAAGTGCTCTCAAACCACCTTCCTACCTGCTAGACCATTTCAATGTCTTTGTCACCCGGCAGTGGCACCGCACCCAAACCACTCAGGAGACGGATGGCTTCCAGGTCAAGAGGCCAGGTGATGTGAGTGTGCGCTGCACCCTGCTGCTGATGCTCGACTACCAGGTGGGGGCGCCAAAAGACCACTGGTCACTTGCAATCACCACGTCCCTTTCTGTGCAGTACT
>JAODKN010000001.1:27523304-27535264 GCA_026774425.1 Petrocephalus zakoni
CCCCCCCCCCACCCCCTCCCCCCCCCGGCCCGCCCCGGTCCCGGCGGCCGCCCCGCCCCCCCCCCCGAGTACGTACATGTTTTTGGAAGGTGGCGAATGGTCCTTGCATTTTTATAATTATTAAGATTTAACTGAAATATTAAATAATTTTATCTGTATAGTTTCCATATATTCAGTAGTGAGGATTCATATATTTTGTAAATAAAGGAGTAGTCTGCAGAGTATTGTGATGTATAGTTGTGCTGTAAGCATAGTTCTGTAGCCAAGAAACTCAGTGGTCAGGGGCCAGGGACTGTTTTCCCAGCAGAATTACGCTCCACACACAATGTAGTTCCAAGTCCGTGGACACTCCCTCGAAGCTAAACAGTGCCTTTCATTGCTGTGAGAGTTTTTCAGCAAAAAAAAAGTAAACTGCATTTTTTAAAAAAATAAACTAAAATAGCACTCACACTGTAAGCTGTTGTGAAGACTTCAGGGATTTATTTGGCTCCCTTTAAAAAGATTATATGGAAAAGCTCAGGTACAACTGCACAACAGTCTGACAGGACTTACAGATCAGTTTGTACGCCTGGGTTTTTATAGGTGGCCTGTTTGGTGCCTGTATTACTTTATAGATACATCTACAAAGGAGTGTAGTACTGGTCATCAACAATAGACCCATTAAATATACAAATAATAGGATTTAATAGTTCAGTCTCTCTTTATAGGACCATACAAGTAAAATGTGTTTTTTTTCCTTTTGATATACCAAAACTTTAAAAAGACCAGTTACCATGTGGTCACAATACAGGGGTGTGTCAGTAAACCATTTCAATGGCTTAAACCAAATTTAGAGTTAATTAGGGGAGACAGATTGCAAAGCATTGACTGGTGACAAAATATTATTATGGATTGAAGCCGTGGCTATGTGCGGTCATTACTGTGTTCTAATCAGCCCCCGCAGTTCAAGCTGGACCCTCGCTTGGCGCGCCTTCTGGGTATCCACACCCAGACCCGCTCGGTCATCATCCAAGCACTCTGGCAGTACGTCAAGACCAACAAGCTGCAGGATGCCCACGACAAGGAGTACATCAACTGCGACAAGTACTTTCAGCAAGTAATGAGCTCCACATCATCGCCCGCTCGCGAATACACACTCCCATTGTCATCATGCTTTGGTCCGTGTCACTGCAGACACTATCCTGTTTCTTTATGTAAGATAAATTGGTCAGAATTTTTCAGTAATTAAGAAATTTGAGTATGTTGTACAGCAATGGGCTGTGGCATCCTTCAGTGAAGTAGTACTTTGTTATTCCAGATGCAAAGCTTCTCTTACTTTATGATTAGCTGGCAAAATATTTCAAGGAGGCCAAAGTTGTTGGCTGGACAAGCCATTTGGGAAATTGGTGGATTTAAAAAAAATCAGGTGGGATGAATGAATCTTAATTGTTTGTATCCTTGATCCTCAAGGATCCTTGACGATCCTGAGGATTGTGAAGTGGTCAACAGGAGTCAGGCCATCAGGAAGGTCCACAGTATGAAGGCTGAACTGACCAAAGTCTTCTCCATTTTCCTTCCCAGATCTTTGACTGCCCTCGGCTAAAGTTCTCCGAGATCCCCCAGCGCCTCACCAACCTGCTGCTCCCCCCCGACCCAATCGTCATCAACCACGTCATCAGGTGAGCCTAGGCCCCTGGCTTTTGGGACTTTTACATTACTACCTGTAATCTGTCTCTATGGTAAAATATTGTACATATAATTTATTAATGACTACAGATGCAATTTGTGGTGCCCCAAATCATAACCTTAAAAGAAAAATAGCAGATGCCTTTATCCAAAGCAACATACATTTTTGAGAAAGCAGGGTTAAACAGTCCTTAGACCGGTTGGGGGTGAAGGCCTTGCTCATGGGCCCAATGGTTAAATCACTCTTCCAACTCACAATCACAGGCACAGCATCCTAACGGGCCGAGCCGCAAACTGCCCCCAGTATTTATTCTGTTAGCGCTGCTTCCTAAATTGGCGCTTCCTGTCTTCACAGCGTGGATCCCAATGACCAGAAGAAAACTGCCTGCTACGACATTGATGTAGAGGTTGAGGACCCCTTGAAAGGCCAGATGAGTAGCTTCCTGCTTTCCACAGCTAATCAGCAGGAAATCGCCTCATTGGACAATAAGGTGAACCAATCACAGGCCTCAATCACAATCACATCTCAATCACAGGCCTCGGGGGATTGAGATTAAGCCAATCAATTCTATGCAATGATACACAATATGGTGCAGGACAAAGATAGCATAGTTTCTCAACCTTCCAACCACACAACCCAGCTATTAATCATTTATCATGTCGACAGCCAATAGTAAATTCCTTTAAACTGGGGTACCGCTGCTGTACTCTACACAGTGCAATCTTAAGTCTTAAGTATGACTTAAGTCAGTGTTTCCCAACTCAGACCTCAGGGAACCCCGGACAGTCTATGTTTTTGTTCCCTCCCAGCCCCCAGCCAATCAGGAACACCGAATACCAGATGTGCTGGGAGCTGGGAGGGAGCAAAAACTTGGACTTGGTGTTCCCCAAGGACTGGGTTGGGGGACACTGTTCCCTACTGGATACCAGTGCTTTGTGTGCTGAAAAAAGTTCACAGTATTTCCAGTTATATATATGCCCAGCAATATCTTCCCAGTAAGCGATCAGGTTCACATCCCATTTTATACCAAACTGTATTTCACTGCACGCTGCAGCCCAGTAGTTGAGAAACACTGCCATAGATGTTATGTTACAGGGCCATCTATGCAGCGCCATGAATTTTTAGTGATCATATTTTGTGTAGTTTTCATACAATTTGCTCACAACATTTTCTAATTCTACCCCAAACCATAAACTGATGTTTTTCGGAATCTGCCTTTAATGTGAGACTTTTATTCGGATCTATTCTGATTTATCGCTTACTGTACATGATCACCGGCGGGTCTGCCTTGGTTGTTTTCAGACAGATTTTCTTTATCTGACTGATGACTAAACCCACTGACCTTTTCTTCAGATTCACGAGACCATCGAGTCCATCAGCCAGCTCAAGATCCAGAGGGACTTCATGCTCAGCTTCTCCAAGGACCCAAAGGGCTACATCCAGGAGTGGCTGAAGTCCCAGAGCAGGGACCTCAAGGTACAAGCAGCTACCATCTGCGGTGTGAGTTTAGGTGAAGCAGGAGGTGATGCTGTACATAAAAGGCTTCACAGAACCAAGGCCATGATGTCTGCATAAAATGAATAGCATAGGTCATCCAGATACGGCATAATGTACAGACCAATCAGAGCCACTCAGATTGACCTGTGATTGGTTGCAGGTGATGACAGACGTGGTGGGAAACCCAGAAGAGGAGAGAAGGGCAGAGTTTTACCACCAGCCATGGTCCCAAGAAGCTGTTAGCCGCTATTTCTACTGCAAGGTGAGGCGGTGGTATGTCCACCATACCAAAGTCAGGTTCAGAAAGCAGCGGCAAACAATGTTTCGTTCTCGCTATACCGCTCTTATAGTTCAAATACTCACTTATACATGCATGTTCATCACTTGCTGTGGTTATATATTCTTTTATGGCAGCAGGTGACTGTACCTCTCCCCCTCTTCTGACCTGTTGTACAAATGACACTTTTCCTCTCCATAGATCCAGCAGCGGAGACAAGAACTAGAGCAAGCGCTGGCCGTGCGCAACACGTAAACACCTCCCCAAACAAACAGTGCACCTGTCCCTCCGAACAGCATCCAGTCCCTGTCACACACGCTCTTGTTCTGGTGTTTCCTGTAGTAACTTACTGTGACCCGTTTGCTGTCATAATTAAGAAGAGACTCACGGGGCCTATGACTGGAGTCAGATTTTGTATCCCAGGGGAATCGAATAGCAAAAGTGCAAGGCAATCTTCTGTTGGTTACAGAGGACACCCCTTTTATACAGATTAACTTAAGCAATGTGTTCTGGAGTTCCAGTGAGTTTGTATCTAGATACTGCCCCACACTCCCTCTTGTAAGTCATGCTTGATCAAGACAACACATAATACCACTTCATAAAGACAGTGGTAATTCATATGTCTTCATTTAGGAATTCCCCCCCCTTAAGCACATGGCCACCTTGTCTGTCTGTAAACTGGAGAATGTGGGACCAGTAATAATCTAATAGTACTTGAGGAGTGTGGAAATACCAGGAGGAGAGAGTCACAGCTTTGAAGAAGCCACAGTGTTAGCATTTAAGCCACAAGTAGTGATGTTCAGCACATGCGTGTCAGTATTGTTCCAATAGTGATGGTGCTACGGATTCACATTTAGTCAGTATTGAACCTCCTTGTGTTCTGTCAATGCAGAAAATGTCCCAAGCTGTGTTCACAGCCTCGTTCATGTCTCTTAACTAAACATCTGGATGTAGAGTCTCTATGCGCCACTGTATGACAGCGAGTTTTATACGTGCCATAAAAACAGTACATATGACGCAATGTCTACCCCTTAGAGAGGGTGACCTGTTGTAGACAGACAAGGACTCCTGGATTGGAGACCATGACCCAGCTGGCCATGGACCACACAGGAAAGCAGCTGCTCAGCCTCGCACCTGGTTAGCAAGAAGCTTACTCTGAACTTTGGTCTTCTCCTTGGAGTCCGGGCCAGCAGACGTTGGCTTTTTCTCACTGCTGCAGGGCTACAATGTCACAGAGTGCTAAAGAGGACCAGCATCTTTGGGTCTCTGCAGGCAAGATTGGTTTTGTTATACGAGTTAGTTTTCCCATAGAGTGTGCCTTTCTCCAGTTAAACTCAACCACAGACAATACCATCTTAGAGTCTACTAGGACTGGACTGAACTTCCAGCTAATGGTCTCATTTGGCTCTGATGTTTCCTTATTGGTTCCTGGCTCCGCAAGGCCCTCGTCTTGACGTTACTGTGGCATTGCTTTGATGTCATCAAGGTGTGTGGTTACTGGATGGATGCTTGCGCTGAGGATTGTTTGCGCGGTAGGAGGAAGCATGTGATTGTATCACCTGAAGCCTCCATAGAATACCTCAGTTTTCAGTATTATTGGGCTTTTATTTTTGCGTTTTTGTCCTTTTATTTACCGATAAAAGTTGCCAGATATGGAAAAAAGGGAAAATCAGAGGGAAGAACAGGGAAATTAGGCCATTACTGGCATGTTTCACCAGCATCTTTGCAGTCAGTCTTTCCTAAAAAAATTCTTATTGTTGCTTTTTTTGGTTTTACTGTCCCTTTAAGTTGTATGTGTCTTATCCATAGTCTAGGGAGGCCAGCTGACCCCATAATCATCAGCACTCATAAAACAACGATTTTCATGAATGAAGTCTTGCTCTGAAGTGGAGTTTTGTACAGGTGTGAAAGAAATATTACAGAAGAGCAAACGAATAACGGCAAAGGACTGTGACCATCGTTTTTGTAATATTGTTAAAATAGTGCCATGACTAAATCACCACGTAACGTTAGCAGTGTTGAAGAGAACATTGCTAATTTGAGTCACAGAAGAGACCATTTTGGTAACTGTCAGTCCCTTATATTTTCTCTTTAAAATGTAAATATAAGACATGAAGTTTGTTTCATTGGTATTGTCCATATTAATGAAGTGTCATGCATTTAAGGCCGCTGTTCATTAGCAGTGTTTGTCACTAATTATGTTTTTTAAAACTTGCTAACTGTATGTCAGTATCTTTCCCCAATTTATGTACATATAAGAATTGTTTTAATCTCTTCTCTGTCTATACTTGCCCAGTTGACTATTACTATAAAACAGAAGTCTTTTGCAAGATGGACTTCGACACAAATATTTTTGGCATAGCCACATGTCAGGTTAGTATTAAGGTAATGGGATTTGTTTTTCTTTTCTTACATGAAGAATATGTAAATGATGGTTCTGATGTTCTGTGTGACAGCTGCCACTGAGCATATGTGTTGTGTGACTGTTGCGTGTCTATGTCAGGGATAGGGCCGTGTTTGCATCGTAAGACTTTCTAAAGAGCAAAGTATGATATTTGCACAGCTGTAAACCTAGAGATACTGATACAAATGACACGAGCAGCATTAAATGTAGCTGCAGGTTAGTTCTGCATCCACGTTCGACCCCAGGTTGCACTGCATGACGACACTGATACAATACTTAAAGACTTGTCCGAGCATGGTCCTGACACTCGTCGTGATAGTCACTGCCACTTAGGCAGCAAACCGACGAAGACCTCTATGCCATTTTCGAGAAAGGGGACTTTTCAGACCACTGTCCAAGTGGTCCCATCTGACTCCTCCCCCTCCAGGCGAGTCTTGAAGGCAGTGGCACGTAGCTTATTGCCGAATCATTGTGGGGCACACGTTTGTGAAGTTTTTTGCCTTTCACTTTATTATTAAACAATATTATTATTATTATTATTATTATTTTTACTATTACAAGTGTCAGGGGAGATGCCTTGACTGTAGCCAGCATCTATTTGGATGTTATTTCTGTCTAAATTTGCTGTTTTCGTGTAACGATCTTTCACGTGAATGGTGTGTTTGTATTATAAGACTTAAGAAAATAAGTCTTGGAAAATATAAAAATTTTTGGAGGGGAAAAAACACTGAAACCCTCTGCCAATACTGGACAAAGGATTCTAAGCCTATGCATGCCGAATGGATGTGTTTTTATATTTAAAAAAAAAAAAAAGTTGAGTAGGCACTCGATCAGGAAGTTGAGACGAAGAAAAATTCTTATCAAGCTTCCATTGTGATAAACAGGCCTTTGGAATGGTATTTTTTTACTGCAACTCGCGAGCAGGTGGTAATTGCACTGGGCTATGCAGAGACATTCCAAGGAAACTCCTTAATTTCTCCTAAAACTCCTTAACACCGTGGCACGATTTTCACTCTGCAAAGGGTTCAGCAGGTGCTTGTGACGCACCTATGTATGTTACAAGGAGTCTTGTAGGCCAAAATTTTGGAGACAATCGCTGTCTGGCAGCCACAGAGCACCTCGTCTGCAATCTACAAGACACTGTGAGGTCACCACCTGGGAACCCTGATCTCAGCTTTACCAACCAACATAAGTGCAGTGGCATCTTGCTGGTTCTGAACCATGCACAGCCCCAAACACTGTGTCGCCGTCCTCCCTGCTTTCCATGGGCCCCGTCCTTTGCATGCAACCATGAACATGTCAAAGGAAGCATCCGACTTCCCCTTATCCCGGAGGTCTGTACAATAATAAGACACAGCTGAGGCTTCTCTGAGACAGCCTGGATGTAAATAAAAAGAGCATTTGCCAAAGTTTGTCCCTGTTAGGGAGCTGTGCTGGTTTGTTCCCGTGTCCTGTTGAGTAAAGCATGTGTGTGTTTAAGGTCAGTGTGAACTTACTCAGAACAAAACGGCCAATGTATTATACATCAGCTTTTTCCTAGAAGGGCTAATTCAGCCATAGTCCTGTACTCTAATATTCTAATGTTGTCTTCGGGTTCTTTGTTCCAAAAAGCCATTGGATCGTCTGATTTGAAAGTCCATGTTACTGTGGAACTTCTCTCCTTGGGGGTCACAGTGTTAGTGGCCGTGGAGGGCTGGAGAACTTACCACACAGCAGCTTCCTAGGACCAGCCCTAAGAAGGCCTAGTTTAAAATTGTATACATATATATAATATATATACATACACACACACACACACACGCACACCACTGCTGAGCAGTTCTGGTTCTGAAGGACCACAGCCTTGCATCTTAGGGTTACCTCTTTATGGGATACTAAGTATAACCAGTGCAAGCTGACTCTTGATGATAAGGAATTGTCACTGTATGATTATGACCTGACGCGATAATAAAAATGACAGTTAACATTGTAAGATTAACCAGTTCATCACCACAATGGGTAAACTAGTTCAGCTGTTTGAAAAACAAAGAATGCTTTACAGACAAAAGCTTGGCCCACCCTTTGATGAGGATCGACATGTTTGTGTGATTTCGCTCGTCGCTGCCACTCTGTCCCACTGTCACCCAAAGTTGAATCACTGTCTCCCTTCTGGATTTTTTTACTCTCCTCTGAAAGATGTCTTTGAAGAGATGCATTAAAAATGGAAATTTGATGTGAATGTATTTGATTGTATTTTTTATTTCACAAATAGTCTGACGTACTTCATACACTGAATGTGGCAGCTCCTTGGTTGGCATCCTATAACTTCGGTAGGTTGTGGGTTCAAACTGCATCCCTGCTCCTGTATGTGTGGAGTTTGAGTAGATGGCCTGTTCTCCTCTGAAGAATATGATTCATGTGATGGATTAGCATCCCATCCAGAGTGTCCACAGTCATTTCCTCAGAGAGTCCCAAGACTAACCCAATTCTGGAAGATGAAGATCACACAAAGAACTATATACTGTAGAAAGCAGGACAAAATGGTTCACAATGATTCTTTGCTTTGTTTAAGAAAACATAGAACTCACAATCCTATATGTTCCATAACTTTCTGTATTGTATTTAAAATATATGCAATAGTTACTGCACATACCGAACACTGGAGTGTGCTAGACCTGCTAAATATTATCCACTAGGATTCCCCATCTTGTGTGAAGGGGAAATAATGTAGTTTTCTCTTGTCGAAATCCAGCTGAACACAAATGATATACAGTATTGTTATCTGTGAGGTGCTGGCTGCAGTGAAATGAGCCAAAAAAGCAATAACAGTCGATACCAATGACTTAAAAACATGGCAAAACATTTAAATGTTCAAAAATTACCTAGAGCAGAGGTACCCAAATATAGAGTACAATTGCTGAAACAATGTGGCATGAAAGGTGTACAAGGGCAATGAAACAAGAAATGGGAAAAGTCCCAAGATTGAATTATCGATATATAAAATTCATCATCTGTTATTACCCAGAAAACAATGCAAAACGAGTGTTAAATCAGAGGGAAATTAAATGGTTCATTCAAGACTCCCATCCTTACACTCTGCTGCCCAATTCACCCCATCACTCCCCCACTCAGGACTCCACCTTCCCCCTCACCCCAAGAACCCAGACGTACCAGAAGGCCTCAGAGGAGAAACGTAAGGGGCAGCATTTGTAGGAAGCAGACTCATCTGCACCAAGGGGACCAGCACACTGAGGCAGCACTGTTCCCTACAGGCCTTACATCACTTCCTGTGAAATAGGAATAGCTTTCTCTGGCTTTCAGGAAACCGGACAGAAGCTCTCCACTGGGCAGCGATGTCACCAGCGTGGTGCTTTCTCACGTGTACCTTCTAAATTCACCTCACATACAGTATTTATTAAGGACGTTCCTATACCTCTCACATATTTTCGCCTATAGATATAGATGAACCTTTTACATTCAACATTTAATATTAAAAAGTCTTTAGCATAGCTAAAAATAAATTCCTGCACATTGCTTGTTTTGGTCCCTGATTGTACTAATTTTTAATTGTATACAACTGGGCTGACAAGCAAATGTAACGGTTAGAATCGTTTGGGTTACTGGCACATTGGACCTTATACAAATGAATGAACCCAGCTGTTTTTCTTCATATTGATTTAGCAATGAGTAGCGTCAGCCAAAAAGCATAAGTCCTTCATGCTCAGTGGGGTGGCAGCAGCAGCACAGCCAAGGGACTTTTCACACTGACCTACAAGCTACCTAGCGACAGCCGTCAGCAGGACTACATTCAGTCACCCTCTTTCGCTTTCGGCAATTCCCAGCACCATATATGCATTGCATGGAAGAAGCGCACATTGGAAAAAGTGTCATTATTACATAAAGCAATGCCTTTCGAAAAAAGAGACAGCTGCAAAATAAGTTTGTAATTTTTCTTCCTACACCGATGTTATGAGAGATGGAACCTGGACTAAGCTTCTAAGTCTTCTAAGTTTTTTGTGATTTCCTCATGGGAACTCAATCCTACAGAGATACCAAAACATTCCTAATATGATGGGTTAAAAGACTCCTGAGTCCTACAGGAGCATTAATACTTGGCCAGTGCATCAGCTAATTGCTCTGTCCTAGAGTAGCAGCCAGATCACTATAAAAAGGCTCCGTGTATCCAGTTTCATGGCAGCTAGGTGCTGTTAGCTTGCTCTTGTTCAAAGAGAGCCATAGCCAGGTGCGAGCGGGATGCGAGTCCCTCTAGGTTACTCAGCACACAGCGCTGGTAGATGTCCTCGCTGAAGCGGGGGTTGCATGGCCGCCGCACGTACTTCTGGACCAGTGCCGGCTCCACGGCCCGGAACACGTGCAGGCCAGAGTAGCGAATAAAGATCTCATAGACATCCATGCTTTCCAGGAGCTCGTCGTTGTCCAGGATGTCAGCGGCCATCTTGGTGCGAGCGGCCATGTAGTCCGCATTGTAAAAGCAGGTTTCGTCAAAGACATGCTGGTCAAAGTGGCCATTACGCAGAGGGTCAGAGCTGAAGGGGGAGCTTCCAGCAGAGGGCTGCTGCTCACGGTACACAATAGCTGGGCTATACTCCTGGAAGTGAATGGGGAAGAAGACCTGCCAATTGTTTATGGCATTCATACGGCAGCGGTTGAGGAAGTCACCGTTGACCTCGGTCCAGACATTCGCCATGAAAAACAGAGTGTCCACTGGGTGTTTCTTGGATATGATGTCCATGAGCTTAACCTGCGAAGGCACCTCAGTTTTCACACTGATCCATGGGATCTTCACATCGCTGTAGCGCTTTTCAACCTCTCCAATCATGGACTTGACCGCAGCAAAGACATCTTCCTCTTTGACCCTCTGAGCATCAAAGGGGTCGTAGATAAGCAGGAAGGTGAGAAGAACATTGTCGTGGGTATCCAAGGCGTTCATCGCGTACGTATCCAGGAAGTTCCCCACGTAATCCTGGTTATTAGCGGTGACGGGCAGGATGACTTGAACCCGAGTAGCCTCCGTAACGTATGGCATGGGGATGATCTCTATGGAGCTAAGGGGACGGAGAAGGCCCACACGCTTGGCAATGACTTGGCTGTGGCCTTTCTGGGTGAAAGCCTCCAGGGCCAGGTCCAGGGTGTACTCCATGCCACGCGTGGGGTCAAAGCGGCGGTAGCCGTTCAGGAGCCGGTGCTTGCGGAAGCGAAGCTGGGGCTGGTATCGCTCGTTCAGACGCTCTACTGCGGTCTCAAGCACGACGCTGACGTCGGCCTTATCTGCGCCCCGCAGCTCGCACTTGGGGGCACCATCAGGACACGAATAAATGTGCTCTTCTGTGAAGTACTCCCAGCTGATGACTTCAAACCGCGTTTTAGGCTGGAACGGCGGATTGATGCCTATTGGCCAGGAGATTCCGGCTTTCCCCTCTGGCGTCAGCTCACTTAAGTTACTGATCTGGACCTGATCAAGGAAAACAGACATTTGGAATGAAACATTGGGGAATGAGGAATCTTGGGGTGCATTCCCGCAGTCGTATATATAACTGAAGGGGGGTCAACCGCTGTATTACAATTAAGCTCAAGATTACCTGAGAAAAACCAGCGCCTATGCTCTCTCCTTAAGTTGCTTTATTGGCTGTTACCATTTTAAAAACTTTATCCAAAACCCAGAACAAAAAGTGCAGAACTGCTTTTTAGTTCACATCACTGTATTAAACCCACAAGTGAATTATTTATAAAACATTGTATTGATTTTTCATAAATATGTGACCCCTTATTAAAAAGCTAAACACTATAACTAAAGAGAAAAATGAAAATTCTACTGGATGCTGGTTAAAAAATAGTCAAAAGTTTGGCAGTGTTCTCAAACTACGGCTGATGTCATTATGCTAATGAGTGCTGGCAAGCTCAGCAAGTTTCATTGCCAGCGCAGGCGGCTGTGGCAGTGCAGGTGAGCCCATTATTAGTATCGATAACATTACTCAAAAATATGCCAGTGTCGGTCAAAATTTCCACATCAGGGTACCACTAGTAATTGCTTATCTTGATGAGTAGCTAACGAGTGTCTGAAAACTTCATTGACGCTGGTGTCGGCCTGTGATCTCACTGACTGAATACTGTAGCCA
>JAODKN010000001.1:27535364-27551927 GCA_026774425.1 Petrocephalus zakoni
CATGAACAAAGACCTCGAAACCAGCTGGACTGCAGATTTATCGTCTAAGCAGAGAATACGGGTTTATCTCTAAAGCTTGCTCGCACAAGTAGATCCGCTAGATACTGTACGCTGCTACACCCGAGCCACAAACGTGACATCATGTTAAGGATGACAATAAATTAACCTTAACCTTAAATTTACAGATGGAAAAATGAATGTGAATCACTGAACAACAATGGGATGTGGGGACTCAGATGCCAGAACAAGAAGTCAGGTTGAAACAGATGCCGAAGGGAAAATCACGATGAGCGGACACTCATTTGAGGTTGTAAAAGAGAAGGAACAATGTAATTATGTAAAAAACACTGACCTGTAGCTGCTGAATCTGCAAGTATGTCTGGTCCAACTCGATCTGACTGAAATGCTTATGTAAGCGATACATGAGTTCCGGCTCCGAAACTGGATGCACCGTGAAAGCGTTCTTAAACTGCGGGCTGTCCTCACGCTCCGGATCCGCGTTCTTCCCCAGCTCAAAGTAGCGGTAATGCATCTCCTGCAGGCACACAAGGACAGCATGATGTGGACCATGATGCTCTCACACAAGGTGTGGGATGCTGTCGTAGAGAAAACCAGCACTGCCTAGTCATTGTAGTGAGACTATAATGGGGTATTATGGATGTGCAAAGATACACAGACACTTCTAAGAGTCCTCAAACCAAATCAGGCTAGTGTCATTTACTTAAGTCAGTGTTTCCCAACCCAGTCCACGGGGAACCCCGGACAGTCCACGTTTTTGCTTCCTCTCAGCTCCCAGCGCATCTGTACCAGGTATTCAGTGTTCCTGATTGGCTGGGAGCTGGGAGGGAACAAAAACATAGACTGTCCGGGGTTCCCTGAGGACTGAGTTGGGAAACACTGACTTAAGGCATACTTAAGACTTAAGATTGCACTGTGTAGAGTACAGCAGCGGTAACCCATTTTACATACCACACTCAGACAGGCCACTGCTCCTTTAACATTCATTACATAAATGGTCTGGTGATTTGCAGATGTATACAGAATATATGACTCATCTGACTGACAACAGGGAGGTGACTGAGAACAGGGAGGTGACTGACATCAGGGAGGTGACTTCAAGCGTCATTTTATGCAAAGTATAACACACTTGTCGATTCACTGAAGCAATTAATTATGAAACTGCAGGTACCATTTTCAGCATTTCCCACAAGTCCGACTCCTTAAATGAAGCGGTCAAAATTAAAATTCATTTGTGTGCAGCAACATAGAGGGAAAAAAAAACGAACAAAATGTGAATAAACTCAGATGGCATTCCGGTGTAGAGGTCCATACAACAGTTTTTTTACTGAAAAAGTAAATGCTATAAAAAAATAGAATGCCAGACTTCTCTCTCCCAGACAAACCTAGAGAAGAGTCCTCTATTAACTTCGAAATTCTGTCAGTGTTTTTTTAAAGCCAAAAAAAGTTTTTCCCCCCTGGTAAGCATAAGGTGCCACACAATTAGGAAAAGACTCAAACAGCAAATAATCCCTCAGGCTGAGACATTTTAATATTCATTACCTGGTGCTCTTCCACGCAGTTCAGACCCAAGTAGTCGATGATGCAGCGGCCGAGCCACTCGTCGGGCCTGACGCTCAGGATGTCATTGCGGCAGGTGTCCAGGTGGGGCTGCAGGCGAGCCAGCAGGCTGCGGGAGAGCAGGTAGCCATAGCCGCCGTGGCAGTAACGGGCCCGCTCCTCACCACCAATGAACTCCTCCGGCCGACCCATGTAGAGGTCCTGGCCGGCACTCAGGTGGCCCGCCAACTCCGTCAGCCGCTCAGCATGTGTGTACGTGTCGTCCTGTGCCAGGTAGAACCAGTCGTAGTCAGCGCCAAAGTGCTGGTGCAGGTGCCGAACTGTCTCATACATGAGCCAGACGGGCCGGTCGTCGCCGTGGGCAACCACAGCCATGCCGTGCGGCAGCTTGGCGCTGCGCAGACCAGTGAAGAAAAAGGTGCGGTGGGCATGATGGGCCACAGTGCGGTTCACGGCCACCGCCAGCGTGTTGAGGGTGGCTCGGGAAGTCAATACGCCCACCAGGAGGCGCTCTCGGATTCCCAGCTCTGTATGGATGTAACGGGTCCTAAATGGAAGAGAAGCTACAGCTATTAATTCTATAAAAGAAACATACTGATACAGAACCACACAGGAAATTCTACATAAGCAGGGCTAATAAAAATGCTTCTGGCTCATCAGGCAGCAGAAGACGGCACTGAAAATTTTACAATTTAGTGATTTCATCACACATGTCCAAACATATTTCAGTTATCAGTGCTTATCTTATTCTCAGATAAGTAGCAGCTAAATTATAAGTCAGGCTAATGCATAACAGCAGGACGGAGACCATTTTATCATGTTAAAAAAAATGACACTGTAGAGAGGACTGAGCAGGTCCTGCTCCTGCATTAAGGTTTGGATAAAATGATGTGCAATATGCACAAAGATGTCAACAAAAGCAGAGGCCAACTGAGGCTCAGTCTACATAACCACAGCTTTTAGAACGTTGCACGACCCCAAAAGGGAGTTCCGTAAACGGCATTTCTGCATTTCCTGGCACATGCCTCTTTCTCAACAAGGACTACTTCAGTGAGGCTCTAGCAATGTGTTGTGTTGTAATGAAGTTGCAAATGTTGCAAAAGGAACATCCTCCATATCATAGCATGCATCATTTAAAGTGATCTAGTTTTTTTAAAGCCTTTTAATCCAACATAATGACACACCAAATAAGTACAAGAAAAGAGACTATTGAGTAACAATACAGCACAAGTGAGCAGAGACACTGAGAGCCACGGTAACAGAGAAGCAGTGGCATGATCAGGTTTCGTCAAAGCACATCTGCGTCGGGAAGCACCCAGATCAGTAACTAAGATCAGCAGTCACACGGAACACTTAGCATCTGCAGCAGACAAACGCACGGGCTCACGCAGAAGCCCTGCTCCCTGTCGGCTTCCTACACTTTTACATTTTCTTTCCCGTCCACAACATTTTGCTACTATGTGTGTATTAGTGTTTCTCAACCCAGTTCTCAGGACCCCCTACCCCAGTACACATTTTTGCTCCTTCCCAGCTCCCAGGACACCAGAGTCAAACAATCAAGAACAAACCAAACAATCAAGAATACTGAAGAACAGATGTGCTGGAATTTAGGAGGGACTGTTTCAGGGTCCCCAAGGACTGGGTTGAGAAACAGTGGCTTACAGTAACTGCTAACAGTCTTCAGTGTTAAAAGTCAATGTATGATACTATTTAAAGGATCCACTCCCCCCCCCCCCCAATGAACCTAACAAGGATATGCTTTTGGGAGATGGATGGATAATACAACTTATCAGGTGTAATAAAATCTCAGGTGATATTAAATAATAGTGATGAGTTCCCTTCAAGGCTCCGCCCCCAGACTCACCTGAGCACTTTCCTGTGTGGCTTGCTAGGGTCCTTCTTATACGGAATGATGCGAGGCTGGAAATCCTCATTAGCCAAATCTCTGAGGCTGCTCTGGGGGTCATCATTCAGTCTCCCGGGGACAAGTCCCCCATTACTCAGCTCATTGTTACAAGGTTCCTCGGGCTCCTCCTGGCCCCAGGACAGCATAAGTAGACTGAGGCTGCAGCCCAGAGAAAGTCCGAGGATGAGGGGAAACGCGGGCCGGAAGAGGGCGAGCAGGGAGTAGACCCGCATGGCACCGAGTAACCGCTGCGTTTAGGGTTAGAATAGGGAAGCTGCTCCGGGCAAGGTCAAAATATTATGCAGGAACTCGAGGAAAAGGACTACAATTATGCAATACAATTATGCACTGGGTACAAGGCCCAGTCTCAGTGCTGCTGTCAGATCAGTAAGCATCATTTTTCTAGATGGATGTGGGTATTTGGCATGGATGCTGGTACTTTGTTTCCTCCAGAGGCAGTTATACCGAGATTTAGATCTCAGCTCAAGAAAGAAAAATGTTCATCCAACAAGTATAATGCTTGGGTGCAAAGATATTTCAGTTCGTCTTCAATAGGTTGTCAGCATTCATTAAGGTTGCGCTAGAAGTCTTATCTTCATGTTTCTACCCAATCAATGGCCTATCCTTAATGATATATTATCCTTAAAGTTATTCTATGCGTGTATAAACAGAAATCCTACTACATGCATAATATCACGTACCGTTCCTTTTCTACAAGCAGCTTCCAGGTTATCGGTAGGAAGAATGACGTGTAACAGTCCGCCCATTTCTACACTCATACTATAAGAACAGCACTAAAACAGCAATGATTTCCGATAAAGGGCACTATAACTGCTCTTATACTAAATCAACAGTGCCTAACACTGACCTAATGCATTTATTAACAGTGAATAACAGGACGCCTTCAAGTGTTAACCTCGCTTTTTTAACACGTCTAAAGTAAGACAATCAACTTTCACATCAGCAGAGAGCATACGACTTATCCCCATGTTCGGGGAAGTCATTTCCTACAGGGTCAGAATGAGATCTAGAAAGCTGATTAATACACATATATATTTTAAACGGTCCAGTTCTTAAATTGGTAGTTTAATAGCTACATCTTGTTCGACTTTTCGAGAGAAATATCGATAGAAAACAGGCAGGAAATACCCGACACTGTCACCGAAAGCAATCATAAAGCATCATAACTGCATTCCCTTCGAAATCGGGTAGAAAAAAAAACTTCAAAACAAAAATAGATGCATTCCTTTTGGATGATGATGATGATGATGATGATGATGATGATGATGATAAACGTTCGCCTGTTTGAAGAAACGTATTCACGAATTCCTCCTTCTCAACAAGGAAGAGATGACATACAGAAAAAGAAAATCATGTCCTCATCATTTCCGAAAGGCGGATCCTCGCTGCCGCCCCCCGTATGGTCCGATCTGTGATGCTCGGTTCAGGACTATGAGGTGTCCCTTCTCGATCACTGGGGGGGTGATACTTTTTCCACCTTCCCCAGTGTCCACGAAGAAAGAAACCATTCAGCTCGCCAGCGATTTCTGAACTGTGTGTACACAACCACAGTCCCGGAGGAAACTGAGCTCGCAGACCTGTAGTTCCGCTAATAACGGTCCTATAGTCGCCTTGGTGCACAAGTCCAAGTAACAATTCATTTATTTTATCTTGTTCCACGAGTATATAATATACTGACGGACAGGCCCAAATAAACATTGGCGCTGGGTATATCACAGCTTTCCATGCATGACTGTATATTATAATAACTTTGACATCTACACTTATCCACAGAGCAACCTCCAGTAAATAATTCAGCTGGTTTCAAATGGGGTTTTGGGAGGCGGTACTGGTACTTACTGGAGCTGGGAAAAGCAGCTCCGCATGTTGATCTACTGCTGAGTTTTTCCAGATCCTTTGATGGAGGTCTGCCAGTTTGATTTTCCATTTTAGGTCAGGATAGGAGTAAACATCACGACATTGTTGTGGTGGTGGCTGTCAAAACTCTTTTGCAGTGTAGTAGTAAAAAAGTGCTCACCTGCCAGTTGTCTGACTATATAAACTGCTGATAAAATAAATTAAAACTTTTCAAGGTATCTCCCTATTTTCTGACATCGTCCAACTTCGAACAATTACAATTACAGCTTTATGTTCATAGATAATTATCTTTGTTGGTTATTCACTGTAGATACACATAACTTTACACAGTTCTCTGCAAAGGCGTAGATTTGCTCTGGACATTGGTGGGGACTAAGTGGATTAAGTGGATTAAATTATTGGTGGGGACACGTCCCCTTCGTCCACCCTAAATCTATGCCCCTGGTTCTCTGTACAGCCAGATTGTACTTCAGTGAAAAACCAAACCAATTGCACGAATGCAAACACAATGTTGACATTCTGAAGTACAGCTGAGCTACCACTCAGTTATGCTAATTACAAAGAGAGAGCGCAAGTATCATTTGATATTTGATATTTATCATTTGATATCATTTTATTATTCTATCGCTATTTTAATGTCAGTGAAGTACTACCAAATGAAATGGACAACTTTAAATATTTAAATGACTAAATGACTAAACTACTTTGCAGCTTTCAAAAAATTTAGACCCGAAAAGCACATTCTATATGGCAGTGGCTTCGTTAATGTCCTCATTATAATACTCAAATTTGAAGTTATTTGGATGCAGGTCACAAAGAAATAAAGAAATACTGCTGATGATGAGACCATTTCTTAAACTGCTACTTGGTAAAATGCCGAGCCCTTTACAATACTAGGAAACCTATTCTTATCTAAACTGTAGCCTGCCCAGTTTCCATGTGTAACACCGTGATCAGTGCTCTTTAATCACTACTGCGCTAAAAATAACTGCCAGCTTCCAGATTTACTTTATATGTGCCTCATAAGATTTTGTTCAGTTACATCAACCCCGGCCAGCAAATGTGGATCAGGGTTATTTAGGATATTCTCTGCTTATGGGCTGTAGAACCTGGAAGTGCGTGATTATCTGCCGAACTTTCGCAGCAATGAGGTGTAGGTGAGACGTTGGTGGTGCATTGAACTTCACAGAACTTCAGATCCTGATCCAACTTCAGCACATCCCGACTGTTTCATCACAGTAATAACATATAATATAAGCTTAATATGCACGTGCCGTGGTGAAATGTTAGAAGTGTTCATAGACAAAGCGTTCCCGGTTCAGTTTGTGCGGCAACGTGTGACAGCAGAACACGGAGAATAACCGGGATAAAGTGCGCAATGTCAGGCAGATTTTCCTGTCTTCCAAGTCGTAAAGAAAGACATGTTATGAGCTGTTTCCCACCACGAGTGGAGAAGAGGTGGAGCTGCTTCACAGTAGTCAGTGACCAAATAAGGCTGAGCCTTGCATCGGGGATCGGGGCGACGCAAGTGGGGCAGTCCGCTGGCTCCGTCCGCTGAAGGTAGGATCCGCACGCCTATCAGCAGCACATGTGTTGCCATGTGTTACATTGTCGCCGGTAGCAGTGTCTCATTCTGAGTGGGACCAGCAGCACACGTGTTACATTGTTGCCAGTAATGGTGTACCACTTGGGCTGTGATCAGCAGCAGGCATGTTACATTGTCGCCAGTAATGGTGTACCACTTGGGCTGTGATCAGCAGCAGGCGTGTTACATTGTCGCCAGTAATGGTGTACCACTTGAACTGTAATCAGCAGCAGGCGTGTTACATTGCCGCTAGTAATGGTGTACAACTTGGACTGTGATGAGCAGCACGCGTGTTACATTGTCACCAGTAATGGTGTACCACTTGGACTATAATCAGCAGCAGGCGTGTTACATTGTCGCCAGTAATTGTGTACCACTTGGACTGTGATCAACAGCAGGAGTGTTACATTGTCGCCAGTAATGGTGTACCACTTGGGCTGTGATCAGCAGCACGCGTGTTACGCGGGATGGTTTGACAGGAGAAACCGGTTTAATTCACGTTCGCTGCTGGTGGCAGGGGGGACACATTTAATGGAACTTTGCAGTGAGTAGTCCGCAGACCCTAATGATGATGAAGATGATGACGATGAAACTTTTTATTTATTTATTTAAATTACGGACATGTTAATCAGCCCAACTAATTTATATGCTGTGTTTATGTCGGAAATGTCTTCAGGATTGCTGAATTACTCACATAAATATATATGCCCGGCCGCAAATTTCTGCTGATGTGAAAGTTAATTGTCTTACTTTAGACGTGTTAAAATAGCTTCCCGGCCTATGCGGGAAGCTATGGACATAAGACAGGGAACAGCCCAAGATGGGCTGCAAACCCAACATATACTTAAATTATCCACTGAATACAATGATTTTCAGCATTCTCCAGCTAAAATATTGGTCTATTTTACCCTCAGATTTTGTCATATAAGTCAACAAAATGCCCAACTAAAATAAAGCTTGAAAAAAATAAAAAAACATAATTTCTACCATGGAAATGAAAGTGAGGTCCCTACTCATCAGGTCAGGAGGTACCCCAGTATCTCAAAAAACGCTTACTTGCAAATTACTTGCAATTTTGTATCTATTCGGTATCATAATGAAACATTCTGACCTACTACATATAACAACCTGGGCCAATTTGCAGTGCTTCCCGGCCAGTGCCTTGTTAAGCTATGTATGCTTCAGTAGTATAGCTACTTCAGCTTAGACAACCTCCTTTGGTTTTGGGGGCATGAAGCTGAGAGGGTCCTGGCCTGTTCCTCCCCCTAAGGTCACCGTCTTCCTGGAGCATAATCCCGGCACGTGTAGCCATGCCGTCCAATCTAGCGAAGAAGAAAGCGGCGAAGAAGAAGGAGGCGGCCAAAGCGCGCCGACAGGCCAAGAAGCCGGACGAGGTCAGAGAGGTGGAGGAGAAGCTGGAGAACCCCGTGGATGGGGCGGAGCTAAATGGTAAGGCTGGGGCAGAGATCAGTGCGGAGTATCCGTCAGTGTTTACAGTGATTTCTGTAGGCATTTCTATCAGTGCCGCATGGTGTGCAGAACTGCCCATGATCAGAAGGTTCAAATCCCATGGTTGACAGAGGTTTCACTGTCAGCCCCTTGCACAGGGACTTACTGACCCTTCCTTCTGAATTGTGTATTGCATTGCATAAAAATGTTTGCTAAATGTAAATTTTTTCTCCTGCAGCACAAATGCAGTTCTGTGCACTGGTGACACTGAGTTCCCCATAGTGTGTGATGTGTGTGTGTGAGTGTGTGTCCTGTGGATGGACTGGCATACTTGTATCCTCTCCGTCAATCTATAATGGGTAAGAGTTTGGGACATGAATGGATGGTTTAAGTGGTCCATGTAAATAACTGCTGACTTCTTCTGGACTTCCTAGCTGACCTATAGGTTCACTGATGACCCACTGTCAACATATACCGAGCCTTTAAAGGGCGAAACTAAGGGGCTGCATCGGAATTTAGCCAGATACAATGTTTGTTTTGAGCGCCACCGTCGTTCCGTTTTCTCGTCTGCCCGCTTTGTGTCTGGCAGCATTCGTATTCGGTGGCGGTGGTGACACCAGTTTTGCGAAATGGACGTGAGGTTGAAATTAATTTTTAGGTTAATCCGGCTTCTTCGTCTTTGGTGCCAGCTGGGGAAAAAGCCTGTTATCTGAAGAGGACAGGTGGCACCGAGCTGAGATTCCTCGGCCACTCCTCATGTTTAAGAAATGATCACATGCCGTAGCTGGAGGTGCATACACTGATCAGCCATGAAATTAAACTCACCATCAGGTGAAGTGAATAGCATTGATCATCTCATTATGACATCTGTTAAGGGTGCCAATATACTTTAGAGAAGTGAACAGTCAGTTTTTTAAGTTGATGGAAAAAGGAAAGGAAAAATGGGCAAGTGTAAGGATCTAAGCGATTCTGCCAAATTGTAATAGTTACATGACGGAGCATTTCCAAAACAGCCGGTCGTGTGGCGTGTTTGCACTGTCTGTAGACAGTAGGTACCAAAAGTGGTCTAAGAAAGGCCAAACAGTGAACTGGCGATGGGTTTCTGAGCGCCTGAGGCTCATTGATGCACTTGGGGATCACAGGCTACCCTGTCTTGCCTGATCTCACAGTAGAGCTGTGGTAGGCCAAGTTGTTTTAAAAGTGAATGCTGGCTATGACTGTAAGGTTTCAGAAGACACAGTGTATGACATCTGGCTGCATATGGGGCTGTGTAGCTGCAGAATGGCCAGAGTACCCATGCTGACCTCTGTCTACCACCAAGAGCACAAGCATCTGAGCACCTGAACCATGGAGCAATGGAAGGAGGAGGCCTGGTTTGATGAGTCACGTTTTCTGTTACATCGTTTAGGCAGCCAGGTGTGTGTGCGTCGGTATACCTGGGGAAGAGATGGCACCAGGATGCACTATGGGAAGAAGACAAGCCGGTGTATCCAATGTGATGCTCTGGGAGATGTCCTGCTGGCAGACCTTGGGTCCTGGCTTTCATGTAGATGTTACTTTGACAGATACAAGTACATCCCTTCATGGCAACAGTATTCTCCAATGGCAGTGGCCTCTTTCAGCAGGATAATGCACCCTGCCACCCTGCAAAAATTGTTCAGGAATCGTTTCACGGTGTTGATTTGGCCTCCAAATCTCAATCCAATCAGGCATCTGTAGGGTGTGCAGGACAAAAAAAATCGATCCATGGAGGTCTCACCTCACAACTTACAGGGCTTAAAGGACCTGCTGCTAACATCTTGGTGCCAGATTCCACAGGACACCTTCAGAGGTCTTGTGGAGTGTGTGCCTTAATAGGTCACCGCTGTCTTGGTGGCATGAGGGGGACTTGCACAATATTAGGCAGGTGGATTTAATGCTACGGCTGATCAGTATATAGGGATTATAGAAATAACAGTGGCATTTTCAGTACTTATTATCTTCTTAACTGCAAACATGATAACAAGTTAAATGTTTTTTGTGCTGTAACTGGAGACGTGTCGCTTACTGGTCTATGGGTCGGTAACTCATCTGAAACTGGTAACATTTTTCCGTCGAGTGTCAAATGAAAACTGTCTCTGAAAAACAGGAAAATCGCCTCATATGTTGACATTTATCTTAGCTGTCTCACAGACAATTACAATGTTACAGTTAATTTATAGTCAGTTTGGGGGATAACCGCAATTCTTTTGAATGGCAGATTCTTAATCACTGTTGCTTAATCTAAGCTTTAAGGGAGCTTCTCATGACTGGCTGTCTTTCACAGACTATTTCAAAATTAGACGTTGTTAATTAGATCCGACCCGGGTCATTCTGTTTTCTAACTTGGGAGAGCATAATCCCAGTGACGTGTCAGTCTGCTGTAATGCTTCAGATTTATCACTAAGCTTGGTAAGTGGAGATAGTGAACATAATATTGCATCATGTAAATTTTTTTCTTTTATTGAACTGCTTTCTTGACAAACTGAGATACTGGTTAATACTGGACAAGTTAATTTTAAAAAAAAAAACCTTATAAAGTAATGGTCATAATAACAATTTATCACCATTTATACAGGTACATAGGCAGTCTGTAGCTTTTACATATTGTACTCTCCTGTGAGACACACACACATGGGTGTGGGCAAAGCTCGGGGTCAGTTTAACTGTCTCCTGTCTGTGTTTCCATTATGTTACCTGAAATGTTATGGGACTTTTTGTCTGTTTCATTTAGAGATGTACTGGCCATCTGGCAAATCAGGTATTTCCAGGTGGGCCAATGGGTTTTGGGCGGGAAAACGTTTTTTTGGGGAGCAAAAGTCCAGGGCCAATTTTCAATCCTAATACCGCCCTTCATTTAAAAAAACACTCCTGTGTATGTGAATAAAGAAATGATTCTTTATTTGCACAACTACATTGGAATGCTTCTTTTCATACCTCCCATCTTACTCTCCTACTTTCCACACACATGATCTACCATTTATCAAGGACTCCTGGAGCATTTTGCGATGTGGAAATGGTGAGGCAATAACCTACTGATCACAGAGTCCTGCCCTGATGAGCCACTCACCACCCCCACACCTTGTTGAGCTACCCTGAGTGTTCTTCAGGAGTGGACTGTGTACTTTCACCTAATTCGGACGGCACTGAGGACTCACGTGTGGTTTTGTGGACACCATGACCCTGACGACCCACCCCCCTAATCCGCAGGCATGGCCAGCCCAACCCAGAAGCTGGACGAGTTCGAGCTGAGGAAGACGGAGGCGCGGGCCGTGACCGGCGTGCTGGCCTC
The DNA here is from genome assembly GCA_026774425.1 of Petrocephalus zakoni. Classification (NCBI taxonomy): domain Eukaryota; kingdom Metazoa; phylum Chordata; class Actinopteri; order Osteoglossiformes; family Mormyridae; genus Petrocephalus; species Petrocephalus zakoni. The sequence goes on from JAODKN010000001.1 coordinate 27,547,071, forward strand.
GCACCCCAACAGCACGGACGTGCACATTGCCATCACCTTCCACAGCCAGGAGCTCCTCAGCGACACCAGCCTGGAGCTCAACTCGGGCCGCTGCTACGGCCTCATTGGCCTCAACGGCACAGGTGAAATGCGTCGTTTCCCGAGAGACGGCGGGAAGGAGCGGCTGGCATTTGGGGCCTCGCCCACATGGTCGCCCCGTGACTGTCCTCTGGTTTGCCTGGCAGGCACGGGAATGGCAATTCTGGGAGGTGATGCATTTGGAAAAGCCGCCAGATGTCACAGCGACAGCTGATGACTCTATAAAACATAATAAATGTATTAAAAACCAAAAAGCCGCTGGGGTACAAATACACAGGCCCACCATGTTTCCTCATCATCGCTGCCTGCAATAATAAAATATAAACCACAAAATTTTGTTTGTAATTTGTCAGTGCTAGCTAGGCCAGTATTACTGCTATGTAATTTAATGTGGCAATAAATTAGGTTTATAGGTTTGTTGTTGCCACCATCCGTATTAAGGATGAAACATGATTTTGTGCGTGTGTGTGTGGGTTGTAACAAAGGGTGCTTTTCCATCACACCAGATATCGTACTTTTGCTACGCTACATTCCCGTTTTATTTACTTCCAGTCCAGTACCAGTACTAAAAGTACTACTAAAAGTTCCATTACTGAAAGAGTCAAAGCAACTGGGGTACTTTTTTGGTACTTCAGTACTTTAGGGTGGAACTTGCAGATGTGCTCATTGTTGATTTTTTGTGCAAATAGCCTGACTCTAAACACAATACAACTTTCGTCAAGTACCAAAAGTGCATTACCTGGTGCGGTGGAAAAGCGCCCAAACTGATTAAATTATGAACATGGCAGTTAACATTAAGAATTAAGAATTAAGGATTAAGTATTTAGAGAAAGAGGCTCCTTTACCAAACTGAAAGGCTTCATCTAAAATGCTATCTTCTGGCAGGGAAGTCCATGCTGCTGTCGGTCATCAGCCACCGTGAGCCGCCCATCCTGGAGCACATCGACATCTTCCACATGACTCACGAGATGCCTCCCAGCCAGAAGACAGCGTTACCGTGCGTCATGGAGGTGGACCAGGAGACGATCCTGTTGGAGACAGAGGTAGAGCGCCTGGACCACGAGGACTGTGAGTGTCTGCTGGGTGACCCAGCTCTTAGGACGACATTAGCACAGGATGAGGTGTCTCATGAAGATATACGATCTCATAGCTAAAACATCCAGTGGTTCTCAAACCACTTCTCCTGGTCAGGGATGTCATGGTGTCCCAGCGATAAATCAGATACCTTAAAAACATTCAAACCTTTTAGAGTTCATAATTTGGCACAAATGCAGCATTGTTGTTTCTCAGCAATGTTAATCTCTGTGCCCGCCGTTGGTGCATCAGCGTAAGCAGCTGAGGCTCTATAGCTGAGTGTGAGATCCCCCCACCTTCTCTTTCTGCCCCCTCCAGCCCAGTGCGAGAAGCTGATGGAGCTCTACGAGCGCCTGGAGGAGCTGGACGCCCACAAGGCCGAGGTGCGAGCCTCCCGGATCCAGCACGGCCTGGGCTTCACCCCCGCCATGCAGCACAAGAAGCTGAAGGACTTCAGTGGCGGCTGGCGCATGTGCGCCGCTCTGGCCCGGTGAGAGAGCCTTGCTTTGGCGGGGGGTCCTACCACCAGGCTTCAGGGGTTAAGTAAGTTCATCCAACAATTTCATCTGTTATTAAAGTGCCCTGCTTGAATAGTAAGCTGGGGTAGCCCAATTGCTAGTGAGCCAAAGGGCCTGGGTGCGAGCATCAGGTTGACCAAATTCATAGAGTAGTGTGTGGCTCAGCATGTTAGGACACTGTGCCTATAAATAGAAAGTTGTTGGTTCAGCTCCCAGGGTTGGCAGAGTAATTTCACCATTCGGCTCTTGAGCACGACCCTTAACCTTGATTGTTCCAGGTACCAGTTGACCCTGCTTTCTCAATTGTATGTCACTTTGGAAGTTTCATGTAGATCCCTCAGGCTGTAGGTGACTGCAAGCTCCTTCCACCTCCTTTCCAGGGCGCTGTTCATCAAACCCTTCATTCTGCTTCTGGATGAGCCAACCAACCACCTGGACCTGGAGGCCTGCGTGTGGCTGGAGGAGGAGCTGAGAACATTCCTCTGCCTCTTTGCACACAGGAATCTTTCAGATGCCAGCGCTATCCATACAGGTCCCTACAGCTATAAAGACTGGGGCAGAGGTGGTCAGACTTTTCCATCTAACAGCTGGAAAAGCTAAACACTCTCTCTCTGCCTTTTGTGAAATAAAATAGTTTGGCATGCTGCATTTAAATCTGTGTGCTCTACACAGTTTTATTAGTTCGTTTTTACTTTTATTGCATTCAATTTTCACATTTGACTTTACAGTAAGGCTCCCTTTGCCCCTTTGTCCCTTTTGTCAAAGGGTAGTAACTCATTAATAAAACAAAATGTTATAACTTGTTTATAATTGTCTATTAATGATTTACAAAGTGCTACAACCTAATTAATAATCTGATTATAAAGTATTCACAAACCCTTATTGTAAACTTATTGTAAAGTGGCATCCAATTTTCATTTCAAATTTAATTTTAGTTAGTTTTACAGTGGTGTTTATTTGTTTATATTTCAAAGATACAGAGTAAAATAGTAAAATAGGCAAAATATGTTCCAGGTATTACTAAAAGTTAAACAAAGACAAACAGTTCATTACATTAGATACATATTATTTAAAAATAGCAAAGGAAAGTCTTTGACATTTGTTTTTATTTTTAGTTTCAGAAGCAATATTTCTAATTTTCGTTTAGTTTTGTTGTTCCTTTTCAATTTTATTTTCATACCGTGTTTCAGTTTATGAAAATGTTTTGTTGTTGTCTTAGTATCTGTTTCTGTAATAACCCAGGCTCTTAGATTCTTGAATATTTGGTCTTGAGAGACTGATCTGAAGCAGGTGCCCCCCAATTCTGATCCCCCATTCTCAGGACTTCCTGAATGGCGTGTGCACCAACATCATCCTCCTGCACCAGAGGAAGCTGAAGTACTTCACGGTACAGTAGACACCAGAGGCTGGCTTTAAAATCAAGATCAAAATGGACTTTCCTGATCCCAGAGGGACTTTCTGGTGCATACTGCAATGAGAACGTACTGTAGTGCACAGATGAACATACATATATAAACACAAAGTGCTGAGACAGTACATACAATGCAAACTAGTAGACAGTACACAAATCGGATCCTGAATAATAGTATAATGTAGGATTACGGAAATAAATACATATTTAAAGATAATAATAATAATAGTACTTTGGTGTGGCTGGTTTCTGGAATGGTAGGCTGGCTGCATGATGTGGACTTGGGGGGTTATAAGCAGGTAATTCTTTAGGACATAAAACCATAAAGCATGAATCTTTAATGGCCTTACTTGTCTTGTAGGCATGTGGTTCAGATGTGGTTAAAAACAGATGGGGCGGTAATGGTTACTTTAGGAGTACGGTCGAGGCCACAGGATTCTATTAATAGGACTTTAATTGCTTCAATTTTTACTGCAGGGTAACTATGGCCAATACGTGAAGACCAGGGCAGAACTGGAAGAGAATCAGATGAAAAGGTACAACTGGGACCTGGACCAGATTGCCCACATGAAGGTGAACACCGCCACCTGCTGGACGGTAGTAGGAATTGAAAGTTCTATTCGTATCGTAACTGAGCGTGTCGCTGGCTGTAGAACTACATTGCACGGTTCGGGCATGGCTCTGCCAAGCTGGCCAGGCAGGCACAGAGCAAAGAGAAGACCTTGCAGAAGATGGTGGCGTCGGGCCTGACGGAACGCATAGTGAATGACAAGGTAAATGTCGGTCAGCAGTTACACTCCTTAACGGGGTATGAATACGACCTGATTAGAGAACCCTGTGATCTGAGGCTTTGTGAATACCAGATAGATGTGTAATTATATTAATAAATCATAATCCTTCCCATTCATAATTATTAAGTTGCTCAGCCAGTCCATTTTCAAAGTGCCTGTGGGACTCCAGAAACCTGAATGGCTACAATGAGATACTTAATTACCTTGTCTCCCGCAGACCCTGTCATTTTATTTTCCTCCCTGTGGGAAGATCCCACCTCCAGTTATCATGGCGCAGAACGTCAGCTTCCGATACTCAGCCGACATGGTAAGTTCGCCTGCTGTGGTTTCATGTAGGTACTGGCAGGTACACGTTCAAAGCGGGCCCAGGTTAGATTTAGCGTCAGATTAATAAGAATATTTAATTATTGTTACCAAATAAAGACACTGAATTTCAAGGCGTTATTTCAATTGGGTTTTGATATACGGTTATTGGAGTACTCCCTGACCTGATGAGTGTCGATCCAACTTTCATTTCCACAGCAATGACTGTGCAATTTTACTACAAATAACTTTGTTATTCAAGCTCTATTTTGGTACGTAGTTTAGTGGGGGGTTTTGTTGGTCTTCTATGAAGAAAACTGATGATGAAATTAACCAGTATTTTAGCTGAAGAATGCATTAAAAACAACGCATTTAAAAGGGTCATTTTGAAAGCTGCTTCCTGTTTTAAGGTGATCTCGCTTGGATGGCTGCTTTGACTGTGATATGGCTCTTTTTTATTTCATCCATACGTATACAGATGCAGTCGCTTGATTTCGTCGTTTCCTTGATGGGGCCATGGCTGGTCCCTGACAGGTCCCTGCTGGGATCTGGATGGGACCTTGACTGTAATGCGATCCCCCTAATGTGATGTCATGAACAAGGGAGCCGGCATGATCCGCCCCTAAACCTTTTCTGTGTATAACACTTGCAGTGATTTACCTATCCACCAGGAGGAGCAGTG
>JAODKN010000001.1:27555020-27572630 GCA_026774425.1 Petrocephalus zakoni
GATTATTATCTTGTATGATTTAAGCGAAGTTCTGAGAATACCCCCCCACCCCCCCCCCCACCCCCACCCCCACCAAGTGTAGACCAGTAGATCACAGGTAGTACAGGTAGATCAATTGACATTCAAAATTTTTTTCTCTAGATGTTAGCCTATCATCCATCCTCCCTTTGGCAGTCGTCACTTGATTGACACAATGAGCAGCCAGTCTGCTGTTGCATAAAACTTTGTTAAATCAGGTTACCATAACAACTACTTACAGTGTAGATCCCATCTATTCTAATGTATCTTGAAGATCACACAGGCCACCAGGCAGAAAATGCGAATGTATTGTGGGCACCTAGTTGGTGGAATGAACTCCCGCTAGATGTCCGAACAATTTCACTGAGTCATTGAGTGTCTTCAAAGTACGACTAAAAACCTACCTCTTTCAGAAATACCTGGATTAGAACTACTGATATTATACTCTGAACCTTTCTTTATAAAAATGAATAAATAAAACTTTTGTATTTATTTTTAATTGTATTTCATTATATATATTTTATTATTATTATTATTATTATTTTCCCTTTCCCAACAGATGGTATTCATAGCCTTGGTTTTATTGAGCCAGTATCAGGAAAAATTCATTATGGAGTCTTCAATCAGTTTTTTTAAGGGCGTCTGCCAAATGCTGTAAATGTAAATTTCAATGTAAATGTGTGGGCACCCCTGCCCTAGAAGTTCCAGTGAGCTGGGTTTGGACTTTGGCCCTATGAACCAAATATGTGCACTTGTTTGAAACAGCTAGAACATGTGTAACTTTTTCCTGTTGCTTAGTCCAATCAATAACCAAACCAGACCAAACACAAATCACTACCTGTGTGACTATCTAGAATGATCAATTTCTCTTTTCAGCACAAAATTTACACAGGTATTAGGGGGAGGAGATGACGAGCTGACCACACCTGCTTCAGCATAAGAAAGGGAAGGTTTGTTTCGGAATCAGCGTATTTGTTTCTCCTGGGTTTGGGTGCGCCGTGCATTCCCACCTCTTCATCACGCCATCCCGAGCCATGTCTTACCAGCTGTCCGCGAACGGCCCCGTCGCTGCGGGCGTGTGCAGCCTCCACGGCAGCGCCTTGATAATCTTCTGTGACCAATGTCGGGAGCTGCTCTGCGAGGACTGCCTGAGCAGCGAAGCGCACAGGAACCACGTCTTAGTGCGCTTACGGGACGCCTGCGAGAAGCAGATCGTAAGTGCACCGCTTTACCCCTATATAATTAATAACTGACTTCTCACAAATGCGGTGTCGTACTAAAATTTTAATCGCCGTCAACAAGAAACAATACTACTATATTACATTATTTCAGTTTATATAGGCATGTTTGGCTGCTCTTTGTCGCATTAATTGTAACTGCGACCAGCCGTACCATGAAAGTCGCTTATTTACTGATTCAGATCTTTGTATCCTAATTGATTTATAGACGTGACATCTCTCGCGGTTTCAAATAATTAGAGTTTCGGTTAAATTGCAGGAATGCGGAAAACGGAGGTCGTGGCTCTGATCGTTCTGTCTCTGTGTCCTAGGACGAGGTCACAAAGCAGCACAGTATGCTGGCGCTCCGGTATAAAAGGACGAATGACGCTATCGCACTTATAACGAAAACGAAGGCGGAACTTGAGGTAATCAGATGATCTCAAGTAGTTTGTGTGGACGTATTTTATCATACAACGCAAGTAGAACTTGGAAATTATTTGCCAGTTATGGTATTGCATTAGCTTAGGCAAAGGCTCATAATGACTGCCTTTTAAAATGATCTAAACCAAAATGCATAGTGCATGAGAAGGTACTCCCTTACAAAATGAGTGAAACCATGGGCTTAGATTTAGGTATGCCTGCCATAGTGTTTGGGGGAGGGGCTGATTTGGTTTCTGTCAATGAAACCAAACCTTGATTGAGGTCTGTAATGTTATTGATGACACTGGGGCACAGCATTATCAAGATTTTCACATGATGACTGTGTATTTTAATCATGGGCAGGAGAGCTGTGATAAGGCCACAAAGACTGTGGAGAAACTGTATGAGGAACTCGAGGAGCTAATAACGAAGAACAAGCAGCAGGCAAAGCTCCTGATCCAGGGGGTGAAAGAGACCAGGGGAATGGGCCTGGACAGGTTAGCCCAGGAAGTCAGGCTGTCCAACGAGAGGGTTGCTGACATCGGCAGAGACGTGGCTCTGCTTCGACAGAACCAGGAAGGCAACAGTGTGTCCACGTTATTGGTAAAACTGCTAGCTGCTATACCTATACACCTAGGCTTCACTGTGTCCAACCGCCAGTCCTATCATCTAAAGAGAATACAGGTGTGATTAGGAGCAGCCATAACAACCAATACAGGGTTATGGGGGTGACTAACAACTGGGAATGGGAATTTGTCAGGCACTCTCTGTTGTGGTTTTGACCTAAGTTGACCTAAGAGAAAGGTTCAGCATATCCATGAACCTTGGATATTTTTTAAAATGCAGAACAAAAATATGTATCCCAAAAGAAATTTTTTAAAGTACTGTATGTGATGTTACTGTATGTTGTTTGTCTGCAGACTTCTCACCTTGTTTTGTTCTTGTGTCACAGGAAGTCAAAGCACTATGTAGTAGGTATGTGCTAAGTTCTTCTTGGTTTGTCTGAAAATTCCCTAAATATACAAGTGTGTTCAGTTCCATAAGGACCACCACCCCCCAGGGATTGTGACCTTAGTTTGAACTCCTGGTAAGAACCAGACAGATCAGATTGTGGCAGTGGACACTGACATTGGGTATGTGGAATGTTACCCTGGGAGGGATGATAACCTTATGTAACCGAAAACTCATCTTCTATGCATATTGTGGGCATAGTTGGATAAGAACAGGCACTTCCAAACCTAAGGCAGTATCAGGGAGGAGAGTATCCTTGGTGAAAGTATTTGAGTAATGTGTTCACAACTGCTGGCTAGTAGGAACATTAGGTCGACGGGCTGCATTAGACTGCATCAGCCTGCTTCCCGAACTACCCATACATGAGGCAATTCATGAACATGGCATCAAGGGATCTGGTCACCTGCCACTAGGCAGAAGCCCCATGGAAGAACCAGGAAGAATTACTCTCCATCTCCCAGCTGGCTGGAGTACATCTGATGTGATTAGAATTCTGCCACTGTGACTCTCACCTGGTTTCTGAATTCCTGTTAATTCCACAGTATTCAAGCTGTGGAAGATTTCTACAAGAGGTTTCAGAAGGAAACGCTTGAGGACACCACAACTAACAGGCTAAAAGCACTGGGGGAATCTATAGAGAAAATTCTCCTCAAGAACCAGAAGCTACTGCCCCGACCCTGGGAATGTAAGATCAGCTCCTGTGTTTTGCTCCTATAACTTTCATTCTTTTCTTAACATTTGATAGAGACAGTCACAAGTGCTTTACTTTAATTTGTAGTGTCCTATAAACTGCAGTACAAGTTGGTATGTTCCCAATTTGTTTATACATACAACTTTCCAGCATTTCTGCAAGCAGATAGTCAATATAAAGTACATTCACTATGTGGCCAAAAGTATGTAGGCACACTTGTCTAAAATTTTATTCCAAAACCTAGGGTGTTGATTCATTCAGACCCACTGCCACAGGTGTATGAAATAAAGCACCCAGCCATGCAGTCAGGTTTACAAAGATTTGTGAAAGAATGGGTCATTCTGAAGAGCTCTATGAATTTAAGCGTGGGACTGTCATAGGATGCCGCCTTTGCAATGAGTCATTAAACACCTATGGGATGAAATTAGAACAAAGATTGTGAGCCAGGCCTTCACGTCGAACATCAGTGGCTAATCTTACAAATTCTGGATGAATGGGCAAAAATTCCCATATATACTTCAAAATCTTGTGGAAAGTCTTCCCAGAAGAGTGGCAGCTGATATAGCTGCTAAGGGCAGAACAACTCCATATTGATGCCTATGGATTTAGTTCCTGTGTGTGTAATAGACAGGTGTCCCAGCAATTTTGTCCATATAGTGTATGATGTTAGGCACCTTTTGTTGCAATAATATGATCTGCTTTCCTGAGATTTTGGACCATTGCCGGTGGAATTTGCTGCTATTCAGGTTGGTTATCAGGTCCCTTTCTGTGAGCTTGTGTGGTCAAAAATTTCAGCTCTTTCCCCCATATGTTTTGTCCTTCCATTACTCCACTTACAGTTGACCAGGACAGCTCTAGCAGGGCAGGAATGAGGCAAACTGACTTGCTGGAAAGATAGTCCTGTTGTTTTTTGTTAGAGGATTATATAGCTGTATGCTTATTTATTCACCTTTGTCTGCAATGGGTGTGGCTAATTAGCAGTTTCCTCTAACAGGGGTGTCCACATACCTTTAGCCATGTAGAGTATTACAAAAAACAAGAACTCGATAGACACTGTTGAATAAGCAGTGTATTGAATGAGCCATCCTGTAAGCTTGGGGTAACTCTGTGTCATTCGTTCTTTGAAGTTGCAGAGAACCTGACTTTTGATGAGAAGACGGCTGACAGCAATTTATCGATGTCAGAAGATAAAACCCAGGTCAGCTGTAAGCTTCTAAGCAAAGGAGCAGATGCCTTTGCTAACATCCTGGCAGCCCAGTCCTTCACAAATGGCTGTCACTACTGGGAGGTGGAGGTGAAAGGGGCGAAGAGCTGGATTGTGGGACTGGTGGAGCAAGGCTCGGGGGAGAAGAATAAGAGGCGTGGGCTTGGTGAAGATTGTCTGTCCTGGGCACTGCAGCTGGATGGCGACAGCCTGCTGGCCTTGCATAATGACGAAGTCGTAAGCCTTAAATTTGAGTCCAAATTTGAGCGCCTGGGTGTCTTCCTTAACTATGACAAGGGACAACTGCAGTTCTACAATGTGATTAACGGACAGCCTTTGCATATCTTCTACAAAAGGTTTAAGAATTCAGTCCACCCTGCATTCAGCATTGGCCATGAAAAGAATCCAGAATCGCATATAGAATCACAGCTTGTTCTCTGTCAGCTTGTGCCTCAGTACCGGGAGACAGTGCTGTACAATGCCTATGAATCCTGTGCATGAAGTGGTTATTGGACTGAACATTTGGACTGAACTTTTTTGACCTGAGACATCAGAGCCCTCCAGCCTACAGCTAATTAGCATTATAGTAGCCATCCTCTGATTGATGTGCATTGTATTAACAAATTATTCATAGTATTTCTTAATTTGATTTCCTTCAGATTCACCAATTTTGCATCTGGTGAATTTTATTTTTCATAATTTTAATTCTTAATGAGATGTAATTACAATTACACTTGATTTTTTTTTTACTAGAATTTTGGTAGAGGTGTATTAAGATTATCAGAATTTCTCATTAAGAAATGTCGACGGAGTCTTTAAAATAAATGAAGCTAAGGCATTTAAGATAATCGTATTGGAAATTGAATGATTTATAAGTTATGGTATTACAAAGATATAATGTGGCAAATAAAGGCTTTTGTCTTAAACCAGTTGCCATTACTCCAAATGTGCTTCGTCTACACTTCAGCTTAGGCTGCCCGAAGTACCAGCTCGCCAACTTAGATGCTCCACAATCAGGCTCTAATCACCCAGCATCACTCCCTGGCAGGCTCTTTGTCTGAAGATTATATATTTTATATAGACGAGATGTGTAGTCTTGGAGATGTATAGTATAGGGAATACTGACCGACTGTGGGAACGATGTAATGGTAATGGTGATGCTGAGGCTTTATGCTACATGCATTATTTGTTGGAAAGTCACAGAACATGATCTAGCACTAGATGTGGGCTTGGCTGGTAAGGTGAAATCGGCACACAGTAATGCTTCAGCACTGTGGCCTCTGCTTCATTTCCCTGCCTATCATTTCCTCCTTGCTTGTCTGGGAATCCCCAAACCATTTGGAATAAGCTGGAATTTTCCAGAGAAGTCAGTATACCATGAGGGCAAGCTTTTAGGCGGTGCCAGTGTCTGACCGTGGGGGGAATGTTACAACTAAAGACCTGCATGTATGCATATTTTAAAACCTCCTTTAATAAGTTAACTGATTTACACATAAAATACCAATTTGTGCATTTCATGATCCATAAAATGACAACCTGAAGCTGGCCACAGTTCCATCAGCCTACCTTACCACAAGTGTTAAGTACACACAAGAGTATTTAACTGGGACAACAGTGTCACTCCCAGGGTCGGGGGTTTGAGCCCTACCCCTGTGTGTGAAGTTCACATGTTCCATGTCAGTTTTTCTGAACCCTGTTCTTGGAAACCCCACTGACACGCCACCTTTTTGCTCCCTCCCAGTTCCCTGCCAAATGGTTCTAATTTTTTGCATTATGTCTTTACATCTTTGGAGACTGTTTGAGGGTGCCTGAAGACTGGGTGATTAAAGGACAGGCTCCAGCCCCAGCCATGACTAGGATCAGAAGTTGGAAGGGTAGCATTCTTGACTCGCAGCCTGGTAATTAACAAACCATATTCAAGTGATCACATCATGATCATGAGCCCGGTAGAAAGCTATCCTTAATTAGCCTAATTCAGTGTTTCTCAGCCCAGTCCTTTTAGACCCCCAGTCCTCCACCATAGACCTCCCAGCTCACACCACCATGGACATTGTTAGTCTGGGAGTTCCCAAGAACTCGTTTGAGAAACATTGGCTTAATACAATAATGATTACAGGTAACGCTGTGGCCCTACACCTTCAGTTTGCCGTTTGAGTTTCCTATTCCAAATTCCTCCTGTGCTCTTAACGCATGCAATTAGGTATATTGGTGTCTGTTAATTTCCCTTAGTGTGGGTACTGTGATCCTGGATGTTCAAATGCCCTGTGCTGTTCACACACACACACACACACACACACACACCTGAACTCTGTAAAGGAATAGAATTATCTATTCAATACCAACTGCATTTCAAAAATCATTTTATTCATTGAGAATTGTCACTGCAGAATGTATTACACATTTATAACAATCTGGTACAGTTTAAAAAAAATGTACCTGGTTGTTAATACGTTTAATATGTTTTTGTATGTATATACAAAAATATACTATATTACATTTGAGCTAGGAAAACAGGCATATATAACCATACATTCTGGTTAAAAGTTGCAGGATGCATTTTAGACAGCGGTAGTCATCCACAAACGGCAAAGGGAAAGACTTGCATTACAGCTGGATTATCTGTAGTAATGGATGAACACATGAATTGTACTGAAGATACTTTTGGTGAGCATATAGCTAGCTCGCATCATGGCTTTTCTGCATTTTACAAAAACAAAAAAAACTGGATGAACAATACTTCCTTTCTTGAACAAGACAGAGAATGATAAAAAAAAAAAAACAACATGACAACTTCTTGACAATTTGAGCTTCTGGTCAAATCTGCACGTTTATCTTGAAGAACATGAGGTACTTCATACAACACTTATGCCCGGATGATGACTTCACCATACAATGATTTTCTCACCTGGTTTTTGCCTAATAAATGAGAAAACATCCAGAAGGGGAGAAATTTCTTTTCCTGATGGTATTATAAATCCACACAGAACTTCAAATTAAAGAGCAAACCTCCGTAACTCTCCTCAGTTGGAACCTCAATAACATTCTTGCAACACAACTTAAAAACATCGTGCAGTTAGAGGCCACCACCCTCCCAGCGCTCGGTTGGCAATGCCTGTGCGGCTCACGCCCACTGCAGTTGAAACTTCCCTCTGCTGCGTTACACATTTACCAGTTGTGCTTCATCCATCCAACCATCTCAGTGGGCGGCCTGAGGCCAAACACCAGACGGCATCGTTTATGAGACGGACTGGCTTCTGTTCCAGAGTTGTGCTTTATTCCGGGGTTTATTTGCAGTTACGCAGTTTACAACAAAAAAGTAACTTGTGGCTCTTTGTGATGCCTGCTTCTACATCGCCTGCTCTATCGGACCACACAATGCTCGGTTTTGCTTAATCACATAAAACCGTCAATAAACTAAAGTATCCAAATTAAATCAATTAAATTTGAGAATCTTAAAAGTTAGAGCCTACAATTAAAGCTACTATAATTCTTCTGATATTAATTATGTAAACTGAGCTAACAGATTTTACCCTTAGGCTTTAAAGCCATTTACTGTTTTGCAGATGTAGGTTTATCAACGAACAGCATTTACCACCAGCAAAAAATATATAAGATTTGTTATTCTAGCCTGGGGAGAGAGCAGACGTGAGTATGGACTGCTTATTGCGAAGGAGCACACAAACAAGGCTGTATTTGCAGGAGTGCACTACTCGGGAGATCTTTGCTGTGGCCAGCGAATCTGCTGCATACACAGCTCACCACCCATGGGAGGTCAATGGAGAGGCAACCCCCACCCCACCCCACCCCAGGCCCCTTCACGATGGGACGTCAGCATCACCTTCGTCGTCAGAGACCTGATCGGGCGCGATTGCCCGAGTGTGACTGGCGCGGATGCTGGCTATGTGCGGACAGGATGAGATGAAGTTGGCGATGCCCTGCAGGCTCACGCCCGTCCCGTCCAGGTTCACCTGGCTAAGGCGCATCTGACGCAGGAACTTCAAGCCTTAAGTGGAGAAACAGAAAACAAACCACAAGCATATTCCACCACTCCTTGCGTGGGACAGCAAAGCAACATAATTTGGAAAGCTGGGTCCTAGGTGTAACTGGGGTTAAGGGCTTTGTTCATGGATCCAATACAGGTCCCTGTACGAAGGTGAGAGCAAGTTTGGGGGTCAGAGCACAGGGTTAGTCAACCAGCAGCACCCCTGAAGCAGTTGGGGTTGGGGACCTTGATCAGGGGGCCAACAGTGATATGATTATTCTACAAACTCAAGGATTCAAACTACCAACCTTCTGAACGCTGGCACAGATCCCAAACCCGCCATGCTACACAGCAGTCCATAAACACGAGTGCAGGCACCGGAAAGCTTTAATATTGCAATAAATTAAAAAGGCAGAGGCATGCTGATAGATGGGGCTCAGGTGCAGCACTGGCAGCTAGCATACTGACCATGATCGGTGATGCGCGTGCGACTCAGATTGAGCTTGACCAGCTGGGGGCAGCGCAGCAGGCCCCGTCGTACCACTGTGTCACCCACCTGCGTGCTGGCCAGGCCCAGCACCTGCAAAGCAAGCACCCCCCCCCACAAACACACACAGACAGACACACACAAACACACACACACACACACACACACACACACACAGACAGACATATATATTAGAAAGCATGGTGATGAAAAACAGGCAGGCTAATCTGGATACAGAATCTGACATCCTCAACTATCGCCGAAACTCATGAACATAGATCTGACAAAAGGGGTGTGGCTCGACTGTCCACAAAATCACCTGCATATGACACATTAAGAAATAGCTACATTAGAATAGGGAAAAGGCGGTGGGGTAAAACTACATACCAATGACATGAGCATTCATCCACACAGTATTATTTACAACCATCTGATGTCACAGGCCCTTAGCAATGTAGGTCCTCCAATAAACTGTGTAACTGGTGGGTCGTGGGTTGAAAGACCATCAGTGGCTCACAGAGAGTGTAGAAAACTTATAACATTTAACCTCTACATTGCTTTGAATAAAATTATTTCTTTCATTTAAATTTCAATTCCTTATTAAGTAAAATTTTTAAATAAATATGTACCCCATGCCTTTTTGAGACTTTAAATAACAATAAAAAATAACCTTGTATACTTTTGGGGTGCTAATGGTACCAAGTAACATGAATGATGATTTATACATAAGCAATATACATACATATGCATGACATACATAACTGACTTGTTATTCCAAGCCCGACAGTGTTTTCATAACCAAAAGTAGCAAAAAAAAGTTGAACTTTAAAAAATATGCAAAAATTACATTTGACAAAGCAACGAAAATGCATTTTCTGACAAATGAATTTGGTTCATGGTTCATGACCAAGGAAAAATTCAAGGCCTGAGGTTAAACCACATGAGAAGCACGACAGTGACACACAACCGCCCCAACCAGCCCTGCTACAGAACCTCAGACATGCAGCAGGGGGCGTCGCACCAGCTAAGGGACAGGTGGCCATACCTGCAGATGGGGCAGGCAGGTCACACAGGCGGCCACACCCCTGCTGGTGACGGCGGTGCGGTCCAGGCACAGCTCCTGCAGTTCCAGCAGGCCACACAGGGCTGGGAGACCCTCATCTGTCACCAGGGTATTACTGAGAGAGAGCTTCTTTAACCTAAGGGTCACCAGGAGACCATCTCAATATACACGTTGAGGTAGGGACAACCTGCCAGCTCCATTCAGAGATCCACCATTAACTTACATTTCTCCTGCAAGGGCTTATGGGTATCAGTTAAATTCTATACCAGTGTTTCTCCTTCCTGTTCCTGGAGTGCCACCTGCCAGAATGTTTTTCGGTCAAACCCGCACGGCTTACAACCTACCATCGTCATTATTAGGCCATTAATGAACACCTGATGCTAATTAAGGTCAGGCTGGGGTAAAAACTTCCTGGTAGGCGGTACCCCAGAGCAGGATTGAGAAACACCGTTCTATACCATTTACTCTCATATTTCCCAACATGGTTCTGCGTCGCTGAAAAAGCAGTTTATTTCTTTAGCAGGCACTTCTGCCCAAAGCGGAGTACAGGTGAGGAAGGGGATGCATTACAAGTGTACAGCAATCAAGAAGCCAGATAAGGGCAGGTTCCGCTAGGCTGAGCTTCCAGCAGGGGACCAGAGACAGGTGTGGGGTAGAGAACGTAGAGAACAGGACTATACCAAACACAGCTTAAAACCTCATGTCTGTAATCAGAAATGCTATAGATCCTAAAAGCAGGGAGGTTGTGAACATTACAATAAGCACTGCTGGTTAGGCAGAGGCCAAAGGCCTGACCTGGTCATGCAGGCCAAGTGGGCAGCGCCCTGGTCCGTGACGTGCGTGTAATCGGTCAGGTCCAGCTCCACAAGCAGCACCAGCTGGGACAGGGAAGCCAGGCCACTGTCCGTCACCGAGTGGCGGCCGGGCAGCGTCAGCTGGCTCAGCCGGAGGCCTGCAGTCACCGGGGTCACACAAAACACAGAGCTCACAGCCATCGCGGGCTGAACTTGAGGTGATCCATTCAGCAGAGTACAATAACAGATCATGTTTGTACATGTTTGGCGCCAAGCACTTTTTGCACTTTGTGACTTGACTCATTTTTAATTTTCACATGAAGTAATGTTGCATTGTACTGTAATGTCCTTGTGTTCTATCTGGTATGCTTTTATGTTGTATATATGACAGATTGTTTGCATTTTTAAACACCTGGCTGCATCTAGAATTTCCCCTACGGGGATAATAAATTTGACTTGACATGTCTATACATCAAAACAGCTGTGGTGAGGAGTAATGATGATGTACTCTGGCACACGTGCTAAGAGCAGTTTAATTGCTCTTTTAGCCACTCACAGCCCTGTACTGCCACACTACATACACACAGACTTCCAGCAAGAACTGCAGTATCCATCCACCTATCCACACATTTCCAGTACCTGCTTGTCCTATGCAGGATCCCTGTGGCCCAGACCCTATCCTGGACGATACAGGCAAAAGGCGGAGAATAACCCAGGATGGGGCACTAACCCATCACCAGGCACTAACACATATACACCGTTCACACTTATGAACAACTTCGGGACTCCAATTCACCTCAGCATGTTTCTGAGGGGGGGGGGGGGGGAAGCCCACAGTGACACGGGGAGAACATGCAAACTCCACACACATGGAGACTTGATCCCTGGTCTCCAGAGGTGTGATGCAACTGGGTTTGCCACTGCACGACTGTGGTGCCCAGGACGACTATACAAGCATAAAAATTCAAAGGAAGAGAAAGAGGTGCTCTGTGCATCACAACTGAAAAAATAAAATATAAAAATCACTGTTCAGTGACACCAACGGACTCTCCTGCAAGTGGCTTACAGGCACCATTATTTAGAATACTTAATGCAATCAGCACTTCCCTGATCCAGAGTCAGAGCTCTAGGGGCACTGGGCTCGGTAGCAAGTCACCTGAGATGATTTGGAGAGCATGGTTGCCATTGGCGACCGGAATGCCAGCAAGACTGAGGGCAGAGAGGGTGGGATGGGTAGCCAGGCTCTCCAGCGATGCCTCAGTCACAGCGGTGCCATCCAGGTGTAGCGTCTGCAGGGTAGACAGCGCTGCCAGGGAGGACACCTCCCTCACCTGGGGGGGGGGGCGGGGGGGGGAAGGAGCATCTCAAAATCAGTCACACTTATAGGGATGGCATATGTCCTCTGTACACAGACGTGTACAAAGCTCCTCGCACACTAAATCTGAATTCTCACAATTCGGGTGGGGTGGAGGCTGGTTAGTTCTGTTCATACATGGCTTTAAGTTTACTGCTCATTATAAATACAGAGGATATGGGCAGGGTAATCACACATACACATGGCTGTATTCACATCTACGGGCATAACCCTGAGTCTGACAACCTTAACCCCTGCTCAACTCTAACCTTTAGTAACTAAACAAAATACAAGATGTTTTGCTATTTTAGTTTGATTGCATTGACAGATTTTTATACAACTGAGGTATATACTGGGAACCTGAAAGATGTGGGCTAAGACAGGGTATTGTATTATAAGAAGGAATGTTAAACGGTACTACAATAGTAGTGCAATTTAAAAAGGCATATTCCACATCGCATGTAGACACCAGGCAACACACAAATTTATTCCCGACTATGTGAATGCTTTGAATTCAAGGATTCTGAGCAACGTCAACCTGAGCTCACAAACAGAAAGGTCTATTAAATGCAAATATATAAAAAATCCGTGCTCATACTGTTCTCCCATTTGATTAATAAAAAACAGCCTGCCTCAACGCCATCAAAAAGATAACGGGTTACGACTTTAAAATCTTAGAACGTCTAAAGTCTTACAGAATCCACATTTCACTCAGTAACACCATCCTGACATGGTCAGACACGGTCAAGCCAAAGTGCTCTTCCCGCTTGTCCCCGGGTGTGGGGCAGGTGCAGGGCATTATGGGATGTGGGGGAGGGGGGGGTGATTGGGCGGCTGCGGCAGGGACACCTTGGTCTGCTTGATGCTGAGAAGCCGGAGCTGGGGGACACAGATAGGCAGCACCCCCAGGGTGGCCTCGCTGACAGACGTCTGGTTCAGGCTGAGCTGTAGGAGTGACGACGGCACCCCCCGCAGGAACGGCACCATGCCCGCGTCGCTCACTTTGGTCTGGTCCAGGGATAGTGAGGAGAGCACCTTCAGCTCTGTGGGCACACAGGGAGGGTTACGCTGATAAGGCCACAGCAGAGAGGGGTGCCAAGGGTGTCTCCTGCAGCTCAGCTGGGGGTGCTGTCATTTCATTGCCATTGTGCCCAGTACTCCCGACATGCACTCAGCCATTTATGTTGCACCGCTAGAGCATTTTGGGGGGGGGGCCTCACTGAAGGGCCCAACAGCAATATGACTGTTCTGCTGGGGACTATTCAGGGGATTCGACCTGACCACCTTCCGATCACCAGATGTTAAAATCTTACCGACGAGCTATTAAGCGCTGAGTGCCAAAATTCAATTGACCCAAATGAAGCCTCCGCCCATCCCCCCACCACCCTGGGACATACGCGAGCGGCTGACCTCCGATGTGACGTAGGCAGGAGTCCGTCAGCTTGCTGCAGGAGGAGAGGTTCAGGTGTTGCAGCTTCTGCAGGCTGGGCAGCACGGAGAGGCCTGAGTCTGCAGGGTGGAGACACAGCAGGCACCATGAGCACACTGTCCTGGCACCCCCCTTGCACACTGACGCCGGGAGTGGTACCCGTGATGAGGGGCGAGCTGACAAGGCTCAGGTGCTTCAGGGCCACGAAGGCCCGCAGCTGGCGAAGCAGCTCGTTGGTGGAGTACGGGTAGCAGTTGAGGACAAACTTCTGCAGCGGGCAGCCAAAGAAGAGCTCCAGGGTACGAGGCCGCAGGAGCCTCTCGCGGGCCATGTGGGTGAGCAGCAGCTCGGCCAGCTCCGGGGTGAGGCACGCCAGGCTGCTGCTGTACTGCATGCTGGGGGCTGTGACGGGAGCAGAGGTCAGCTGTCAAAAGGGGGCGCCAATGCGCTCACAGCACACGACAGGAGCGCCGGACAGACACATCAGGAGTGTGTTACATACAGCGGCGGAGAAGAATCTGACGTAGGGTGAAACTACAGTAAGTCAAATTTATAATAAGGTTTTTAAAGGTTTTGTACAAGTGGAACAATCCCAAAAAATCCTGACAGAGAGCATGCTGACAGCGGTCAGCTGATCAGTGATGACAAAGGCAGATAGAGCGCCCCCCGCTGACCTGTGACGAGTGCCACGGCAGCCCGGGTCGCCATGGAGCAGAGTGATGGCACACTGGGCATTCGGAAAGCCTTCTTGGGGGGGGACGGGTGCCCGGCAAACCCAGGGGGCTCCTCCTGGGCGGGGGCTCTCTGGAGACGCTCGGCGGCTGCCTGGCCTGCCACGCCCGGGGCCGCCCTGCCATCCTGGGGGCCCGCGTCCACAGGGCCCTCGCTGAGGTGAGGAAGGCGGCAAGGTGTTACTGTAACCACCTCGCGCAGAGTCAACGTCAAGAAAGCAGCTGGTCCACATGGAGTTACAGGGAGGGTACTGAAGGCCAGAAAGTCAGACACCATTGTTCCACTGCCCAAGAAGAACGCAGTGAGCTACCTGAGTGACTACAGCCCAGTTGCTTTAACTCCCATCATCACCAAGTGCTTGGAAAGACTCATAATGCCCTACAATCAGAGCGCTATTGCCGCTGACACCAACCCACATGAGTTTGCATACAGGGCAAACAGGTCGACAGAGGATGCCATAATAGCAGCTCTCCATACAGCCCTCAAACATCTGAACAACAGCAACACCTATGTGAGGATGCAGTTTGGGGACTTTAGCTCCGCTTTTAATACAGTACAACCCCACAAGATGGTTCAAAAGCTTAGCAACCTGGGCCTTAGCAGTTCACTGTGCACCTAGATAATGGACTTCCTCAGCAACAGACCTCAGAACGTCAGGATGGGAGATCACATCTCCTCCACTCTCATCCTGAACACAGGCATGCCACATTGGTTTGTCCTCAGTCGCCTCCTCTGTTCCCTTTTCACTTTCGACTGTTCTCCCATTCACACCGGCAACACAATAGTCAAATTTGCTGATGACACCACCATTGTAGGACTGATTGACAACAACGACGAATCAGCCTACAGGGAGGAGGCTCAGCAGCTGAGGCCATGGTGTGACAGCAATAACCTGGAAATGAATACGTCCAAGACTAAGGAGATGACAGTGGACTTCAAGAGAGCCAAGTGGGCTGAGCACTCTGCCCTTTATATTGACGGAGAAGAGGTAGAGAGGGTGGAGAGCTTCAAGTTCCTAGGGGTCCACATCTCTGCCAACCTCACCTGGTCCACAAGCATCTCTCACCAGGTGGGGAACACACACCAAAGAATGCACTTCCTCAGGAAGATGCGTCAGGCCCACCTCCCCCAACAGCTGCTGACCAACTTTTACAGCTCTACCATCAAGAGCCTCCTCACCTACTGCTGCACACTGTGGTTCAGTAGCTGCACTGAGGAAGACAGGAAGAACCTGCAGCGTGTGGTAAGGGTGGATATTTACACTGGCAGACTCTACCAGAGAGCCAGTAACATCATCAAAGGGCGCTTTTCCACCGCACAAAGTTTGGTACTTTCGCTTTTCCATTGACTTCCGGTCGAGTACCAGTACCAAAAAGTCAAGTACCGAAAGGGCCAAACAAGTTGGGGTATTTCTTTGGTACTTTGGGGCGGAACTAGCAATACTTTCTCTGTGATTGGTTATGCAAATAGCCCGATTCTGAAACAATGCAATCGCCGTCTTGACAAAAGTACTAACTCAGAAAACAGCAATAAACAAAGTATAAAATAATAATTGTGATCTGGTCGAAAAAACAGATACAACAAAAGCAGGACGGCATAACAAGAAATTTTAAAAGTATTTTATTTGATATATAGTCTACTACTGCAGCATGGTACTGGAGAGTCTCCAGATACAGCCATGTGATTCTGTTGTAATAAATATTGGGGTATTTATAAGTTATTAGTTAACATAAAATAAAAAAAAATTTCTCACAAACCTGTCTAGGAGTGATTTAAATAGCGAGGGTGAGGATGATTATGATAGTCTCTGAGAACGCATGCAGCGCCCAAGCAAAAGCAGCAAAGGTAAACTTTAAACTGATTTTAAAAACATATTTCGGATATAAATATAATCTATGCAAGGAATAATCATTCAAATTGCAAAGTTAGCTAAGCCTTTTCCCTATGCCAAAGTAAAAGTTTTAGCAAAACATTAACCCCCTGTGCCGTCCGTAATGTCCGTATAAAACCGAAAGTAAGAAAAAGTCTGATCTTAATGTAACTCACTAGCGATGTAAGAACTGCATGTGCATAGCATGCGATGTTATTTAATATCCAACATCGCTCAGCTGCATACTACAGCCGAATTCAGTAGGAAATGCCCCGCCTCACGTTGTGCTTTATTCAGCGCCGGTACCAGTTTATATGACAGTGGAAAACCATTTTGGCGAAAGAAACATGGCGTTGTGCGGTGTCATGTTGTCACTCATGGGCGGTTACCAATGATGTCATTTGGCGCCGTACCAGCCAATGGAAAACCAACACAAAGGAAGTACAGAAAGTACCGAAAGTACCAAACTTCGTGCGGTGGAAAAACCCCCAAAGACTCCTCACACCCTGGACACTACCTTTTCTCCCCCCTCCCCTTTGGCAGACGCTCCAGGTCAATCAGAGCAAGAACAGAGACTAAACAAAAACAGATGTGCCCACGCCACACCCCCCGAATGACTGTTTCTATGAAACAATCCACCCCCCTGTCTTCTATGCATTACTATGCTTAGGGCAGTTCATAAAGCACTACCTCACAGCTATTCAAATCACGGTCCTCAAGGGCTGAGCCCTGCTGATTTTCCAGCTTTCCTTTACCTCTCAGCCAGGTGTGAAGCTTCCAGCCAAAAGAATCAGTAATTATTAAACAAACTACCTGGAAGAACTAAAACAAGGCCTGGATTTGGAATCGAGGCCCAGATTTCAAGAGCCCTGCACTACCTCATGCTGTATACATTGTACTCAGACACTCATACTGTGATAGGATGGCAGTTTCTTTCTGTGTGTTATTTCTTATTATCTTAATTTATGCTCCTAAACAGAGAGCTGCTAAACTGTTTTTCACTGTCTCTGTAATGGGGACAATGAAGATCTATCTATCACGTAGGGGGCACCGCAGACCAGAAGCCTGCTACTTCCTCTACGGGACTTCATAAAGAGCCCAGCAGTTTGCGCATTGTGATGTGAGACCAGTGTCACTATACTTTTTATTTTTAACTTTATATTTTTTCAGTTTTCATTTGAAATCCTGTATGTCTGGTGTTTAGAGAATCCTACATGAACACAGATTACGCACTAATCTCTTCGAAATGGGTCAAAGAGTCATTAAAAATAAACCATTATTTTAGTTAAATTGTATTTAAAGTATCTAATTTTATTTGTTTATAAAAACAGAAAA
>JAODKN010000001.1:27618412-27629240 GCA_026774425.1 Petrocephalus zakoni
GGTCAGGTGTGACGAAACAAGCCCCGCCAGAGGGCAAAACAAGGGAAAAACACGAAGGGCGGGGCTGAGCATCACAGCTATAATGTTTTGTTATAAATATGTTTAACCATGTTCATAGTGCTTTCTGAATACATCATAATGTATTATGAATGTGTTTATAGGTTATTATAGGCTTGGCAGTCATAGAATGTGTTACAAATGTTTTCTGTTTACACTTAAAAATCACATTTGTTTACTTTGAAAAAACATGCATATGACATATACAGATATAGATATACAATATTTGGCTTTACTGAACAAATTAATGAATAACTAGCAGTATTGTTTTTAAGTACACATCATTCTTTCATGCCGGTGTGTGACAGAAGTGTAACAACATTCCCCAAGGTCAAGGTGTTGTACAAGGTCAAGTACATTAAATATACACATTAGACGAACACAATAACATGTCAAAAGTATTAGAAAATGTTTTACTTAAAGAATATACCTAAATATTAAACATGAAGTTTTAATGTTGTTGTTATTATTATGGTTATATTGCTATTTTATATTTCAGTTTTTCCCCCTTATACATCTGACATGGTCTGTTTCTGACAGACTTGCAGAGATAAGCTTAATTTGTGGTGTGTGAGCTTATCCGCCGGTTGGAAAGGTGCTAGCAGGGGCAGGGGTTGGGGGGGCGGAGGGAATGTGTCCTCCCTAATATTTAATTTGGCTTCATTCATCCCCCTAATAAACAGAACACTGTTTTTAAATTATTAAGTTGTGGTCTTAAACGTTCTCCTACGGCATTGGGCAGGGGCCCTGGACGTTGTGCTGTTAATGTAATTTGGCCCCCAGGGAAAAATTATTTCAGTTGCAAGTATTATGCTGTGGCATGACTGTGTTTCTGCCTGCTGCCTTCTGAAAAGCAGCCCTGATTTCCCTGAAGTGTGACTAGTGGAGGATGGGGCGTACGTTTGATCTCTGAGCACACAGCGATACTTATTATCATTCAGTGGAACAGTAGCACTGATTCGAAACGGGCCAGAGAGCTAGTGTCAATATCCCTGGGATAAACAGCCGCAAAGCTGCCACACCAAAACTGTCAAGCACTAAAACTATATATAATGGGCTGCCGGGCATGGAACAGGGAAGCACGAACAGGAATCCAAATAGCAGGGAAACACAGGATTTATTAGTAAAAATCACACAGGTAGGGAGCAGCTCGACACATCATCAATGACCTGACTGGGGAAACATACTCAAACGTGGACTGAAATACACAGGGTTACTAACACGGAATAAGGAACAGCTGGCAAACGCAGGGATTCCACACAAGGTTAACGAGGGGGCGTGGCACACAGGAGGATCGGACGGGCAGGATCATGTCACTATAGTTAAAGATCAGTTGGTTATATAACACAATAACATATAAGTGTTAATAAATTTCAGATTGGAGCATACTTTTGATACTGTCTTTATTATGACACGTTTCGAATTCCATTCATTTTGGATGCTTTCATTCCTAGGATGCATTTCTTTGTACTAATTGACGAGGAGCCACAACAATGTTGCATTCGTAAAAAAATATTCCAAGTCAGTGAAAAAATGTTGCATTTATGTTTGTGTGTTATAACCTGCTTATAACAAACGTATGTGTGTTTGTGTGTGTGTACCAGAATGGTTAAGTGTACCCAGACATGCCAGTCAGTTTTTGGTAAAGATGTGTTGACATCGCAAAAATGGCTGAAACTTTCTTGCCATTTTTGACCACATCACAATTCACAGGAGGATTTAGGACTGAGTTCTTTTAAATGTTAGGAGATAACTGCTTAGTATGATTTTTATATCCGACTTTTGGTTCCTAAATGTACAGAATGGCAATCACCAGCTATTTCAACATTCTGTCCATCTAGATAGATATGGGTCTCTGGGTTGGGCTCAGTGGACTTCCTGTAAAGAGGAAATATGACCATGTGGTCAGGACAATGCAGGGCGGATCAGCAGCATTCAAACAATGTTAAGAAGTTAGGTTGATACATACGCTTTGGCCCTGTGTAGGAAAGCAGCTGTTTTTGCAGGGCTTGATTTTTCAGCTGAGAATGACATTGTTAATCTTTAATATGAGCACTAAGCTTGTGGTTAATAATTCATTTTTAATTAATGACTAATTTAATGCTCTTGATGACTTCACAGCTGAATAATCATTAAAATAACCTTAAGCATACATAAAATAGGTGTAAACCAGAACCAGACATTCGTGTAAGCTTTAAAACAAAACGCAGTAAAATATCCATGTTAATAGGATGCGGAGTTCCCCCACGTTTCCCTGCTGCTGTTTGCTCTTCAGCATGAGCAAATTAATATCTGTCCAGTTAATTTGTACCTCTTTTGTCATTCAAACCAGCTCTGATCTCACAGCTTTTCCCTTCCTGTGTATGATTAAAAAGGAGTGAAAAATGACAAGGCAACATTCTTTTCAGTTCTACATGAAAAGAAACTATTTTGGAACGCAAACTAAATAGTGACCTGTGTGGTAGGGGGCTAGGTGGATTAAGGCTGTGATCACTCGATAGTTGCAGTTCCACCTCTTACTGTACATCTGCTTCCGAGCCTCTGATTTTATCACAGAAGCCCTTGGTCAGCAGGCTCTCACGCATAGTTGAGGTAGCAGAATTCCAAGGCAGGTCATGTCATTTCTGTCAGCAACAACCTCAGCGTCCTGTAACTTCCTCCCTTTTAGGATGTCTTTAAATGAGCTGATTGCTCATTACATACCAGAAACCTATGCTGTCATCTTGCCTTTTATTACTCAGATGAGGCTTAAAGAAAAGAAAGATGCAGTACTTAAATTTCACTTTAGTTTCATTTGGATGATGTTTATCTCAGTTTACAAACTATGCCTAATATCATCCCATATGACTGTTCAAGAACAGCCAAGACGCTACAATCCCGACTCCTGTCTGAGCCTGGGGTGTGTATTGATGATATCAGCCAAGCAGGAAAGACCCTGACGGAACCAACAACTACAATCTATGCAAGCAGTGAGAACTTACAGTTCAAAAGTTACCTTTTTCAGTCTATTAGCACCCTGTCCCGTGGGTAAAATCTGTCTCCTTTGAGTGTTTTCTCATTATGTCCAGATGAACGTAAAACATAAGGAACCTTTATTGTCATTGATGTTATAACAGAATGAAATTCCATGTGGCAGCAGTCAGGGAGAGAAGGACCTGCTGTGCAGAGTCATATGTGGGGGAAAGGTGGGTAAGAGTTGAACTCAATTACGAATTTATTACAAAAATCAATAAACATCATGGTATCATTTTCACAATCTTTTACAAAATAAACAATATACACAAGATTTCAAATGAGATATCAGTGAGTCACGGAAGAAATTAGCTTTCTAGGTAGATATATGATCAGCTGAGATAATATGCTAGGATACTTGAAGATATAAATAAAGCTAGAGGTCCCCCTGCAGAGATTTATTTTTTAGATCCATTTGAGCCCACTTTGGTATTTTCAAAGATAATTTCTCAGAAGAAAACTCTGAGAATTGTAGCAGTAAGGAGCAAGTTGTCTCTTTTTGTTTGCAATGATCATATTTCTCTCTAGAAAAAATAGGATACCTATAACCCTGACCAGCATAGGTGATTAAAGGATAGAAAGATGGATGGATGGATGGATGGACAGATGGGTGTGGATGAAGGGATAAATAAAAAAAGGGAGTCAGTGTAAATGGAAAATTAGGAACTAGGCAGCTGCCTAGGGCCCAATCAGCAGAAGGGAGTCTAGCAAAATGTACCACAAAATATTGTGTAGGTTGTGTCACCAAAACAGCTCTGACCCATGGAGGCATGCACGCCACAGGACCTCTGAAGGTGTCCTGTGGTATCTGGCTCTTATATGTTATCAGATCCTTTATGTCCTGTAAGTTGTGAGGTGGGGCTTCCATGGACTGGACTTGTTTGTGCAGCACATCCCACAGATGCTTGATTGGATTGTGATGTCAATCAAAATTCAGAAACCTGAATCACAATGCAGAT
Source organism: Petrocephalus zakoni (assembly GCA_026774425.1). NCBI lineage: Eukaryota > Metazoa > Chordata > Actinopteri > Osteoglossiformes > Mormyridae > Petrocephalus > Petrocephalus zakoni. Next base: position 27,622,441 of record JAODKN010000001.1, read on the forward strand.
GACTGCCTTAGATAAATAATTTGATCTTTTTGAGAGGGAATGAAAACCCCTGTGGTCGTCATAAGGATAAAAATAATCCTGTTTCCCCCCTGCCTCATTAACTTTATAACAGACTACAAAACTACAGTGTGTAGGAAATTTTGATTAGGATAGTAATACTTCATCAAACCTCAAGGGGAAATAGTCTCATTTCAACACCACATTTTACTCTCCATGAGACACACAGATTAGTGCCAGCTTGGAAGGCACAGCACAGGTTCACCCTGTCTCTGACATCCCTGGAGCTATAGGGGTTAACAGCCTTGCTCAACTGCTGCCCTTGGGATTTGAACTGGTGACCTTCTGATCAGGGGCATGGAGTCCTAACCTGCTCAGCCAAACATCATCCCCAAAGATGAGTCTCAGAGGGGAATGACAGTTATCAGCATCCTGATATAAGCAGACTACATCACTCTCTCTCCTTTCTCCTCTCCTTTTTCTTTGAATGAGATCTACTTGCTCAGTACACTCATGGGAGTTTCACTTGCACAAACATGTTCTGAGGGCAGAACGAAAAATGACTGTTTGCTCTTCAGCATGAGCAAATTAATATCTGTCCAGTTAATTTGTACCTCTTTTGTCATTTTTTTTTTTGTCATTTTTTGTCTTTTTGTCAGATGTCTGACCAACCAATCAGGTGTCTTGGTCCCACCTCCTCCCTCACTTCCTCTACAATCTGACTGGTTTTCTCTCTGAACCATTATTTTTTTCATTCTGCCCTCAGAATGGGTTTGTGCAAGTAAGACTCCCACAAGCACTCGGGACTCATTTACCACACCCACAGCATGGCAGTTTGATGCATGCTTTTCACATTGGGGGGCAGGGCATGGTGGGGCAGAAGCATCTGCTCATGAAGAGTTGGGCAAGAACGCTTTCTTAACACCACTACGATTTTTGTGTTGAAAGGCAGCTTATCCAAGCCCTTTACTCAAAGGAAGACTTTTTGGAAAATTAATATTTTCTTTCCATAAGGCTGGTTTAGGTTTACAAAAAATTTCTTTCTCCCCAGAAAATTCTACTGTGATGCATTTTGCGAGCTCCTGAGCGTGAAGATGCAGCATGCTGTTCATTTTGTTTTGTTAATGGCCTGCAAAGTGAGTGATGTTTACCACAAAAGCAGGCCTGCACATGCTAATCAGAGCTATATTATATGCATATCTTTACATGGACTTGGAATGGTTCTTTTATCTGCTTTTATAGCACATTTGATTGACACTTTGGAGACAGAAAATTTACTTTCCTAACTATGTCTTGTAGAGGCAGGCCACCAGTTATTAATTCCAAGAGCAGTGCGCATAGTTATCTACATGTACATTTCATTCTTGTGTTCTTTGGTGAGCTTCTGCTATGTTTTGCTGTCTTGTCCATGAATGTTACTTTGACTGGAGGCCAAGCCGTACTTGCCATACCTCAAAATGAAAGTTTATCTTCCCGGAGTGCTCTGCCTTTACCTACCATCACTGTGATATCTATTCTACGAAGACTTTCCTCCAAAGGTTTTGATTTGTGGAAACACTCCGACTGTTGTGGGCATATAAGCTCTCTGGTTGTTTTGATAATATGATTATTGCTATAAACCTATAGAGCAGATGTCCACCCATAGCAACGTTTGTGCTTGATTGTCACAGGGTAAGGCTGATGTTGTGCTGTCAAGTCTAAAAAGTTCACTTTTCTGACATCATAGCTGAGTTAGTGCTTGTGTCTAGGTAAGAGGAAGAGAAACTCAGCCACTAGACAGAACCAGAGACAGCCACTCTGACTTCCCCCCAAGACAAAAGAATCCCAGCAGGGAGTCATGGAGGGTTGTGAAATTGGGTGCCAAGGTCGGGGAGCATTTTGGCAGTCCCTAATAAAACAGAACCCGGTGTTAGTGGCTGGCAATGAGGCACAGGTGACGTAAAGCGGTGGGCTTCAGGGGGAGGTAGGAGGAGAGATCTGCAGATTGTAGGGAATGGTGAGGAAAATGATGAGTGAGTCATGAATGGACACCAGTGCAGATGATGGGTCTATGCTCAGCTACATGGGAATCAGCTCCGGATTCCATCCGAAGAAAGGGTGTATGAAGGGAGGAACACTGAGGTCAAGTCGCGTGACTCGTAGTCATGCTGATCAGTCACTGTTTGCTCGAGTGAATCATAACATGTTCTCATCATAACAGTTTTGAAGTAATGCTCATTTTTTGTTATTTACTACAACGTAACATTTATGATATATTTACAGTATTGAAAAGTTATTTCAATAACTTTAATCTTGTTTTAATATTTACACGTTTGCCTTATTTAGCAGTTGCTTTTGTCTAAAGTGACATACAATTCAATTAAATTTTATTCATAAAGCACTTATAAAAACAACCACTTGGCTGATCAAAGTGCTGTACATCATGTAACAAATACAAAAACAAATAAAAGCAAGGAAATAATCTAACAAACAATAATCAAAAAAGGATAGGTCTCAGTCACCACAACACACTGGATCAAAAGCCAAAGAGTAAAAATGAGTTTTTAATCGACATTTAAAAACAGCAAGAGATGAAGCTTGTCTCACATGCAGTGGCAAATCATTCCAGAGTTTTGGTGCCACTACTGCAAAAGCTCTATCGCCCCTTAGTGTACAATTTACCTTTGGTACGGATAGCAGCATCTGGGCTGCTGATCTAAGTGATGGAGATGGACTGTATGGGTGAAGCAGATCTGCTAAATAAAGTGAGGCACAGCCACTATGGCACTTACATACAAATAAGATCATTTTAAACCGGGTTCGAAATTGGACAGGAAGCCAGTGAAGCAAGGCTAAAATTGGTGTAATATGCTCACGCATACTAGTGCCGGTTAAAAAACATGCTGAGGCATTCCACACCAGCTGTAAATGTGCAATCGAGGTCTGACTAATTCCCATAACAAGTGAATTACAATAGTCAAGGCGTGAAGTCACAAATGCATGTATCACAGTTTCTAGTTTTCTTTTCGATAAAAAGGGCTTGATTTTTGACAACCTTCTAATTTGAAATAAGCATGATTTTATTACTGTGTTAACATGAGCATCCAATTTTAAGGCAGGATCCATTTTCATTGATATAATTGATTTCTCAATATGTGCAAGAGAAGAAAGGTCCAAAGATAGGGAACTGCTGCTACTACTGGGCTTAAATAGCATAACCTCTGTCTTTTCCTCATTAAAACTCAAGAAATTAAAAGCCATCCAATACCTAATTTCAGCAAGGCAGTCAATAAGAGGCTGGACCGAGCTTGAGTCTTGGTACTTCAATTGAAAATAAACCTGGCAGTCATCTGCATAACAATGAAAAGAAATGTCATGTTTGCGAAAGATAGCTCCTAATGGTAAAAGATACAAGTGCAAGTGAGGCAGATAGCACATTACAAACATAGAGCTGTCCAGATGTCAGCTAGGTATAAGTGTAGCTAGGCTGAACTCCCAATGAATTACCAGGTACAGGTATGACTAGCATCAGGCTCAGAGCTGCAGAATGTCTTCCAAACAGAGAGAGAACCTAATAAGATAACTAATTAAATCAACATAGTACAACAAGCATTCAGAGAATATAGAAACATTTGTAATTGGATCCATAAAATATTAATTCAGTTTAGGTCTTAATAAAGCAATAAGGTGAACTTTGTTCTTTAAAATAAGCTAGTAAAATATTTCAAACTATAATATAAAGGAAACTTTCCTACTCATTTACATGAGTAATTAAAGTCTGCTCCTTTCCAAGCCAAAGAAAAGGCTCCCCAGCAAAGGCTGAGTGTGTCAGCTGAGCCTCCACAGCGGCCCCTATAGAGCATGAGCTTTAGTATGTATACAGAGGCAAAGGGCCACACCAGGTGAATGAGGCACATTGTTAAGGAGAATCCCCCCCTCCAGAGTGCCCTTGCTTGTGAGTTTTCAGTTTGTCCTCACCACAGAAGCTAACGGGGGGCTCTGTTTGTTTTACCATGCCATAATCACACCTTCGCTCACATGCCAGGCAGGGGGAGAGATAGGGCACTGATTAGCATGTAACAGCACAAGGTCAAAGGGAGACGGGGAGAGGGCTTGCCCTATTTGCGGCTTTAAACTGGCACTGAAGGCCAGATCGGGACAGAGCAGGCAGCCACTTGGCCACCACGCAGGCCCGTCTCAGCACATCTACTGACCCCCAACACTTCCATGAGCCTGGTAAGTCCACCGGAGGGCATTGGGTCAACATGGGCACAGAGCAGGACATTTAGCTAAGAAAATGCAGGTAATATGTTGTCCAACTAATTTTTAAGCACATTTTAATTGGCCGACTTCACCTGGGAGATGTTGGATGTTGTATGTTGGACGGCGATACTGTGTGTGTGACACTTTAGAAGAGTGCTTGGTCTTTCCAGTGGCTTCATCAGCAATGACCTTGCTATATTGTCTGGCCCACATCACTTCAAGGGATCCCTCATTGCCCGAAACTAATGTCCAGGGTGATGCTTAATTGTCTAGTGGTAAAGGACCTGCACCTGAACTCTTAAGGGTTCCTGGTCAAAGCCTGAGGAAGAGCCTTGTCATTGCATCATTTAGTGCATAACTTGAAAGCCTTGAGAAAAATATTCAGCTGCATCAATGAGTGTGAATCTTCAAAATACAATGACTAATGCTTGTTTGCAATTTGTTGTTATATCCATGGCCATCCAAACTCACCTTAACCCATTACTGGTCATGCAGCTATGGAAGACTGACACATGAATAGATGTCTGACCTGTAGTACTTTTTTCTCATATCATTTCACATTCAAGTACACGTTACTTTGGTGGAAGATCATTGTAGGATTTAATTATAGTGTGATACTGGCAGTGGTGCATCCCTGTATTGTATTTTGTATATTGTATAATTGTATATTGTGGAATTAAGGTACGCTGGATCTTTTCCCTCTTCCCAGTGGATCCAGCTACTTGAGGCTTGTCATTTACACTTGATTGCAATACCAAATTTTTGTCGCCTCTCTGCTATTCCATCGCACATCTGTGTGAGGACTAGTAGTTGACTGCAAGACGCCCTAACACAAGAAATAAAATGCTATGTGCCAATGTTTCTCATTCTATTTGCTTTGTTGACCAGGGCACCTACTTTGTCATAAAAACCTGTAACTTTTTACTTTGTGGGGACATTTTATTGATGCCCACAAGGATAACCTAACCTAATTTTTTTTTATAAAAAATCAATGACCGCAATTAAAAAACTAAAAAAAATGCCAAAAGTCTTTGTTTGGTTACTTGTGGTTATGGTTATGGCTGGGTAGGGATTAAGCATGTCACAGTTGGAATAAGGAGAGTCCCATAAAGATAGGAATATATGGACTGTGTGTATGTATGTGTACTGTGTGGGTTTCATTTTTTGTCGGATCGTTTGTCCTGCCCCATATCATGCCTGTCACTGTGAAACAGGGAGCCAGATATGTTTTCTAACTATCTGTGCCCAGGAGAAAGTTAATCTTGATCCCCAGGAAAAGCAGAAACCTGACCTTTCTGTGAGCAGTGTGCACAACTCACTCTTCACATGAAATCTCTTGGTGTCTTTGCTGGAAGTAAGAATGAAAGAGAAAGACTTAATAGCTCAATTCTGACAAACTAACAATGTGCAATTATCAGTCATCAGATATATAGTACTGAGCACTGATTCCTGAGTTGAATAGCTTCTTTCTAAAATCACACGTCCTCTTAAAAAATAAACAGCAGATGTGATGATATTGCCATTACCATACCTTGGGCTTTTGGTGGTGATTTAGAACTCTTAGGTCTCCTTTTTGCCAAAATCAGGATGAAGCTCAAGCTCCAACCTACAGATCTCCAAAGCACTGTATGATAATGGTGGCATACAGCCCAGCACATTTGGGCTCGGCGCCTGTGTCCAGGAGGTTTGAATTCTACTGCTGGCAGAGTAATCATATCACCTCTGGGCCCTTTTGCAAGGCTCTTAACCCCAACTGCTCCAGGCGTGCCAGACGCTGGCTGACCTTGTACTCTGACCCCCAAACTGTGTCTCTCATGGAGCATAACATGGGGTATGTGAAACCTGAAGAATTCCAATGTTCCTTGTACACATGGCAAATAAATAAAATATCTTCTATACTTTTTTGATGGATTTGAAATTGCGGGGAAAAGATGCACTGCTAAAATGATGTTGAGGTATGTATTAGGTTATAGGGGACCTGCTGTTAATTGTCTTTTCTTTGGTCACTCATTTTCCTGATGAGAATTCAGTGAGACTGACAGTTAGTTTCTCTGTAATTCCAGCAGGATGTTAGTGGTTTACAGGTGTCTGGTTGTCAGTACCCATTTTGGAGAGACTCCTGTATGAACAGCTCAGGCTCCATATGCGTGTGTGGCTGTATGTTTCCTGTGACTTACACTTCCTGACAGCGGTGGTATGTTCTGAGGCATGCAGTTAGGGGCCTAGTAATGGGTCACCATTCTTTTGTTAGGGTTTAACTAGCATTATAGTATCAGGATCTGCCCAAGCCCGTTTTGAAAATGGGGTGTTATAAGGTCTCCTTAGGTAAACATGTACTGCGTTTGTTTCATCGCTGTTTGTATTCAGCAATTTTGTGGTTTTATTTTGTGGCTTATATGTGTACCTAAGAGTTAACTGATGGTTTGGCCACACTGTGAAAGTGTATGTTTATTTAAAAATAGGATACATCAGTTCGGCTAGTATGTCCTTCATCTCACAAGAAAATGGAAAAATTGTGGAAATATGACCTCAGGCTCCAGGTAGAAAGAGTCACTAGCTGG
>JAODKN010000001.1:27687779-27698445 GCA_026774425.1 Petrocephalus zakoni
ACAATCTCGATGGTCCCCTGATAGAATAAGCTGAGGATGGGAGGTGGGAGGCTGGCCTTCTTCAGTTTCCAAAGAAAGTGAAGACGTTGTTGTGCTTTCTTGGTGATGATGGTGGCGTTCATGTTCCAGGAAAGATCGTCCGCCATGTGCACCCCCAGAAACTTCACACTGCTGACGATCTCAACAGCAGATCCGTTGATGTGCAGTGGGGTGTGGGCTGCCAGGCTCTTCCTGAAGTTAACAACCATCTCTTTAGTCTTCTGAACATTAAGAGACAGGTTGTTATTTTGACACCAGTCCACCAGATGTTTTACCTCCTCTCTATACGCAGACTCATCATTGTTGGTGATGAGACCCACTACTGTTGTGTCATCTGCAAACTTTATGATGTGATTTGAACTGTACTGTGCAGCAGAGTCAATTGTTAGCAGAGTGAAAAGCAGTGGGCTAAGCACACAGCCCTGTGGGGAGCCTGTGCTCAGTCTGAGGACCCTGGAGGAGTTGTTTCCTATAGAGACAGTCTGCGGCCTGTCTGTGAGGAAGTCTAGGATCCAGTTACAGAGAGGGGTGTTTATACTTAGAAAGTCCAGCTTTCTTACCAGCTTTTGGGGAATTATTGTATTGAATGCTGAGCTGAAATCAATGAAATCACATGCATCCTGTTTCTATTTTTCAGATCACTTGTCAGTTCTCATTCCACATTTCTGTCCTGTCAATACCAGGAGTGCCCAGACTTGCAGCGCACCATGTCCTTGGGCAGATTAAGAAGGAGTAAATCAGCTTCATCAAGTTGAGGTGCCACACTTGGAATAAAACAGCACATGATTCACGAAAATGTCCCAATGACGCAGACTGAAGGCTGGGGTCAGTGAAATAGAAAAAGTGTCCGTACAGAGCATGCGAAGTGAAGTGCAAAATTCAGGGACAGAGGAAGGCATTCAGTGTCTGTGAAACATGTCATCCTGCCCCGTCTAGATGTCCGCTGTCATGACAGAGGACTGTGTGTCTGAAGCGTTGATGACATCTACTAACTGGCAGAACTTATGTTTTCCATCCACAAAATAAGAAACAGATCCTTATCTTCAGGCCTCACCATAGGTTAATATAACTACTATATACCAATATCCAATTGTCTTTGTTAAAAATGCATTTAAAAGAACAGTTGCTTCCAAACTGCAAACACATTCCAGTATTACACATTTTCAGCCTGCCTCCATCACAATAACTTCTATAACCTGATTTATAAATGATGTACAGTTCTCTCTTGACCTAAAATCATAACAATACTTATACTGTTACACCATAATGCTGCTCTTAACAATGCTGACCAATGACCATTAAATTGATGCCTAAGAGTTCAGATGTCCTTTATGACCGCTAACATTTTTTCTAAGCCCTTATCGTACATACACTTTGAAAAGCTCAAAAATGTGTGAAATTTTGTTCTGCTCATGAACAAAATAAACATGCAGACACGTTGCTGTCAATCCGTTGTGAGAAGTTTGCCTGTTTGTTCAATTTGTCCCTTGTGGGTAATGCAGGTGCCACATTTTGAGTTTCACAGACAATAACATGAGCTTTGATCTTTGCTACACTCTTCAAGGTCAGAAGACTATTTAGACAGATGGTTCTAACTTGATACTTATCACATTTGCTGGCTTCCACGGCTAGATAGTGATTTGTCCATAACAGTTTCACTTTCGGGGGAAGATTGCATGTTGTAGCATTAAGTTTAAGTAGAAGTAGAAAATAATGACAAACATCTCTTTTCTGCCATCCTGCTAATTCTGTTCCGGAGAGACTAATAAGCTTACTGCAGAAGCCAGGGGTACTCTGGGTGGGATTGTCTTAAAAAGTCCTTAAAAATGATAAATTACCTCAGTAAGATTTTCAAGGACTGAATTAGAACTGTTACAGATTTTTATAGGAAAAAGGAAGATTCTGCCATGGAGGTCAGGTGATGAAATATGTTCCAGCTTAGGCTGTGTGTGTGGGGGGGGGGGCATACTTACCACTTCCTTCTTAGTTTATTGTAAAACAATTCATGAAGTGTGAAACAAACTATTACCAGAAATTGTACACATTTGTGTTTTATTTGTAATAACTTCTAATTCAGCTTATGGTGATCAATTCCAAAGACTACAAAGAAATAATTTCATTGTAAAAAGAATGTCAGTGCACACATTATTAATCATTTGTATTTTTCAGTCATGAAATAAGTTTAACTACTAAGTAATTTATCTTGAATAAATAGTTACTCTTATTGTGTGTATAATATAAAAATCACTACATCAAAGTGATTTGTAAAAGTAGCCCAATAATCAAACTAGCAGGTTATGGTGCAACTGCTGCTCACATTTCAATTTGTCCTCCAATAAAATCAGAGAGCTAAACATTAGAATAAAACTGGGAAGACTGGATATTTTGTCACCCTGAGAGACATTTTCTGCAGGGACATAGTTGTAAATGGTCTGTAGCTAGTGTTCTTCTTACCTTCTAAAGAACCTGGAAAGAAATGTTCCCAAAACCATTACGGAACCTTCAGAAGACTTCATGACTGGAACAAAGCACTGAGAAGCACTTGACGTCGCCGCCACTCATGTTTGCATAGAGCGGGAAGATGCATGGGTTCACTTCAGCAGTGCTTTATTAGAAGCAGGGGACCAACGGAGGTATAACATGCCTACGGAGTTAATAGCTCTTCTGGAGCTATAGGGTGCTTGTTTTGAAATGGCTGCATTATCAATCCACCTCAAGCTATGGATTATGCTCAGATGTCAGAGGGGGGGGTTACCAACATTTCCTCTGAACATCCTCCATTTTCAGTGTCCTGTGGCCCCGTTTGACCATCTAAAGGCCTAAAATGCTACACATCTATTCCTGTTCACCAGTTTTAGAAATGACCATAAATCTTCACATATTAATGCATACATTACATCACAAGCATAATCAGGTTTTCCTTCACACATTTTTCCTTCAGCAAAAAACAATGTTAAAAATGTGAAATACACATCATCCAGTTTGCTGCTGCACAGATTAGATCTTCAGCCAAACTGCTCCAAAGTGAGGCTACTTGTTTCTGTGCTGTTTGACGAGTTGCTCAATTTCCCACATGAAACGTAGACACAGCTCATCCTGCCAGGGCAGAGAGACGCACTGCACAGCCACAGGCAGCCCTTGACCACCCGTCACGGCCTATAAATAAGAGATTCAGTCATCAGGGGTCTGACATTTGCAAAAGCAAAAGTAACGTCAAACATATGATCCAACGCTTTGTCACAGGCCTACAGCGATGAGGCTCCCAAAAACCCCTAGGAGTGGGAAACACATTTACAGGAGCACCCTGGGTGGCTGACCAGTGTGGCACTTGTTTGTAGCTATCAGAAAATGGGCTTAAGAAATGCTTAGGAAATGTCCATAGTGTAATGTATTGAGTTAATTAACTTGCTGTCAATCCCAGGAAGTTGGAACACAGGAAGTCACACACTCATGGCCTTACCTTTTTGAAGGTCTTGTCCCAGATATCGCTAAAATTACCCTTATAATGCTTTAGCTCATTCTCATCCTCCTGTGTCACGGTGGAGACAGGCACAGCTCCAGCGGGAAAGTTGACAAGATTATAGAAGATGGTATAACTGGCAGCACCTGTCAGAAAGACACTTTAAAGGAGACAAACGACAGACTCCAATTTTTCATACTTCATATGAGCTATGTGTATGGGATTCTGAAAATCAGCCTGAATACATTTTTGTCGTCATCTGGTAGTTACCAGGAGACCTAACAGCAGAGAATGAATTTACGTACAGGTAAGCTTCCCACAAAATCCAAAGTTGTATGCTGGGCCAAGCATGGGACAGAGAACCACATCCAACTCCAGCTTTCTCCACTCTGCAATGAACTCATGGATATAGTCCTGCAAAAAAATTAAGAACTAATCAAGTTATTAAGCAACTTGGCCGTCTGTATAGGACCCCAGTTCTCAGCCAATGTTCCATTTCATGAGCTTCATTTTACCATGATAATTACACATTCAAGCAGTTTTGATTAAACTTAATTCAAATGCTGCTTCACTTGAAGTCAACATATTACAATTAAACATTTCTGTGGTTTCAGACATTCCTCAAAATCTAAATATTAAACAAAATTTTAAATGGTTTATCTCACTTAAAAGTTCTTGCAGTCATTTGCTCATTACATGTTGTTTTGCAAGTAGTATCACTAAGAACAGAAAGTTCCTTGGACTTCAGAGCAAAAAGTAAGACTGAGAGAATGTCCGTCCATCCATCCATCCATCCATCCCCAAAGTGGATTATCCACCACAGATTGCAAATGAGTTGTTTGTTTACTACTGTGTTTGGCAGTCTTTGAAAATGATAACACTGTGTAACATACCTCAATCTCTGCGTGCAGCTTCCAAAGATCAGTCACCGAACTTTAAAAAAAAAAAAATAGTGAGTATTGCTTCCATTTATACAACTGGTGCAATAAATTTATAGTTTACGGCCTGAATTGTAGTCATAAAAACCTTACACTTTACATACAATTTGATACTGCATTGGTAAATAGTAAGTGAAACACCATGTGAACTGAGTCACAGGTCACCAATGAGCAGTTATCAGATTATAGCTCTCATTGTGTGTCTCTATGATCAAAGCCTATTCGACAGTTCTCCCCTTTGTTTAGGAGGTCTTTTCTTGATTCAGCTTTGTTGTAAAAGCCCCAGGTTGAGTAATTCGGTTTGTACAAATGAGAAGTGACTCATTTGACTCACACTACAATGAACTTGCTGGGCACAAATTTGCACATAGGTTGGAGTGGATTACCTAAAATCTTCTGAAAAGAATTTTGAAAAAAATTTTACAGGTTTGGATTACTTTTCACAGAAAGAATATGCAACAAACTACATTATAAAAAAAGTTTACATTAATAATAAAATTGATACCAACTATAACAAATTAATTGCGTTAAACAGCAGGGCCAAGAGTTCTACTCAGGTACCTTACCTGACTCCACAACTTGCCCGAATTGCTTTTGCCAGGCGAGGGGACTGAAACAGAAAAGGAATTTTACGATTAGTGATAATTAGTTAAGTCCAAAATCACTTAAATCTCCCGAAATCCTTTCATTACAGAATTACAGGTCTGGGGAGACATCTTACCCTCCCTTGTGGTGAGAACCATTTAAGCAAATGCTTATATTATAGCTACATATTTGCAAAAACTGTAAAATGTAACTGCAAAGCATTGCATAAATAACTTATTGGACTTAAAAATTGCATTTTGCGTCTTAATCTTGGTAATCTAGTGCAAGTAATACTTGGAGGACATTAAATGTGTCTGGTCACCCTAAAAGAACAACTGGCCCCAGTCTGGCGCCCCCAGGTGACAGGGTTTAGAACAGCCACTGCGGTCCGGGACTAGTGTGAGCTGAGGTGCGCCAGTATCCACGGTAAATGTAGATCAGGCTTTATAATGCAAGCTCTGCATGTTCTTTGTAGCTATACATCTGAACAAAAATAGTCATATGTTAATTTCCATCCTCTATTCTGAATACAAATATACTCACCAGCGGGTTCAGGAAAAAACAAAGGATCTTCTTGAAGATCAGGGGAAGTTTATAGCTGTTGGTCTGATCTTTAAGGCAGGGGTCAACCGGGCTTCCTTTCCTATTAAAATTGACCTTTTATTAGACTCCACGGGTCCCAAAGTATCCCGTTTCCAACTGACCCATAAAATTGTATTCATTTATTTATTTGGTACCTACTTTCAGTATGACCTACTCTGCTTATAGTCTCATCTATTTTACATTTACATAGTTTTACTAGAACAGTTTAAGCACTTTGCTCAGAAACAAACAGCCTAGACATCAGGCACCAGCACTCCACACCACATTGTGCTTAACTTGCTGAACTACACTACATGAAACACGAGTCTCATGCACTTCTGGCGTGTTATGCGTTCTTTCACTCTCATACAGCTAACTCCTTGCCACATATGCTACTAAAGTTACAGATTTCTGATATTCAGTCACACTCAGCCTACATGTTAACACTTAGGAACAAAAATTCAGGGCATAGTTTTTGTTAAACCATGTTCATTACACAAATTTAGAAGATGCATAGCAGATATTTTTATCTAAAGCCGCACAAGTACTGAGACTCATATGGATTTCACAGACCCAAAGACCCACTATCTGTAAGCCATTTGGTACTTAAAATGTAACAATTAAAATCCTGTGAAATGTAGATAAATTCGAGGTATGAAGTAACAGTCAAAATCTAACAAATTAAAAGTAATAATAATATATATTTTTAAAATCGATTTAAAGGGGTAATAAATAAGATGTGAACTTCCCAGGTATACTTGAATTTCACAAAGTAGTGTTTTTCGTAGCACAGGGCGTTCGGGGATGGAATGCAAGATAACTAGAGGCGGTCTTGCTTACAAGTTGCTGAGGAGTGAGACACCTCCATCTGCCAGAATCCCCTTGACGCTCAACTCATGCAAGGCGTAGAACAGCCTTGGGGGGGTGAATGGAACAATCTGCAGACATGAGAAAGGAATGTTAGATCAGATGGTAGCGCCTAGGCTACAGCAGATGTCAGGTCCTGCAGTGCAACAAGTGGCATGATGTGCTGACTGTGCAAAGGTTAGAATCCCAGGGTATAGGCATAACTTACAACCCCTTCCCTCTAATGTTAAGTATTCTGAATAAAGGTCTCAGAAAATTATGAACCCAGATTTTGCTACACTATATATATCAATATATTACCAGAATTAGATTGGGGAAAACAAACATCCATTGTCTAGTCACTTATCGGGGGGTCCTGGAGCCTCTCTCAGGCAGTACAGGGCATGACACACACACACACAATAACACACTATGGGTGTCACTTGGAGGCACAAATTAACCTAACTGCCTTTCTGCAGGCTGCAGGAGGAAACCTGCACAGCACGGAAATGACATGCAAATTCGACAAGCTCTGACAGTTCATGTATTCATGTGTTTAAGGGGACTCTCCATTAATGGGCATAATCCAAATCCCAACAATGACAACCATAACCCATACCCACCCCTAACCTTACCCATAAATCAATCCATCCATCCATCCAAAATAGATTTGAATAGATTTTTTTATTTTTAATTGCATTCATAGAAAAATTGAGGTTATGCTTGTCTAAAAATGTCACACACACGAAACCAGGCCAGTGAAATTTGTGAAACTTAAAACTTAAAATACCTGGAAGCAACATCAAAGGCTGGTACCTCAAAGAAAGTCAAATTCACTTAACAATAAAAACGAACACCAAGACTAACACCCAAGGGTGTTAATCATAAAAAATAGAGCTGTTTTTTTCTTTTTCATTTTTGTTTCTAGCCCACAATAATGTACTCAGCCAGACAAAAAGTGCACTCCAGCAACTGGAAAAACGTAACACTGTTCAACTCCAGCTATCACCTGCAGCATGTTTGCACTGAGGTGGTTTGTTGTTCGGTGGTGTGCTGTATAAGCGCATGCCCCCTTACCAACCTACCAACCTACCAACCACAATAACACACTCAGCCAGATGAAAAGCGCACTAATCTGGCTGGAATGCACAGCAAGCTGCGGCATGTGTATGGCACGGATCTGACACCCTAAACATAGGGTTTGCACTGTGCAAGTTAGCGAGCAGCTCAGTTCAGTATAATTTGGTCAATCCTGACCATTTAAGAATCATCTTCAATTAAATCTCAGGCTGAAAACGTGAAGTTCATTCTATAGCGGCTTGCTTAACAAAATAAAGGTAGCATTTCATAATTTCATACAACATGAAAAAGTATATTATCCTAAGTTTAATTTCACCCTTCTGTGCATTCGCTTCTTCTGATCAGTAATGTGCATTGGGACACAGATGACTTGCCATATTCCTTACCATAATACAGGCTACCCAAGGATCAAATTGCAAGTTCGTAATCCTTAAAGGGGCTTTGGAATACAAACTTCTTAACTAGCACCTTCCTTACGACCAAGCACAAGCAAAATGAAATTCAAGCTGATGTATTAAGCTGGTCTTTTCATACTGGTAACCAACCAATGGGGTTCTGTCTGGCAATATTTCCTGGGGAGAAGGGCCTGGGAAACTCACTGTATGCCCTGCTTTCTCCAGCAGCTCCCTGACCTCCCGCAGAGCTCGGCTCATGCCAGGAGATGGCAGCGTTATGCCGTCGTTCTCGTAGTACCCAATTCTTAGCGGCTTGGTGCTTGCGTATACCTCGAGAGAGAGGAGGGACACATGCCAGACATTGGGAAAAACTTCCTGACCGTTCGAGGAAAGATGCGAAACCAGAATTTTACCTGCTCCTTAAATGGAACTGGAGGGACTGTGGGGTCCAGAGAATACATGTCTTCACATAATAGCGCCTTCATACAGAGGGCAAGGCCGTCTACATCCTTAGCCAAGCAGCCGGCTGTCGCTGAGACTACCGGGGAGAAGTGAGGAATCAAGTGTGAGCGCACGGCGTTCCAGATGTCATCCTGCTGCCCAAAGCAGGATCAGTGATGGCAGCAGCGCCACTGATTTCTACAACCGAAACCCTTTGCAGATGTTAGTATATATCTTAGAAATAAAAGATATGCAATCATCTCACCAGATTTTTGTCCTCGGACACATGAAACACAACCACGCATACTAAAAGTAAACAGACAAACATGACAAAGTATGTTGCAAAAGTTTTATATTCATATATACGAACGCAGTGTCAGCGAAAAAATATTCTAAACTTCTGGGATTTTAGCAAAATTACAAATCTGAACAACACCGATATTTTCTTTGATACATGTCAAAGCAGTGAAATTTTAATGTGACATTTTCTTGGGAAATAAGAAAAATAAAATGGAAACATGCTTTCTACATATTAAATCTCGATATTCTCATTTGGCTTGCAAGCTTCGAGACTGACCTCAATCGCCCAAAAGTGGGCTTGAAGCCACAAATCCCACAGAAAGACGCTGGAATGCGAACACTGCCCCCAATATCCGTCCCAATTCCCAGGATGGATCCTCCTCCAGCGATCAGCGCCCCCTCCCCACCCGAGGACCCCCCAGGAGTCTTCTGTAGATTGCAAGGGTTCCGCGTCTGTCCATATATCGGGTTACTGCAGTCATAGCTGAACAGACACAGAGTGAGAAAACAGGAGGAGACGTTTTAGTTGGAGGGACAGCGGAGGCAGGACCATGTGAGCCAAACTAGCACATATCTACAAATAGCCAGAGTGACGCGTTATATTCCCGACTCTTTACAATATTCAAGCACTTGACTGTCATTGTGTAACACAACGAAATTATGTTTATGACCACCCCAAAGGTGCATTAATAAGCACAAAACAAATACAAAATATATGGCAGGAATAATCGTACAGATATGTTTAAATGGCCCTTTGACAGACAATGTTGTTCTAGAAAAAAACAGAGCCTAGAGAAGAAAACCCATATACGTGTTCTGTTTAAGAGACAAGATAAAGGGACAGTACTCAAAACCAAGGAACCTGGCGATGTGACCTTAGCTCATATTCAGTTATATAAGCCAGTGTTCTGCCATGGTACCGGTTTACATAAGGCCATGTTTTTCAACAGGGCATGACATACCATTTGAAAAATGCTGATCTGAGCAGAAGTAAATGTAAAATTATATTTAAGTGCATATGGACCTGGGTTAAAAAGTAACAGTCAGTATCAATGCAGCATTCATTGTGTTAGCAATATGTAATATACATAACTTATTTACAAAATCTTAGCTGGGATGTCTGGGGGTGGGGAATTTCTAGCCCATAATTTAAAAGACCCATCTACGTGCCTGACACACTTTAAACAGGTGAAGCGCATTATAAAGTGACCCTCTGTATCGTACAAAGCAGCATGTGACCGCAATGGCGCCACCGGATGCTCAGGCTGCAGCACCACAGACAGCGGCAAGCTGGCAAAACTGGCACCCCCATGTGGAACAGCGTCAGTGAGACCCTGCCCCTGACGCGGCATAGCCACGGACAGCCGATTACAGTGACTGTCACCACCCTCCTGATGGCCACACCGGTTTAATCAGGTCTCTCAGCAGGCCGGGGTGGTGGGGGGGGGGGGTGGCTAGTGGCCAGTCCAGTCATTGCTTCCTGTTTGTTTTTTCATACTAAACTGCTACTTTTCACTTCTTTCCCCCTACATCATCCTTTCTTGGGGCTGTACACAGGGCTGGAGTAAGTTAGATGAAGCGTGAGGTGAGTAAGTTAGATGAAAGGTGAGGTGAGTAAGTCAGATGAAGCGTGAGGTGAGTAAGTTAGATGAAGCGTGAGGTGAGTAAGTCAGATGAAAGGTGAGGTGAGTAAGTCAGATGAAGTGTGAGGTGAGTAAATCAGATGAAGTGTGAGGTGAGTAAGTCAGATGAAGTGTGAGGTGAGTAAGTCAGATGAATCCCACTTTAGGTTAGATTAAAGAGTGCGTAGACATTACAGTAGACATTAGAAAAGGCGATATTTACAAATTTAAGCTTTAAAAAAAGGAGAGTATATCGTTAGTTGTGGTTACTACTAGAACATTATTTGGTGGATCCAAACTCCTGCATGTGTGCGCTTCCTAAAGCCACTCATGGTGCAGTGCAGACATTTACTTGAGCAGTCCCTGGGGAATATTAGT
>JAODKN010000001.1:27754784-27772839 GCA_026774425.1 Petrocephalus zakoni
AATTTTAACATACGTTTCAAATATTATCATTGCAAGTCTACATGACCTTACTATAAATGTTAGTATTTAATTTTAAGTGTAAGTGTTTAGTTTTAAAAATGTTTTTGATATAAAAATCAATCAGTGTAACTAGCATTGTTTGTAAACTCTCATATAAAACATTACTCCAGTTAAGATTCCATCAAGCGCAAAGCCGTTATTGCAGTGGTAGACTAACTTTTTACTTTAACTCCAAAACTTACAGCAGATTATGAATCGATGTGTCGGTAGTTTCATGGCATGTATACACATAAACCAGGTATTAAAAAGCTGTAATATCCTCTGTTAAGTTTGCTAGAAGTCTAACAGTCTCTGAGGGTGGTGATAATCATAATTATATCAACAATACTGATTTCACTGCCTTTATACATTTCAAGGGTGCATGAAAAATTAATATAAAACATAAAGAGCAAACTTTTAGAATGTTGAATTGTACTTTGACAGTATAATCTGTATGTTAATATTTATATGGCTGTTGGAATAAGCCTATGTTGAAGCCAATTTTGTACTGCTTGATTGCCTTAAATCTTGTGTGCTCATTTGTAGTGGAGTCCACTGACAGCCAATTTCTGAATATAAATCCGGCAAACACTAGTGTTCATGCTGTGTTTTATATGTCTACAGTTGAATATTTTACCAGAAATTACAGGGAGGCCTCTCCTGAGACAGGGTTTTTCAGAGGTCCTGCTACAGGGTGTAAGAGTTGCAAGCCAGCCTATGAAGCTGTGGTTTTTGGAGGTTAACGTGGATCAGTCCAGAGGTCTGTGGTCTGTTTGAATAAATAATGGGTACTATATATAATTCTACTATAATATAGTAATATACTGTAATAAAATCATGATATTAATTAAATTATTAGAATTATGGGTCCTCGGGAGCCATCATACACAAAGTCCAGTCAATCTGGCTCTGATTGCACTAAAATCAGCCACTATTTCCACTCTTTGAGGGAGGAATCAGAAGTTATTTCAATGGACAAGGGTTAAAATGAGTTTGATAGAAAACTTATAGGACTGAAGTGCTTCACTCTCTCTCCTGATCCCCTCAAAAGGACTTCTGTAATTTCCATTTCAAAAGTCAAAGTCAAATAATTTTCATTGCTTTGTGTGATGCATGGTCCCTAGGTGTCAAGGCCATACAGAACCAAAGACGAGAGCTGGAACCAGGGAACAACCAAAGGAGCTTTATTATGCTCTGGGGAGCAAACGGGAAAACAAAGGGGCCATGCAGGGCTAAAACACAGGAGCTCCGGTTCAGGGGAACAGCAAGTAAACACAAGGACTGACGTCAGTGACCAGACTGGGGAGCACAGGACTGGGAGGTACTCTTATACAGGACGGGGGCAAACAGGTGGCAGCTGGAGTGAGTCACACAAGGGCTGAAACGAGAGGAGAGACAAAACAGGCAACAGGCATGGCTCAGTAGCCCTGCTAGGGAGCAAACGGGAGGGGCAGGAAGACAGGGCGTGACACTGGGTAAAGATACAGATTACCGAAGGGGGCATTTCCCAAGGGTGTGATCCCAAAAGTATTTTGCAAGGTATCTTTATAATTCATGGTGGGCCATGATAGTGGCACGTTGCAATCTGAGATCAATGTTCAACAGCTGAACAATATCTCACCTTAACAATGATATGAAATCGTTTAAAAACATACAGTCCATATTAAGTGTATCATATAAAAAACAGGAAAATCATATACACTGAAAACATACACTGGGTAGAAATTCCATGAGATTTTTTTTTTTATTGTTCCAAAGGCTACTAGACTTGATGTCCACTTTTAGGTCTACATTTCACTGAAGACGTCTTGTGCAATGGGTTGGTCATAAATTGAATGGCACACAGTTAACAGGCTCTGGGCATCAGAAGAGGGGGTTGCTTCCTGACCCAAAGTATCAACACCATTCTGTATCTATCATGAACATGCCAAACACCTATTACAGCCCTGTGGATACTCAGATACTCAAAAGCAACAATCTACTTCTCAAGTACAATCAGTGTTCTGTGATTTGTATTTCTTCATTTCAACATTGATATTTGTGCATCCTACCATACTACCAACCTCAGAATCAAAGTTTGAAACATGCAATATGCTGTGAAACTGTGTAAGTATGCCAGTTTTGTAAATAAATGCCAGTATTTGTGCTGTTGCATTGTACATAGTGAGTGTTGTACCTGTATAATGTTTTACCGCAGGGTACATGTGTTCATTAGTGTCTAGCCCCAGTTGTGTGTGTCTCGTAAATTGTCCCATGTAAGAGTCCCATGTCTGTGCAAACTGGTAGCGAACTGTTAATACAGACGGAATTTCCATTTTAAAAGAGCAGTGGCCTCCATCGTTACCCACAAGCTCACCACACTGGTGTCAGAAAAGGGACTGCAAGTCAACTAATTAATCGGAAAGCTTCAGTGGATCTGCAGGACACTGTGGGGAAGAAGTTGTTGCAACAGAGCAGATGGGGACCTTGGGAACAGAGCATTATACCTTCCTTGGGGCAACTTGATGGATGTAGCATGACTTGCTTGTAGCACACCTGGCGCTGGTGCTTGAAGAGGCACTCCACGCTCTACTAATGCCATGGAGAAATCATGCATATATATCAGTCAAGACTGCCCTGCCCTGGCCCCTCGGCGCAAATCACCATCAGGGAAATTCCGGGGAATCGTCGTCTGCATCACCCACCTGTGCAACCTTATCTCCATTTCATCAAGTGGACCGACTGGGGCACGAGCGCAGCCTTTACTGCGTAGTGGACGACACCCAATGCAAAGCCTTGGTGGACATGTGGTCCACCATCCCCCTCAACCATCCAGGTGTCCTCTCAGGCACTGACCTGCGGGTCCTGCCAGGTGGGGAAGTGACAGAGGAGCTGTGGAGAAGTCACGCGTTTTATGCAGAACTCATAGTTGTTAAACATGTGCAATTTTCCAAAAACCAAGACAGAACCAAGAATAGGATCGTAATCCAAAAAAGCAAAGGCAGGTAACCAGGGAAGGGGTCAAATACTATCAATAATACCGTCAGAACTAAATCATAAAGGAGATTCTCATTTCGGGGTAGAGCTCACAATACCTCACAATGCACTGTCAGAGACATCAAATATTGAATTAATTGCAAAGGAAATAACACAGAAGAACACATTAAAAGAGAAAGGGGATTCAAAGAAAATCTTTCATGTCTTATGCCAAAATTTATGGTGAAAGGTTAAAAGAGGGTTTAACTAAACGTCAGCAGTGGGCAACAGAGCTTTCCATCCTTCATCTGGGTAGCTTCTCTGCGCAAGAAATACATGAAGTAAGAACTGTGTGACGTAACTTCTTAAGGTGTTTTATTGGTATGTGCAACACATCTGATACGAGACTGATACCAGTATATCAGACATTGTTAAAGGTTCATGATCAAATTTAGAAAATATGAACCAAATAATTTGAATTTTATGTGAATTTTCACTCACATTTGTTTCCATTAAGTGGGGTGATTGGGAAGCTCTACTTCTAGCAACTTGACTTCACACCTCCAGGGTTATAGATTTACCGCCTGGCCCTGGCTCAGGGTATTTGGAGTTTTTGGTCTTCATTTTGATTTTCCCCTAGCCACTCTGGCTTCCCCCTCCCCCTCCCCCTCCCCCATTGTCCAAAGAAATAGAAGCTGCTTTAGGCTTCTTTTGTTTGTTGTGTGTCCTGTGGCTCCTGGATTATGGCCCAGGTTTACCATGACACTATATTGGGTGGAATGAAATAAAATATTTTATACACACACACACACATGTATGGGGTCCAAGGTCACCCTTTATCAACTGAGCCAAGAAGACAATGCAGGGAGGTAAAGTTCACTTTCCAGACTCCAGGGTTTGGCTAGTGCAGGGTCAAAGGCCAGTTATTGGCATTTCATTTTTAAATGGAACCAGGTAGCCAACCAAGTGTAAATTTTCCCCTGCTAGTTCACGTTTACATTTTTGTTTTTGGTATCTGATTTATGTGAACAGCACTTACAGGCCTTTCTAGTGCTTGATATATCATCAGCAAACTGAATGTGCGGCACTCGCCAACGCCGATTGGGAGGGTGTAGTGATGGCCAAAACAATGCTTCATGAACTATTTGCTGTACTTCCTGACACCACTAGATGGTGCTCTTGGCTTACTTTGGGGCATGGTTTGAGCCCCTTTTTCACACTTCAGTGGGGCCAGAAAAAAAACAGCATATGGTTCATGAAGCATTGTTTTGACCATCATAAGTTGGGAGTAGTGGACAAAAGTGGAACAATATAATGTAAATTTGGAACAAATGACCAACCATTACACAATACTGAAATTCACACCAACTCTGTGCTCATTTGAACTACTACAGTTATTATACTGGTGTTTGGTTGGGTCTCATAGTATAGGAACTCTGGGAACTTATCTAAAGAGTATCCGAAAATAAAACATATCCACGGTCACTCGAAAGGAAAAGGAATTGCTACATGCAATGTTTGCAATACCATCTTTTTTGAGAAGGAGGTAGCAACAGAGCCTCATTTAATATAACAAATATAATTAGGCACATGCAGAAACATCATAAGGAAGAATACTGAGAAATCACAAGGCTTACTCAGATGATGAATGCACTTACAATACGTCTGTGTAGACTTAAATATTTTATTTACAAAAAAGGATCAGGATTCCAAATCGGCCAATATAAATACTAAATAGATCATTGGATCAAGGTACCAAAACAGTGAATCAGGGCATCCCTAAAACCTATATTTATATCCTCATGAATAATGCACTGCATTCATGGTGCACCACACAGCATCAGTACAGTACTGCGCTTTAGGGTTTAAGTGAGGCAGTCACTCATGCACAAAGGACTCACATCTGGGACTAGCACTGGAACAATGTCCGGCAAGAGGCTGCATGGCAGATTTCAGTAGATCATTGTCGTCTCCTTCAGGTGAGTGTGTGTGAGTGTAAGAGCTCTGGGGAGTTTGCTTCCCACCTTGGATGCTGAACAGATCTTTGAGACAAAGGAACTTACAACTCTAAGGTAATGAAATAACCAATTTTAGGTATTTTGCTTTACATCTTAGCTCTAACAAGTACAAGATATAAAACAGAAACCAGAACAGTTCACAAAAAAAAACCACTTGGCAGCACTTCATCATGTAGAAATCTTTAGTTCAAAAAATAATTTCAGCACCATTACAGAAAGATGGTCAAAAAGGCCTGCTACATATGGAAACATCAGCACTGAAACACTTTTGTGGAAGGGAAAGTCTGAGCGGCAGTGAGGACAGTGCTACATAAAACCATGTGTAAACAAAACATGCCCAGTGGCCTGAAACACAGGCTGCTCACCATCCTGAGTGTGATGTTGCCATTAACCCACATCCGCTTAACATGAAGGACACCAAGTGGATTTTAATGTAACATGACAGTAAGAAAACACATGAAACTGTTGGCATTCTCTGAAAAAAATCTATATGTTTAATATTTAAAGGCGCTGATGGGTTTTTAAAAAGGTCAAAACAAAATATACTGGCATTACGTTTCCTTCCATAATAAATGTCATGAGACAAAAATTTCATTACCATCTCAATAATGTGGTACAAATACCTAAATATCCTTCTGTTTGGAGTTTCTTGCAGTTCTAGCACAGTTTCTCAGTGGCAATACTGCATCTGAAAGCTTGGCCAGTAGAAGGAAACAATGAGAATAAAGGAGCAGGATGGTTCACACTGCTAGTTTAAAGTGCTGTTATGAAAAGGCCATGAAGAGAGAGGCTGCAGCCTGCATGTTAGAACCGAAAACTTAAGACAGAATCTTTGGGATCCACCTTGTGGTTGGTTCCCATGAAGGCCGTAACATCTTTTCCCTCAAACAGAAATGTAGACCCTAAAACATTGTCACAGGGGTCCTGAAATGGCAAGCTAGGCACTGACCAATCAGATTCAGCCGTGGTCTCAAAGAATGTCACTCACTCCATGGTTTATACTGAGGTGGAGAACCTGCTGGAATGCATTCAATCAGGCGCAGTTGAGGAACCCTGGTCTGAATGGTTAGCCGTCACCCATTAGCACAGGAAGCAAGATACTCGACTTGATCGAGCTGTCCTGCAGTTTCACAGCTACCATCAAAACTGAATTATCATGTGACTTCCAGAAGCAGCTTCTCATTGGCAGAGGCAAAGGGTAATGGTTTCTGCCAGAGAGGTCTAGTGAGAGAAGCAAAGGAATGTTCAAGCTAACAAAATATTGCACTCCTGCATCATAACACAATGGGTAAGACTTCAGAACACGACAGCTCCTGCTCTCAGTCCCCTACGTCACTATCCCGGTCCCCAATGATCCACAGGAAGTGGAAGCTGAGTGCCAAGAGTGCAGTGCCTAGCAGGTCTCCTAGGGCAGTCAGGTAAGGTATGGAGAAGCTGTCAGGGTCCTTGCCGCTACTCCATATGGAATGTACCATGCAGTCTGCGATGCACAGCAGGGTCACAACCTGAGAGGAGGCAATGTGGTTAATGGCATGACTGACCCAGCCAAAGACATTCACATAGCAAGAACTCTGCCTCTGCCATGCATGTGGGAGTTTAACTTGCACAAGTAAAAAATGATTGGTTCAGAGAGATAACCAATCAGATTGTAGAGGAGGTGGGGGCAAGACATTTCATTGATGGGTCTGACATCTGACAAGGTCTGATTTGTTATCTCTCTGAACCAGTCATTTTTAACTCTGCCCTCAGAACATTTTTGTGTAAGTAAAACTCCCATGAGCCTCTGCCATCATCATCTGAGTAAGCCCCAAAGTGGAACACCATTCCAGTTTCCCCAGGTTTATAGGTGGATTACAGGACATCAACATTAGTTATCAGTGCAGAAAATGCCACAAGCTAAATATTAAAGCCTGATATAACAAACGCAAACTAAGAGCTTACCTGCAGCAGTGCGGCAGCCAGGTACACACTTGTAAAAATGATTGTGAGAGTGGTGTGACCACTCTTCATCAGGTGAATGGTATAGAGAAAAATCAGATGACCAGGAATAACCAAAAGGAGCAGCACCTGCGCTGAGCGATGATTGGCACCTGTGGGACAGAGGGTCATTTTCTTTAGGTCACTAGGGTCTGGTGACATCTTGACATTCATCACATTTATAAAATATGCAAAGCAGAATACAGAATCAGATGAAACTGGAGTACCGGAAGAAGAACATGCAAACTCCCCGTATAGAACAGAGGCTGGACTCAAACCCCCAACCATGGTGATTTGAGGCAACAGTGCTACCCCACTAAGCCACCTTGCAGTCCATTTATAAATGTGTTTATGAATGTACTTCACTGGATCAAAGCCTGAGGTGCAGTAGCAGCAGCAGTTGGCCTTAGCGGTGCTAATGGATGTGGTTACCTGAGCCGCAGAAGGTGCGGCAGGGGTAGTAACAGCCCTGAGCCTCCTCGGGCACCTCACCGGGGGCACAGTGGAAGTGTAAGTGGGTAGAGATTCGACTGGACTGGATAGCCACAAGATTCCCACCAATACCTAGAAGACAGTCAGGTTCAACTGGGATCATCTGATTACTGAACATTTAAGACAGGAACCAAGTATTTTATGATCAATTATTTTACAGCCACATTGACTTCCCCATCATCTAAAGAGCGTAGGTGCAAGCAAACAGTCAGGTCTACCACACTACCACAAACAGCTGTGCAATTAGAAAAAGACTAATCATTATAACAAATGGCATGTAGATCAGACCATAACAAACAACACTCAACAGAACTGAAAAGCATCTATGGAGGTCTGCTTTCTCATTTACACTAATGCTCAAGCACAACGCAGAGGTTTCTTTTGAACTGGACCGTAGACTGGCTGGTCAAGGTGTGCTTAACAGGATGGCAGGACTCAACATAGACCTGACAGAGTACACCTTAGCTCCTAATAGATACATACACAGACACACACACTTCCAAGGTCCATTATTGAGGTTTGCCTGCCCGTTGTAGGAGCTTTCGAAGGCGGACAGGGGTCAGTATGGGCACTCGGACTGCCTGTGGCTACGTAGCCCCATACACAACAGGACTGATCGCCCCCTGTGTCATGACACGTTACTCCCGCGATCATCAAAGTTTTCTGCCATTTGTGTCACAGTATCTACGCCAGTTGCTGCAGGACCAGAGCTAGAACAATTGTCAAAGATTTTATCCATCCAAATAATTCCTTGTTCAGCCTGCTACACCAGACAAAGGCCCTCACAGTCTGAGGTTCAAGCTAAGATTCTACCCTCAGGCCATGAGTCTCCTCAACATGGACAAGCCCAGTGACTGTTTTTTTTTTTTCTTTTTACAAGTGCCATCTACACAGTGCCTGCCATGCACACTGTATATAATGTCTTCTGCATAGTCTTTACATATATTATATATATAAATATACACAAAAAATATATACATATAGCCTTTTATATAGCTTCTATTTAGTATTAGTTATTTAACTTTTATCAAAATTCTCTATCGAAAGTTTCGGGAGCAAGCCAGATTTATGTTTCAGTACATGTTCGAATTTTGATATATAGCTCAATAGCACAAAAACAGAGCAGCACAATCAACAGTTAAATTTTAAAACTGGCCATATCTGACCAGACTATCCAATACTTGCATTTCTGCTAGCTCCCTCAAATTCCAGGGACTCCCACGGGCCTGAACGGGTCAGCTGCCCCTCCCGGCCCATGAGCACATGCCCTGCTACTTCCCTTACCATTAATGACAGGGGTGTAGACCACTATCCCGGCCAAGTTTGGATCTGACACTGTTTTGTCCAGGATGAGTCCCCCAATACTGGAAAAGACCAGAGGCAGCAGAATTAGAAACACTTAAAAAATAAAACAAAGCTAGAACAGAATAATGATCCAGTGGGAAATTTTTCTTTTTGCTTATGCCATTGGCTCTCCATAAGATAGAAAAATACATATTCAGGTGAAAGCAAGCTTGTAGGTCAGAGTGCAGGGTCAGGCACCCCTGGGGCTGGGGGTTAACAGCCTTGCTCTATGCTGTTCTTGGCAACTCTCGGCTCCCCTTCCTTATAACGTCTATTTTTTTTTAAATGTGGTTAATAACTGCCATCTGCCGCCAGAGGAAAAACATTTCAGAGAAGCTCAGACCAGATTTTATGTTAAATCAAAGCACAGGGAGTGTTTTTGTTGAAACAGTGAATAGCTTAATACTGATTCTAACAATAGGAGTTCGAGGTGGGGTTTAAAAAAGAAATAAAAAATGATTACTGTAAAAACATTTAGATAAGTTGATACTCAAGCAGAACTTGTATGAGAAACAGGGAAGATGCTTTTTATGAGAGACAAAGGGCCTGCCACCGACTTCACAGTGACAGAGAGTGCATGTCCCATTACCATGCAGGCTCAGCACACACAACCACAGAGGTAACCGGGAAGGAGAGGCAGCCACCTGCTGATGACCATGGCCGTGATCACTGGCTCCCAGCCCGAGTACAGCAGCGTGCGGCTCGCCGGGTGCTTGGAGGAGATGATGATCCACAGTGGCGTCAGCAACAAGAAGAAGACACACACCACAGGCGCCACATAGGGACGGGTCTCTGTGGATGTCAACACAGTCACATGTCACCAAGCATCCACACAAAGGAAAGGCCCTGATTTTGAGAGGTGACAGAACCCCAGTCTGTGCTGATGACATGACTGGGTGCTTCAAAGTGCAGGCGTCAGTGTGGTGTAGTATAGCTGGCTGCCCTTGAAATAGCACAGACAACCTGTCTGAGCCCGTTATACGGCCCAGTCTGAGCCATGACTGCTGCTCTTCCATCAGATGTTGGACTTAAGAAGTGCTCTAATTGGCAAAATAATGCCAATTAGAGCAGCTCCACATGATAGCGGGTTACCAAGTCATCTGCTGCTAACAAAATGAGTTTAATAAAGTAAGGCGTCCATATTACTAATAAAAACAGATTAAACCTGCAGGCATTTTTTTATCATCACCCTATTGTTATATAATTATCTGTGTTGCTCGGCTGTCTGGGCATGCAGGCATGCATGCATGTGTCGTTTTCTCCATTCTGTGACGTTTCCCATGTCATAGGAATATTTCCTGGCAGTAAATTGGTCATTTTCTTAATAAGTGCAGTATGAGCACCAACTGTGCCCCAGTCCCCCCCTCTCACCCAGGCAGTTGTAGAGGCCCTGGCTGATGAAAGCCAGGATGGCAAGAGTGATGAGGTCCCCGAAGCTGGCAGCGATGGGTGTGGCCACATTGTCAGGGTTTATGCCCGTCTTCTTGGAACCCACGATCACACCCACCATGATTATGCCTGTGCGAGGGAAGCGAAGAGCTCAGCCTTCCAGTCCTGCTAAACGGGGAGCGTGAGTCACAGATGGGGAGAGACGGCTAATTGCATGAGACGACACAGGAAAGTACCTTGCAGCAGGGAGGCGATAAAAGCCGTGGCCACGCTGCTGGAACACAGCAGCATCGCGTGGCTCATTTGGAACTTTCCTTCAGGGATCCAGCCCAGAATGACGGCCGCCACCGCAGCCAGAAAGCCCACCACAGTGGCCTGAACCTGGCGCCGGGGCGACATAGCAGGGAGTCACATGACCGTACTCGCAACCCACACAGAATTACCGCTTCAGTATCACACAGAACAAGTCCCTACTACGACGACACGGCCTATAGGCCAGCCGTGCCAGCACAGATGCATGCTAAGAGAACAATGCAGCCACTCCAATAGCAGACCCTGTCACTGTGCAGTGTTCGTAATACTCCGCTGCTGACTACACCTGCTTTGCGTGGTTCATTACCTGCTTAAGTGCCAGGTTCCCAATGATCAAGTTCCACTTCTCAATGGGGGAGTCCATCTTACCCACGTTTACCTGGGGCAGAGAGAGAGAAAGTATGACTGATACGGTGGTGCCAGCTCAGCACAGGGTCAGCATACAGCAGAAACTGACAGACTGAGACACAGCAATGCTGTGAGTTTGGTAAGCAGATTAGTAGTACACCTAAAGTTTTAATTAGGCATATTATGATTATTTTGTGACTTTAACTTACATGACTTAAAAACTGCAAAAAGTACCGCCACACCACAGATGTCTTTTTACCTTGTTTATCCACAATATCTTGTCTTTTAAAAGATGTTGTGACTGCTGATCTCCTTTCTTCATTACCACTTCAGTGCTTATTATACTGATGTATACCAAACCATAGTACAGTGGTCTCTCATTAATCGTTGGAGTTATGTTCTAAAAATAACCCGCAATAGGCGAAATCCGCGAAGTAGTCAGCTTTATTTTTTACAATTATTATAGATGTTTTAAAGCTGTAAAACCCCTCACTACACACTTTATACACATTTATTAGCATCCTCCTCTGCCTTTTGGGTGCTACCGCAGGTGCCTTTGACGGTACAAAACTTTTCGTCAACATTGTTGGGTTTGTTGGGGAGAAAACTTACAAACATACAGTACAGCACTTCAGAGTCACGCTGCTAGCGATTGAAGATTTATGTAAATTTGACAAGCTGAACGCATTCTGTACTGTACAGGAGACACGGCACGAAGGAGATTGACTGACAATGGTCTACAGCCAATCAGGACGCAGAACACAATGCGCTGTAAAAAAAAAAAGCATGCAAGATTGCACTAAAAAAAATCTGCGAAACTGCAAGGCTGCGAAAGGTGAACCGCGTTATAGCGAGGGACCACTGTACACCAAAACAGTATTATGTGGTGTGCAGAATTTAGTAAACAAAAAGATACACCCAGTTTATACAGATTACCAACTTTTGGGTATCACAAAATGCATCTCATTAATATTTTAGCTGTACTGCTTAACAAATCGTGGGTGTAAATAAATGTCCATATAATACTGAAAAGCTGGCATCTGGCCAAATGTTTCGCCCGTCATCTGAAGCCCTGGTGATTATTGCACATACGCGATATAATTGTTATGTGATATCACCCAGCCCTACTGTGAGCATAGAATGCATGTACAGAATGCTTTGTAATCCTCATAGAAGAAAATGCCCCTTGTACTGACAGACATTCACAGCATAGAGGAGGCCTGCAAAGTGGGTAAACTGAGAGCCCAGCCTAATCCTTCACACACGGCTATCACTTCCATCCAAGCATTCAGGTCTCAGCAGGAAAAATGGGATCAGTTTCACAGCATAAACTGGAGCCAAAGAAAATGTGGGTTTTATATGAAATACTGTGATTGTGTACCTGGACTATGTAATACAGTGTTTCCCAACCCGGTCCTCTGGGCCCCCTAGCCAGTCCATGTTTATGTTCCCTCTCTGCTCCCGGTAGGGAGCTGGGAGGGAGCAAAAATGTGACCTGACTGGCAGGGAGCTGGGAGGTAGCAAAAATGTGTATTGTCTAGTAGGCAGCAAGGAGGGAGCAAAAACGTAGACTGTCGGGGGATTCCCTAGGACCGGGTTGGTAAACACTGATATAAGAAGCACACACATTTGCTTTATCCGTGCCTGTTCCCTACCATTACATACAACAGGGTTTCCTTTGAACCCCAGATGTCCGGCCCAGACCCTGATGCAAGACCACAGCTGCAGTCCTCTTCTGCACCTGATGAGAGTGTTGCTTTTGTGTATGTTACCCTTCCTGCAGGTACTGAAATTACCGCCTTTTCCTTTTGTTGCCCATAGCAACACTCCAGTCACCAAATAAAGCCCCTATTCCTCCCGCCCATGTTTGTGTCACCTGATTCTGTCTGCAGTCAGAGCAAACTGTACACTTTTCTTGTTGACAGTGACATACACATAACAAGGAACTAACCCCTTTATGACAGAACATCCAGAAAAGAACCCATATACATTCTTGTATACATATTTTTTAAACAGCTATGTTCAAAAACAAAATCTTGTTGTTTATTATGACCAGCTATATGTCTGAGTTTTGCTTGGGTGGAGAAGGAAATGAAGAATTGCAGTGAAGTACGAGTTCAAGCAGAATCCTTGTGTAGCCGTTACAGTCCCAGTAAAAATAAAGCATAGGGAACCCAGTCACAAGAACAATGGCATTAGTATCACGAAATGAGCTAGAGCCACATGACAACGGCCTTACTGGCAATCCCACGGCAACGAAACTAGAGTCCAACTGATAAATTGGTGTGCCGATATGATTGGCCAATATGGGACAAATCCTTCAATCATGTTATGAGTGTTGCTAGTTTGCTCACCAGAAGGCACACCAAAACTCCCTGGAACACAACACATGCCATTTCCTTTAATGATCATCAGTAGTAATATTCTATAGCTTATAAAGGATGACTTTAACTTCAACTCTTTAACTGCATTATGTTATGTTATCTTGGTGAGAATTTAAATAATTATACATAACATGTCAAGGAAAATCTTTGTTTATGTTATACGTTTCTGGGAAAACAGTTGATTTTTAAATCCTCCAATATCGAAATTTGTACTGGTATCAGAAAATTCTGTATTAATTGGGCTCTAGTTGAAACGTAGCATAATCAATGACTAATCTATCTTGCCCAGTGGTTTAAACACTGCTCTCTAAGGGTCTGGGAAATGCACAGTGCATGGTAGAAAGTTACCACACCTACATGTGACACAGAGGGAGTTTAGGTTGCTGTAAGAGCTGTGATAACCAATGGTATTTCTGACAAGCAAAATAAAACAGGATCTAGTGTCTTTTAATAATTAACAATAAAAAAGAGAGAGACAGAAACCTTATGGGCATTACCCATTTCCAGTTCTGGTTAGATGAGTCACCCCATTCTTAGCTAACATGAGGCACGTAGCCAGAAATAAAACCTGTAAGTTTATCATCTGGCTATTGGCTTGACTAGCATTTCCCCAGTAAGGTTTACTCTACTCTTTCGAGGGAAAGGCTAATACAATTAAAAGCATGCGGAGTCATCCTATCCTGATGAGAGGAGACCCCTTCAGTACAATGCTCCCATTCACAAGCCATGATTTGATGAATGTAAGGATAGTATACACCAAATGTAATGGATGTTCCAGGCACTGTGCCTTACCAAGGCAAAATGTTTAAAGAAGTTTCTAGAGTGACACACCAGTCATAATATTTTAATTGCATGAGCAAAACACCAAATGATGGAATCTCACCAGTGAGAACAGTGTTTTACCATCGAATACACATCACACATCTCACATGGAGGCTGTGCCAAGTTGTCCTTATACCTTGTTGTGGTGTCGCCAGAGAGGTTATGACGCTTTTGATGATGTTTACTTTCTTGCTTTGCAGTTCCCTCAGATCTAGCCAAAAGAATGCTCACAACTAACATTGCTACAAGGAGGGAGGATGCAAGGTGACTGCGTGGGTATACGTAAATTTGTAAGAAAACCTGTTTACGCTTACCGCTGTTGAGAGTCTGGATGCCAGCGTCATCTCCAGGTTTCCCTTTAGACCCAGGAGAGCAGGTACTAGAATGAAGATCTCTGTGATGTTCTGGAAAGCTTCCCAGTGCTGCCAAAGCAAAAACACCCATGAGAGGAGGTTTAAACTGTAATAAAACTGAAGGATGAAATTTGAGGGTATGGCATTCGTAGCAGCTAACCTACAATCCTCCATGGTTATAGGTGTTCAAACTAACTGCAATAACAGTTCATTCAGAGGTTTAATTCATACTATCCAACTACTGTTCTCGCTGCTGACAAAGCTACCTGAGCTCTGTTACAGCCACATACATCTACGTGGGTCAAACTTTGAACTGCTGCTGGGTGAATCAGTGCCAAATGGAAACAGATGAAAAGACTTGAAATATTTTAATACTGGGATACTTACATTAAACAGAAAAGTCTGTTTCCACTTGAGGTTTTTAATCAAGTGTAACAGGAATACATTAAATCATATACAATAGTACCCCGTATACATAATTTCAACATAAGTCAAACTCAACTTTACGTTGATTGTCTGTAGTAATTAGTAACTCTAGAAGAATACAAATTTTAAAATGGGTTAAAATGAACAATAAAACTCGTACTAGGTGAATGTTGACTATTAAGAATGCAAGTGAACACTGACCTATATAGTGAGTTAACATTTATGTCAATGGAAATTACTGCGTTTATTTATTAGTCCTTCTCAGGCATCTTTAAGACATTATTTTCGGGTTACTTTAAAAATTGGCTTACAATGGGGATCTCAGAAACAATGACCTAAGGCATGGTACGACTGTGCAATGTTATTATAAAAACACAACTATGAAAATACTTAATTTCCAAAAACAACAGGTGTTTTAGCATCCAGCTGATCCACCCCTAAGCCCCAATCGCTCACCTGAACAACATCCAGCACCATACCAGCGGAGACTGTGCCGAACCCAGCCAGAAGAAAGGGCAGGAGGATCTGCAGAGCCATGGCTAGCGGTGACTCCTTTGGCATCCTCCTGGTGGCCACACCCTGCTCCCCATCTCCTTCCTGCTCAACCTCTTCGCCCTCATCACCGGACAGCTGGCTGCTGCCCAGCATGGGAGCAGTCTCCGAGCAGCTGCGATCCCCGTGCTCAGACAGGCTGCCGGAGGCCCAAGACCCCCTATCTGGGTGGCGCCAGTCTTCCAGGTGGGACAAGTCTGAACGGAGCCCATTCTGGTGGCAATCTTGCTTCCCCCCCAAGTCGCTCAATGCGAGGCGCTCTTCCTGCAGCTGGGTATAGCCAGTCGGTACCATGGTCTGCAGCAGGAAGCTGATACGGCCGGGCTGGAGAGGCTCTGCTGACAAGCCGCGCCAGCCTAACACTTTGCTGCTCATGTGAGCCACCAGGCTAGTGCCCAGAGAATTGATGACAGCACCCCCTATGCTGTGGATGCTCATGCTGCTGACTGTGGCAAGACAGTCTCATCCTCTTCTTTGAAACGGGTAACCAGAAGCAGGCAGAGAGGACATGGGTCAGGTAGTATTGTATTTATAACACTACACAAGGGAGGCCTGCAAAGAAAGAAAAACACACAAAACAAAACCTGAAAATTCACTAAAACTCCAAGCGCTCAACCCAGAGAACAGTACAAACATCATCAAAGCAAAAGATATGTACATTAATACGGAGATACACTTTATAACTTTATAAACCCCACAGTAAGTTACTTACTCAGCAGATACTTTTACCCGAAGTGGCATACATATTTTTGAGGAAGCAGTCAGTAAATGCCAGCAATTGGGAGTTAAAGGCCTGAAAGGTCTCTGCCAATCCTGGGGTTAGAACCGGCTTCCGATCACAGCTGCAGCACCCTAATCGGCCGAGCCACGCCGCCCCCTTTCGTTCGCAATGCTACGTGTAATGCATATGACGATCTGACGACTTATTATTCAGCAGGGCTCGGTTTCTCAGTCGTTAGCTGTTAATGGGAGCTACTTAGTTCGGTACCTATGAAACGCAGAACTGCTATCCATCCAGAGACCGGCGTACACAAACGTCTGTCCGCTGTCATCACTGCTATTCTCAAAGGCGAGACTGCGGCTTTACATATCCACCGTAAGCTTGGTGTTAATCAAATACGCGGGTCCGAAAACACGAGGCAGCGACCTGGGGAGATCCGTCTGTACCTGATGCCGTTTTTACAGCTACGCAACAGTCCGAGGAAACGGGCATGTCTTACTTGTAGAAGAGTCACCGCGGCAGAAAAAAAAAACTCTTGGCCCTTGAATATCAAACGCCCTATCACAAGATAACATGCGGCACCTCTATGATTACGATTTATTACCGCAGTTAACACAAATATCCAGTCCAGCCCAGGGTCGGCAGAACCACCTTCCCGTGCCACATACTGACGGTCTCCGTGGCCAGTGACGTCAATGTCAGCAGGGCCAGCGCGCATGCGCAAACACGTTAAGGGCTGTTCATACGCTTACTTGTACTAATGATCAGAAAACTTTTATCCCAGAGGAGATTGATTACAAAGCTCATAAATAAAATAACATACAGCGTAAGTGATACGTATCACTCCCTCTATTGTAGGACGTGTAAATATGAACATCCCTAGACACAACATGGATCGTCTCTGCATCACACAGGTAATTAAGAAAGAAAATGCAAATACCATCTTCATATTCTAAATGCATTGTCATTGCACATGGGGTGGGAAAAATAATGTAAACTTCACATAAAGTTTAATTCAAATATAGAGGCCATTACGCCTACAAGAAATTGAGACGTCCCATTCTAAATCCATAAGCATCAATATGGAGTTGGTCCCCCTTTGCAGCTATAACTGCAGCCACTCTTCTGACAATTTTTGCACATTCATCCAGGAAAGTATTTGTGACATCAGCCACTGGTATCAGGTGTATCAAGGTATTAGCTTTGAATATTGATGTGTGTTTTTTCCAGAATACATACTTTTATTTAAATAAAACAGCTACTGAATAGGGTAACAGTTTGTCAATATCAGAAATTTTTGCACTTGTATTAGATAACTTGCATTAGCAGGCACTAATAAACCTAGTCTGTAGTTCAGATTGTGTTGTGGGTATTTTCTAGGTAATGAGGGGATTGGGGAAGATCACAGAGGTCAACTTCACATGTGGTTCCTGGGCTGCAATTACTTTGGTTTCACACTATGATATGGTAGCTGTCTTTTCTAGGTTTTGGCTCCACTGGGACTGCAGGCAGATTTTTGTGAGAGGGGTTGAAGGGTAGAATATAGAGAACCGTCAGAATTTAACCCCAATGACAGCCATTTATAAAATATACATACTACCAGGTCTCTAACAAGGTCTCTTGAAGGGAATTTTAATCATTTAAAACTTTCATCACCTCTCTTCAGCTTCCGCTTTGCTCTCTACTAGTTTGATCCACGTTCTCTTTTAGCAAAACAGTTGCCTGCAGGATTGAGAACAGCTGATGGGCATCCCCAGCATGTCATGGTTTACACCACCTTGTCTGGTACCATATGAAAGATGCACAAAGCTGGAACCTGACAAATCAGGGAGCAAAATGCATCAGTAAAGCATGTGTAGCTCGAGTCCTAGTAACACTGATGCTAATGGTTGTACTGCAGACCCTAGGAGTGAAGCAGACCCA
>JAODKN010000001.1:27784362-27804738 GCA_026774425.1 Petrocephalus zakoni
TGATAATAAACGCCCTTTTGAAGGGTTTAACCCCACGGCTGCCTACATGGGTCGTTCCTCCCGCCGCGCCGGTAACAAAAACAGTCCATCTTTTCTTTTTCAGCCAGTCTCTTGTACTGTTGGATGTGTGCTTTGGGCCGTTGTCATGCTGAATGACGCAAGTTTTTGGACACTGGACAACACATTTCCCTTTAAAATGCCTTGGGAAACTTCTGACTTCACTGTTCCTTTGATACATTCAGTGCCTTCAGTACCAGAGGCAGTAAAGCAGCCCCACAATATGATAGAACCTCCACCATGCTTTACTGAAGGTAGGGTGCTCTTTTCTTTTTCCTTCCTTTGCCTAAAACTACCTGCTGCACTACATTCCCAAAGAGCTCTACTTTGGTTTCATCTGTCCATAGAACATTATCCCAGAAAGACAGTGACTTATCTCAGAATATTTTTGCAAACATAAGTCTTGCCTTTTTGTGCAGTTCTTTAAATAGTAGTAACCTCCTTGGCCTTTGCCCATGGAGTCCTACTTGGTTTAGTGTGTGGCATATGGTACAGCCAGATTGCTCCAGGACAGCCTGAAGCTTTTTCGATGTTTTACGTGGTGTTTTTTCCGCAGTCCACACTGACCATCACAGACTTCTGTCATTGAGTTTCTTCTTAGCTCCTAAAAGCGTTGGAACAGGGATTCGATGAAATGATAAAAAGGGTGCAAATAAAAATTATACCGATAATTCTACCTAATTGTACCTTGGTGGAAGAGCACTTCATACAGTCATCCAGTTAACCCTATCACAACACTATCCATCTGACAACCCAGTGATACTCACAAGAAGCTACTGCAGATTCTTCGCAAATGGTAACACATATAAACAGTTACATTTGGATTGATACTTTATTGATCTTTACAGGGAAATTCTTTTCTCACCTCCATGAGAGCAAGCTTGGCCATGAAGGGCAGCCACCTTGAGGGGTGCCCAGGGAGCTGGGGGTTAAGGGTCTTGCTCAAAGACCTCGATGTGTATGTTGATGCTTCCATGTCCCACTCTCGCCGGTGTGGGGAAGCAATTAAAGAGGCCAATAGGATGTTGGGTTACATCTCTAGGTGTGTTGAGTTTAAGTCAAGGGAGGTAATGCTGAGATTATATAATTCTTTGGCCACACCTAGAATATTGTGTGCAGGTTTGGTCTCCGTATTTTAAAAATGTGCAGCGTAGGGCTACAAGAATGATTCCTGCTCTTAGAGGAATGTCATATGAGGAAAGGTTAGCTGAGCTAAATCTGTTCAGCTTCGAGCTAAGGAAGTTGAGGGGGGACATGATCCAGGTCTTTAAGATTCTAACAGGTTTGGATGCTGTTCAACCAAATAGTTACTTCAGTATTAGTTCAAATACAAGAACTCGTGGCCATAGGTGGAAATTACCAGGAGAACATTTTAAGATGGATTTGAGGAAGCACTCCTTTACACAGTGAGTTGTTAGAGTATGGAATAGTCTTCCTGTTAGCGTGGTGCAAGCTAAAACCTTTAAAATCAGAGCTAGATAAGATTTTAACAACTCTGAGCTATTAGTTCAGTTCTACCCAAATGAGCTTGATGGGCCGAATGGCCTCCTCTCGTTTGTTTTCTTATGTTCTTATGTTTCTTATGTATGCCGTGCCTCTCATTTCTGCACTTGTGTGACTGTGTTTACACAAACATTGTGGGTGCGTTCATTGCTTAGCCCCGCCCCCACCTCGGCTACTCAGACCACATCTCTGTTATACTGATCCCAGCATACAGACCTCTTGTTAGACGTGCCTAGCCCGTTCTGAAGCAGAAAAAAGCCTGGCCCCTGGGAGCCATCTCTGCCCTTCAGGACTGTTTTGAGCACACTGTCTGGGACATGTTTAAGGAAGCCGCAACCTATGACGACATTACTGTCTCCAGGACCATCGCCACATGCCCCAACCAGAAACCATGGATGACTACAAAAGTACGTGTGCCGCTGAAAACCCATGACACTGCCTTCAGGTCAGTGTCCACCACTTCTCTGGCCAAAAAAGCATGGCAGCAACTGCACTTCTTACAGTGGCTGAAGAAGGCAAGTCTCACACCCCACATCCTCACCACATTCTACAGGGGCGTGAGAGTGTCCTGACCAGCTATATAACTACCTGGTTTGGAAACTGCAACGTCCTTGACTGCAAGTCCCTGCAGAGGATGGTGAATACAGCTGGAAAAATCATTGGAACCTCTCTCCCCTCCATCCAGGACATCTTTCATGAGCTATGCATCCGCAAGGCATCCAGCATTGTGAAAGACCCTTTCCTTCCGCTGCATGGCCTGTTCACCCGCCTCCCGTCTGGCAGGAGGTACTTCTGAACTCCCCAAATTCCCTCACTAAGTGAGCAGCACCACCAGTCACTTTAACCTTAATCATGTTTGCACTCCTGTTACCTGCGGCTAAATTAAGTACTTATTTATTTATTTATATTTACACATACTGTATTTGAGCCTACATACAATTCCATCCACCCTATTCATGTATATTCTGTATGTCTGCCCTCCTATCGAGTCATGTGCGCTATGTGTGCTCTGTATCCAACACCCCCCCACGCATATTTAATTCCTGCACTTTACCCCCCTGTAATTGTGTACGTGCTGCTCCTCCTTGCGTCTTATGTTGCTCTGAAACAATGTCTCGTACCGTTGTATACTTGTATATGGCTGGCACGACAATAAAAAGCCTACCACTACTACTACTATATGTTTAATAATGATTTGGATTTCTGGTATCACTCTTTCTGCATTTGGCGAAGCCCATTAAAGCAGCTATTTGAAGGAATAACATTTACCTGTTGTTGTACTATAATCAACCTATGAATATAATCAGCTTCTTTGCTGTCACTCAGAGGTTTGATAAGCGATAAGCAGATTGCAAAGTCAGAGGTTGGTGACTGGGGAGAGGGAACATGCAGAGAGAATCAAAGCTGATTCATTTTATAATTGGACAGGCAAAAATGGGTATATGTTAGCAGAACAAGATGGCACAAGATTTACACCAAAATGAGATGTTTTCAAAGAGGCTGGTGAAATTGATGATTGATTTCAATTTTTAAAAAAGTATGAAAGATTTGGAGACCTATGTCAATACATGGTGCTTTAGAGGGGTGGTCTTTAGAGAGGTGGTCTTTAGAGGGGTGGTCTCTTCAGTGATTATCAGGGGAAATCAATGAATACATCAAACATATGCTGAGACACTGCAAATACATTCCAATATTTAATAATCAAGACTTTCTACTCAACAAAAAAACAGTTTATCTTTAACACATGTAAACAAAGCGATATCACACACCACTAGCGCACCTTTTCCAGAATAACACATATGTTACTTTTTACCATGTGGATCAGAAGTATGACAATGGGAAAGAAGCATTCTTTCAATAGCTCATATTAATGCCTGTTTTAAAATCTAAAATAAATTTATCCAATACATTCCAATACATTGATATAACTGACCAAAAGAAAATCTTTGGTCAATTTTATAAACTAATATCAACCATAAACATAATAATTTCCGTTCCAATCAAAACATGGAAAGAAGACCTATGAATTACAACCAACACTGAATTTTGGATGCAAATTTGCAGGAAAAACTTCACAGTGACTAACAAACTAATTTACAACTAATACAGTACAAGGTAATTCACAGAACTCACATCTCCCAACGCAAGATGGGACTTTATATATAAGCCATTAACATCATTTCTTTTATACAGAACAGTAGTATCCCACTATCCCCACCCCTCTGTTTACTAGATCTTTCAGTAATTAACCCACCGATCCAAAATTCAAAGCCTGTCTGTTTGGACGTAATCTTGTTCTTTCATGTCTCTTTATATTTTCCGTCTCAGTATTAGAATGATGATAAGGTAGGGAGGTGGATGTTTTGACACTTCAATCAACTGGCAGAATGAAGAGTTGTAAGTCCTTAGCCCCCGTTTTTGTATCTTTGTATTTCGGTTGGTGGATACTGACAGGGTAAGGGGAGTGAGGAGGGATGCAGAGTGACAGCTCTGTTTTGCCTCCCATTGTCCCAGCTCAGCCCTGTTTTGCCTCCAGTTGTCCCAGCTTGACCTTGTCTACCCCTGTTGTCCCAGTTCAGGTTTATTTAAATAAATGTTTCAATAAACGGTCCCTGTCCTGTAGACACTGTGGTGCCATTTGGTCCCGGCCCTGTGGGTTCCTCTGCACCAACCTATCCATCGTCCTCGTATATCCTGTCCCGCTGTACCCTTGATGCTATCCTGTCCTGCAGTCCCCTTGACACTCTGCGGTCCTGGTTCAGCAGACTCTTTGGTGCCCTTTGGTTGTGGTCCTATGGACTCTGCAGTGCAATTCAGTCCTGGACCTACGAGCCCCTTGGAGCTCTTTGGTCCCAGCCCTGTGGGTTCCTTGCTCCCTCATACCTTCCAAAACCTAGGAGAATCTGCATCCCTTAATTAGGGCCCCTGCCTTCCTAGAAGAACCCTGTTCCCATGGTGCATGGCTCAGTTTTTACCCCATTCTGCTCAAGACTGCTGTTTTCACCCTGGTACCCGATGTTAGTATTTGTATAAAGGTACATCACATGTACTATATTCCCTAGTCCTGACATTAACGTTGTTAGTTTTTCTGTGCTTTGATTCCTGCTTGTTCCTTTCATTTTGTTTGATCCCCCATGGTCCAGTTTGTTTCTGTTCAGTTCTTTGTTAATAAAACCACATTAGGTCTACTTGATCTCCCCCTTGTGCATCCTTTCTATCGCTTAACTCTCTCTTTCTTTCTCTCTCTCTCTCTCTCTCTCTCTCTCACACACACACACACACGCACACACTTTTGTATTTGTAGGGACTGTCCATTGATTTCCATAGGAAAAACTGTAATCCCAACATGAAGCCTAGCCTTAACCCTTCACTATAAGTACCCAAACAAAATACAAGACATTTTATACATTTTTAGTTTTTTTTATTGCAGTTACAGATTTTTGTGAGGAACTAAAAAATGTCCCCACAAGCTAAAAAGTGACAGGTTTTGCCACATTGTGGGGACATTTAGTCCTCACAATGTGATAAATACAAATTCACACACTCACCTCTTGGCTTCTCCATCATCCATTTCTGAGTTAGTCCTCCTCCTTGCCGAGGGTAATATGCACAAATCCTGCACATAAAAAGCACAAATATGGTGCAACGCAAAATAACAAATTGAGAATTATTAAACAAATACCTGATTTCAAAGGGACATATAATCAAAACTGAAATGCTAGGAGTATGAATTATCTTATGTTAATCTCTCATTATGCATTTTCCTCTCCTCTGATGCCCATTATAAGGACAAAGGTATTAAAAAGGTAATAATAGCT
Organism: Petrocephalus zakoni; assembly: GCA_026774425.1. Taxonomy (NCBI): domain Eukaryota; kingdom Metazoa; phylum Chordata; class Actinopteri; order Osteoglossiformes; family Mormyridae; genus Petrocephalus; species Petrocephalus zakoni. Next base: position 27,789,741 of record JAODKN010000001.1, read on the forward strand.
AATTGCTATTCCACTATTTCCGACACATTATATATGGATTTAATTGTCATCCATAATTACTTACTGGGTGTTTAGTCGATTCTTTCTTAATGTTATACTCGGTCACTAAAATGGCTACCTGTGAGAAGAAAATCATTACTTTCGTTTTCATCTTTGAGTTATCTGTTTATACCTTCTCCAGGTGATAAGGGTCCGGTCTTTGCGATATGCCTGGCCAATAACAGATTGCACACCTATAACTCAATGCCACGCCCTGCCCTACGGCCGCTCCCGTTTTCGCCCGGTTATTGGTTAGCCTCTAGTTCCTGCCCTCACGATAATATGTGTTTCCCGGTCCCGTGCTCCCGAATCCTAGGTGTTATTAAAGGCATAACGTTAGCCGTCTGTTGCCTTGTTCTTCCCCGGTTAGTTGTGCTCCATCTGCGATTCCCCCGTGATCCTTTTGCGTTTGGTTTATTTAAATAAATGTTTCAATAAAGCCTTTTTTTATTTGATCCCCACGCCTGTCAAGGGTTGTGGCTAGGTTCTTCACCTGCCCCAGATTGTTCTTTTCTTTGAGCAGCTTTTTTTTTTTTGCACATATAATTTAGAATGTCGTAGTTTCAAATGAATCCTCGCAGTTTCCTTCTACTGCTATTGTTTTTTCCTCCGGGATATGTTTATCCAATCCAATCCGGTGTCCGTAAAAAGACAGGTAAAACATAGAGACGATTGGCCATGTCTACGCTTTTATTTGACTGGTAGCAGAAATATGAAAGCTGACCTTATTGGTATATGTGTATGTGTGTGACAGACAATTTGCTGGCGACTTAGTTTTGAACATGTTTTGTTATGCTTCTAATTTGGCAGCGCCATCTAGGGACTATTGACAAAAATGCATCAGAGTTTCGCCTCTTAGTACTTTTATACTCTTTGGTCGCGTGCAGGGCGGCCAGAGCTAACGCAGACGCTCTCGCCGCCCGCGGTGTGAACGCACGGCAAATCATAAACTAGGCTGAAGCTGGCTACTTATTCGCCAGCTTCTTATTAGCACAATCCGTGCCGCCTTAAACAGGGGGATGCTGTTTTGGCAGAATCCTGCAGAGGGCACTGCGTATGGTAAATCGAAGGCTCCAAGAATGTTTTAAGCATTTCACTTCACCAAGTTAAATCAAATGATTTAGTCATACAGCCATTGGCTCTGAAATTAAACTGTTCTTTAAAAAATATATATTCAGAAATTTGTAGGCAATGCTAGATTTCTAATGTATTATTATTATTATTATTATTATTATTATTGCTATTGTCTGATGATATTTCACCTCTAAAATATATTAACACATACTGTGCATAGGATGCATTTTCTGCCCAAGTTAAGTCTTCTTATTTAGTTTCCCTGCAGGGGACTTGCAGCAGTACATTTTGAAAATACAAAATAATGTATGAACAAAACTTTTGAGCAGAGGCACCTGTGTTTGTTTCTTACATGATTTTCAAAAATCTCAAAAGTAAAGGATGAAATTACCCAGGCTTGATATGACTGGGTGATTGATATGAAAATTGACATCAATTGATATGAGTTTTGAATAAGAGGCCACAATACCAATAGGACTTTGGAGGTCTTATTCATCTCGGGCCAGGCAAAGATGAAATGCACCGAGCACAGTAGGTATGTCACTGTAAGGAAACACTGAAACTGGGCTGGTCCGGGCTGGTTTAGTGCCTGAAAAACATTTGGCAACATGGCAGGTAGGACAATTCATTTGAATAAGAAGCTACATTTCCAATAGGAAATGTATTATTCGTCCCAGGCCAGGTTACTACGAAAGGCGTCCTGCACAGTAGGTATACCACTGTAAGGAAACACCAGCACCACTTTGTGGAAAATGTACAAGACGAAAAAGAAATTCACATGGCTTATTGTCAGAAAGTTTAGTCATTTAATTATATATATAAATATAAAATTAATTTTTTAATTGAATAGTAAATGATTTTTTTATTTGTTAATTTGAAATGTGTACTTCTTTTTTTTTTTTGCCTGGCTTCGAATTAGACCCCCAAATTCCTTTCGGAAATGTAGCTTCTTACTCAAATGAATTGTCCTACATGCCATGTTGCCAGCTGTTCTTCAGTCGTTTTATTCCCTCGTCAGTGCGAACATGTGCACTGCACTTAAGCCAAAAACAAAGGCGCGTTCATATAAGAAGTATAATTATTTATACTTATAAAACTTATTAACTTAATAGGCGTATTAAATTATGTCACTCATAGCTCTAATTTAAAGATCCCTCAACCATTTTACCCAAATTGGAACTACAGTTGCAGTTTTAAGGTCAAATAACATAAAACTAGATAAAATGTTTTTAAATCTTTCTACTTTACTGCAAGTAACCCAAAATTAGTATAAGATCAACGTACATTTCCTCAGTTGTTTTGTATTGTAGCGATGGTGAGATGTTCCGCTATAGCATTTCTCTGCATGCTCACGAGCCATGTAAATAGCCCCGTCTGTAACACATGTCATGTTGTGCCTTCAGTTTATGTGTGTTTACCTGTGTGAGCCCCCACCTGTGCCAGTTACTTGCATCTTTCCTACCCTCTGTAAAAAGTTTCCATCTGTTTATCTTACAGTCCAGCATCAGATCCTTGTGTTTCCCTGTCATGTGTTTTGGGAGTTCTGCTTGCCATTTGTGTTACTCATTTTAAGGGCTATTATTAAAGGGCCGTCCTGTTAGATGCCATTTTCCTCTGAGATATCTCAGTTTGCCAAGTGCTACAGTATTTGGGGCCCTGTAGGTGTGCATCATCCACAAAGGCTTGGGACCAAATACTGTGGGAATTTCCACCAAACTGATGCGGCCAATATATTGTGTTTTATTGAATATTTAAGAATTTTCCACAGGCCATACCTTTTGTTCATTCTTCACCAAATTTTGTCTCAGAAGAAATACCAGAGGGATTTTTGATTGTCAAAGCTGTTTCTCCATCATTACCAAACAAATATGGCCAGCAAAGCCGCCAATCGTGATATGTGTCCACATCTCAGCAATACTTTGATGTTTTGAAACCAAACTTCGGATTTCAATTCAGGGCCACAGCCTGGGGATGTGTACCAAATTACACATTATATGTTTTTCTTAATAAATTATGATGTAGTGGCCTTTTAAATTTGGTTTTTAAGTCTGGCAATTGTCAGAATCTGCCTTCTGCCAGTCCCCTTACATCCCTGTATTGCCAGAAGATACTGGCCAACCCGTATGCTCTGAATGATTCCCTGTCACCCCAAACGAAATGGGCAGTGGAGCAGTCTATCAGAATATGTGACCATATCGCAACAATGCTTTGATATTTTGAAATCAATCTATGCACTTAATTTCGTGTCATTTGACTATTGGAAGACACTGCATTAAGCAAAAACTGATTTTTTTTTCTAATAATGGATGGATTGACCATATAAAAGGGGTAGTTTTGACTGACAATTGTCCCAACCAATACCCAGGCTATTTCCAATGCTCTTGATATCCATGCTCCCAATAAACACAGGGCTGTCCCCTTCTTCCATTCCTTTCCTTGGTTTACTCAAGAACTTTCAGCCCTGAAGGCAACTGGCCTCCCCTTAGAATGGCTTTGTAAAAAGACAGACCTCACTGTCTGTAGGCAAATAGAAACAAAAATCAGTAGTTGCATGCGTGTGTGCGTGGCACCTGACGAGACAATGACGCCGACTGATGGCAACAAGCTACAAACCTCTCAGTCCCTTCTTGTAGTTTTAGTTCTAATTATCAGTATTTTCATATGTACGTCTTCTGAAATCAGTTATGACCGCCAGACTTTACTGGACATTAGACAAAATGTTCCAGACTTATTTCACTTTGCCGGGTATACTTAGAGAGGGGATGCACTCTGGAGGACCGGCTACAAACGTAAATGCAGTCGGAAGCAAGGAAGCTGCAGAAGGCTACGTCCAACTCAGCCCCCTATCTTGAGTATTTTGCTAGCTAATTACAGTCAATTTCTAACAAAGTTGACAAGCTTCATTGTCGTATCGACACCAAATGGGATATGAGGCATTGCTGTGTGTTCTGCTTTTCTGAAACAGGACACCGGACATCCTGGACAGCGCTTCAATCAGATGGTTTACCCATGTACTCAGAGGACATTCACTGGCAAGGCAAAAGGAGGTGGTGTGTGCTTCCTAGTACACAACATCTGGTGCACCAATGTAGAAGTAATCTCCCACTCCTGTTCCCCTATTCTTGAACACCTTACCATCAAGTGCCGCCCGTTCTACTCATTAAGGGAATTCCCATCTGTGTTGCTCATTGTTGTTTATATTCCACATTAAGCCAACATTGCTACTACCATAGAAGAGCTCCATGGTACAATTTGCCACTGTGAGACCTGCATGCCATCTCCATCATGGCTGGGGATTTAAATTAGTGCAATCTTATATCACTATTAACAAAATACCACCAGCATGTCAGTAATTGTACCAGGGGAAACAGAACTCTGGATCACTGCTTGTCACGTCCCTCCCGTCAAATCCTCTTGTATGCTATGCCCCCTCGTCTCCCTTGTGTGGAATCCCGGTGTTTCTCAGCTGTTTCTAGTCCACATTTCAGTCCGCGTTCGAGTCTGTTTCCCCAGTCCTGTCATTGAAGTCTCGTGTTAGGTGTGCCCTCTGCGTGAAATAAAGCTCCCGACTGGGAGATTCCCGCAAGTCATGTGTGTGCCTTTTCCCTTGCCCATGCCCAGACGTGACACTGGTATTCCAACATAAAAGGAGCATAAAGGTCTGTTCCTGGGCCCTAATTTGGGAAATTAGACCACACATTTGTGCTCTTGCTACCTGTTCACAAGCAGAAAGTTAAGAGGGTGAAACCTACCCTGAGGACAGTCCAGTGCTGTTCAGCTGTAGCAGGGCTCAAGTTCCAAGGTTGTTTGGAATCAACTGATTGGTCAGTCTTTAGAGATCCACATAACCTGAGTGAGTACGCTGACAGTTACTGACTGTGTTAAATTCTGCATGGACAGCAGTATTCCTACTCGGACAATTCACTCCTATCCAAACTAGAAACCTTGGATTAATAGCATGGTCCATCAGAGACTTAAAGAAAGATGAGATGCTTGAAGAAGTTTGGCATGAAATGAATAATTATTTATACTTAATAAATATACTAAAATATAAACTAAAATACAAAGCATTTTAACTCGATGAATACTGGTATGCTTTGGCAACATTTCTGTAAGTGATCACAAGCTTCTGATGAGGACAGTAAAAACTACATATAAAATCATAGGCTCCCCACTACCACAGCTACAAAATATTTACACTACCCAATGTAGGAGGGTAGCTCTCTGTATTATGGAAGACACTAGCCACCCTGCACACAGTCTTTTCTGCCATCTACCTTCAGGGATGTGATTAAGGAGTACCAGTGCCCGCACTTCTCGCCTGAGAAGTAGTTTTTACTCCCAGATGTTCAGACTACTGAACAGTGGTACTTGATTGTGGACTTGCCTGTTATTTTTCCTTTATCACTGCGCTTTGCCTGTTTTTACATATTTTACTTTTACTATATGTTTAATTTAAATGTCTTTTTGAAACCCTTTTGATGGAACACACTTATTTCTTGCTAATTTTAGTATTTAGTAGTAATTTTAGTGACCCAAGCCACAGTCTTTACTTCCAAAATAGTCAGTGGCTTACAACATAAGCATGCCATTAGTTCCAAATTGCCTACTAAGCTCAAAGGCCAGTCTTTATGTACAAAAGTGTAAGCCAAATGCATAGTAACCATGGGGGTAACCATCACGTTTTGGCAGGTTAAACATGATCATAAAGTATGACTGGATGCCAAATGCATTACATCAGTAAATAATTGTCTTCAGCATGAAGCACTCTTGTTGTCTAAGTGATCTGTAGCATTTTATTTGTCTTCATGGTCTCTCTAATTAATGGTAGTTAGAATTAAAGATTATAATTGTACTTTGGCTAAGCCTCTGTGCCTGTGATTGGAAGGTTGCTGGATCAAGCCCAGCTTTAGCAGAATAGGCACGCATCTGTGGGCACTTGAGCAAGGCCCTCTATCCCTAGCTCCATGGGCACCACTGCAAGTGGCTGCCCTTCACTGCCAAACTCGCTCTCACCTACATGTGTCTTTGTGTTGTGGAGAGTAAGTTGGAGTACGTGAAAAGAGAACTTCCCCACAGGGATCAATAAAGTGACATTATTATTATCACTGTGATTCTATGCCTGGTTGGCGCCACAAATGCAGTTATAGAAAATTAATCAACGCCCTTCCGATTAAAGAATTCCGCTATAATGGCTCCAAAGCTCCCAAACAAACCACATACACATTTGCCACGTATCTAGGAACATTTAATGGTTCATGACAGAATAATGATAAAAGGATGTTAAATATTAACAAATTTACAAAATACAGCTTTTAAAAAAATAATATACCCAGCCTCAGGTGTCCTTGTCAATCTCTGATCCCCCCCACCCAGACTGAAGGTGGCTCAGATTTCTCCAGTCCAGCACCTCCTAGTCCCACTCCAGTGCCTTGTGCTCTGTGAATTACAGCTCATCTTTGTCTGTGGTGTCCTACGAGAGCAAAGAAAGCGTCAGGGAGCAGAACAACCCCAACCAATCCAAACATTTCTGCTAATTGCACCATTCCAAATACAAAGGGACATAGTATTGAACCAAGTTACACTTGTTATACATTAATAGTAGATGAATGCTTTTTTAAGTCCAATAATCAATTACATACATACTGTACATGAAACTTTACAGTTGAACTTTTTTGCAGTCAAACATTTACAATATACACATGCAAGTCAACAGATCCTGTGAAAACCAGCCAGACTCACCACTTCTTCCTCTTCCTCAGACTTAAGCTCCTCTTCATCAGCATCATCCTCTACAGTTTCCCCATTCTCCTCTTCTGGCTCCTCCTCCACCTGCAGGGGAATGGGCAGCTTCTCACTAACTAGAGGCCACTAGCTCAAAACTGCAGAATCTCTAGTAGCAATGGTGTGTTCATAATTTCTCTTTTCATTCCAAGACCAAAGCTAATGAAGGGTACGATACAAACCTGCTCATTGACGTCTACGTTCATGCTGAGTCGCAGCATCCGCTCGATCCGCTCTCCATAAGCCTTAGTGTCAGCCAGCTGATAGCCTGAGCGCAAGGTGGCGGTTTCAAGCAGCACCACTGCAAGGTCGGCAGCTGTCTGGTCCTCTGCGTCGGCCTGTATGAGAGGCGCATTTGCAGTGTGTCACTTATGTGCTTACAGAAGGTTATAGCAGTATGTCCAAGGACAACACAAATATATATGCAGGACAAATGCATAGTAACAATTTCAATTTTAAAAGAAGCAAAGAATTAATAACAGCAACAATGTTTTTTATTGCCAATATAATTTTGTCTACAGAAACATATGTATGTTAATTGATCAAATCAAAACAGCCTGCAGTTAAATACCGGAACAGAAATGTAAGTCCTAATGTCCCTTTTAGTTTAACATGTATCAATCTTTAATGTGGTTCACTTTTATTATGACTCAATGGGCTGGTTAAGAGAGAACAGTCAACACACACACACAGGTTTGTATCCCTATATTAGTGAGAACTGTCCATTCATTTCTATGGGAAAAACCATAATCCCAATAATTAACCAAACAAAATACAAGACTTTTGGCATTTTTACTTATTTGATTGTCTTCACAGATTTTTATAAAATGAAGTTGCACTTTTTCAGCATTTGCTATACTTGTGAGGTCCTTTGGTTCTAACAAGTATAGAAAAACAAGGTGTGTACGTACACACACACACACACAGACACACCAGGTACCAGGAAATACACTGGAGATATTTTATTTAGAAATAACGACTTACTGAAACTCGTTTCAGCATCTCTTTGATGAGAGGATGCCTGGGGTTGATTTCTAGAGTTTTCTTCTGGCTTGCATAGTAACTACAAACAAATTAAAATAACATAAGTTGGTAAACATTGTTCATCTATGTGTATTATACAGTGAGAAACGGGTAAGACCAAGCTAAAGACTCACTTTGTGGAAATGTCTCTTCCCGTTTGATAAGCCTGTGCTTTCATTATCCGCTCCATGTTTCCAGACCAGCCATACTGGCTAGCAACTAGTGCGCAGGGGGATTTGGTCAGTCTCTGAGAAAGAACGGCCTTCTCGATCTGTAGCGGGTATGGCTCTGATCAGTTTAAACATATATACATACATAGAACAGGCACTATGCTCAAATTCGGGAAATGAGGTGGGCTGCCAATAAGCATGTGACCCTAAAACCCTAGTACCTTGTCTTTCAAGGCCCTGTCCTTCATCCAGGTTGTGAGAGGTTCAAATTCTTTTTCAAGGGCCTCTCTCTTCTCCTTGGCCTCATCAGTCTCATCAAACTTGACACCCTCCTTGGCAATGTTCTGGAAACGTTTGCCATCAAATTCAGGCAGAGCCTGAATACAGTACTCGTCCACAGGCTCTGTCAGATAGATCACTTCATAGCCCTTCTTCAGTAGCCTCTCCACAAATGGAGAGGATTCTGCCTGCAAGTCACAGATGCAGAACAGCCGCATTACATACAAGTAGGAACAGAGCCTGTAGGTTTGGTTAGCAACACCTTCAAAATCAAGAGATGCAGCCAACAGTAGATCTTACCTCTTTCCTGCTGCTCTCAGCCATGAAGTAGATCTTGTCCTGCTTCTCCTTCATTCTCTCTATATACTGTTCCAGGCCAGAGAGCACAGTGTCACTGTGGGATGTCTGGAAGCGAAGCAGCTTTGCTAGACGAGTCCTGTTAGAGTGGTCTTCAATGACACCCAATTTAATGTTGGTGCCGAATTCTTTCCAAAACTTCTCATTGTACTGCTCATCTGCAATCTTCTTGATCATATCCAGGGTCTTGCGCACCAATTTCTTGCGGATGACCTGAAGAGGGACTTTGAGTTGAGCTCCAGTTTCAAAGGTTAACCACAACCATGAAGTCTGTCAACAGTTAATGCAGTGACTCACCTTCAATAGTTTGTGTTGCTGTAGCGTCTCTCTGGACACATTGAGAGGTAGGTCATCAGAATCAACCTGAGGGGACATTAAATCCAAAAATTAGTTACAAATGCAAGAATTAACCTGCCATATTATGGAATTTCCAGTTACGTACCACACCCTTGATAAAGTTCAGGTATTTGGGCATCATATCATGAAAGTCATCAGTGATGAACACTCTTCGAACAAACAGCTGCAAAAGAAGAGATGAATGTGTACAGTGTACAGCTGTCATGGATATCACTGAATATTAGTGAAATTCACTGGCATACTCTTTCTAATAAGAGCATATAGCTGTTTATCTACAGGATTAATAAAGTATCTTTTGAATACCTTAGCGGTTACCTTAATTATCTAGGAACAATTAATTATATATAAAATGTATTATATATAAGCAGGCTAAAATAATAAATTCAAATACATATTCCCACGCAGTCACTCATGTCATAGTCAACATATGTGTGTCACTTACACTAAAAGCAGGTAGTACAACTTATCTACGAGTATCATCTAAGTAGTAAGAGAATATTGCTCAGGATTGCTCAGATGTGTATACTACTATACCTTGATAAAATCATATTTTTTGGACCCATACTCGTCAAAAAGTCCACGAGGGGCCACAGAAGGCACAAATAGGATGGATTTGAAGGTAACCTCTCCTTCAGCAGTGAAGTGGATGTGGGACAGTGGTTCATCAGAATCCTGACAAAGAAATTGCAGTCAGGTACAATAATGAGCAACGTGCATGTGGTAACCAGCAAGAGAGAACCACACTCAGACATACCTTTGAGAAGGACTTGTAGAAAGCTTTATATTCATCCTCCTCCACCTCCTTGGCAGGTCTCTGCCAGATTGGTTTAATATCATTCATCAGCTCCCAATCCCACACAGTCTTCTCTACCTGAAAGGCACCCATAATTACTTAATTCTCACTTCACAGGACAGTATTCAGTGGAGCTCAGAAGTAACGAATGTCAAGTACATCTCTGTACAACAAACCTTTCTGGTCTTTGGTTTGTCCTGATCTTCCTCTTCCACTTCAGCCTCATCTTCACCAGGGTCTATTTTACTGGCCTCTACCTCGTCGTCTTCAAGAGGTTCCTCAACTGTCTCAGTCTGAAATTTTGAATAAACCTTAAGCAATATGCCCATAAAAACTTTATGAAGTATGAATTCATATCTTTTGCAAGTTCACCTACTTCACTATTAAAAGTCATCTTTCACTTACCTTGCTACTCCACACATAGATGGGGAAATTGATGAACTGGGAGTATTTTTTCACCAAGCTTTTAATAGTCTCCAGCTCCAGGTAATCAGATGCCTCTTCCTTCATGACCAACCTATTAAAATTGTGTACTTTCTTGAACAATCCAGCAAAATTATAAACTCCACTCTTGGCCATAAGAAAATATTTAATAGGCAAGCAGAAAGAAATTAGTAAACATAATGCCTAGGAAAATCTGGATTAAAGTCTCCCAAGTGTTATGCAAATAAAAAAAATGATACTGAAATTCCGCCTCGAATACCAACAAGGAAACACTCACGTGATGGTAGTGCCTCTGCCTAGTGTACTCCCACGAGGGTCCTCGACCACTGAGAACTCATTCGAGTCTGACTCCCAAATGTACTGTGTATCATTGTTGTGCTTTGAGGTAACAATGACCCTATCAGCCACAAGGAAAGCAGAGTAGAAACCAACACCAAACTGTCCAATTAGCTCAGAAGTGGACTGGTCTTCCAACTGCACCTCTGTCAACTTGTTGAGGAACTCGCTGGTGCCAGACTTCGCAATGGTTCCCAGGTTCTTCACCAGGTCCTCTTTGGTCATTCCAATTCCAGTGTCTGTGATATGTAGTATATTCTTGTCTTTGTCAGCCTATAGATATGAACATTTTTAGTAAGGCACAACTTCAACAAGTACCCACATTGTTCTTCCCTCTTCCAGGCCAATATTGTAAATAAAAATTCAGCATCAATTTCCTTAACAGCCCACAGCATTTTAAGTATGTACTTATGTGAAAATGCTACTGAGATCCGGTCATCACAAAGATGAAAAATCAAAATGAGCCTACTTTTATTTTAACGGTCAACTCCTCATTTCCAGCAAGAGCATTCTCATCAGTCAGGGAAAGCAAGCGAATCTTGTCCAGGGCATCAGAGGCATTGGAGATAAGCTCTCTAAGGAAAATCTTAAGACACAATCAAAATGAATTGCAGTTTCACCATAAAACACATATGGGTCAATGGATATGCACCATCTACAAAATCAGAAATACTAAGCCACCTCCCATATCCCTTCTGCAACCAGCTATCCACATTTATCCCAAGATATAAAACTTACAATACACCAAAGTACATGACCAACGACACAGAGTACAGTACTCTGTCCCTTAACTTTAAATTTGATACCCTTAATACTAATGCTCTGTATAAAGGAAGACTAGCCCTATAGAGATTAGGAGGAATGCATTACCCACCTCCTTATTCTTGTACAAAGAGTTGATGATCAACTTCATCATCCTGTTCACCTCAGCCTGGAAGGCATGTTTTTCTGATTTCTCCCTAATTTCCTTGATCTGTGATGCATTCAGGCCATCTAGCTGGATAGCCTCTTCCTCCCTGTGGAGCAAAGCAGAGTCAGGTCTGCCCATTCATCCCCTCTCCCATCTCACTTCACTTATGTCTGCCATTTTATCAGAGTTCAGAAAGTGCTTGACACCACACCTACAAACCATAGATCCCCATGGAAGCTTCTAATGGATCCATAATCGGAGCTTTCGGGGAGTGGCAAACAGCCAAGCAGAGTAAAGAGGAAATTCTTTCATCCATCAGGCCAATTATTAGAGACAGGTGTCCCCATGAGAAGACTGACCTCTGAACCACCTCATCATCAGTTCTGGAGCCATCCCGGCTTTTCCCCAGGTCTTCTTCCACTGTCCCATCAGTGTCCACATCATTTGCTTTAACTGATGCTGTTTTAAAAAGACAAACAAACCACAATAGAAGACATTATAAGATTTACCTGAGGGAGAAATGTGATGTACAACCTTATTACTAATTAAACCAGTCAACAGGATGTGCTAGCTTCCAGAATTAAGTTTATTATATACATATCTTACAAGGATTTTTGTCTCAGCATGAGTATACAGTAAATACAGTTTATTATACAGTAAAGTATAATAAACAACAGAGTACTGATAAGGAAACAGTAAAAGATGACACAACAAATCAACTCACAAAGCATTAAAAGTAAAATTCCTTGTAAACATGAAGAAAAGCAGAAGTGTACTGTCCCGACCCTCAAAGCCCATCTCCACCAGATTGTCTCCGGTGTTGATTACTGTTACGTTGACAACGACTGGTCACAAATTTCACCAGAGGGATGTTTACTCTGAGAACCAAAGCCTTGTGCTGAAAAGCCTGCCGATTGTACAGAACCATCGACGGTACAAAGCCAGTCGGATCACCACTTTGTACGACGTGACGTCCCAACAAAAATTACCGGGGTTGCGTTTCCCAAAAGCATATAGCTGCTAACTACATTAGCAACTTACATAGTTAGGACCATGCAACTGAGCCCATGAGCCCAATTATGAAATCAGTCGGAATAACGCGTGTCTGAGGAATATTTTCAGGAGACTAGTTTTGGACTGGTTTACGTCGGTCGCTTTAACAGCGACTTAGGACAAAACCAGGGAGAGTTCTGGAAACACGCGCGAAGCAGTGTTACATTAGTGACGTGCAGGTCGCCGCTCGGCTTAAAGCGAACAACAGCTCCAAGTTCGTCATTCCGCCTAACATTAACTAGCGTTTTAATTGTAAACCAAATAAAAACTAAACTCCGAAAGCAAGTGTGCAAATTAACTAGCAATCTGTAAAATCGCCATAAGCGCTGCCAGGGAGCCAAACAAAAAGAAAAACAGCTATGCTTACCAAAGGTAAGAAGAGCACAAACAAAACCAATAATCCAAAGTCGTTTCATGCTTTTTATTATTCTCTTTTATTTTATTACAAACAAAACAGAGCCAGATTATTGCCTTCACTGCAGTACTCAATCACAGTTCCACAACACTTCCAGTCCCCATCAAGCCCCGCTTTCTCCCCTAAAGTTTCTCTGTTAGCCCAAGACAGAAACTGGGAAAGGCGGCAGAACCAATCACAACACACCAAGCACAAAAAGTAACCAATCAGGAAACGAGCCACCCTTCCAAAATCCCAATTGGAACCAGCTATGCCCTAATTAACCGTGGCCACGTTCCATTGGATGAATAACATTTCGGCACTGAAATAGGAATCTGCTGTAACAAATTCTTTATATAACTTTATATATAAATAGTGTACTACAAGCATATAAGTTCAAACATTACTATTTTGCACATCCCCGGTTAAACACCTCTTCATTAACAGTGTCTTATTTGTGATGACTGTAACCATTGTCATGTCTGAACTCTTGTCATGTTTTGCTTGTAAAGTTATTTTTTTTAGGTAAAGTGTTTCCTGTTTCATAGCTGCTTGTATTGGTGATTTAGAACTTGCCTATGAAACTATGTCATTAATAAACTGGTATTTAATTGAAATATTACATGCTGCTTTTTTTAATGGTATAACATAACTGATATAGCAGCTTCTTTTCTACATACGATTGCTTTTTTTAAACTTAATTGTGCCATCTAAAGCAAAAGGTTTTGTGTGTCATCCTCATCTAGTGTGCAGAGGAAGCTATCTGCACCCCTTCCACCAGAGCTGGTATTCCTAGTGAAGGAGACAGCAGGTCCAGGTATTGCATCGGGCTGATGTTCAATGACACATCTTGCGCCAAAGTCCCCATTTGGATCCCTGTCAGAGGTGCATAAGGGTAGGAGGGATGCCATTTCCACCAGGCCCAGTGGATCACTGGGACTCATATGTCCACTGAATCATTCCAGGTCCAGGGCATGACTGGGGAGCCACAGTGGAACTACCAGTGGCTAGTGGGCCTTAAGCAGCCAGGTGTCGTCCTCCATGCTGACTTCGGCTGAGTTGAAATCTGCCAGGAGAAGTACCCTGCACTTCACCTCTCCGATAAAGACGCCCGGCAAAAATTCTAGACGTTTGTGTAGGTGCCATGACAGACTACTCAGAACCTGATTGTTTGATTAGACTGGTGTAAAAAGTAATTTAAAACAATGCATCCTGGATCCTCGTGGTTTGAAAAATTTATACCACATTTTTAATAGTGCTTTATGTCATGGATCCAGCGGCGGCGGGGCATAGTGCAGGAAGAAGGCAGGGGGGGGGAATAAGGTGACGATCCACTTGTGGCTCCGGAACAAAAACAGGGTTTATTGAAAAACACTAAAAAACTGGGGAAAACTATAAAAGAAAATAGACCACGCGGGGTCACATCTAAAACCAGAAAGAATACTTAAGAACTGATAAAGAAAACAAAGAGCACAATAAACAAGGAAAATACAAACCAGAAAACATTATGCTTGAAATAGAATCAATACAACTACCGACTAAAGAACAGGACACAGGCAGGAACTAAAATACACTGAACACAATGACTAACAGGAGGCAGGTGTGGCTAACAAGACTAAAGGTAACAAGGAGCAGGTGAGGATCATCAAATTAAATCACTAGGGCAGGGCTGGCCAACCCTGCTCCTGTAGAGCCACAACCCTGCAGAGCTTAGGTGCAGCCCTAATTTAACACACCTGATACTGATAATCAGGGCCTTCAGAAGCATCTCAATATTAGAGTCAGCTTTGCTTCAACATAGCTGACTCTAATTGAGATGCTTCTGAAGGCGAGTGGGAGCCTCTTTCTAATTCCATTAGAATTAGTATGTTGAGGGTTGTTGCACATTGCATTGCAACATGAGACTAAGGAAGAACGGTAGCTCAGATTCACTGCAGAATTGGCTTTCATCCTTGGTACAAAAGACGGAAGCAAACATGTTTCCA
>JAODKN010000001.1:27820339-27841769 GCA_026774425.1 Petrocephalus zakoni
CTTCAGTACACCATAGAAACATCTGACAAAAAGATCTAAAAACACTGACGCAGCATACTTTGTGAAAACCAATATTTGTGTCATTGTCAAAACTTTTGGCCACGGATGTATGCTCATTTGATAAAGTCAGGAACTTAAACTGTGCGTCATTACCATAAGGAACTCAGTGTTGTACTGCCAACTCCAGGCAGAAGAGGGAGTCGCAGCTCCACGCCAAGACACAACACCAAATGTGAAAGCAGGGGGTCAAAGACTGTCACAAAGCTTCCCAGCTACAGTTGAAAAGAGCCACTGGAGCCATATTGCATCTCGGTGTGGAAAAACAGCTGGTCCTCCACAGAGACTGAGGTCCACCTGGCACTGCAAGGGGAAGGCATTAATATCAGAGCAGCTTCACCATCACTTCTAGCTGCTGGTTGACACCTTGGCAGAAGCAGAGAGGATTGAAAGGATCTTCTCTCTGCCAGCAAACACATTGACCGCCAGTCACACCAGACCCCCTGCCGCTAAGCCGTACCTGCAATTCCAGGAGCCCCAATGGAAGAATCAAGGCTAGGTGTGTCGTGATGGAGCCTTTGCCCCCCCAGCAAGGCCCAGCCAAAAACAGGCTCATTAAGTAATTAATTAATTCGTACAGAGATAAGATGCATATCCCTCAAAACTCTTTGTATTGTGTTGTGTGTCAGTCCTTTAAATTCGTGGCGTTTATAGTACTGTGCAGTGGCGCAAGATACATACAGGCTTGCATATGTCTTGCGGTTTACCATTTTCATTTGGAACATAGCCAAAGACACCAGACACCACTCTAACTACACTCTTTCTCAGTTAAGCGCAGTGGTAAAAGCTGTGATGCTTCTGAACAAGTAATCTTGGTAACATCTCGTGTACCTATCAGTCTCAGTGGTCAGAGCAAACCAGATGGGCAGGCTATAGAATTGATCGCATGAAAATGAGTATTATATAGAATCAATACTTTTGACAACAGCTGCTTAGGAATCCTCACAGATGCAGACTAGCAGGTTCTGCTGGGATGGAAAGCAACAAACCGGCGTGCGTGGCGGGGGCCGGACCGCTGTGGCTAGCCAACATGCTGGATCCCTGCATTGTCGGGCTAGACTTACTGTGCTGCTGGGGGGTTTACAGGGGCTACACTCCATCTCAATGGTGACCCGTCTAAACTCCAGCAACGGAGATCACCCGCAGATGTTCCAGCAACCTCCTGACATGCAAAAAGCTCCCCCAATGTAATGAATGGGTGACAGCGTGACAGTGAAACCCTCCCCAGAGATGGCAGACCATCCGCACTCATCCGACACTGGATAGACACCGGAGATGCTCAGCCTATCTCTCTGCGGCCTCACTGGTTGGCGCTCACCTAGTGTCAGACAACCGAGCAGAGGATCCGGGAAGTGGTGGCAGCAGGTCATCATGTCATCGCACAGTCTGTGGGCTGCGCTGGTAGTCCTGGTCAGGAAAAAGGACGGGTCACGGCGTCTGTGTGTGGACATGGACGCCAGCAGCCATGGGCTTGGCGTGGTTCTGTCGCAGGTGGGGGCTCCGAGTAAACGAGTGACCCGCAGCAAACACCTCCCACTCCGCCCTTACCTCTCTGAATGGTGCTTCCAGCTGTGCATCGACCATGTGTCGACTGCAAGTGTATTACGTCAGTAAATAATTTTGGTATCTAATTAATGACCACAGGTCCTGGGGCCCGTATCAGAAAGCTGGAATTGTAGCTTAGCAGGATAACTTGTCAAGGTAGTAAGTAAATGTAAGTGTATAACTGATTTACCACTGTGATTCACCTGACTGGCACGCTGTGTGCAGTTTTAGAAAATCAATCAACATCAGATTTGAGAATTTGACAGTTCCTTGATAAAAGTGCATGCAGAACTATAGTGTTGATTTTTGATTGAAATAGTTGGAACATTGACTTTCTGTACACAATACTGCAACTGAATTTCTCTGGTAGAGAGTGAGCTAGTTTCTGAATCAGCAGTTATGATGTGTTATTTTCACAGCAGCTAGTCTAACGGATAGCTTGTTCAGTCATGTTATGTGTCTGTTATTTGTACAGCAGAAGTTTTAAGGAGGTAGGTGAGTTAGCACACATCTGAAAAACATGTATGCAAATCCTACGTGTAAAATGGTAAATTCTGCCAAAGGTAAATGTGTAAATCTTTTGAATGAACATTAATTTTAATTTTAAGATTTTACTGTTTGTTTTTAAGGCCCTATGTGGTCTTATATTGTGGAACTTTTGAAACCCTACTCTCCCTCTAGGTCAGTGAGGTCTTTAGACCAGTCCCTGCTGCCTGTTCTAAAGTCCCAACTTAAGAAGAGAGAGCTTAGATAGAGCTTTTTCGGTCATAGCCCCCAAGCTGTGGGATGACCTGCCCCTCCACATCAGGCTAACAGTCTGGCTGTTTTTAAGGCACAACTTAAAACTCAGTTCTTTTCCTTGGCTTTTAACCAGCAGTGAGAATGGTTACTGTGTTGTCCTAATTATTTTTTTTTGTTTTATTCTATGTTATTTTCTTTAATTTTATTTTTATTTACAGGTAGTGTTTTATTCAATAGTTTTGTACTTTATTTTATAGTCAATATGTAAAGCACTTTGGTCAACTTGGTCGCTTTAAATGTGCACTGTAAATAAAGTTGGTATGGTATGGTATGGTATGATCTGGTATGGTCTGGTATGGTCAGGTCTGGTATGGTATGGTATGGTATGGTATGGTATGGTATGGTATGGAAACATGTTCTGCTACCACCAACCAGTAATCGGCCATAACAGCCTCCTCAGCCATTTAAAGATGAAGCAGCATGACTCAGATACTTAGATCAAGCATCACTGTGTATCGTCTTCAACAGTACTGTACATTTGATCATTACAGACAAGTTTTATTTCTTTTGGCAAATTAGCTTTATTATCTTTATTATGTGTGCTTTCTTTCCAAACAGGAGGTTATTAGAACAAAACTATTAGGTTTCCATTTAAATACATACAAAACACTATAAAACTTCAGAGTATTGTACCATTTCACTTCTTATTCCTATAACACTCCCGGAGATATCGTAATCATTGTTCTGGTATTTTTTTCTTTGTTTATTTTCCCTCTGAAGTCCGAAGAAATCCGTCATAAGAAAATCTTAACATCAGTGTGTGCAGTGACATAACTGAAAAGGCAGTGTGTGCAGTGACATAACTGAAAAGGCAGTGTGTGCTGTCATTATTAATGAAAATCTTATGCCATGTATCACTCCTGGGGAAGTTATTAAATATGGGAAATTATTAAATGAAAAAAAACATTAAAAGCTATGATACTGACTTAAAGCTTGATGAAATGGTTTGCATATTTGAATAAAAAAATAATAAAGAATAACTAAAGTGCTGATCTTCCAAAGGAAGTTTTGGTTATGTCTTTAAGCGTACACTATGATCATGCTCAAGAAAGTAACACAAAATCAGCTTCAGTACTTAAACTATAAAATCAGTGTATTTTCAGGAGAGATTTAGAATCTCTGCATGTTTTAGTGCATTCCTCAAAGAGGATCTGTCCTAGGGCACAGTGACTTGGAAGGGGCTCCCTTGCACATTCTCATCTCCCCACTTGACAATAAGGACGTAGTCTCCTTTCTCTCTGACCGTGTAGGTGACATTGTATATCTTGTTACCCATATGCTTAACATACACCTCCTCGCATGGAGCCTTGGGTCCATGAACGCCCACCATCAACATGTTGGTGCCTGGAAGAGAACAGACTACATCAGTCAGGAATATAGACTGTTTGAGTTTGGTTTGCCAGTGGTTAATGTTCCTAGTGTGTTCGTGTGTCTGTGTGTGCACACATGAGTGTATACACTCGCTCACCTGCTCTGCTGCAGTCTACTGTGAAGGTGTTCTTCTGTCCCACAAAAGCCGTGGAGAGTCCTGGGCCTCGGGAAACCACCTTGCTGGCATCCGATGAAAATTTGGACAGGGTGCTGTAGGCGCTACCCATTTTGGTGACCGTTTCTACGTGAACAGATGAAGTTTCATGCAGACTGTGTCCCCCTGACAGACGAGCACCTAATGGAAAAGGCAGAGAAAGAGTGTCATGTCCAAAGCACACTCCAGAGCCTCGTCTCACTATTTCTCATAGACCCTGGAGAAGCAGCACTACTAGGGACATGGTGAGACTGTAAAATAGCATCGCACCTGTGACTTTAGCTTTGAATGGACTGCCGACGATGTGCTGCGGCCCGCCATATTTGATGGAGATGAGATAGTTGCCTGGTGCCATGGGCGTGTAAGTGACTAAGTAGCCTTCAGGACACTCGCAGCAGTCGAGCTTCACCTTGGAGGGTCCGTCAATGGTCATGGACAGGGCCCCCGAACCCGCATTACACGTGTTCACAACAAACTTAGAAGGCACTCCTGTGGATAGGCGACAGAAAGCAGGAGATGATAATCAGTGTCCTGTCCAAAAACTGGAACACAACAATTAAAATGTTTAATCTTAACAGGTTAATACAAGACAGCACGGAATAAGTCTCACACAGAATTAGCACAGAGCCTCCCGGTACAGCTGATGGCCATAATCATACCTGTATTGCCGCCTTCCAGTCCAGCCCCAAATGCAGAAACCATCCCCGGGTCGCCAGCCTGTTCCAGCTCCCCGATATGGACTTTGAAAGGGCTGCCAGGGATGTGGCTCCCGTTAAATTTCACATCAATGGCATGAACGCCATTCTCTCTTGGGATGAAGCGGATTGCAGTCTTGTCTGTAGAAACCAAGAGAAGGAGACATTCTTTTGCTCTAACAGGAAAAACATCAAAGCACTTTAAGGTGAAAGCGCTTTAGCTAAAATAAAAATGTCACACCAAGATTTTTATCTTTTATTGGTATCTCTAATTGCAGTCATCAGTTGCACTCATCTATTGGTTTTATCTCAGAAGTTTGAACATTTGCATGCCCTTACCACTGTCCAGCTCATTGATATAACACTCCTGCACCACCCCAGATGGCCTGTGCACCTTGGCATCTATAACACCCCGTGCTCCATTCCGGTGCACTGCAAAGGAGGCTTCCTGGTTCACCTTCAGGCCCTTTTCCTGAAATCACATTTGGGATGATTCAGATCCTGAAAAACGAACTTGGCGGAAAGCGAGTCATGACGAGTGCCAGGGAAGAGTGCATTTTAGTGTGGGTCGGGACAGGAAGAAGAGAACGGAAATGAGATTAAAATAGAGGGGGGGTTATTGAAGATGAGGCCCATAAGATAGCTGCACCGCGGGACCCCGAGGGGGGGGTGGCGGCGGGTAAGAGCAGGGCCCACCTGAAGGCTGGTCACTGTGAGCCGTCGAGCGTCATCTGACAGCTTAGCGACCGGGATGATGAAGGGGCTGTCGGGTATGTGCTCATTATTAAACTTGATAGACAGCTCGTAGTCACCTGCAGAAAGACAAGCACAGACACAGCGTTGGAGTGAGGATTCCAGCACAACGTCTCACTTAGCGAGGTAACAGTAATTCAGTTCCAGTAAAAATCCCAGAGTATTACTGGATTATTTTTATTTCCATAGCATTGTACAAGTACTAGTACAACACTGCACTCTGTTAGGCTCATTGCTAAAGGTGTGTCATCGCAGAAGGTGGCAGCATAGAGTGTGTAGCAGCCAATAATTTAATAACTACCAAGTTAATGTAATAAAAGTTGATAAAAGCTGGCCAATAATGTAAGAAGTTATTACTTTATTGACCACTTATTCCGTTATTGACATCACAATTAAGACATTCAGTACATCATTGGCATGTTATTACATTATTGGCTGCTACAAGGTTTTTACAGGAATATCCAACCTGGCTCCTGGACAATGTAGATGACTCCACATGACCCATCCTTCCTGTCCTCAAAGGAGAGCTCTGCCTTGCTGGGACCCTCCATAGCGATGGATAGCCCTCCTGCTCCAGCCTCCCGAGTCCAGATACTGAATTCCGCTGCAGGGAATGTTACAATCACGATCACATGATCAGTTACCTCCATAGAGAGATTTGGTACCACGGCAGTTTTAAAGGAAGGAAAACTAACCTGGGACACCTGCCACACCCCTGTCCAGCCCTGGGCCACCTGCTCGAACCTTGTGGGCTCCACCCTCCCCCAGGGGCCCCACAGTGAACTGGAAGGGGCTCCCAGGCACGTGCTGGCCTCTGTACTTGACGCTGACGGTATGGGGGCCCATTTCCTGGGGCACGAAACGCACGCTGTAGGTGCTGTCCTCACCCTCCACAATATCGGCAGCCTCCATCTTGCCGCTAGGGCTGGTGACCTGGGTGGTCATCTCCTGGGTGCCAGCTTCCAGGGAGAGAGCTGAAACCAAGCAGACTGCTGAAACACACTGGCAAGGGAGAAAGCATTCTGCAAATTTCCCCACTCAATTAACAGATAAAATTTATCATGGCTGAATCTTATTTATTTTAATGCTGTTTTAAACCCATCCACACAGTTTCACGTGGAAATGTACGCTGAAGGCCTAAAAGGTCACATTGCGATGCCACAAGTGACTCAATGCCTCCACGCCTCAGTTGTATCATTTCCACTCTTTCAGTATCAATTTGTATTACGACTTCCAGCCCACTGCATGCCGCTGAAATGTACCTTCTTGTCTGAGAGGCGTCCCGCTAAAGGAGCCCAAGCTTTCTCGAGTCAGGAAGCCTCCAAAGATGTTGCGGAAGGGGTCCCCCCCGACCTGCGTGCTCTCTTCAACATGGACTTCCCGGTGGGTTTCACCGCCGCGGGTCTGGCTGACCTGTGTGCGCTCTGTCCGCATATACGTATGGCTGCTGCGCGTGACGGAGCGAGTCAGCCGCTCCTGAGCTGACGCCATCTGGAACCAGTTCCCTGAGAAGCAGAAAGGAGATTTTTAGGCATTTAGACCACTGTACAAAATCGGATCCTTGAAATCCTTGAAATTTTGGTGGTACTCAAACGCAAAGCACATGTAGCTGCACAGTTGTGTCATGTCCTTGGAGTGACTGTTTGGCAAGTGCAAGGAATCTCACCAGGAATTTTGAGATTGAGATCACAGGTGGTCCCCACAGAGGCGATGGAGGACGCCTGTCTCTTTCTGGTGATGCTCTCCTTCATGCGCCCTTCGCCAGTTACCCTCACTGTAAATGGACTTCCTGTAATGGAAATAAATGTTGTCAGGGAGGTTAGCTGTAGAGGTCTAAACAGTCCTGGAACTCAGACACTGCATTAGGTAATGCAACTTCCATGCTGCACCAGTGGTGTGGCTCACCTGGGACATGTTGGTCAGCAAATTTGATGTTGATGATGTAATTACCCGGCTCTGTGGGACAGTAGGTCACCTTGCATGTCCCATCCTCTGAATCCTCACAGTTGATATCAACTTTACTTGGACCTTCAATTGACAGCCCTAGGCCTCCATAGCCTAAACAAGCCATGCAGAAATGGGACGATTAAATATTATTTCAATGAGCATTCCTCAGAAACATTGTTCTCACTGGACTGGTATTTAGTAAATAAATCTGAACAGTCTGTAAATAATTCCCTAACCTGCATTCCTCGTGTCCACAAAGAACTCGGATACTTCAAACGTGCGACCTTCCAGCAGCCCCTTGCCAAACACCTTGACTCTGCTGGCATCCCCAATCTCAGACTGGCCCACCATGATTTTGAAAGGGCTGTTATTCACATGTTTGCCAGCTTTCTTCACACTAACCACATGTTCACCCACTTCTCTGGGCGTGAAGGAAATCCCTGCAAGAACGAGGCTGGTCAGAGGAGCACCAACTCAAACCGATTTACAGACTAAAATCTTGATGACAAACTGACATGCATCAAAAATGTTCACAGGAATATATTCAGCAAAAAGTTCTGGTTAAGTCTCAACATTTAAAGATGGGTTTGTACTGTGTATGAATCAGGTATATAGTGTGTATATAGTGTGAGCAATAAAATCATTTAATGTTCAAAGCATTGGATTGTTCTATCCCAGATAACCATGCAACCATCAAGAACTCAGAGTTCAAGCACTGAGAGAGGCTCACCAATGCGGCGATTAGGTAGCCTCTTCAGCAGACAGGGTTCTTCACTTCCAGATGGAGCTCTGATACTGGCTGTCAGTAAGCTCAGGTCGGTCTCCGTGATCTTTAGTGACACATCTGTTGTTGTTCCAACATTCAGCTGAGATGTTCTTAAGGAATCATCAGCTGCAAAATGAGATGTAAACATACAAGTAAGACAAAAAGAAGAGTATTCTCTAATGGCCTTAAATCAAACTTCTATTACAAAAGTTCAGATCACTATAATATATATAATATAACAGTTATGGAATCTCATATTCCTTAATTACCCAACGATTGATTGTATTCCTGAACAGTTAGCCTGGTTTAGTGAAGTGAGTGGAAAAAACCTGTACTGAATACAACTACAAGTATCTCCTTATCAATCGTTCTTTACAAGAAGTTTGCAGACAGGTGGCTATGCATCAGCAGAATTAAAACCTGGGGCCACATATGTAGAGACGTTCTGCAAATTAATATACAAACATACAACAATTGCTTTGCGGTTACGTGGCAGTGTTGCAGACACACAGTTAAATAAATAAACATTTCCTGTCCTTTCATATGCAAGAACTGACATAATACATCCAGAATTTTAAGTTGCAAAACACCATTTAGTATTTGAATATTTATCATGAGAAAAGTAAAATGTGAAAAGTAAATGCTAAAAATAAATGTTTCTCAAATAGGCTTAAAGCACGAAAAAACAGCTGAATATAGCAAACAGAGGACACCAAGTATATTTAGGTTACTATGTTACTAAAGATAACGGCGAGTTAGAAAATATGCTAATTATACACATAGAAAGTAAAAAAAAAGAGTTTACAGAATGGAGTCAGACTTGATTTGTGGGGTAAACATATCCTTTAAGAATGTTTCAAGATAAAAATCAATTATTTGTGATTTACATTTGCTACTTTATGTGCAAGCAAATTTTCAACTTTTCCAGCATAGACTATACAACTGGTTTGGGGTGTTTTTTGTGCTAATTATGTAAATGAGGTGCTGGGAACGACATTTGCAAGAGCGTGAGAGTGCATGAAGATAACAAGGTGGCAAATCTGTGACGAGCCCGCCACTTTGTGGTTAGCGGTCACACCTGTTATCTTGGCAGTGAAGGGACTCCCTGGGATATGCTTATTATCGAATTTCACAATGATGGTATAGTCTCCAGGAGCAGTCGGGAGGTAGGACACAGTGCATGTGCCATCCTTGTTATCTTTGCAGGTGATCTCCGCTTTAGATGGGCCCTCCACAGCCAGGGACAGACCACCTGAAAGGAGAGGCCACACACTGGTACCAAAGAAACATTATTGCTGTAGAGAAAGAGGTTGTTTTTAGTACCGCAGCATGAGAAGTACCTTGACCAGCATCTTTAGTGATGATAGTGAAGACTGCAGGCTTGTTTGTTATACCATGGCTCAGACCTGGTCCATAAGCTGTCACATAACTGCAGTTGATGGCATCCACATAGAACTGCAGAGGACTGCCTGAGGAGACCAGGAACACCTAAATTAACTGATACTGCTGTTTAAGCATCTTACAAACAAACAAACAAACTGGCTAACTGAGTATAATGGATGTTATACATGGGTATGTGTATGTAGGAACAAGTTAAGGTGTTTGCCATCTAAAAATACATATAATGCAACTTTTTGCTGCCAAATACTCCTCTCAGTGACATAATAATCCATATAAAGGCATCTTTACCTGGAATGTGGTTGCCATCATATTTGAGGTCCATCTCATGCAGACCTTTCTCAGTGGGAGAGTAGCGTACTGTCAATGTCCCGTCCTTATTGTCTATTATGTGAGGGGCAGCCGTCTTCCCTGAAGGCATGCGGACTTCCCCTGTAGAGCAGATACTTGTTTCGTGACTCTGCTACTCAAAGTTGCACATAAGATAAACTCGGCTACGGCCCTTCCTTATCTCCAGAAGCTCACCTGTTACTTCACCCTTCTGCACAGTGAATGGAATGACCAGGTTTAAGGGACGAAGCCTTGGCTCCATGCTACCAACCGGAGTAATGGGCTTATCTGTGGCCTGAAGGAAAAGGTTGAAATTATTTACAAAGAGTATTGCTTAGAGCAGGGCATCACAGGAAGACAGATACTCCTGTCAAGGCAAGAGCATATACTCCAAAATTCTGTTGTTGTCTACCATTCCTATCATTTCTATCAAATGACCTATGGAATGGCCAATGCCTACATTAGAAGTATGCCTACTTCAAACACATGTACGTGGACAGGAAAATCTTACCATCACATTAAAGGGGCTGCTGGGGATGAGCTCCCCTCCAAACCGGATGGTGATGACATATTTGCCTGGCTCAGGGGCAGTGTAGCAGATGTCAAAGGTGCCATCTGAGTTCTCCACCACATCCATGTCTAGCTCTGTGCCATCCGGAGCTGACACTTTACAGGTGACCTTGCCCTTCCCAGCAGCCTTTGCATCCACAGTGATGACCGTCTCGTCTCGTAGAACAATCGTGGAGCCAAGACCTGCACCTAAAAACGATTGAGACACGGCTTGTTTTGCTGTTCCCATCTTTCAAAGCCAGCAAGACAGTGATATTTTTCTGCTATTTTAGAGCAAGTCGTCTGCTCACCCAGTCCATGTCCGCCAATAGATACTGTAAATAAAACAAAAATAATCAATTAGATGTTCTTCAAAAATGTTTTAGAGTGAGAATATAGTGTACAATACACAACATTTTATACGCAATATATTATTATATTATTGTTACAGAATTTTTATATATGCATAACATTTTGTTGTAAAAATGGCTTACCCCTGACCACACACTTGCTAGCATCGCCGGTGGGCACAGCGTTGATATGATATGGTGAGTAGGGGATCTCATCCCCGCCATACTTGATGGTAATGGTGTAGGGGCCAGTCATTGCAGGCACATAGGACACAGTGTAGGTTCCATCCCGGTTGTTCCGGATGTTAGCCTTGGTTGGCTTCCCTTCTGGGTCCTGGTGATTAGCTTATTTTAGGTTATCCTCGTCACATGTCAGACATGTATAGGTTAATGTGTATCACTTTAAACGTAGGTATGTGTATGGCTGTACAGAACAGCAGAACAGCCTGCTGTGTGCACTATTACTTTATGCTAACCCATTTCACCTTTCCCTACCAAACAAGCGAGACGTTTTTCTCACCAGGATGTGCACCGTGAGCAGACCTTCGCCTGCATGTCGTGCATCGATGGTAAATTCCACAGGCAGGCTGGCTAGCACACCAGAGGACTCGAGGCCTGGGCCGCTGGCCCGAACCTTACTGGCATCATGGGTGGGCAACACTTTAACCTGGATGGGACTGTGGAGAGGGGATGTTGTCGTTACTGTTCTGAAACAGTGTTGTAAGTTATATTAATAATTTTCAGATTAACTAGGCACTTCTGTACTTCACCTGACTATTTAATCAGAATACAGATGTTGGCTCCTCACCTGCGGGGGACTTGTTGTTCGGCATATTTGACAGTCACGGTGTAAGGGCCATCGTGAGCAGGTGTGTACCTCACTGTGTGCGTGCCATCGCCATTGTTGTTGATGCTGACAGGCTCCACAGCCCCTGAGGGATAAAGTCCAGTTTGGAATCTCACTGTTCAAAACTGCCTGCGTATTTGTGGTGATACAGTGTGCATGTCCACTTACCTGAAGGCCCAACAAGCTGAACCTGGAGGGGGGCCACACCTGCCTTGCTGGTATCCACAGTAAAAGTCTGCGGAACCTGAGCACGAACCCCACTCCCCAAGCCAGGACCTGAGCACTTCACCTTACTAGGGTCCACAGGTGCCTTGATGGGTACCCGAAAGGGGCTGCCTGTAATATGGAGAAGGCTGTTCACTATCCTACTGATTACAAACCTGCTCTGCTGACTGGTCTATAATTGCATAAAGACAGCACCTGGGATAGGATGGCCTCCAAAGGTGATGTTGATATCATAGTCCCCAGGTACAGAGGGAAGGTAATCCACACTGCAGCTGCCATCTTTGTTATCTTTGCAGGACATCTTCGCTTCAGAAGGCCCTTCAATGGCTAGCCCCAGACCCCCAGTCCCGGCACCTCTGAGGAGAAGAGGGAATAGCAGACCAAATATTAAATGCAAGCCAAAATTCTTCAGTCAATCTCTCCTGTGCAAATATAAAAAGCAGGATGAAAGGCATCTGCCATATTAGAATGAGGAAGACAAAAATAAAATTTCGATTTATCCATCCATCCATGCATCCCTCTATTTATTTTCTATGCCCACTTGTCCTACGCAGTTACAGCACTCCCCCCAGGTACACTCCTGCTACAATCACTTAGCCCCACACTATATTTCTACATTAAATATTTATTTTCTACATGGATATAACATTTATATTACAGTTTTATGATGTGTTTGGAGACCACCCTGGAACCCAAACCAATCATGACCATGTCCAACACGCACCTAGTTTCCACAGTGAAGCAGTTGATCTTGTTGACCAATCCCTCCTCCAGCCCGGGGCCGTAGGCACGTACACGGGTGGGGTCACAGCCTTCGGAGACATGCACCCTGAAGGGGCTGCTGGGAACGGCGGCCTCATCGTATAGGACCTCAATCAGGTGCAGACCTAGGTGTAGGACAGATCAATCAATGAAATCTCTGAATCCGTAGATCACTCTTTGGCTATAAGTTTATTCCTTATGGTTGCATAAATTTTCCAACACAGAGAAAAATGCAAAATGTTTTCCCTCAGGCTTTATCTGTAATGTGCACTTAGAACCATTTTACCCAAAAAGAGAGCAGTAAAACAATTCTAACAAGCAAAACTTTAGCAAAATGGATAATTGCTCCTTCCCCTGAAACTTGGGGGCATGTGTAACACAACCATTGGGCTACTGTTACGTTGTTACTGTGAATCCGTTGCAGGCAGCTCCCTGTCAGTGGCATGATGCCAAAGTGTGGCTCCCATCCCCGAGCTTCTGCTTTGATGTAAGAGCTATTTATACAGGCCTCCATAAAGACTGCACTTGCATGTGCCTCTGTTCTAACACTTGTCCCTATATGGCAGAAGCATTGCAGACAAAGAAACCCGAACAGTTCCAGGCTCTGCCCCCCCTCAGCTAGGAGCAGAAGCACTGCTTTAATGATCCATGTGGGTGCTGTTATTAAATAAAACCCAGCTCTACAAAAGCAGCAACACACAAGGGGGAGTTTGAAGCCTTCCAGATCACGGTTAGCCAAACTGGAGAGGATCCAACACAGCCTCTCTCAATAGCTCCTGACTTCATAGTGCTTATTTCTTTCATTATTAGATACTTTTATATATTATTCAGTGATTCCTCTTCTTCAGTACAACTGCATTGTGCAAAATATATCACTATCCTGTGATTTACAGGGTTACTGTGAAAGCACTGAGTCACTTCTCTAATAAAGGCAGTGAGACTTGCTCAAGGCAGTAGCATCAACATTAAGATATTTTTGTATGAGTCTTGCTCATATCTTTTCTTTTTTTTACATTTGTGTTAGATTTAATTGCAATTGCATCAACAAGACTTACCATCTTCATATGCAGTGTATTCCACTGTATAAGTACCATCCCCCTTGTCGGTAATGTAGATATCGGTGTTTGCCCCCGAGGGGTTGATTATCCTGGTCTTCAAATGATTGCCCCCAGTCTTTGTCAGACCACGAGCATCGACAGTGAAGTGCGTGGTGATTTCCCGAAGAACCCCTGTAATTAGTGACACACATACAGGATAGCACTCCTATTTACAGCAGAATGGGGAATGATGGGTATCACAGTACCACACACTCTCATTTTATGCAATGGTAACTATTGTTATCAACTGTCACATTGCTAGAGAGCTCTGTTGGGGTTAGTTTATTACCTTTGGGTTCCACCCCTGGTCCATAAACCTTAACTCCACTAGTATCGACGGTAGGCTCCACCTGCAGCCGGGCAGGGAACTTGGGCACATTGTGTCCGCCATATTTGATGGTGATGGTGTACACGCCCGGGAAGGGTGGGGTGTAGGTGACAGAGTAGGTTCCGTTGCTGTTGTTTTGAATGTGCACCTCGGCTTTGGCCCCCGATTCGGAGACAATCTCAATGGTCAGCTCAGCACTTCCAGCCCTGGAGCAGTCCACGGTGAAGGTGCCCACCTCGCTGGCCTTACCCCGCTCCAGACCCGGCCCACTAACTGTGACTTTGCTGGGGTCAAATGCAGGCTGGACCAGGGCCTTGAAGGGTGAGCCAGGGATGTGGGCATCGGCATACAAGACATTGACAGCATACTCGCCTGGCTCAGTGGGCAGGTAGGACACAGAGCATGACCCATCTCCGTTATCCTGGCACTCAATTTTTGCCTCACATGGCCCCTCCACTGTCACGCCTAGTCCACCTGTGCCCGCCCCCTTGGTATCTATTGTAAACGGAGCCAGCTTCCCTACAATGCCTCCTTTCAGACCTGGTCCGTGTGCACGTACCTGTAGATTAAGAACAACATACGATGAGCTCAACGCCAATAGATCTGTTTGGGTTGTGTTATTGACACAGAAGGCCAGGAAAGATCCATTAATTGTAACTGCCCTCTTCATTCATAATACTCTCTATCTGTGGATCTCTATCAAACTATGACCATACTATGAGGAGAAAATATGCCATAAGCACACACATGGACAACTAAGACTGTATTATGTAAATCAACATACATACAGTAAATGTTTTGTATTCATTCCCACAACACTGAACAGAAAAAGAATTTAAAAAATAGGTGGGTGGATAGATGGATGGATGCATGGATGGATGTTTTGTGTTGCATATACACCTGTAGTACATCTGCCTCACTTGTCCTTTGACAAACATGTCTATTAAACAAATAAATGTCGATGTACTGTATTCAAAGACAGCAAATTGCTGTATTTTACTTGCCTTGGAGGGATCAGGGGGTATAACAGCTTCTACAATGAAGGGGCTTCCAGGAACTGGGTTTCCATCATAGGAAACATCCACTTTGTAGGGGCCTTCTTCAGGGGGAACGTAATGCACAGAGTATGCAGTGTTTGTCATGTCAGGCTGAATTTTGCATGGGATTGGCCGCTTAGAGGGTGACGTTATCTTGACATCTACTTTGCCTTGCCCACCAGCACCTCGAGTGTTGACCACAAATTCCTGATCCTTCCCAACTTCTACTTCTGTCGATTGAAAAGAAACAAGCTATTTTAAACATGCTCCAGTGGCGTTCATTTACGAATGCAAATCCTACTAAAAAAGCAAACTTCAAGTAACATCAGCAAATGATTTAAATATTCCTTGTGAATCGGCATAAATCCAAAAGCAGGGAATTCTGTCTCCCATTCAGAGAGGCATTGCGTAATTACATTATAGAGGAATAATCGTTGAAAGTGGACTACTAACTGTTGTTAAGGCCTTGAACCTGGACGTGGCCAAGGTCTAGAGGAGAAGCTACGGTGATGGTAAACGGGCTTTTTGGAACTGGATCATTTCCATAGGTGATGGAGATAGTCATGTTTCCCTGCAAATAAAGCATGTGAGGAAATAAGGAGCTGATTCGATTTGTCATTCAGTAAGCAGTTCTGAATGGCTCCTTTCCATAAAAAAGCTAACCTAAAAAAGACAGCAGCAGATGAATCATAGTGCCCCTCGGCAGTGGACATACCTGCTGCACAGCCGTATATTTGACTGTGTATGTGTAGTCATGATTATCGATGATCTCAAAGTCGCGCACCGCCTGTCCCTTGGTGGCTCCACCAAACTGCACATCCAGTTTAGCCTTACCCGCACCCTTGGTGTAAACCGTGAAGTGAGTGGGCGTGCCCACTTCCACACCTACAACACACAAGCCTCCATCAGCCCATCTGTCCTGTGGAGCAGGGGTATCTGTTTGCAGTGCCTCATATTGGCTTTACTGACAGCCTAGATTATCAGCCTTTTTGTGTATGTGAATTTTTTCTTGTGCTGGTACAGTGGGTAAAGCCTTGGTGCCAGGGTTAGACGTGCGTGCCAGCAGAGACCCCAATAACCCGCCGATGGAATGCTGCTCCACCAGATCTCACCTGTCTTACTGAGCCCGGGGCCCTCTGCCCTCACTTTGGCAGCATCATGGGATGGCTGTACCTGAACATGGAATGGGCTGGTGGGGATCTCCTGAAGAGGCCCAGTGGCACAAAGGCACAGGTGGCATTAGTGTCATTATTCTCTTTGGAAAGGCAAACGTACAGTAGCTACATTTGGTACTAGGCACATAAATAGTAAATTTAATGATTAAACAATAAAGTACCAATACAAAAGCACTAGTGTAAGACACTATTATAAATATAGTATAATTAAAAATAATGTCACTAAAACAAAAAAGCATTATTTGCAGATATGACATACACTGAAAGTTGTGATATCCACAATTAATTTCTTACTACACAGATCCATATTCCAACAATCAACTGCTTGAAAAACCTCACCTGGTCGGCAAACAGCACCATAATTGTGTAGTTACCAGGGCCAGGGGGTATGTATTTTACTGTAAAGGTGTCATTGTCATTCTTGATTATGTCAAAGTCAATGTCCACCTCATTTGGACCCACAACTCCAGGGGCACACTTGATGCCGATGCTGACGTCACCTGAAGAATTTGGACACAATGAGTGGTATTGCACTTTTTGAGACAAGATTCCTACTTTGCTGACCTACGTCATGTGACGATTCTCTTACCTTGCCCGGCCTCAGTGCAGTCCACAGTGAAATATGTGGGCTCGTTGGCCTTCAGGCCTGTTTTCTGGACACCTGGTCCATACACCTTCACTTTTCCTGGGTGACTACCTTCACCAACGGCCACCTACAAATTAACAGAGAGCATGATACTATGATACTAGAGTCAAAATGAGGTACAATAAGGTGGATAGTTCAGGTCCAGAAAGTAAAAATCCCGACCAAGACTTTGTTTCAACCAACCACCAACCAGTTGAGTATAAAGCGTTACAGCTACTCAACTACTTTCTATCTCTGACTATAGCTCTATGAAGAAGGAACAATAGAAACATCTCCATATGAACGAGTAAACATGCTTGTGAAGTGATGCTTCAGACAAAAATGTTAAATAATTGTAAATAATCAAATACTTCTGCACAGATAATGACCATCAACAAACAAACAAGGGTCAAATCCACCCAATACAACCCATGACTATTTTCAGTGTGCCCACTTACCCTATAGGGGCTGTTGGGGATGTTGACCCCTCCCCAAGTGATGATTATGGTATGTTTGATGGGCTTAATTGGCACGTAGACACACACAAAAGTGCCATCTCCTTTGTCAGTTATCTGGATGTCAATGGTAAGACCATTTGCATCCTGTAGGGATACAGACATATCCACTGGATTTCAATACAATGGCAAGCTGAAAAACCAAACTGTGATTGAAATACATTTTTTATACCTCAGTGTTTTAAATGAATATAGTTAGGATTATGGTTTCAAATTAAAATAATTTACCGTAAAAAATCCTGACGAAAATCACATCCTATAAATATGTCTCTGTTAAGTGCAAATACCTGTGCATAAATCTTCAGCTGGCCATTACCAGCCCCTCGGGTATCAACAGTAAACTCTGCGGGCTGGTTGATGATGCAGCCGGTGGGCTGCAGGCCTGGGCCAAAGGCCTTTACCTGTAGTCGAGAGCAACAGCAGCAAAGGATGAGGCTAGTTAGGACATTAGGGGTGGGTGGATACTGGACGCCACTAGACACTGGGAAATGATCAGGCTGGGGAAGCTGACTGACCTTCTCCGGGTGAATGCTCTTGTCAGCAGGCAGGATGTGGGCCATGAATGGGCTGTCCTTGATGTCCTCATTGTCACAAATCACATGTACTGCATAGTCACCTGGCTCAGTGGGCCAATAGCGTACATCCCAGGAGCCATCACCCTTGTCATCACACTCGATCTTAGCTTGAGATGGACCTTCGATGGAAAAGCCTGCCCACCCACAAAGAAAGATGCATGGCATTAGCACAGTAGTATGTGGCATTCTCCCCTAAATCAACCAATCTTTGTGCTCATTAAGTACAAGTTGTCCTTTCTTAAAAGACAGACTTATAAATATAATTGGTTGAAACTGAGTTCCTTTCTGTGATGTGATAGGGTAATGTATGCTATCAAGCAATATGATCATCAACAGTTTATTGAAGTTTCTCTTAATAGTTTTAATTCCACATGACAAGTAGAAATATTGTTCATATTGCCTAGCTCTACCCAATGCTATAAAAGATGCTTCCTTATTTAGAACAACTAAATATACCCATCCAGTAAATCATAAGTAATATCATTAAAGTTAATGAACCACACTGGAATATCAGTCATCGCTAAAATTCAGATAAGAATGTCCCTGTAGTCCGTCCAGGTCTGAGACCCCAACATCCCATTTGTCTCTTACCCAGAGTTCCTACTTCTCTGCCAATAGCCTCCACCACAAAGTCTGCTGATTTGCCCACCATCCCAGTTTCCAGGCCAGGACCCCAGGCACGGACCTTCTGACTCTTTGCAGCCTCGCTGACCACAACCTCGAAGGGGCTGCATGTACATATACAGTAACACACATATGTTATACATCCTACGTATCAACATGGTTTATAGGCTCCGCAAACGTACTGATATAATGCTCACTGGGGTATGCAATGGGGTATGAGCAATTTCCTCTGGGATCAATAAAGTTTTTCTGATTCTGATGCTGTTAAGTACTCATGTTTTTAATACACAGTAGTACTAATCCCTATAAAACAATTCCCGATACTGTCATTATTCTTGTGTGACTTTACCTGTGTGGAATAGGCTGTCCTCCCCAGGTGATAACTATGGTGTATTTTCCAGGTACAGCTGGGTAATATTCACACTCGTACACCCCATCTCCAATTTCTCGCACCTTCACTGGCTCTTCTCCTCCTTCTGAAGTAACACAGGTCACACCATGCATTTGCACCATTTTTAAAACCTGCACTGTCTTTGTTGGGAAGCCCTTGGGTAGGCGAAAATGCACTCACTGGGTCCTTTAACGAGCACCTTCAGCTCCCCACTGCCGGCCCCTTTAGTAAACACCTTGAAGTCTGCTGCTTCCTTCACGCGGAGGCCCTTTGGCTGCAGGCCTCGGCCGGAGGCATGACAGACCTTGGGGTTGCAGGCTGTGGTAAGAGAGAGTTTTACTGGCTGTTACTGGGCTTTAATGTTAATATGACCCCAGTCTTGGTGGAGACAGTGGATGCAGGAAGATCTATTGAAAATCAGAACTATTATAAGAGGCCAATATTCATACATCTTTTTCACAGTAATTCAACAAAGGAAAGGAACCAAAAACTCCCAAGTAGGGAGAAAAAAACCTCTGGGGGGCCAAAGGACATCAATGAGTATGTGTGAAGGAGAGTTTTATCGTGTGTTGTGAGAAGTATTACTGTTTGGGTAAAAGAGTATGACCGTGTTGTGAGACATTTAAATATCAGTTGTGGCGTACACTACCCCCTGGTAGTATACTCTGAATTCTTTGGTTCATTTGAAAACAAAAAAAACATAAAAAACATAAGCAGCTTCACCTTTTGAAATGTTAACGGGAAAGGGGCTTTTGGGGATGGGCTGGCCGGCAAAGGTGACATGGACAGAGTGTGGTCCCTCCTGCATGGGCTGGTATGTGCAGCGGAAAACATTATCCCCCTTGTTCTCCAGAGTTACAGGCACCGAATCTTTGCGACCTGTAGGGTCCACGATGACCACTCCCACATCACCTTCTCCAGCCCCTGGACAGAAAAACACAGCACATGTATATGTAAGTAAAATCCTGGCTTCTCAGGAAGGTACACTAACAGATGACAGATAATAATAAATAAACTAGATCCAGTGCACCAAAACAAACCAAAAAAAAAAACACAGCCACTTCAACTATAGCCCGAAGAAACCGTTTTACCGCCGTTGCTCTGGATGAACGTTACAATTTCCCAAACAAGTTACTTTATCTCTGCAAGGTTTAGTGATTTTTAAGACAAAACATAAAACTATGGTTTCCATAAGACCAAAATCTCTCTCCCATACTTACCAGCTGTGTAAATGTCAAAGTAGGTGGGTTTTTGGGCGACATTGCCTACTGGTTCCAGGCCAGGCCCATGTGCCTGGACCTTTCTGGCATCTCCCATGGCTTGAGACACATGGACCATAAAGGGACTTTTGTTAATATCTTGTCCAGCGAAGAGCACCTTCACCTAGGTACAAGAGACGCATGTTCCTGGTTACTCCATGGAGTTGCTCCAGCTCAAGCGCATCAAGACCATAAGGCACAGTTAGCCAAGTTGGCAACAGCACTGGTTTGTGTTGATAGAAACAGGACTTTACCTTATGAAGCCCTTCCACTTTTGGCACATAGGTGACAGTGTAGGTTCTGTTTTTGTTCTTGTTGGGAACAACTTTGGCCTGAACATATGATGAAATTGCTATTAAATATTTGACATACATTTTAAAGCTCAAAAAAACAGTTCTTTTAGATAAGCACTTCTTGGATCAATTTGTTTCATAGGACAATAACCTCCTCTGTGTGCCCTTCGGGGTCCTCGACATAGACCAAGACTTCACCCTGGCCAGCCTCTATCGTATCCACTGTGAATTCAGCTGTCTTCAGGACAACGTTCCCCTTGGGCTCAATACCTGTCAACAAAACATAACATTATTATGTATTAGGAATGCCACACCAAAAAAAGGCAATTTGCTAAAGTTTTTTCTTATTTTAAATGGTATTCGTATTCCCCCTGCATGGAGATTATAGTTAGGATTATAATGCCACAGTACAGAAATACATTTCATTACACTTATATTCTGAGATGTGTCAGTGCTGAAATTGACATCACAGCTTGTCTGCACATACAGCTAGGCATTGAATAACAGTAAGTCCTTACCAGGACCGTAGGCCTTAACCTTGTTGGGATCCACCTGCCTGGGACGCAGTGGTGCACCAGGTTTGAGCTTTGCTTTGGGGAACTGAGACAGGTATGTCATCACTGAGTGCTCGTCCACATCAGGATCCACAATCTCTTCAGGTGCGATCACCTGTAGGGGCAATTATCATCCCGTCAGTCCATGTATTATAAAGCAGAGGTGGAAATTCAGGTCCAGAAAGTAAAAATCAAGTCCAAGTTTTTGTTTCAACCAACCAGTTGAGCATAAAGAGTCACTGTAACAGAGTACTGAATTGGATGGTTTAAACAAAACCTTGGTCTGAATTTGTACTTTCTGGATTTAAACTTTCCACCTCTGGTATAAAGAATACTGTCAATGATCTTTTGTGTAGCCTGCCATGGTTCGCCATAAGAATTAAATGACCACACCCCATAAAAACCTC
>JAODKN010000001.1:27845928-27857179 GCA_026774425.1 Petrocephalus zakoni
ACTTACATGCTGCATCTGCAGTAAATATCCTTCACTTGGTAGTATGAGTTAACAATGTAATACAATGTAATACATGTTTATGTCTTATAGGGCCCGTTTGGAGGTAGAACTGGGATTTTTATGGGGATTCTCCTTGTTTATTCCATGACAAGGCTTAATCCTTGTCTGGGAAACTGCCCCATAATATTTAGTACACTGATTATTCATAGAATTAAATAGTCTGCAATATTATTAAAATGTTTCAGATATCTTTCCTTGGTGATTGCACAGGCCTGTGTGGTAACCAAAACAAGCCTTACATATCATTTTGCCTGGAATCATCAGTAATGACGACAGAGCCGATCTTTTCCGCTATACTAAACGGCACCTGACATTGCCTTCGAATTCACTTTGACGAGAGTCATTTAGCAAAGAGCTAACATAATTTTAGCCTTTTGCGTCAGCACATGAGCCCGCCTTTCCCTTCACCCTCAGCACAGGCCTTCTGGCTTTTCGATCTTTGCTTCTGTCCCCAACCACGACTCTGGTATTTCACTCTGGTTTCATGTGCACTCTGCGTGACGGTCCCCTGCCCCTGATGAACCATGTTACAGTCCATCTGCCTGCTGAAGTGCAGCCTCCTGAATTAGGGGCTCAGAACCTACCTCTAACAAAGGTTAAGAAGTGTGACAGTAGAAAAAAAGCATTAGTGTTCAACATGAGGCATGAAATTGTAATATAAAATGGTTGTAATTGCACTGGGAATGAGATCACATCAGTAAAGAGGCAGCAGCAATGCATGTTATAATGAGACCTAATTATGCCTACCAAATAATACTCAAGTTTACGCTAAGTTTTTACCCAACATAAAATCACCTCTTACCTTTCAAAATTATTGCTGAACTCAGCAAGACTGCAAGAATTCTCATCAGTGTGTAAACCTACTATGACAGCAATTTAAAACAGCAATTTGCTATGGGAAAAAATGTGCATTTCACTCAACAAAGTTCTTTTTAGAAGCAGAGTGGAGACAGAGAAAGAAAAATTAAAAAAGTAAGAGTAATCTAATGTTAAATTACATTTTATTAATATTTACTATTATTACCAATGTTATAATAAAACAAAAAGGCAATTTAGAAATGCATACAGGTCTTGCTAAATTCACTGCTTCAGTAACCTGTCAGCAAGCAATGATGGGTCATGGTGGGTCAAAAACATACAGCCTGGGTTAGACAAAAAATAGGTCTCTGATGTTACAGGGCTATTTTACTTCCTCTGTCCCGGAGCTCTTATTAAGGATAAGAGCTTCATGGAGCTAGTAGCGGAGCCTAGAGGGTATTCCTAAAGGATGGGGTGGAAACTCCACACTGACCTGAAGTCAGGCAATGCTCCCTCCATTTCTAAGAACGGCTTCATGACATAAAGGTCATGCGTACGTCTAATGAGCTGGTGAGTCACTGTCGAATTTTTAACTTAACTCCCTTAATAATCCTCTCCTCGCTGTCACTTTTATTCACACGGCCTCACTCTCACTTACTTTACTGGATGAGATATGAAATCTGTTTGTGACATTTTATCTCTGTTGCCAAAGTTAAAAGCGCTGTGCAGTGAGACTGGACCCGGTTCTTTTACAGGGGAATCGTTTTGTCATCAATTGAGAGGAATGGTGGAGATAATCACACTGAAGTGAGCAGGAAGAGCTGCTTCAAACAAACACGCTATTCCAGAACATCCTTAAGCTAATGATAAATCAAGTGATATTTCATAAAAGATATCTGCCCCCACCCTCACTAACTACCTCACACACAGAGCCTCTCCTATGACTCTCACTTCTGATGCACAGCTATTTTAAACTCCAGTTCCTGGATGGACGCCAGAGTCTAGATGCCTGTCTGTCACTTTTTGAGCATGTAGCTTAGCAAATGCACGGAACATCCCCCCTCCCTTTCCTACGTATAGAATCGACAAGCTGTCCACTACACATATCACAACGACCCAGCTGAAATATAGCTAGGTGTATCCACTAATCACTATTTCTAAGAGAAAAATAAAGTCTTGCAGAATTACGTAGAATTAAATATAATGTTTACGGCCACTAGTGTATGGTTGTCTGTTGTCTGTGTGAGTTGGTGTGGCAACATAAGTAAGGGAGCCAGTATCTCAAAGTGTGTGTGTGACTGCGTGTGGACAACTGGCACTTAATGTGAAGAGTGCAATGTTAGGGCAGGGTTTCCTGGAGAGGGCACCCTGGTGACAGCTGGCTCACTCATTCCCTGGCATGCTCCCAGAGCTACTTTTCTAGAACTTGGAACTACATCCAGAGACATAACAGGAGACGTCTTTCAAAAATGATCTCCATTCAGAAATGTACCTGTTTAGTTTATGGGCTCTCATCTTTTTTTTTTTACCTACTACCACCTTACACAGGCTGTACAAGTGAGTGCTATTGAATTTGGAAGAGAGACTTATGCCTCTGGGTTATGTTCTGACCCTTGACCTTTATGACTGACCATGAGTGTGGCCAGCTTGTGAACAGAAGTAGACTATCATAACATTGCCATTTGCATTCACTTTGACATTTGCAACTGGCTCAACATAATTTGTATGGACTTCAAGCCACATTGATCTAGGTATACTTCTTCTACAACATTTATAGATTACTCAGTATGGCCATGATACAGATATTCAGAAAAGAACACCTACTGTTAAAATACCTATGCTGTCTGGTATTTGAGATTTAGGGCAATTTTACTGCCAGTAGTGTCATGAGATTTAAGAATCACAAACTGAGATTTAAAAAACACAAACCCTAACACTTTAACCAAAAATATTATTAACTTCACCTCAATTTGGCTACATTTGGACGACTATTCAATAATCCAAAAATTTGTGAAAATCTTAAAGTAAAATAAATTTGTAATTGAAGAGACCAGGAATATAATCAACTTCCAGCATATCACATAACACACCATAAAATATTCTATATGTAGGAGTGATATAATACTTCTGAAACATCAAATTCCATTCATATCCCATAACCACATATTCTTTGTGTGGTTGCTCTAAGACTGGAGACTTCCCCAAGTTAAACAGGGCGCCAGGCAGGGGACAAGTTGAATACCGCGACAATCCATCACAGGACACGCACTGGGAGTAATTTCGAGACGCCAGCTAGTTGCATGTTTCTGAACTGCAGGAGGAAGTCGGATACCCAGAATGCAACTAGAATATGCAAATATCACACACACACACACACATACACGCGCACACACACAGACGGGGGATAGATTCAAACGGTCAACCCTGAAAGTATGCAGCTACATGGCCGCACTGACCCACCGCTTCACTCAAGTACGCTACTCCTAATTATATCCCGACATTAATACTATAGCATTTCCAGTAATGATGAATAAGTTTGGACAAACCTCACCTCCTAATAAATTTACGTTTTACCAACCTAGCAATGTGTGAGATCTTAAATAAAAAACAAACAAACCAAGTAACACATATCATACCTCTTCTTTTGTAAGTAACAGTCTTATTAGAGGAACGGTGTAGAATACTGTAGAAATCGTTAGTAATTACTAAATCATATCTTTAGGACAGTCAAACTGGTTATGATCCTAGGTGGCTGAAAAGTCACAACATAAAATGTCAGTGAACCAATGACTTATTCAAATTTTCTGTTGATTTATATACTATACATTATATATATTCACAGAGCGATATCCAGTCAGCCTAAAACACAGACTTTCAGAAACCTATTAATGATTAATCGAGAACTCAATAAAACGCAGTACATTTCAGCGTTGTTTGTGTTAAAGAATAACATTATGATGGCATATTTAGAAACTTACATGAATTCCCTAAACTGCTCATAGAACAGGCGCACTTGTCCAGCACTGTCTAGCCACCCTTCCACCTTTCCAAATTACATGACTTCCATTGGAAGCAGGGAAAAAGACTCCTATTCCACAAACCACAGGGTACCCGTAGATATGACGTCTTTATATCAGTATATCAGTAAAAAACACGCTGAGTGTTACCTACCTATAGATACCAGTTTGATGTGTTCTCTCTCCAGGAATTCTAGCGCCACTGATACATTTTCCAGTTTCATTTGTCGGAAATTCGGTCTTACGTTGTGTTTTCTGTACATTTTCTTTTGACTCAAAACCTCCAACAGACTGATTAACTTGAGCCCATCGCCGAAGTCTTTCTGGAGATCGGTTACGGACTTGTTGATGCATTTCAGATGTTCATTGCACCACCTGGTAAAGGTGTTCTGCTGGATTTTCTTCCAGGGCGCATCCTCGGCCAGGTCCTTCTCTGTGGCCGGTACCTCATCGTCCTGGTCCTCCCAGTTGTCGGTGTCTTGGCAGTACTGAGGCTGCTGTTGGTCGTAGTGTGTGCTCATGGTGCTTGTAGTTGTCCTTCCCTATTTACAACGTAATTTCTAATAGTCTAAGCGCGTTGGAGGGGAAAACTGCTCTCAGAAGTAGCTCCTGATGCGTTCAGATGTCTTAGACTAAACAGTTGTACCCAGAAGATCTTCCCAAAGCTAAGTTTTTGCAAAAGTTATACCGGTAGAAGTTGATGAGGTTCCTCAAAAAACCACGTGAGATAAAGTAGAAACACTTCTTAAACTTCGGCGACTGAATGAAGCAAATGACAGCAGAGGGTTTTTAAAGAGACCCCCAACCTCCGCAGTGCCTACGTCATAAAAATGGATTCCCTAGAATGCTCTTGTCATCACCGTGTACAAGTAAAGGATGCTATTTTTTCCTTATGTTTCAGAGACTGTCATGCTGTGTTGGACTGGGTGCGGATAAAAAAAAAGAAACATGATTGACTGGATCTACATGATATAACGTAATATTTTTGGACGATTCTTTTTTGACTTCGGATAATTGGACAATTTTGAAGTTATAAACTTGTGCAGTCACTATAGATTGGATCCTTTTGAGCTTAACCTGAAAAAGAAAATGACAGTAAAATTAAACTAATAATACAGGACACTATGCGTCCAATATTGTTTTAATGTCTCAACAGTTCACCAGTGTATAGCACGTACTTGATTCAGCTGAAGGAATTCCCCATTACAAGGTCATTTATTAATAGAAATTATCTGTCGCAGGAGTAACCCTTCCCGACAGAGTATTATTAATTCTGACGTCATACAACCAATCCAATAAAGTTTAATCGTCACAAAATATATCATGCGTGTTTCAAAGTCATATGAATAATCAGAATTACAATATAGAAAGAGTATTATTTAATGAAGTAAGTAATTATGTAACTTTAGGGACCATCATATTCTTTATAAAAGAACACAAAATGGTTCGTTAATCTTATATTTTAGGTTTTCATTAGTTCGTCAATGATCGAGTGCATTCAAATAATTAATTTATAACACGATTATTGATCTATGGGGATGTTACAAACACGGTTAATTTTGTTTGTATTGACAATCACCCGTCACTCAGAGCATGTCAGGGTAGTTGTTTGGAGTGTGTGAGCCATTCATGCCCAGGTGATATATGAGACAGGACCCCTGTATCATTCCGTACTAATGGACTTGGTGTCTTCCAGGTTAATAATAGTTGTTATTATACTATGGGCAGTGGTGTGAATATCACATGTCTTTGAGTGAGTACCTATAAATGTACACACATAAATATAAAAAGATAAACAGTCTTTCATTAATAGTGGGCACCATTAATGTCATCCTTGTCAAGGAAAGTTAACTAAAATAATTCAATTTCCCATCCAGGAAAATATACAGAATAACCCAGAAATGAACAAATGAGAAAAAATAAAATGAGAAAAGTTGTTGTTTGGCGACCATTTGGATAGTGATAAATATATCCACATAATATACTGCATGTTCTGTGATTGTGAATTTTAAATACAATTTTGCCATTCACATCCACCTCAGACGCCATATCATCCATATCATCATTAGAACAAGGCATTTTAAAGACCATACAATCTCGTATAATCAAGGGTCCTGCCCAAGGCTCAGGAAAAACCATTCTGATGATAGACAAAAGGGGGTTTTTAATAAATACACCTATAATCAGATATTTTAGATATTACAATGATAATGTAAAATCATTCAGACATTATTGTATTTTATGTAGTTTGACAATTATTTAAGCTTTAATATTTCAAAATGCACTTCATGTAATTACTTATAAGGAGGTGCACCCAACTACAAAGCAGGCTGAGAACATTTTTTTTTTTAAGTTGTCTTCTTGCGTGGTTAGTTCTTGTTTTATGTATGAAAGGTAACTATGTGGAAATTGTGTTTTATGATGTATTGTCCTTAAATTGAAATATCTGATTAGAGTAAAAAATGCACAAATGAAAGGTTTATGTTCTACTTTAAAGCTATATATTAATAATGTATGATATTAATAATACACTAATTTGTACCGTAATACATTTAACTTTACCCCACTTCAGCCCATTTTATCAAAGGCAAACTGACAAACCGAAAAAGGGAGCATTTCTTATCGTTGAAGCTGTTCCTCCATTAGCAAACCATGAAGAATATCATGGCGATGGGCTGACTCTGAAATGAACGTGACTCAGGACATGGCATGGCACTGACGACACTCAGTGCAAATAGAAAGCATGACACATGGCTTTTGACCTTAAGAGCTGCATGCGGAGAAATGCTGCAAACTTCTCCTCTCCTCATCCTTCTGGCACTCTGGCCTTTCAAACGCATGCGCACATGCGCGCACACACACACGGCCAAGCTAGGCATTTTATTTATAGTGCCTTTGCTCAGCGCTATATTGTGATAAAAGCAAAATGAAGAAAACAACTAAAGGGTCTTTCTTCAATGTCCTTTAACTGTCATTCTGGCTGAAAGCCTATAAAAGTATGTCCCCCCCCCGAAACTCCAGCTTTGCGCTGTAGATCTGCCTGTTCTGCCTGGTGCAGCCACTCTACAAACAGTAGTAGCCAGTGAAAAAGCACGCCACAGTATCCTCATTATTGATCAAACTGAGAAGTGGCTCAAATTTGATTGGGTCCATTGCCTGGTTCCTCTCATTCATACCATGGACAAGAGCATGGCAATAATGGTCTTCCTGATTTTGTAATTTTTGCTCCTTTTCGTCATCCCCCTCAACCTTATCCACTGCTCTCCCCACCTCTTTCTCAGTTCCTTAGTCAGATGTTGAAATCTATTTTAGTAGAGAACTCACCTGAATGCAATTGTGGATCAGAGAGCAGCGTCATCCAGTGTCCTTGAAGCAAAAAGGGCCTATGTGCCCTGCTTAAGGTCCCAATAATGACATCACAGAGGCAGCTACAGAATTTGAACTAGCGACCTACCTGCCTCATGCACAGAACCTTAACTCACACTGGTATATTCAATTTGTATTACTGCTTTCTCATTGTTTGGTTGCACCTTTTGAAAAATGTTTTAAAAATAAAACTTGTAAGTGCTTAAATCATGACAGTCACATGCCGAGAATGCAAGTGCAGGAATTGCCTTGAACCATTGCCTTGAATTGGCAAGTTAATTTGGCTTTGGGATGACATGGGCTATGCAAAAACTGTTTAGGAGATCTTCAGTTCTGTTTCCATTATGTCATTTTGTGTAAGGGCTTGCCCAGAGTAATCATTTAGGTAACTGAAGAAAAGACATTGAAAAGATATTGTGTGGGGACCGGGGTTCAAATCCTGCCCAGTTCCATGTGTGTGGAGTTTGCATGTTC
This sequence comes from Petrocephalus zakoni, assembly GCA_026774425.1. Classification (NCBI taxonomy): domain Eukaryota; kingdom Metazoa; phylum Chordata; class Actinopteri; order Osteoglossiformes; family Mormyridae; genus Petrocephalus; species Petrocephalus zakoni. The sequence goes on from JAODKN010000001.1 coordinate 27,853,644, forward strand.
TCCCCGTGCCGTTGTGGGGTTTCCTCCGGTTTCCCCCCACAGTACAAAGACATGCTGAGGCTGACTGGCGTTGCTAGATTGCCTGTGTGTGTGACTGGTGTGTGAGTGTGCCTAGCGATGGGCTGGCCCCCCCATCCTGGGTTGTTCCCCGCCTTGTACCCATGGCTTCTGGGATAGGGTCACGGGGGGTCCAGAGCCTGTTAGGATAAGTGGGTTGGACAATGGATGGATGGTGTTCAAAGTAATGATTTTTGTATGAAGATTAGGTAGGCAAAATGAGAATTTCCCCACATGGGATTAATAAAGCATCACTATTCTTAAAAGGGATGTAAAAAAACAAACAAAAAAAACTTATTGAGTAAGCAGACTAATTAATCCGCAGAGTAATCTTGCATGCCCCTACTAAAGTTTGAAAAAGATCCATAAAATACTTTGAGTTATCTTAATGAGATGATCTGCGTAGATAGGGGACCAGTCCAAAAAGCATATGTATTCCCCACAAAGGAAATACAATTCTGCTTTATTAAACAGTTGTTGATTTTACTCAGATTTCTGCAGTACTTTCTCCCCCTAGTGGGCCTGCAAAAAACAACACTGTTAATCTTTTGCCGCAAGTGATTTTATAAGACCAGAGGGTGCCGTTCATAACAAAACCACAGTCTCAAAATATACATTATGTAACCATTTTCCATAAACTTTATTTTTCTAAATTGCCGACTTATTGATAGAAAAAGAACAAGAAGCACATAGGAATTGAATCCATTACTGTACAATAGTAATAAAGATATGAAGAGACAGTATATATCCAATAACGAAAAGGCTGTCATGTAGGTAGTGTGAACATAATGCCTGCTTTGTGCACTATGGAATGAAACACATATCCTCCACAACTAATTCAATTGGGAATCTAGATTAATTCATAGGTTGGGACCTTTTCATATTCCTGTTTGTTTTTATATACATATACAAAATAAATCTCATTATTGATGAGCTCCACAATATATAAAACTCAATTACTGTCCCGATTTTTAATCCTTAAATAGTTATTTATGAAACAAACAAAAAGCAGAAGAGGGAAACTATTAAATATTATTATACTGATATTCAAAAGCATGAATTTACCATGTATTTTACAATTAATTTTAATTTGCAGCTTTATCGGAACAGGTTCCGTTACCCTATTTTTATACAAAGGCAAAAAAATTAACAGTTTGACAGACTGGTTGCTCTTAAAACTCGTCAAGTGTCAACTCGTAAGTGGCACTGATCCGAGAATATCGCCACTCTTTTGGAGAGAGCGGTCTGCCAGTCTGAGTTAATATTTCTACTGTAGTGTAAAAACAGAGTAAGAGTACGTAAGTAAAGAGATGGGCAGTGAAAGTTCCAGTCAACAAAATATTATGTACACAATACATCGATGTAGCATGACAGTAGCAGATATTTAGATATTTAGATTTAGAGAATGAGTGAGGAGGAGCTCACTGCATGTTGGCAATGGAAGGGGCCGTGTAGGTCTTGAAACGCTCATGGGCTCTCTGCTTGCTGAGTAAAGTTAGCGTCATGGTATCAAGAGCCTCTTCCAGACCCTCATCCTGGTCAATCTCTACGGTGTAGTCGTTCGCCTGGTAGACAAAATGCCACAGCAAGTGAAGAAAAGCTCTGCATTGAAGCCAAGACTATGGTGCAAGGCAAGGCTTCCACACAGAACTGCGTTAATGTACCACTAAGCTGGCTGTCCAATAAAATGTGAAACAAAAAAGCTTGTCATCATTAAAAACACAGGGAATATAAAGATACTAAAATCAGTATCACAATGACTGTAGAAAGCACACTCATGACATTTCTTATAAGAAAAAAGAAAAAAACACCAAAAAACACACACCTTGATATTTTTAGCCAGAACAGCCACACATGATATACAATACATCTCTGTATGAATGAGAGAGTAAGTAAACATCCAGATGACATACTACATTCTGCAAAATTCCAAAGTGTGTAACTGTATGCTATTCCATAAGGGTACTGGAGCTGTGAAGAAGATTGCTTGTTCAGAATTTTTTTAGCAAGATGGCAATGGAAGTGGTTACTGTACAAACAATGCCCTGATACATTTGTTGACTGAAATATGTATTTTTTCCTAACTTTTGCAGGGAACTTTTTTGTGTTATTGGAAAATGTCGGGTCAGGTAATATGCAAGATGGTGACCATAGTATGCCTGAATGCCTGCACACTATTTTCATGCAAACATACAGTACATACTGTATTAATGGTTAAGCAGTAGGTTTCTGGTGAAATTGCAATGTCACGACCAAAACTCTTGTGCTGTTTACAGCCAGGAAGGAATACTATAGGTCTCTATTATAAATATTTGCTCATGCTATTTTAATAAAAATATATCAATATGAACAGTATTGTGTCATCCTACACCTCAATTGCAAATATACTGATATACTGTCAAATTACGATATACCACCCAGATCGAGAAAAAAAGACTTCACAACTTTATAACTCATAACCCATTTAATATAAAGACATAGCACCTTGGCAACTGATTTTGGTATCATATACAAGAGTTATATGCTGTCAAAAAAGCTAGGTTGCATAGATAGAGTAAAGTGTCAGGTGCTTGGATATGTATATTGGGGGGGGGGTACTTACCAGCTGCAATGAAGCTAACATGTAACGACACACTTCATGATTATCCTTTCCTTGTACCATAGAAGCAAATGAGAATCTCTGGCCAATGCCTCTGAACATGGACACTACATTGTTCCCGTAGCTGTGGATGTCAAAAGCCAGCCTTTCCTCCTGAGATGAACAGGAAGTGCACCATGAGGATCGCGGCTCTGCAGATAATCTGGATTACTTCTGTTTCATTATGTGGTCAAATGCATGCTTCATCATTTCAAATAACAATGGCAAATACACAGCCACAACTCCAGGCTAGAGGCTATGGTTGACTATGAGCTGTTTTTTGATTAATTAAAAAAGAAACAAAGAGCACATTTATTCATCATAACTACCTCTCAAAAGTGACAGAAAACAGACTCAAGACATTCAAAACGACTTAAAACAGAGTATAGAGATTCAGAAGCGGTAAAAATCTCTGGCATTTAACATTTTAAATGGTCTCATATACATCTTAAGCAAATTATAACAACAATACTTGTTTGAAGATCTGTGTTTTCCTTAAATTCCAGGTGAATCATACAGTAGCATGTGCTCTACCTGTTCAGCTAGCTGAGGGCCCATCTTCTCCTCCCAGTCCTTCACACGTCGTGACAAAACCGTCTCTTGGGCGTACTTTTGAGAGTTCACGAGGAAGAGCTCCTGTAAAGTCACATGAGATGGTCAGATGGAAATTGCAACTTAAACAAACATAGCACCTATCCTTCCTCAAACCAGGGACAACACGCACCACATTCCTCCTGACCAGGTCCTCGTAGCTCATCTTCTCCGTCTGGGAAGCTGACAGACGTACATATTACAACATATTACAATCATAGCCAGTAACACACACACACACACACACACA
>JAODKN010000001.1:27869111-27880387 GCA_026774425.1 Petrocephalus zakoni
GGCCATTTCTATGCTTCCAATGGAGAATAATGAAATCAATTCATTGTGTAATCTGGGTCATAAGGGTACATTAAAAATGGGTAGTGACAATGGTTATGTTTTCTGCTTGCAACATTACAGATTCTTGATACAAAGGACCTGAAGATTTTTAAGGTGACAGCCAATGGACAGGAAGCTAAGTTTAGTGTTGGTGCATCACACAGCTTTAAAGGGGCTCCTCTGGAAATCACACTGCCCTTTGACCTTTCCAGGTAAGACTTCTGTAGGTTGCAATTGTTTACTTCTAAGAAACAACGAATGAACTTGCAGCATCCAACGGACTCTTTTCAAGATGCCATTAATATTCAGTCATGGTATATAAAAATAAAATTCTATTGCCTTAAGACCTGGTAATGAAACGTATCGATATAAAAATAAATACATCAAAAATAAAACTCATGAAAAGCCTTTATTAAGTCTCTATCTCAATGCATTTTAGTTGATTTAAAGTATACCGGACAATGTAAGATGAGTAATAGACTTTTCTGTAATTTGCTGAGCTTTTGAGGTAAGTTTGGGGTTTTTTCCTGCAGGGGTCAACATGTGATTGTGGAGGTGACCTTTGAAACATCCCCCAAAGCTTCGGCCCTTCAGTGGCTCACTCCTGAGCAGACTGCTGGCAAGAAGCATCCCTACCTCTTCAGCCAGTGCGAGGTACTGTAAATATCTCCCTTTCAGTCAGGGTATCCCAGCATGCATTACTGCACCAGGGTGTCCCAGCATGCATCACTGCACTTTTGATTGGAATCCCTGCCGTCGTGTTTCTTTTTTTCTTAGAATTACACAGAAGTTGCTAGGCATGCTTCTTTGGAAACATCTTCAGTCCTTTAGGAACTGAATACACACACACACACACACGCACCTACATTCACATATATACATGCATACACGGACAGACTATATTATGTATTGTCCTTGGGGAAAGTAGCTTTGTTACAGGGAAGCAGATGTATGACACCAGAGTCAGGTTGTGTTCTTTACTCCCGTTTTGCTGACAACTGAAATTTATAATTGCAGCTTTTAAAACTGCTCTGTGTTTCTGCTGATAGTGGTGGTTAGCCCTAATATATCACACTAGGAGGGTAAAGGTTGTACTTCTGCTGTTATCTGCAGCTTTAATAGCAGCGGCATTAATTGGGCGCCTGCTGGATTAACCTGAGAAAGTTGTATTTTGTACTCCTTATCATATAAGCACGAGGTGAAACATTAGTCCAAAGGGCGGCTATCTTTACTGGAAAATGGCTCCGGCAATTATCTTTTCTGTCCTGGTTCTTAATTATTTTTCCTTGGCTCTTTTTCTTAGCATTATATTTATCCTGTCCCACTTCATATTGATGTTACATTGTTCCTTTTTGGGCGGGTGCACCCTAGCCCATTCACTGCAGGAGCATGGTGCCCTGCCAGGACACCCCATCAGTGAAGCATACCTACTATGCCCAGGTAAGCTCACCTATTGCCTCAGTAACACCTGTAATATCTGTCTGCATAAGCCCTCAGTTCATCTGTTTGGTGTTTGGTTTCAGAAAGACTGTAACATAACGCATTAATTCAATAACCGTAATGCAGCTGGGTTAATGAGTCTTGGCAGGAGTTATTTAAAGTTTTCACCTCGTTCTACCACTGGGCAGCTGCGGATGAGCAAAGGGTACCACAGTATGGAAAGGGATGATATGATGGTCGGGAGGTACTGAAAGGTGTAGAACATGGCAGGTCTAGATGGAGAATTTGATTAACTAAGCATGGATCCTGTACATGCAACTTATTTGTAGCATGAATAGCCTTTTAAATGCGATACTAGACCAGCACAGTTACACAATTTGCAGGCCAGAGTTCAATTAAGATGAACTTGGCATGAATCCACCCTGCTATTGCAAGTGACAAATCTGATTTTTGCGTGGCGCAGCTATAAGGGAAGTGAATGACAGGCAAATATTTTTTCACCCTAGTGTGACCGCACCTTAAGACAATGTAATGGGAAACCTATGGTTGAAGTTTATAGATATCTGGCAACCTAACTCACTGAAATAAATGTAAAATCAGCACTAGCACTGAAGCTACTTAAACTCCTTTCGTGATGAGGGCCTGGAATGCTGTCATGCTCAAATTATGATTTCTTTTTTAGGTTTGTTGGTCACCGTCATATATTATAGACCTGCTCAGCTCATACCGAAACCTCTACCGATTCTTCCATCTGATCTAACACACAAATGATGGGACTTTGTGTGCATACAGGTGTCTGTTGCCAGGGAGCTGGTGGCTCTAATGAGTGCGGTGCCTGATGGTCAGGAAGCCGATCCCCAAGACAGCAGCCGAACTGTCTACCGCTTCAGGCAGACGGTGAGTTGGTCCCCTCTTTCTTCTTGCCATCATCTGCATGGTGACAAGCTTTGAGTCTGAATTTTTGGGCAGGGTTTTGTTTTCAGCAGCTGTTCCTCTTACTATGACAGTTGAGACCGTTAGAAATATGACATTGATGTTTTCTTTGCATGACATTATATTTTGTGGCAACGGTAACCGACAAAGAAAACATGAGATTCTTCTGTTTCCACTGTCACCTCCAACAACCTGCATCTATATGTATCTATGAAGACTGTTGAGGTTGAATACTAAGGCTGGGTTTTGCCAACTAGCCCACGGTACAATACTCATTCCGATACAAATGTAATGATTAAATACCTCATGATGCATCTTGATATTGCCATTGCATCCAGATGGTTTACACTCAAATATTGAAATAACCGGACTAGTAAACTTTTTAAGGAGCCAAATTTGATTAACAGGCATTAACAACCTTTAACTACCAAGGATGGGTTGTTGCACACTTCATTTGCCAGTTGCATAAACTATGCATTTCTTTGTGCATCTATAAAGATGGTTGTTTTTCAAACAACAGAATGAATGATTTTACTTGTACTTGTAACACTTCAGCAGTAGACACTTCACTGCATTTTTACATTGCAGTGCACTTGGCATAGGCTAGATAACATATATTTTTAATAAGCAAATGTTGAAAAAATGTTAAATAATACATTCAACTCTTACTGCTGGTGTTAAACGGTACTGCAATAAATTAATGGTCAAAATATCAATGAAACTGAATCGCAATAAATTGATATAATGGTGTTGATACAGATTTATTGAACACAGTGAGTGTGGCAGGGTGACTTTTCCAGCTAATTGGTGGTAATTGGTGGTCCCCCCCCGCCCCTGCCCCCCAAAAAAAAAATCTGCAGGTCCCTATGCCATCATATCTGATCGCCATTGTGGTGGGGGCACTGGAGAGCAGGTACCTACCTCAGCCTCATTCTGTCTTGGTCACTGTTAACTGTGTGATACGAATTTCTGGCTGATAATTTGACCTTTTGAATTTGTAATGTAAACGGACGTCTTTCTAGTATTGCTCTTGAAAGGTAATATGTCTGACAGACAGATCGGACCAAGGTCTTCAGTGTGGTCTGAGAAGGAAATGGTGGATCTGGCCGCATTCGAGTTCTCAGAGGTAAATGTTTCAGGACACTTTACCTTACATTTGGTGTGGTGCTCTTGGGAAAGTTCATTAAGCAAGAACAGTGCATATTCTACAAGATTTCAGAAGAACTTGGAGGTTTAAAATGTATTCATTTCTTCTGTAGACTGTTAAATAAGAAACTTAATTTCAGTGGCTTCTTGATAGTTATCGCTTTTAGGGTAGGCTTTAAAAAATGACTATACTGGTTATGTAAAATGAAGTACATTTTTGACAAGCCTATCATAAGTGGGTTTATTATTTTATTTGAAAATTCCTTTTAATAAAAATATTTACTCATGAATTTTTGCAGGTTTTTAATGTCTCTAGTCTGCATTACTATATACAATATAGAGGATTTGAACCCCATAGAATTTTAAATCCTTGCATTATTTTGAACTAGAATGTAATATGATCTAAGCTCTTTATTAAGGTGTCAGAATGAGTGAGTTTCTATTAAAATAATTTAAAATAAAAATATATAATGTGTAAATCAGTTTTTAAATCATCCTGATTCAAGTTATACTCTCCTAATGTGGGAGTTGTAATTTCCTACAAGGCAGTACTGGATTTGGAGCCGTGTACCAAAGCTTGAATAGCCTCAGTAAAAATATGCAACTTCATCTGCATAAATGTGTAAAATGTCCATTAAAATGTCTTGTGCGTCTCAGACGGAGTCCATGCTGAAGACTGCTGAGGATCTGGCTGGCCCGTATGTTTGGGGACAGTACGACATCCTGGTTCTCCCCCCTTCCTTCCCTTATGGAGGCATGGAGAACCCCTGCCTGACGTTTGCCACGCCCACTCTACTGGTGAGTTCACATAGCAGCACCAGGTTCACCAGTCCTCTCGGTCAGAAAGACGCAATACCTTTGTCAACAGGCACACCGCTTTAAACTGCTCTCATTTGTCTTGCAGGCAGGTGACAAGTCCCTGTCTAATGTAAGTGACTTAAATTAAGCAGTTTGCATACAGAGAAATGTGTAGCCATCTTTGATATTTAGACCTTTTTCCCCTCAGGTCATAGCTCATGAGATCTCTCATAGCTGGACTGGAAACTTGGTTACCAACAGGACTTGGGAGCACTTCTGGTATGTTGCATTGAACAGTACCTGAGCTAAGTGATGGTATACTTTTCAGAAATTATAAAATTTTCTCTTAAATCACATTTGTCCAAAACCTGTTGCTTAAAAGATTCAAGTGACACAGTGATTATTTCGTCGATCTCATTAGTATGTTGAGGAAACAAACTTTCATACTTCATAAATCATTCAGAATGATTATGTTGGGATACAAAATGTGCAATACCTGAAGTACTGGAGTAAGTTGATAGAAATTTTGGTAACATTAAATGCACTATAGTTACCTTCATAATGCATTTTAATGGTAGGTGTAACAATCAACTTTTATACTGCGAAAGAAGTACAAATTAGCTACATAAACGTTGAAATGCATGGTAATTTGTCATAACGGCACAAATGCACATAAAATAATTACATATTTGTGTTGCCACAAAAAGAAATGGCAAATGTGTAAAAGTTATGTGCATCCCTGATAATAAACATGGCTATGATGTGTTATGCCTTTTTATAAATATTTATAGCCATGTTTATAATGCTTTATGAATACATTGTAATGTGGTGTTCTTATTGAATATAGATTCTTATAGACCTGGCATTCACAGAAAGTGTTACAGAAATTTAATGGCTAGTCACTTTTGCCATAAAGGAAAATGCATTCAACTGAGAGTATCAAAATTGTGGGCTGCAAATGTTGTGAATTGAGGTTGTATTCATTTGTTATTGTTCTGATATAAACTACAATGTTGGTAACCTGACACTGTTTTTTCAGGCTCAATGAGGGCCACACCGTATACCTGGAGAGAATGATTGGCAGGCATCTTCATGGAGAGCAGTTTCGCCAGTTTATGGCCATGGGAGGCTGGAAGGACTTGAAGGAAGCAGTAAGATGAGCAGAGTAATTTTTGGATAGATTGGGATACATATTGGGAAGTGAACTCATTAACTTGGCTGTTGCTTAATGGACACTTAAATCTAATTCTGACAAATTAGTTTTGCTAGTGAATGACTACCATCTAATGTATTCACCTGTCCCACAGGTAGACACTTTTGGTGCAAAAAGCCCTTTCACAAACTTGCTCATCAACATGCAGGATGTTGACCCTGATGACGCTTTTTCTTCAGTTCCATATGAAAAGGGTTTTGCTTTGCTCTACCACTTGGAAGAATTAATGGGTGGCCCAGGTAAGCTCCCATATACACCTTCACACATTCTCACTGTACTTTACCTTAGTTAGAATATACAAACTTATTATTGATGAGGATGATACCATTGTTAATGGCTTCAACTAATATACTATAGTATTTGGATTAACAATGGGCACATAGAATTTCGCTCATGGGAGTTTTCCTTACATAAATGTTTTGAGGGCAGAACAAAAATGATTGGTTCAGCGAGATGCTTAGACCCACCTCTTCTACAATTTGATTGGTTAATCTCTCTGAACCAATCATTTTTTGTTCTGTCCTTAGAAAATGTTTGTGTAAAGAAAACTCCCACAAGCTAGAATTTCATTGCATTTCTCTTAAAAATCAGTACTGTCTCTTCACTTGCAGAGGTTTTCATGGGGTTTCTTAAATCCTACATCCAGCTGTTCGCGTACAGCACTGTCACCACTGAAGACTGGAAGAATTACCTATATGTCTACTTTAAGGATAAGGTATTTGAGAATTGTGTGTATATAACTGTATAGAAAAGGTAGCCCAAAGAAGATCACACAAAAAAATCATAACCATAATCATAGCCCTAATATCTGACAAATCTTTAACATTTTTGAGATTTTGAGATTTTCATTTTTGTAATCATTGTTTTCCTCCACAGGTGGATGTTTTGAATAAGGTGGACTGGAACGGCTGGTTTCACACTCCAGGGATGCCCCCAGTCAAACCAGAGTAAGTCCGATAGCGTGGGGGTGCTGAATCGACAGACCTGAGAGTGGTGAACGGAGAGTGCCAATGGGCTTGTCAACATAATTTCATTTAAAAACCCATATAGTGCCTCTTACTTGAATAAAGGGATTTTTGAAATTGGTTAAATTTTGTGTGTTTTTTACTGCGTGGTAGACAAAAGAGCTGCTGTGTTAGTGAGTTAGTGCTCTGTCCATGTCTGGAAGATCATTGGTTCAAATCTGCTAGCTCATAGAACATTAATAATACTATTGGCTGAAAGCCCTTAATCCCAATGTGCCCTACACTGTTTCTTAGCGCCTGCACACTTCACTTGCTGAGTGCTATGATTCCAAGAGGCCTGTGGGATTGCTGTGTAGCTCTGCCTTACTTACTGCAGCTCTGTCCTCCCCACACAGGTATGACAGCACCCTAGCAGATGCCTGCATTGCTCTCTGCCAGCGATGGACTAAGGTGTGGAGTCCCACAGCCGTGCCTGTAGTGTACGATGGAATTGATTTGCATTTATCTTGCAACTGCCTGCATGTTACTGTTATGTTATTACATTTTTAATAGGTTAGAACCTGAAATGATCTTAACAGAGACCCTGTGCTATTTCAGACTTGCATGATTTTTTTCCGTCACCCTTTTCAGGAATCATTCTCCTTCACCAGAACAAATTATGCATTAAAAAGCCGTTGTTACAAAGGGCAGGTGGAGGCAGCTTTTAGACCCACTGTACATGTACTGTGTTTGTAGTGCATTGCCCTGGTTGATGTGGGTTATCTCAGTTTTTTTTCCCTCCCTTTCCACATTTCTTGCCATAAATGTATTTGTTAGCTTACCTATCACAGCTCGCCGCTCCCTGTCCCCAGGTAAAAGAGGAAGACCTGGCCAGCTTCGGCCCGCAGGATATAGAGGGATTCTCCTCTCACCAGCTAATTGAATTCCTCTCCTTATTGCTGCAGGAGGTATGCTGCTGTAGCTTTAATTCCGGCTCTCAGTAGAAATGGTGGTCTTGGTTCCTCCAGCATTTGTCGCAATTCGTTTATATTTCATCTCCGTTTAGGAGCCTATTCCCCTGTCCCATGTGAAAAGGATGCAGCAGGTTTACGACCTGAATAGCAGGAACAACAGCGAAATACGAATGCGGTATGCTGATATTTATGCCGTGTTATGCCATGACGCGTTTTGGTTACAGAAGGCATGATGGGAATGCATGTCCTAAATGTATTTCCTCCCTTTCCTAGATGGCTTCGCATTTGCTTAAGGGCCAAGTGGGAGGAGGCAGTTCCTCTGGGTCTGAAGATGGCCACAGAACAAGGTCGCCAGAAGTTTACCCGGCCTCTCTATAGGTACCGACCAGTCACTGCCCTCCCACCCCCACACTCACTGCACACTGTTTTGCTCACCGAATATGTATGCTTTTAAAACTGCCTCCGGACAATTATAAATCTGACATTGCCGTTAATTACTTGATCAATAGGTGAGCCTGAATGTCTGTTCCTCACTGTCTGTTTTGTTTTCCAGGGAATTATATGGCTTTGAGAAATTCCGGGAGGAGGTGGTCGACTGCTTCCTCAAACACCGGCCTTCCATGCACCAGGTGACGGCTGCTTTGGTGGCCAAGGACCTCAAGTTGGAACAAGTGCAGAGCTCCAGCCTGTAGCCTGCTACCATATGTATGGATCTCAGAGTAATCTGTCAAACATCACTGCCACATGCTGTGTTAAACAAAAGGTATTAAAAGAGCCATAGTGAAACAGCCTGATTCTTATTCTCTCGGCCAAGGTTGGTTTTACAGTGTCTCAGGGAAAACATTAGTATAACATAGAAAACTTGTGTTGTTAGGGTGATTTTATTTAATTTTTTTGTTAATCACCTATCTCCATTTAAATCTACATAATAACATGTCTTCCCATATTCAGATATGCACATTGGAAATGTCACTAATAAATGAACATTGTGCTGACTTTGATCATAGCAAACTGGATGTGCAGCAATTCTTACTCCTGATTATATGGATATTGACTTTTGGACAGTCATCTCCTACATACACTTATTAAACTGCTCTGGAACAATTTGAAATAGCTTTGTTCTCATGGTGAATGTCAGATTATCTATCTGTGCAACTTAATATGTAACAGAGACAGAGAACATGTAGGAGAAGATGCTCCAGTGAACTGTACATCACCACTTTCCTTTCTGGTGACAGATGAATGGGGGTGAATAGGGGTCAGGCTATATATATATATATATATATATATATATATATATATATACACACACACACAGACACACACACACACTTATATATGTAAACCTGGGACCACCAAATGAATGCAGAGCAGGGCCAGGAACCCCATACCATCAATGCAAGGTCACCATTTAGAACGAGGGAATAGGCATGGGGGGGCATATTTTGGGAATTTTGGAATATTCTAAAATTACGTTTATGATGTTAAGCTTTAAGTTTTAAATCGCTCTTCTAACGGAGTGGAAGTAGAGCTGCCAACTTCTGTCTGGACACGATTGTTTGGTGGAGACCATTGCATCTCTGTGGGCAAATCATCAGAATACAAGGTTATGTAGTATTACCTCGTGAACCAAGAAACAGATGTACGGAACAGATGACCACACCCCCACAATCCCCTGAACTAAACCCTACAGAGCTGGTTTGGGATGAGTGATGAGTTCAAATCTAATTCAAGAATTTTAAAAAAGTACAAGGTGGCCAACACTCATGGAAACTGCTTTGGGAGTGCTGCAGAAGCATTCCAGGTGACTATTTCTGGAAGCTGCTTGAAAGAAGGCCACGTATCTGCCATACTGGCATTGATGCCAAAGGTTGCTATTTTGAAGAGTCTAAATAAATGCATTAAAAGCAGGTGTGTCCAGACTTTTGTCTGGTACTGTACATAGTGTATGTGCAGCTTTTAACAATGCAGCTTAATATTTCAATATGAACTAGAAACGAAAAAATTCCTGGAGAAATTTCAAGATGGGCCTATTGCGATCGCTGACCCTGGGGCAGACGGTGTCCTGGTGTGTCGTTGGCATGCATTTCGAAGTGGTTTCGTAGGCGGTTGCTAGGGTGTTGCTATGGTGTGGCTAGGTGGTTGCTAGGTGAGCTTAAGGTGGTGCTATGTGGTTGGTAGATAGATATATGGAGTTTTATACCCATAGCATTAACACTGGCACACTAGGAAAACTTTGACTAAAATGCATCGAAGTCAATGGGAGAGAACGAGGGATGATAAAACCAAGAAAGGAGGAGTGCGGGCCCCAATATTGGCCAATAGGTGGCAGGTGGTGAGGCCTGAGGTTGATCAACGCAGGTTGTAACTCTGCCATTAGCAGTAGTTGAGTAGGAGAACTTCCACAAAAATGCATTTAAGTCAATGGGAAAAGTGGAATTCAATGTATTCCTATGGGACGTTTTTGCGTGTTTGACCGCTTATAGCGTCGCCATGGTAACAGTAACTAAAGAGAAAAGTAATAGCACATCTCACACCATCAAGCCGAATCATTTGATATATAGTTTGCCTGGGTGCACGCTACGGTACGACCCGCATTAAGTGCCGAAAATCGGCGAAAGAATAATAAATAAAGTTATAAATAAATAAATAATAATAAAGGTTTTTTTTCCGGAATCTGTAAGGCGTGCCGAAACACCTGACATGTCAAACCGTCCGGCTAAGTAGGCCCTTCGACTTGGCAGCAAAACTGGTTCTGTTCATTTCAATGGCTAAACGCAATTTCGGAAAATGTCAGTTAAGACTCGAAGAACGATATGGGCCTTTCATTAAAATGAATAGGCCCATAATAATAAAGGTTTTTTTTCGACTTTGAGCTCGAATAGCACGCAATCCGTAAGGCGTGCCGAGACACCCGATAGGTCCAACCGTCCGGCTAAATAGGCCCTACGACTTGGCAGTAAAACCGGATCCGTGCATTTCAATGGCTAAGCGCAAATCCGGAAAAGGTCGGTTTCGTCTCGAAGAACAATATGGGCCTTTCATTGAAATGAATAGGCCCATAATAAAGGTTTTTTTTTACTTTGAGCTCGAATTGCGCACAATCCGCAAGGCGTGCCGAGACAACCGATACGTCAAACCGTCCGGCTAAGTAAGCCCTACGACTGGACAGTGGAACGGGCTCCGTACATTTCACTGGCTAAGCGCAAATTCGGAAAATGTTGGTTAAGACTCGAAGAACAATATGGGCCTTTCATTGAAATGAATAGGGCCATAATAAAGGTTTTTTCGACTTTGAGCTCGAATTGCACGCAATTCGTAAGGCATGCCGAGACATCCGATATGTCAAACCGTCCGGCTAAGTCAGCCCTACGACTGGGCAGTGGAACTGGCTCTGTAGGTATTTCGGAAAATGTCGGTTAGGACTTGAAGAACAATATGGGCCTTTTCATTGAAATGAATAGGCCCATAATTACACATGAACATGTTAACATGCTAGCATACACTGTATCGTTGTTAAAAGAAAATGTTGAAACAATGAATATGTCCTCATGGAAAAGGACTTAGGGGGAGGCAATGCGGTGCAGTAGTTAGCACAGTTGCCTAAATACCTCCCATCCTAGGTTGTTCTTTGCCTTGTGCCTGTAACCTCTGGGATCGGCTCCAAACCCCCCACGGACCTGAATAGGACAAGCTGTTTCGGTAACATTTTACCACAAATAATAGTAGTAACTCATTGACTACTGAAGTACTAATCATGAACATTAATTAGTTAATGATTAACTAATG
>JAODKN010000001.1:27889754-27900538 GCA_026774425.1 Petrocephalus zakoni
GAATAGCACAGGCTAATGTGGCGCTGATTAACGCAGTGAAAGCAGGAATAGCACAGGCTAATGTGGCGCTGATTAACGCAGTGAAAGCAGGAATAGCACAGGCTAATGTGGCGCTGATTAACCCAGTGAAAGCAGGAATAGCACAGGCTAATGTGGCGCTGATTAACGCAGTGAAAGCAGGAACAGCACAGGCTAATGTGGCGCTGATTAACGCAGTGAAAGCAGGAATAGCACAGGCTACTGTGGCACTCATTAACGCGGTGAAAGCAGGAATAGGACATGCTAATGTGTTACCGAAAAACACAGGGTACTGCTGCTCTGAAACACATTCTTATATGTGACGACATTTATTCTGGCAGAATCTATATTGCAAAGTGCTGAAATATCTTTTCTAAATATTGTCTACAGAAGACCATAACAGATTAAATTGTGACAATATATCTGGGTCAGAAGACTGATCGCCCCTGTAGAGCAGCTCTATTTTGAATTATTCATCCATCACTAGAGTAATGATTTAGGAATGAAATTCTCAACAGAAATTCTCAATTTGTAAAAACACAGATAACCTACATTCTTATTATGTGTGGATCAGGTGGTTATATAATCTTTATTATAGGTTTATAATCTCAACTGCTTCAGTAAAAAATACATTGGAAAGTATAAAATCAATTAAAATATGACATGATAAAACTCAAGGGGTTAAATATTAATCATAATACAGGAAAATTAACATATCATGAGCTCCCAGAATACCCAGAAAGCATTGCTTTGCATTTGATTACCAATGATGCACATGTCCATTTTAAACCTCGCCTCTTACCCGATTGTCATACACCTTCTTGAGTGCCTCGTACCGGATGGACCCCTGGAAGATGACCCCCTGGAAAGTGTTGCTCTTGTCGCTGGCCACCAGCTCGACACAGACCATCTCACCCTCCCCAACTGTCATGTCACTGAACACCTGTTTGAACAGGTCAAAGGTCACGGGCAGCATCACTTTCTTACCTAGGGCCGCATATTCAGTGACGGGTTTCTGTTATCCCTTGATAAAAGCCCACAGATCACAGGGCCCAGGCAAGGGGAGGCCTACAAAGCCTCAGCGCTATCCACTGAGCCACTTTGAGAACCCATGACCTGCTACCCACTGAGCCCCTTTGAGAACCCATGACCCTGTCAGTGTAAAGCCTCAGCACTACCCATGGAGCCACTTTGAGAACCCATGACCTGCTACCCACTGAACCCCTTTCAGAACCCATGACCCCGTCAGTGTAAAGCATCAGCACTACCCACGGAGTCACTTTGAGAACCCATGAAGGCCCACAGGCAGTCCACATTTTTGCTCCCTCCCAGCTCCCAACACAGAGCAAAACTTGGGACTGCCTGCAGGTCCCCGAGGACTGGGTTGGGAAACACTGGTGTAGACTGTGAGCCTATAGTGTGACAACAGCAGGCTACAGGGGGTCAGGACGCAACTGGGTGTCATCACTTACCTCCTCAAAGTTGTCAATCATGAAGAAGATGTTGGGGTAGCTCATTTTTGACTCCTCGCCCTTGCTGTCCATTGGATGCTTGCTGGGTGATGCAAACACTTGCTGAGAGACAAGGAAGGTGTCGTTTTTGTATTTTTTTCTACATACCCTCAAACTGAGCACAGGTAACACAGTCAGCTAGTAAGCCTGTTTTTACTTAATCTCACATCAATCTGCATGTGATGTGCGGCTGGGTCCCCACCTGCGATTTCTTTTTGTGAATGTGAATGTCGCCTGCATCCGATCGCGTGCACACAGCACATGTCACCACATAGTGCAGCTGGGGATGGGGGAGAGAAAAAAAAAAGATCTCCATGAACTTCTGAACTCTGTATACATCCTCCCAATGGTCTATATGAGTGCCTGACCCCAGAATACATCTCCCTAAAGGCCCCCTGAGCATCTGGTCCCTGTATACATCCTCACGAAGGCCTCTGTGAGTGCCTGATCCCAGTACACACCTCCTAAAAGGCCTCCAGAGCATCTGGTCCCTGTATACATCCTCACAAAGGCCTCTGTGAGTGCCTGATCCCAGTACACACCTCCCAAAAGCCTCCAGAGCATCTGGTCCCTGTATACATCCTCACAAAGGCCTCTGTGAGTGCCTGATCTCAGTAAACATCTCCCTAAAGGCCACCTGAGCATCTGGCCCCTGTATACATCATCCCTAGGGCCTCTGTGAGTGCCTGATCTGAGTACATACCTCCCTAAAGGCCACCTGAGCATCTGGCCCCTGTATACATCCTCACAAAGACCTCTATGAGTGCCTGATCTCAGTAAACATCTCCCTAAAGGCCTCCCTGAGCATCTGGTCCCTGTATACATCCTCACGAAGGCCCCTGCGAGTGCCTGATCCCAGTACACATCTCCCTAAAGGCCTCCTAACTGCATGACCCTGTAGGGCTCCCTGATAATTTAGTCCAGGTATTTCTGTATAAATAAAAGCAATTGTATCCTAGTCTATGTTAGGTTTCTCTCTGAAGTCTCAATATTCCTCATGCTCATGGAAAAAAGCTTTCCAGAAAGGTAGGTGCCACCCTGCAGCTACCCCCCACATCCGGGTTAGCCCCCACCCACCTTTTGTAGAATGAGGTTCAAGTAAACACTCTCCTCCCAGTCAATGTCGGGATCTCCCAGGCCCGGCAGTTTCTTGGAGTCCCTCCGAAACACCTCCACTTCCACCTGTCAGACAGGTATGAAACACAGAGGTTCAACACCGTGGAACAGGGAACAAACGCTATGCTGTCTAAACCATAGAGTGTAGCTGAGGGTCCAAAGTACCAATAAGCACATTGTCTTCCTTTATGTCCAACACTAAATCCCTAACCTGCTGGCCTTGAGACTGTGGACATCCCTGAGGATGGGAACTGAGCAGAGGCATTGCAGCAGAATGCAATGTCGGCGGACAGACTGAAGTGGAGAATTCCACACACTCCAGGGTGTGCCAGACTCCCCAGTGTCTGCCCCCCAGCCGTGTCACATTCCGAGCCAAGCACCTACAGTACCTGCACAGGGCCCTGCAGTGCAGTGATGATGTAAGCACAGCCAGCCCCTGCCCCAGTGATATCACACGTAACCTGGAGACGTAATCTTATTTACCGACTCTGCTTTGAATACCAAGCAGCACCTTGGTACTGCCGGCCCGGCCGTCAGTCACGGGACGACCTCATCACATTTGCTCTGCTGTGGTGATGGAGATGGTTTACCAGACCTGAGCTGGATATTTACTGAAGTATTTAAGTGCCCCCACCCACAGATACAGCAGTGCTTCCTTCAGCCTTCTGGAATATGACCCGTGTTTATCGGGGCACGTGCTGTGGTCCAGCTGGGTCCTCACGTGTGGGCCCATTGGCTGTGTGCTGGATTTAGTGGCTCCGCTGCTGGCCGTGTCTGTGAAGTGCAGCCACAACGGGGCGCCTTCCGAGCAGCCGCGGTGCCTCCTCTGAGCCCCATGCCGGCCCGGCCGTCAGTCACACAGCATGTGACTGTTCCCCTCCCCCTCGCGCCTTGCCTGTGCCCAGCCCTCACTGGCTGCCAGCCCTCTGATGTGCTGACGGTGCGTCGAAAGAGTCACGAGTTCGACCTTGTCCTGCTACAAGGACTTCATCCGTGCTCTTCCTCGCCGCTGCGGTTGTGGCCAGGCGCCATCAGGCCGAAAGAACAGCGGGGGCTGCTCCATCGGCACTCACAGTGTCAGGGCCTGGCACCCTCTGGGCTCCAAGCATTATACTGACTTTACACCCTGTTCTGCAGTTAACTGGATGCTTTAATAGACCGTATTTCACCAGGGAGAAAGTGCGTAGCCATGGGGTGAAGGTGGGGGGGTTCACAGAGGGTGTCATAACTAAACAAATGCAGACACGGGGGCACGCACAGGTGACTTTGGGGAACCCTAAGTAGTTTATTTTTGTTACACGTTTGTCAGACAGTGACTGATGCCACTGTTGGACCCTTGAGCAAGGCCCTTAAGTCAAACTGCTCCAGGGACCGACTGATCCTGCTGTTTGACTCTCACTAGTACACCATTTTGGAAACAAGCATCTGATAAATGTAAATAAATCCTGAGTTAGTAAGAAGGATGAATTCTAAGTTAGCTTTTTATACAATGAGCATCCACAATCCCAAACCAATGTATTAAAATGTTTAACATCTAACACTGTGAGAACAGCTGACTCCTTGATTTTTATTGTGCATATATGCATGTATGTCTTCAAGTAGAGCAAGATGGGATATGTGGCTGTCATCATTTTACTTCAGCTTAATTGTGACCCACACAGATGATCAAACTACAATAGCTAAGAGGAACCTAACAGAATCTATCAGCACGGAAGTGGACTCTCAAAAATATGGATGTGGTCATGAAATGTGGAATATTCATGCTTGATAGATAATCGTGCTTGATAGAGCGGAGGAACACTTGCTTCATTCAAAGGAGTCCTGATCTGGCAATCAAACATTAGACTGCAAATGTGCCCGTGGTTTGAAAAAGACGGAACGTCGACACTTCTCTGCATCCTTACATCTGCTGCATGGCGCTGACCTTCTCTGCCATCAGCAGATCGATGCTTGATGACTGGTTCACAGTCCCCATGTGATCTGCTTTCGAGGTCCTGGCTGACTTGATGTACGGGATTTCCACGCATCGGTGCAAAACTAAGCATTTCCAGAAAAGTGCACGTCCCAGCCGTGGTCCGTCACAGCTTATGACTGAGAAGGAATCTCCTGACTGTAGCCTGACTCAGTTTCCAATTAAGGGAGGAACCTCCTGACTGTGGCCTGTCTGAGGTTCTGATTAAGATGAAACCTGCCTACCGTGGCCCATCACATCCTATTATTAAGCAGGAACCTCCTGACTGTGGCCTGTCAGAGCTTCCAATTAGGATGGAACCTGCTGACTGTGGTCAATGGGAGCCTCTGGCTGAGGATGCCACCCCTCATTCTGTCTTCTCAGAGCTTCCAGCATGACGTGTAGGTTGAACTCTAGCAGAACTCTTACTCAACATAAGGATGTATGTTCTCACTGTGGCACATGATATATTTTTACAAAAAAAAAAGAAAAATCTATTGCTCCCAGAATGTTATATAAAATAATAAATTATTGTCCGGAAATCACAGTACATTTACAATCACAGTAACTTTTAACGCAACTGAAGAACAAGTATAGTTTATCTATATGGATGTCCAAAAACTATTGGTCCCAGTCATATGTCATAAGTGTACCTAGAACTGGTTGAGTACTCTTCTTCACCAGGTGAAACTGACACGTACCTTCTCGTGGGTCCCCTACTCTTACAAAAACATATCATTAAATATATTATGACTGGAATGAGATTTATTGATCTGAGAGCCCAAGCATGCAGAACAACTAATTGACAGATATTGTATCAAAAACAATGACAAACAATAACAATAACAAACAATAATAGCAAAACTCCTATAAGTAAAAATGTCAAAGCAAAAATTCTAAATGTAATTTTAGAAAAGTAATGTTATTACATTCAAATCACATTTCAAACAAATGCATTTAAAAAACTGAAAGTAAATTTAATTATTGTCAGACTTTACTTAGAGCATCAGAAAATGTCAAGTAGTCACACTGGAAACAGACAGAATCACCTGAAAAAGACACCTATGTAAATACAGTATAAGCAATATGTTTCAGATTTTAAAAAGTGGTTTACAAAGGCATCCAAAAATAGATGTAAAAAGGCACTTAGAAAGGAATCTACAAAAAAGTTCCATAGGAGGAATGTGAAACATTAACCTGGAACCCCAGGAGAGATACTGTGAGAAGCCCTCTTTTTGCTCTGGTCAAGGGAGCAGGGAGGTGCCAGCTTGCGACATTGTGACTGAAGCTCCGCATGCTGCTATGGTGGTCGGTATACCCTCATGAGCCCAGAAGAACAATAGCTCACAGTGCCTACAATCTGTAAGTGTAAATAGGCAGCCTGTGTGTCTTTCCAGCTCTCATTTTATAATGTATTTCTTTTACTGGATCTTCAGAAACGGGGGTAAAAAAAAGTCAAGGAAAGAAACTACAGGGACGGGAGATGCTCCTGTCAGCATGTGTATTAGAATGGCAGAGATTACAGAGTTACTGTTCACCTCCCAGCTTCTGAAACTGGCCTATAAACGTATTATGCTCCAAAGGCTTCTTTGTACCAGTGAGGGTAAAATTTGCATTATTACAAAAAAACAGCACTACCGTCAGACCGTCAGATGCCGAGGAATACATGTGGTTTTAGGACTGCCCCAGGAGACACTTTGCTTGTTAAGATGATAACTTAAAAAGTATTTCACAGATCTTTTTCAAGCCTAAGGAACTGTATGGGTGATGGCGGCTAGAGCTAAATAAAGTTTGAGAAATATCACCCCAAAACTGAAACAACAGCACTTAATGGATGGTGACATTACACCCTATATATATATATACATATATATATATATATACACACACACACATTGTGAATGTGATGAGTCAAAAAGCATTTGGTGGATCTTATTACTGCTTCACAAAAACATTATATGGGTGAAGATCTACATGCAACTTCATTTTGTTCACCTTCTGAACTAATGTTGGGGAATTAATTATGCTCCTGAACTGAGGGGGCACACACAGGAAAAGTATATGGTTTAAAGGACTCCCCCCCCCGACCGGTCATAGAATTGCTTGTGGAAAGCAGGTCATCCCAAACATGGAGGGCAGAGGTCGTGGAGTGCCACAATGGAAAATACTGATTTCTCAACACTGGGCAAATATTTACACATTGCCGCTTGTGACCAAGTAGAGGGGATCCTGCAGCATGACAGACTGAGACTGGGGCAGAAAAAGCTATTTGATCATTCAATCTGAGAAAAAGACGCAGTTTCAAAAACTCCTGGAAAATGGAGGTAAGAGATTTTACATCATTGCCAGATAGTTAATGATGTTAACAGTAAAGCTTAGAGAGAAAGAAACAGGGAAACGTTGGGGTGGCCGGGCACTGGACAGGGCGTGAAGTGTTGGTACTGCTACAAAGTACTGGGAGAAACTTGTATATTTTTATGCTACATGCACGATTAAAAAACACAGCCAGGTTACAGGGTCAGTCACAAGAGGCCTGAACAGAGTATTTCCCAAAAGAGGTAAAATTCTGCAATTCCTACACCTTCCTTAATTCCTCTTCGAGTGCTTTTAAAAGGAACCCTTTTCTTTTAATGAATTTTGTACCAGGTTGTCATACTGGTGGCGCTGGTACCATTGGCCTCTGCGGCCCTCCTCTCCCAGCCACTAGACTGTGCAGATGTTTACAACGGTGGCTCTGAAGTCAGCGGGGTGTACCAGCTTTACCCCGCAGGCCCCATCTCACCCCTCTATGCCTACTGTGATATGGAGACCGACGGAGGGAAGTGGACGGTGAGAAAATGCCGACAATGACATCTCGTGTCCAGAGGGACAAGAGGGATGGTCATACGTTAAGGACGTGTCAAGAGGATGACAGAGTTAGACAAAGCCAGAATACTTTCAGAATTGCCCTAATTTACTATATTTCTGTGTAACAATATAGTATGCATATAGTACAGTATAGGACAATATAGTATGCATATAGTACAGTAAAGGACAATATAGTATAGTATGTGTTGTTACAATGCGTCAGGCATCACGCCTGTTTACTGCATGTCTCATGTGTAAACACAGGTAATCCAGAGAAGGATGGATGGCACTGTGAACTTCTACAGGGGCTGGGATCAGTACAAGAGGGGCTTTGGCCATGCGGGAGGGGAGTACTGGCTGGGTAAGTATTGGAAGACAATGATATGGCATGAAAATGATGAAAACCATCAGCGTCCACCAAGGCAACACGGAAGCCTGTCAATGTCCATCTCAGTATCTGCATCTGACTGCAGGTCTAGAGACCATCCATCTCCTCACTCTGAAGCAGAAGTACGAGCTGAGAGTGGACATGGAGGACTTCAGTGGAGCCAAGGTGCACGCCAAGTACTCCTCCTTCTCAATTTCTCCTCAAGTGATCAATGCTGAAAGTGATGGATACACACTCCATGTCAGTGGATTCAAAGATGGGGGAGCAGGTACGTTGTAACTCATAATCAAATCAGCTCTTTGTGAGTGCCATAACATATATAAAATGTGAAATAAATTGTTGAAAAACTCTTCTGATTTGGGGTTGTAAGTATGACTTGCTATGTTCTGTGATCTTAAGGAGATTCACTAAGTTATCACAGCGAGCAGAAGTTCTCCACCTTTGACCGTGACCATGACCTCAACAGCGGAAGCTGTGCCACGTCGTACCTGGGAGGGTTCTGGTATAAAGACTGTCACTACGTAAACCCTAACGGCGTCTACATGTGGGACGCAGTCAGTGCCCAAGGGATCTGCTGGTATCATTGGAAATCAAGCTATTACTCAATGAAAGCCATTTCCATGAAGATCAGGCCAGTGGTTTAATAGATGGCACATCTCAAACTCAGCCATAAAATTATGAAGGAAACAACCTCTACAATTTCTTCTTTACACACAGTGTGAAGCCTATTAATCCCCATTAAAAACTCAGTGATTGACACATAATGGTGAAAACAAGTCAATTTCCTTTTGGCTGCATGTTCATAATATGAATATTAAATATGAATTTAATGTATCGCCAACAACTGTGCTTCAGTGTACAAAGTATTGCTGGAAAAAAAATGTTTATGACAGTTTTCAACAGGCGCAACCTTTTCTGAAAAGAGTCATGCCAGCAAATCAAGCACTATAAATGGAGTGACTTGATTGAAATATGAGTAGGTTACGCAGCTCTGTATTACTGTTTTGCCTTACCTTACACGCACAACACAAACACAGCAACAAAAGCCTGAACATTGCCGTAGCAGGAAAGAGCCTCTGTCAGCTACCTATAATCCCATTTGTTGAGTGAGATTTCACTTTCATCTTACCCCCTAAATGCCAGCTCCTGTCAACCCAAGAATGAAATCTCATCAATCAAACCTAAAATACAGGACAGAC
The DNA here is from genome assembly GCA_026774425.1 of Petrocephalus zakoni. NCBI lineage: Eukaryota > Metazoa > Chordata > Actinopteri > Osteoglossiformes > Mormyridae > Petrocephalus > Petrocephalus zakoni. The sequence continues at coordinate 27,898,785 of JAODKN010000001.1, forward strand.
GGCAACTCTAACACTCACATGTCACATAAGACTAAACTTAACACAACTGCAGTGATATGTACCTTTTGCACAATTAAAAAAAGCAACTACATTAGAACAATCTTATTTACAGTATATCCATGGAATTACTTACAATGAACAAGGACAGTATTTACAAATCAAAGTATTTTAAAACAGAATTCTTGGGCTCTTTCACTTTTTGTATATCAATCCCTAGTCCACAATCCAACAATGAATATTGGCAAACGAGTGCATTTATTAACTACCTAAAATGCATCTGAAATGTTAAGCCTGTCAGTCATCTCTGGTTTGAGGACACATATGAGCATGCAAAATCTGACAAAAATGAGGTGAAGCATTGCTTTACTAGGTTGATTCAAAAATGTGTCATAGGCCTAATTACTAAACAAGTGATAAGAAAAAGTTTTGATTCACTGAAGTTCCTTTTTATCAAAGTAAAGGTGGTTCCATCTTGCACAATTCTTTGTTGTTGTTTTTTTTTCATGAAACACTGCTTCACCTATTGTCTTCAAGAAATTTCCACTGATACACAGACCTCCCCCTGTCAACAAAGTCATCAACAAACTCATAACTCCTTGACAGTTGAATATAAAAACTGAGTGTTAAGTGGGAAGGCAGCCCCAAGTAAGATGAAGGATGTTACACTGCAGGCCAAGGTTGGGAGAGGGAATAACCCGATTCTGAAACACAATGCGACCACCGTCTGGACAAAACGTTACGAACTCATAAAACAGCAATAAACTAAGTAAAAAAATTGCGATCTGGTCTGATTTAAAAAAAAACTGATTTTAATAACTTATATTGGATATCAATATAATATATGCAAGGAATAATTAAAATTAAATTAATATTGCAAAGTTGGCTAAGCTTTTTCCCTATGCCATAGAAAAAATGTTTTAGCAAAACATTAACCCCCTGAGCCATCCATAATGTCCATACAAAACCGAAAGTAAGAAAAAGTCTGATCTTAATGTAACCCACTAGCAATGTAAGAACTGCATGTGCATAACATGCGATGTTTAGATTTAATATACCTGTACATCGTCCAGCTGCATACTACAGCCATTTTTCGAATCCAGTACAAAATGCCCCGCCTCACGTTGTCCTTTTATTCAGCGCTTTATTGCGGTACAGAAAGTACCAAAAGCACGGTACCTGCTGCGGTAGAAAACCCCCCCTTGATGGTGTCCACATACATCGCTACTTTGAAAAGTTTCCCATAGCAGGCTTAAAAACCGACCAGTATCTTCTCTCTGCGGTTATCTTCACGGATGTAACCAAAGCGCCTAGCCTGCCTGACTTCACGATTTATATCGTTATGTCTTCAACAGCATATCACCGTTCACCGGAGCTGATTTAAAAGCTTACAAAAGCCTTTGACATTGACGCGGTGCTACTTAATTGATGGCCGTGGGAACTACCCAAAAACAGAAAGAGGTCCTTAGGTTGTCCTTAAGACGAAATTATATATTTAAAATGCTATTCCTGGAAGTTGACATGACAACTTGCTTTTGAATGATTTCTTTATTTTTCATACTAACACGGTCATCCTTAGGTTTGGGGACATATTGCCTACATCCTCTGGCTGTCCCTTGTTTGCTGGATGGACCTATTACTGCACTTGCCGTCCATTCGTGCTTCATCACGTCCGCCGTCCATCATGGCCGTCCTCATAGATATGGCGTCAGTCGCTACGTCACATGCAGAACATCAATAGGCTATTTTACTGTGTC
>JAODKN010000001.1:27955521-27968880 GCA_026774425.1 Petrocephalus zakoni
GTACAAAGAAATGCAGTTTAGCATCTAACCAGAAAGTGCAAATAGAAGAGCAAGGTGCAATAGACAGTAGGTACAAATAGTACATTAAAGTACACTAGACATTAACAAGCACCCACGAGGGGGAGGCCAGATTAAACGTCATAGCTCTACAAGCAGGGGCCTCTAAGCATTGAGCTGAATGTCTGTCCCAATGAAAATACCCACCGTCCTCATCATGTCCTGAAGCGCACTGGCTTTGGTGCTGTCCCCGGAGAAGTGAGCCCCCTGGGAAGCCGGCAGGGCCTCCCCCAGCATGTACAGAAGCCGGATGGCTACCTCCACCTCCATGAAAGACGCAGTCTGCCAGCTTCTGGATGGACGTGTGCAACGCAGGGGACACACACACACAGACAGGACACACACAGAGGAGAATAAACGGCATGTTCCTGTGTGACCGAGGACATGGACAAATGTTATTAACAGCAATTATCCCAACCTGCGTTTAAGGTTTACAGACACTGACAGACAAACACTGAACATCTCATGACAGCTGCCAGACACGCAAGAGCCAGGGGAAGTCAGAGGGGAGATTAATGGCCTACTGCATAGTGGCGCTGAAGACCCTGCGGACGGCTTCCAGCAGCAGCTCTGGGGACACCTGGGCCAGTCGGTCAAGCAGCAGCTTCAGCTGCTTCCTGTACTCCACGAACATGGCCTCGTCCTCCCCCTGCAGAGTACGGGGCATGAAGGAGGGAACTCAACCAAGCATGCAACAACCAAGGCCAGTCCCAGCCTATGGATACTTACAGCTTGAGAGCGTTAAATTACAACAACGAAGGAGTCATTACCCGGAGAGAACCAAGCCAGCCCCCTTACTCAAAAGCAAACATGAGTTACTAATGGCCTGCTGCCAGGTTGCTGCCACCCTTGGCATTTTCCTGCATGGGAAGCTAGCTGCATTTTCATGCATATCCCGAGCAGGATCACACAGGGCACAAGGCAGGGGTACATCCTGGACTGGATGACAGTCATGCATGGTTATGAGTACATGCACTCATAACCATGCATGGAGGGAAAGATGCTGATTCACCCATTTTCACATTTATGGTGCTACCGGAGGAACCCAACACCAGGCATGGAGAACATCTAAAGAACACATCAAGTAAACAAAAACATCACCTCGTTTTCAAAGTTGTATTCGTCGTCATACGTCAGCTTCTTCATTACAGCAAGCATGACTGCCTAATGAGGATGGGGAAGCAAACTAGTTAACTTACTAAAAGCGAACAGCAAGCCAAAAGTTTACATAAAGAGAGGTGTTCATGCACACCAGATGCTACAATGTGTCGGGATCTTACTTCCACGTTGGACTTCTGCTGGTCTGAAAGAACAGGAAGCTGGGGAAGACAAACGGATTAAAGCTCCAGGTAACCTCTGAGATTCTATCACACAGGGAAAGACGAGGAATAGGGCACAGGGATTTCCCGTCACCCGGCAGAGTGCGAACGATCTGCAGCCGGGCCGCCCACCTGCTTGAGGATGTGCAGGTAGTCGTAACAGAAGCCCACCACATTGGTGGAGATGTCGTCATCCTCGTGGACTAGCAGCTGCAGCATGAGCCCCACTTTAGCCTCCAGCGCACGCAGAGCTTCCTGGGAGTTCTTCACGTCTCCGGCTTTAACCAGCTTGGTCCAGCTGGTGATCAGGGCCTGACCCATGCCGTTCACCAGCTTGGAGAACTTGGCCAGGAAGTCCACATCCTCTTCCTGCAGACGGGATTGACATCAACTAATCAGAGGCCAAACAGCTTTGCCCTCACACATGATCATAAGGGTCAAACTCAATAATGTCCTTTAATGAAGGCCTCATCCACACCAAATATTCAGTCAACATTACTACCCATGTGCTGTAGGTGCATGTCTTAGACTCCGACCTTGGTTTTAATAATAACAAAGCACGATACAACTCCATCATATTAATCTAAAACAGCCAATACTGAGAACCAATTTTAATTTAGCACTTTATATCTTATCTCAAATTAAGATGAATGACTTTATGGTGCATTAAAGATAAAACATTACCAATAGGAAACAGAAACAGATGGGTGAATTTATCTAGCCCTTTAAAAGTCCTCTTGTGTTGCCGAGGAAATTTGTCCCTTGGAGGAAAACAAAATGAGGGACCCCCGGGCAGCAGGAGGAAGAGCGATGTACCTGTTCCACATTGAAGAAGCCGGCAGACTGCAGCACCTGGCACAGAGACTCCACCAGCTTGGTCTTGTCAATGGGGTCCATGCCCTTGTTGACAATTTCAAACAGGCAATCGCAGGCCTCCTCTCGCAGGACCTCCACTGACATATGACTCAGCAGGAGGCTGACAAACCTGAAATGTAGGTCTGCAGCAGTCAGGCTCTACCACCCACGGGCCTGAGCTGGTGAAACAGCAGTGTCATGTCCATCTATGATTTATTATTATTATCATACTACAGAGCATTATTTAATCAAAGATGCAAAGGAATTTGGCAAACTTGAAATAAAGTTCTACAGACATACTTCGTAACATGGATGATTCAAGGTTGAACCACATGCTTGCATATTTATCTTATAGATATTGGAAGCAAGCCAGTATTGTTTTTCCACTTAGCCTCCCTTTGAAGGTGCACTGTAAATCTCTGGTGAAGGAGGTAGATCAAAGAGCCCATTCATCGTAAGAGACAAACAGGGATTTGAACCTTCCCTCAGGTGAGGCACTGCCAAATGGCTCAGCCTACCTGTCGTTAGCAATGAGACTGAGGTCAATCCAAGACACGTAAGCCCCCACCACCTCCAGGCACTGGCATGTGAGCTCAGAATGACTCTGCTGATAGGTGTGCAGGATCTGGTACCAGGACTCCACCAGGCTGGGTATACACTGCTCCCTCATTCGATCCTTGATCAGGGTGTTCCTGCGTGTCTCCTGGAGCAGGAGACAGAAGTCAGGGTGTGCAGTCTAGGGCTGGGCAATGCCACCACATCTGACGCCAATACCAGCCGTGCTTTGGTCAATTGGCAGCAGATTTTACAATTGACTGAACCTCAGCCGAAATTATCTGATCGGCAGCCTTTAAATCCGACTGATCTAAAATACCAATTTTGCGGATAACGTAGAAGATGTGCGTTCGTGACTTAAAATACGTGCATATAGTTTCAAACACAGCAGTGGCACTATTTTGTCTCTGGTCCGGCAGTTTGCAATTTGCAGCATGTGTGCAAAAGCTGCTGCTCACGGAGGATCAAATGCTAAATCATTCAACAGAATGAGACGTTTGCAGTCTTCACCAAGACGAGCACGAGAAACATGGGTTTTTGTGCTCCATGTGCGAATGTGGAGAGTGAGTGGTTGTTCAGTAGAACTGCACAAGTTTTAGATGATAGGAGGAAGAGACTTTCTCCAAAAAAAATGCAGATTTCTTAAAGAAGAACCTACCATTGAGCTAAATTCTGACCTGTTTATTTGTTGTGGAAGTGGCTCCTGTCTTTTTGTTAACTATAGAAAACATCTAACTGATTTGAGATTCATTCTTAAAACGTCTCTTAATTTTTTACCCTTTTCCAGGATTCCCCACAGCCCTGAATAGGACATGCGCCTACCGAAAACGGAACGATAGACAGACAAGTTCCTGAAAGGCACAACTAGTCTGACAAACTGATGTTGATTTTGGGTCAGGGATTCTCCCAAAACAAGGGAAGGAGAGAGACCGAGAGAGAGACATTAGAGATTGTCCTTGCCTCAGAAGAGTGCTGGATGTCACGGTCCACCACCTCGGCATCGATGGCCATCAGCATGCGCAGGTACAGGTCCACACCCCGTGGGTTCAGCCCAATGAGGGACAAGATGTCGAAGAAGAACTTGGGCCATTGTGTGAGGTACTCTGTCATGAAGGTCAGGGCGAACACCTGCGCCGCCTTGTTGCGGATGAAGACCTTCTCCGGCTGGGCGTTCATCAGCTGTGACCAGGATAGGCAGGGCGTCAGTGACATAACACACAGGTGAGCAAAATGCCAGTCTGCAATCTAGCAGCCACCATGAGATGGGGCTCCTCGTGTCATACCTGTGCCTGTAGCCATTTCATAAGCATCTCACGGATGAGCTGCTGCTGTGCCACGCTGAGGGCCCCATGCCTGCGGACACACGACGGCGCTCCATCAGCGACGGGAAAATCCATCCCGCCGCCACCCAGCACTTCTCACTTTAACTCTAACCTACCAGAAGGTGGCGCCACTTAAAAGGCTGCGGTCCTTTGGTATGCAGCTCGCCCACCAGTGTCCGCAAACACCACTCACCTGAACTTGATCTGATGCTCCAGCACTTGGAAGCAGAAGAACTTCACGTGGTCATTACTAGGAAAGAAATGCATCAATGGAACCAGTTACAGACAGCGGAGCGTGATAAGGAACTGATCTTTGGATATGGATTCCAAAAGATAACATTATAGGTAGAAGCATGAATAAAGTCTGTTTCTATGACACCATAATTACACAAGCAGAAAGAGTTAGAGTTTGGGTTCCCAACCTTATATTGTCAGCATACAGGACTATGTCACACAAAAATTTCAGTGGATTGATCCATGATTTCATGCATTTAACCATTTCTGTCCCCCCCCCCCCATATTTAACCAGAATGTCTGACCATAAAGGGTCCTAAAACATTAAAATACATAGTTTATTATTGGAAATCAACCAGCACCTTCACGAAACCACCAGCGTTTCGCAGCCTAGCGGAATACTGGCCACATACTGAGGGCTGGGAACTACTAGGTTCCTAAGTCAAGGTCCCATAACTCTAGAGCATCTACTCCAAGCGGACACCCCATGCAGATGCACCTGTATATCCCTTTGGCCAGAGCCTCAGCGCACACCTGCCAGGCATCTGGAGACTCCTTCAGCTGCTCAAAATAAGCAAGGGCCTGGGAGAGAGAGAGGTGCCATTTTAATGCCATAAAAAGAAAACAGCTCCTCGAAAGGGGTGAGCGCCGATATACAAGGCCATTTGTAGGTTTGAAGAGCTGCGATTTCTGCTGAGCAAGAAGTTTGATGAAGCTGGCATCAGCTCAGTGGAGCTAACACACACAAATCTGCTGGTCAAAACTGCCATACATAGGTCACAGGGACACTTAAGGAGCAGTTTCAACGAAAAACATCCCTCTGATCAATAGACATGATCAGACCACCCCCCCCCCCTTCCAATGAGTTAATCATTTATACCCAGAATGCAAAGACCACCGCAACAATTATATACATCATAGTTTAATACACAGCTAACTTCCTAATCAATGAAGAATTCAAGGATTTTTTACTGTCATGTGCAAGACAATAACCTGCAGTGAAATAAAAGGTGATGCCACGACAAAAACAGTAATAAAATGAATAAAACAGGACAGCCAACACTATAATAAGGAACAAAGTTATACTGAAAAGACAAAGAGGTGCAATATGCAGTATCTGTGGCTATGTGAGGAAGGCCGCTTGTGAGGTTTTAAGCGAAAGCAAAGCGAATACCCAGGGCACTTACCCTCTGCCGGTAGCTGGCATCGGCGTTGGGGTTCAGCCCGAGCAACGCCTGCTCATCCATAACGGCAGCAGACACACGGAACGATGGGGGTTACGTCTCTAACACCGCAAGCTTGCGCACTTCCACCCGTGTGCGGGCTCCGACCATCTGACAGGGGGAGAGAGAGCGCAGGGGTGAGTGCCGACAAGGGCCCGGCTTAGCTCAGCAGAAGCGCACAAAGCCGAGAGCGACCGGTGGCCGCTTTGGCCGGAGTCCCGGGGCAGGCATTAGCTGGGAAAGCACCAGCACGCGGCGCTTCCTGTTAACACGCAGGCTGTTTTACTTTCACCGCGTTTTTAAATGCCACATAAGAAAAAGTAGTAGATTATCTTATTAATGCGGACTCAAAATGGGAGTCAAATGAATTCACAACGGTCCCGGTCGACCGCCCGGCGGCGCGGTCACGTGGCGCCGCCGCACCCGCGTGGCCTCCGGCGGAGCGGCTCCTGCGCGCCGCGCGAGACGCTCCGGCACGCGCGGGGACCGCGGCGCGAGGGCGGCTTAGTGACGCGCCACACGCGAATCCGCGCGGACCGCGACGAGGCAGCAAATAAAATGTTTACAAGTTACTCTCGAAGGAGACGAATGTGCCTCACGCAGACGTCTGACACTTGGGAATAACATTTAACAGCTTAAGGCTGATTAAATGCCCTAAGGAAACACACGACTGGCTCCATATGGCACGATTACCATACTGATGGGCATCCACCCCCAGATGAAAATATAATAAACTCGCTTTTACGCTTCTACAGGTAGCTTTTCCAGCACAAACCGATAGTCAGGGGGCGGCAGTCGGACCCGAATATCACTGTTGCATTAAGTGACTTCGGCTGCAGGTGACAAAACAAGGGGGCTGTCCCGCCGCACACGTCAGATCGCTGCCTCCTACTTATTCCCGGTCACTTTGGAAGGAGATCGGTGACGCTTATGGGGATTTCGCTACAGCACCGGACCCAGCCATCTTGCTCCATGTCGCCACTCCTCGCTACTCCCAAGTTGATGCAACTGCGGTGCGGGAGAGCCGACGTGCGCAGCTCGCCGTCGCCTTTCCACCCCGGCAAACCGCGACACTGCGGACGGAATCGCGACTCACTCCCTAACTTATAACGGAGCATGGAGCGGCCCCGTGTGCAGAGACGGCGCGGAGTTCCCCCGGCGTCCGCTTTCGCGCACAGGCACGCTCCTGCCAAGCTAAAGCCTCCGGGGCCCCTAAGCCGATCTTACCGCCGCATATGCAAAAGCATGAAACGGTGGCGACAGGTACCTTCCCGACTGGCGGTTTAGCTCATGGCTCCCCTTGGTTAGCTCCCGGGGATCACGGAAAGCGGGCGGGCTGAATGGAGGTGTGCTGCGTGTCGGCTCAATGCAGACGGAAATCGTTTGCACGCCGGGTCACGACCACAGGAAGAGATCCCCCCTCCTCACCCCACACCCCGGCTTGGCGGTGCCTCCACCCCGCCCCGGTGCACTGCTGCTGTAGGCAGGGTGCAGGAACGCAGGGTAATACTGGAGCCTGCAATCGGCGCACTGGGTCAGTAGTGTGTGCAAACTAAATCCCTGTACTCACACTCTATAATCCCTAAATGAGAAACGGCGCCGCAAAATTGACTATTTTCTTTAACTTTTTTCTTTTAACTGCTACTAACTTGATTTTTGTAGTATAAAGACACTCATTAAAACTGGATGACCCATTGATTGGCTTTAATATACGAATATGTTACCCTTTTTTGTGCGTTAAACATCCCACGTTTCATTAAGAGCCAAACTCATCCTTTATGGTGAAGCGTGGAACGATCCCACCAATCATTAACGAAGGTGCTGGCAGTCCACCAATCACTGATTAGCCGATAAGCGGCGCGCCAATCGGTGGAAGGCATAGAATCGGAATTTCCGGTCAGAAGTCTGACGCGCCGATTCCCCGCCCTTCTACTTCCTCTTTTCCGGTGGCAGTGAGCGAGAGGCACCATGAAGGCGTCTGGCACAGTACGTAATGTTTCATTAAAACCCTCTATATCGGGCGGAAGACTTCGAACAAGCCGTTTTTCCTTAAGTATAAGCGTGTAAAGTAGTCGTTGTGAAGCCTTTCTAGCTATTTGGTAAACAGAATAAGTTTTGCGCGTGTAAGGCTTGGTAATGACTAACGGCAACATGGCGTCGGCCTCTGCGTTCGCAAACCATGTGGCGAGGAAGGGAGGCCCGTCCGAGGAGCGCGGCCGCGGAGCTTCGCTCCGATAGCAATCTCCTCGCTATACTTAATTGTTTTAGTGGCGGCACGTCAGAATTTCAGACTTTGTTGGCTTTTTACCAAACTGCATGCCGACGTTATGCATTTACGTTCGACTTGTCTGACTGAGTACCGCATCTCTGGAAGGTGCCTAAGAATGTAACCTCCACGGGAGATGTTTCAGTCTTTTATAAAAACTAATTTGTATAAGCGACTTATCCCCATACCTAGTTTGAAGAACTTGTATAAAGCTTATATTTGTATAAGCTTTGTATAAGGTTGTATTCGTATCCGTAGTTTACATTTTATACGTTAATTTAGATCGCAAATTATTCGTGTCCTTTGAAAAAGCAGTTATGGATGTAGCGTGTGTGATATTATGATTTATTAGTCAAATGCTTCTTTTTTCCTTGACCTGAAAGATGTAATTTGCTTCCATGGTGAGACTGCATCATGTAAGGTGCCTAAGTAGCCCGCTCAGCTTCTCGTGGAAGTTTATGATGCCAGTCTCGTCTTCTCTCGGCAGCTTAGGGAGTATAAGGTGATCGGGCGTCTCCTGCCCTCTGCCAAGAACCCCAGCCCACCTCTGTACCGCATGAGGATCTTCGCCCCCAACCATGTGGTGGCCAAGTCTCGCTTCTGGTACTTCGTCTCCCAGCTTCGCAAAATGAAGAAGGCATCCGGAGAGACTGTCTACTGCGGACTGGTTTGTTCCTACTAATTTTACACTAAAACTTCCTTCCTGCTTAATATGGTGATAATAAGTAAAAATTATTTTAGTAACTAATTTGTTGGTTTTAACGTGCCGCACTGTTACTGTTGCTATTCAGAAATGCCGTTTAAACGGCAACTAACAATTATTGGAGTAATGTGCATTCCTGAAAACTGAACAAGTGGTTCTCCTCCTCAAGGTACATGAGAAATCCCCTCTGAAGGTGAAGAACTTTGGAATCTGGCTTCGCTACGACTCTCGCAGTGGCACCCACAACATGTACAGGGAGTACAGGGACATGACCACCTCAGGGGCTGTCACCCAGTGCTGTAAGTACCTCAGCCAGGGTCCCTGCTGCCAGCTGCCGTCAGGCATCAGTGATTCCTGAACAGGCTACCTGCTGTAGGTTTACGCCTGACCACACCACCCCCTTAGGCTTATTTTTGATGTGGCTAAATGCTGATGTTTTGCATTTCATTTGTCAGCTCTGAGCTCTTAAGTCAGTGACCTTCTATAACCATGATTAAAAACTTTACTTGGGCAACTATAAAATAATGAATTAATCCTAAAACAAATTTTTTCTTGATTTTTGTCTTTTGTGTTGTATTGAATATAACTGCAATTATATAACTATTTATTCTTAATATAATTGGCCAATAATTAACCAATCTTTGTTTGATGTGCAAATAGACTATACCTGTTCTTTGACCATACAACTAATATTTTACGTTGGCTGTTTCACATGTTCCGAGTGTCTACAGATTTTACAGTAGATGTAGCCAATAAAAGAAAAGTAAGATTGCAGAAGGCATCGTTTTTAAGCTTGGTTTTGAATGTGCTTTTGCTTATTCACGTAGTTTTCATTCACCGGTGTTAGTTCCATTTTTATGATGTTTTATCCATTCATCAGACACTTATAGAGCTTTTAGAAGTTTGAATAGGCTTTTGATTGGTGCATTAGCAGTATTGTGTTGGCCTGCTGCAGTTGTTCACCTATACAGTCTTCAGACTTCATAAGTTTCATTTTGTTAGTTTTGTGCAAGTCTGAGTTATTGTGAAGTGCATTTTAGGAATTACCTAATCACAGCAGAGTTGAGGGTAGTGGAATGCATTCATTTGGATAAATTGAAATTGGGTTTGGTTTCATGTTGCTGGTGAGTAACGAGTAACAGAGCTTTGGCGTGCGATGCAAAGCTGATGCCGTGCGCAGACGGGAAGTGAGTCTGTGAGGTGAAACGGAATGCACACAAACCCAAAGGCCGTTATTCGCCCATATGGCGGTCTTGCCGTGTGTGCGCAGATTGAACGGGATCTTGTCGCCTTTCATACGCTGTTGTGCTAATGGAAGTGAAATCAAGGTTCGACAGTCCAGGCGTATTCTGTGCCGTCATGACTCACCACTAAGGAGACCTGTGATGCTGATGTGACATAACAAAATATGATGTTGGCGTGGTTATTTCTCAGGGCTCGCAAAGAGCTTTTTTCAGGACCCTTCTGGAACCCGAGGGCGTAGTTCATTTTTCACCCACGATGTCTCGACTTCATCTCTCCCCTCCAGACCGTGACATGGGGGCCCGTCATCGTGCACGAGCCCACTCCATCCAGATCATGAAGGTCCAGGAGATTGCCGCTAACAAGTGCCGCCGACCCGCCATCAAGCAGTTCCACGTACGTTTTTTTTTTTTTCCCCCTCTCCAGCCTCTTGCACTGTCACCAGGAAAATGTCTGGGGAATTGTAACGTGTGTGTGTTTGAGTGATTATGCTGCGTTTCAGTTTGAATGTGCAGCTTGTTGTGAACAGCAGCATCAGGCGCTTCGCCATCTCTCTAAATGGGGCAGTATGGACTTCTCCAGTTGCTCCTGATTAATACCTATGGTATCTTCTCCATGTCTGTCACGTATCCTGCCCATTATTGCTTGAAATCCCATCCTTGCAAACTGTTATATATTTAAAGGGGGCTTTCCATAACAGCACTGATCTGACATTAATTACAGCGGACGCCGTCTCTGGCCGTCCCAGACAGATTTGCATTGCAATCCTATCTGCCGCCTGTCTGGGTAAATGGTCCCTCTTTTGTTCCCAGGACTCCAAGATCAAGTTCCCACTGCCCCACAGGGTCCTGCGTCGCCAGCACAAGCCGCGGTTCACCACCAAGAGGCCCAACACTTTCTTCTAAAGGCAGTGTTAATGCTTTTCACTATGTGCTTGAGAATAAAAAAATTCATAAGTAAAAAATCAGTGTGTTATTGCAGCTAAAACTTTGGACCCGAAGTGAAAGGGTTAATTATAAAATGTGCACAAAAACAAAATCAAGATTGCTTTATTGGTTATTTACACATAAGAGCTAATGCCTACATACTGTTATGGGGCCGTGCAAGATACAAAGCAGAATGCAAAATAGAATGGCGAATAAATGGTGAGAAATCAACTATATGAAGTCTATTTCAATCGCTGGAGGATGCTCAGCCTTCCCTTCAGTAGATGAAATGCTGTTTACGTCACGCCAGTTTGGTAGTCATGGAGACGCAATGTCGCATCCCGTCCCGTTAGACCCCGGAATCGAGTGAAGAAGACGGTCTGCCGGGATGAAGGCTCCCATAGCCCGGTAAAGAACGCGCTGGCGGCCGCTTATTCGGGGGTAACGTTATAATACTACGCTTTGAATACTGCATCAGTTTTTGCAGTTTGATGTATGTAATTTGCAAAACAATTTGAAGTAAAGAATAATTAACTTTTAAAATTTTTATGACCCTCATTGCAACTGCGCTTCTATTATGAAAAAACTTTACTACAATTTGCTCAGTTTACTCAAGTTTTATATAATCGTTTGCGTAATAGAACTATTAAAACATACAAATGCGATCGTGCTAAGATCGAATTGCAAATATATTAATGGACTAAAGCTAAAATCCTAAAAACTGTATCTGATGGAAAAACTCAAAAGTAATATACTTCCTACTCTTTGACAGTGTCTCAGTTTTTAGTAATTAAGTTGCGTAGTAGAACTGGGTAAATCTTAAAGAAACTCAAATTAAGAAATAAAAATTCGTGCAGGAATATAGGTAACTGTACACTGAAATATTATGATTCCTGAATTTGAAGTATGAGAGACCGCCCGTAGAAGCCGGATGAGTTGGTTTGACGTTGGTCCAAAGGGAGTTCTGGTGCCTGTCCGGACCCGATACATTGTACATTTGGACTGAGGTCGCCGGCCTTTGTAAGTATAGTAATGCGCCGATCGTAATATGCCTCAATTTCTTTCTTACTATAAAAATGATTCGGGTGTTAAGGCGAACAGGAATAAGCAGAGGAACTCGGCTTTAGCAGCGCCGCGTTTGGGGATGTCTCTGAGAACAGAGCAGGAGTCTCATCCGTTAATATTTCATGGCAATAGCTTACATATTATGCAGACCCCATTTCCAGAAAAATCGGGATATATTCTAAAGTACAATAAAAAACAAAAAACTGTGAGTCGTTAAACTTTTATCTGACAAAAGTACAAAGAAAATATTTTCATTAATATCACTGACCAATTTAATATTTTGGAAATATACGCAGCTAGAATTTAATGGGTGCAACACATTCAACAGATATTTAAAAGTTGGGACTTATGTACCTTTGTGTTACATCACCTTTCCTTTTAATAATACCTTAGAATTTTAGAATTTAGGATACTAATTGTAGTAATTAATTTTTTAATGTAAGGGTTCAGCTTCTTAGCAGTCCGTGGTCACCAGTGTCAGATTCTCCTGATCATGATGCTTCAGGCATTTTCAGCAGGGGATAGATCTGGACTGCCAGCAGGCCAGTCGAGCACACGCGCTCTGTCTACGAAGCCAGGCTGCTGTGCTGTAGCCTGTGCAGAATGTGTTCTGGTATTGTCCTGCTGAAATAAGCATGGACGTCCCAGGAAGGATATCACCTTGATGGCAACGTACATCGCTCTAAAATCCTAATATACGCCTCAGAGTTGATGGTGCCTTCCCATACATACAGCTCACCCATGCCATGGGTACTGATGCCCCACATGCCATCAGAGATGCTGGCTTTAGCAGCTTTTGCTCATAGCAATCTAGATGGTTGGTTTCATCTTTGGCACAGAGAACTTTTTTTCTGAAAATGATTGTAGACTCATCTGACCACAGTACACGGCCTTTCAGTCCATCTAAGAAGAGCTCGGGCCCAGAGAACCTGCCAGTGTTTCAGAACAGAACTGCCTTCCTCCTTGCAATACAGTTTCAGTTTGCACTCTTTTTGCGTTCATCTTGCAGACACGGTCCAGGTGCCTGTATTTGTCGCACTAGCATGACGGTTCCTTAGGCAGTGCCACCTGAGGGCTCGAAGATCACAGACATTCAACAGTGTTTTCTGACTGACCTTCCTGCACTGAGATGTCTCTACATTCTCTGAATCTCTTCACAATAGATGTTGCAAGACTTAAATTCTCTGCAGTCTTGCGTTGTTCCTTTTGAAATGACTAAAAATTCTCTCATGAATTTTAGCACAAAAGGGGTGAGCCACGACCCATCCTTGTTTGCAAAGGCTGAGCCTTTGATGAATGCTACTTTTATACCCAATCATGATGCCTCACCTGCTAATAATTAGCCCGCTTAATCTGGACTCTTCCGAACTGGTGTTACTTGAATATCCTGTGCAGTTTTCAATGTTATTTTAACTTTTGTTGAGTGTGTTGCAGCCATCACTTCTATATTTCCAAAATGCGATTAAGCTTGTCAGTGCAACTGTTGAAAATATTTTCTTTGTACTTCTGTCAGTTAAAAAAAGGTTAATGTTGCATTGAACAGAATCTCACAGTCCAAAGATTAACCTCACAAGTGTTTATTGTCAACACCC
>JAODKN010000001.1:27996406-28012516 GCA_026774425.1 Petrocephalus zakoni
TTAATTGCTTCCCCACACTGGAGAGAGTGGGACAAGGAAGCATCAACATACACACCAAGGTCTTTCTCATAATCAGCCACCTTTATTTCAGTAGGACCCATAAAATACCTGTACTTTATATTCCTGCTCCCTACATGGATTACCTTACATTTGGCTATGTTAAATTTCATCTGCCAGGTATCAGCCCAGTCACTAATTAATAGTTGTAGAAGAAGTAGTAAAGCACAAACTACCTCAGAATCACCTGGTAGTGGTGCTCCTGGATGGTGGGCTAGTAGAAGCTGATGTCCACTGACAAATTCGTCTCTCATATGCAAAAGATAGCTAACAGCAGGCCGATGAAGAAGCTGAGGGGCCACACAAGGATGACCAGGTCCAAAGTGCGGGGGTGGGATGGATGGGTGACAATCATGGCCCAGACCATGGAGATGGCACATAGGGAGTAGGTGCTGGCCACGAAGACCTGGTATATCTTGAAGAATGTGTCCCTCTATTTCCAGTGGAAGCTGATTGCTGAGTGGAGAGCACCAGGAGCCCATTTACATTAACAGCATTTAGCTGGCACCCTTATCCAGAGTGACTTACATTGCCCAATCACAGGGAATTACAAGCTCCCTGGAGCAACTCAGGGTTAAAGGTCAAGGGTCTTGCTCAGGGATCCACTGGTGGTAGACAGGATTTGAACCCGTGACCTCTGGTTCCCGCATACCACTAAGCCACCACCTACCCAGTCCCCTGCTGTCGTGCTGAGCAAGATCAGGTCCGGGCAATTCTTACATATTGTTGTACTTGGTGAACATAAGATGAGCATTTTGGCACAGAAAGCCAAAACCCAGGATCACACTGCACGTGGAGGCAAAAATGATCCCCTAGGTGTTGTTGATGTGCTGCATGGTTATGGATCAAAATGTTGTTTAAAGCTCTGTGTGGGTTTTGAAATTAGCAAATCTGAATTTGCTCTTCTGGCCACTTTAGAGTCCAGTGTACATAAAATCTTGGTGCTGCTCTCTTCTGTCCCAGGGGCTGTAGCCTGGCATATATGCTGTGGCATGATCTCACGTCACTGCCATACATTTCAGATAATCTGGCACTTCCACGTCTCCTTAATCTGAAAAGTATTTTCCTTTAGTTCTATAGTCTGTAAAAACAAATCACCAGAGGGAAGTATTCTTAAATCAGGGTAGCCATCATTTCCAGGTGTCAAAGCTCAAACCATCAACTTATTAAAAAAGGGTTTCATCAGAAATACCGTCTATGCATGACATCTGTGGCTGAACACCTGTTACATAGAAGGCAGATGGCACTTTGATCTCAATACTTTCTTCCTGGCTGAATTTAAAGATGCAGTGTTGATTTTTTAGCATCCATCCATCATCTATCTATCTATCTATCTGTATAATTTGTTCTGTAAATATCTTATTAAATGATAAATCTTCAAACCAGTGCTGGACAGTTTTCTCTATGTTTTACAGTTATACTTTAGTCACACCTATTCGTCTTTCATTCGGGCAGCGTTTGCTCGTGTCTGGCGTCCTCGCAGGCTGCTTCTCCCAGCAGCCGTGTCATGTCTCCTACAACAGATACCGCACCCAAAGTAATATGGTTCTGGTGAAATACTGACTATTGATGTGTGTGTGGGCATTCAGTATCCCATTCAGAGTCTAACCTGCCTCCTCTGCTCTAGCTGGTCGATGCATCTCATCACTGTGGTATCTGATTGGGTAAGTAGCTGTGCATGATGCATGGATGCAGACTCAGAAATGGACACATTTAACTGGAACAGGAAATAGCGTATGATATGGATGGAGACCAATTCATGAATGGGCAGGCTGAAAAGAGAGGGGGGGTCAAAAAAGAAAGAAACTCAAAGTGGTTACTATTAAATGTTTAATCATTTAACAAATAGGGTGTTCTCTCAGTGCAAGTGCGGAACAATATTGACTTGTTAAGGATATGTACAGGGTGACCGTCTGGCACGGACAGAGGATGAGATGATGGAGGGAGAGGAAGTGACCAGGCTGAGGGATACAGGAGAATGGAAAGAGGACAAAGCGAAAGCCAAGCAGGAGAAACGGCTTGAGAACCAGCCAAGCTATGGATAAACATCAAAATGGAGGGCCAACTGTTTTCTTCACTGAAATCAACCACAAAAAGAGAACACTTTATTAGGTCAATTAACAAAATTACTTGATATATATTTATATATCTAAAGTGCATTATGTTACAAAAATATAGAAAGTCAGCAGCACCATGATACATTTACAAAATAAATACACCATTCAAACAAAATAAATTATGCAAATCTGACATTTATAATTGGCGTACCCCTAACAAAGCAAAAGGAAATATTCACAAGGACCAAAATCTGAAGCTCCATGGAGCATTAACTAAGGTTTTATTACTGTCATCATTGTCATTGTTCAGGTGCATTTCAGATATTTACAAACAATAAATATTTTCCTTATTACTCTCCAAACAATCACTATTACAGAATACTGCAACATGACTCTGTAGGTGTCCGATTCAAATGTCTTTAGGTATCTGCAAAGAGAAGAGAAAGAGGGAATTTAATAGCTTGGCCAAATGCGTTCTTTTACAGAGAATCAGAACCTTACAAGATCTCCATTCTGAGGAATCATATGCAACTGACAAGGCTGGGGCAATGAGACCAGTGAATCACCAACACCCCATTACCATCACAGGCAAGAAATCCACCAATAAACTAATGAATTACATCTGCCATCAGTTAAATGCTATCGTGATGTAAGGCAGGGGATGCCAGCCCATCACAGGACACACACATGCACACACTCACACAGTCACACAATATGGGATTTAGAGGCACGTGGTGTCTCTGTGTCCCCGACTAGCTGGAAGATCGACTGAACGATCGATTATTTAAAATCAATCAATTAATTGTGCGTTTGGCATGTGCTGCTACGGGGCCGACTTCTTAGGTCCTAGGAACCGTCCGAACCAAAAGAAAATCCCACAGGAATCCCAGTCCATCCCAGAGCCTATTTCTGATAAAGCGTCAGCAACTGCCTCCTCCCGCTTAATATAAAAGGGCCTCGATTTCCCAGAAGCACGGGGAAGCAGGAGAGACAATACCAATATCTAAGGGATGTTGCATATCACGTATCTGACCTTTAACCTCAAGGTCAAGAAAATGTAAGTTTCCTAGTCAGACATCACTACAGGACAGAATTACTATAAGGCCAGGAAGATGATACAGTGCCTACAGTCAGTAGCAGTTGCCTCACAAGAATAGGGATGTGGGTTTAAATCCCACCTTGACAGCGTGTGAAGGGTTACATGTTCTCCGTTTTTGTACTGGCTCTTCTACAGCTACTCCGGTCCCCCCCCACACACTTTAAAGAGGCCATTATGCTAACTGGTATTCTGTTGCCCATAATATTTGAGTGGTTGCCATGTAATGGTCCAACTTCCTGTCTAGGGTGTCCATAGGTGAAGCACTTTTGTTATGCAGAGGCTCAGGAGACGGTTACCTTCGTCAGAGACTGACGGCGTCTTAGTGCAGCGCCTCCTGCAGGCGTAGGTGCGACCTCCACTCCAGGTGGGGGCCGCTCTCGGGCCGGTGGGCGCCGAGCGACCGGGCCCGCCGCTTCCTCTTCTCACTCTCCCTCCTTTTCCCCGACCGCCCTTTCTTCTTCTTCTTACCGGGCGCCTTCAGCGGCTGGTCCTTATAGGTCTGCGACTTATTGGTCTCCTGAGGCAGGTTGGTTCCCTCCTCGTCCACCGGGAAGCCCATGGGGTAGTTCTTGGTGCTGCCGGCCGGCTTGGGGTGCAGGGTGCTTCCGCCGATCCCAGAGCTGATCCCGGAGCTACTGCCCCCGCTACTGCTGCCCGCTCCGCCCCCGCCACGTCCCGGAAGCTCCCGGATCTCCGCCGTGTGCACCTCGTCCAGCAGCTCCTGCAGCCACATGCGGCGCTTTAAGTCCTGCAGTGTGCGCCCCCTGTCGTGCATCAGCTGGGCATGCGTCACTGAGCGCTTCCTGCGGGGAAGGGCGACAGCAACATGTCAGTTTTGTGTCCAGGAGCCTGCCATTTTCCTACTGGCAACCAGCTGATGATTACACCAGGGGTGGGCAGAAAGGGCCAGTGTGTGCGCGGGTATCCGCTGCAACTCCCTAACTAGGTTACTAATTAGAGGACTGATTGGCACAGGAGTCCTCACACCTGATCTAAAGGTTATCCCGAAAACCTGCATACACTTTTTGGCCATTTTTGGATAAAATTGCCCACCGCCGATCCACACTCTCTATGCCACCCTCAAAGGAGTTTAAGGAATATGAGACGACAGATTGCTAGTCTCCAAAATTGTTTATAACAACGTTTTTTACAGCTCGTCCAACAATGTAAGACATAATGAATCCGGATGATCACCTGGAGGAATAATGGTTGATGTCTTAGTGGCCTGGGAGTAGCATGGTGGTCAAAAATTTGGGGAGGGGCAGCTATGTATGAGAAACTGAGAACTTCAAACTGTTAGTTTAAATCTAATTCACCCTCTTTTTAAATACAAACCCCGAACTCTTTCGAATTTGCCCAGCTGCTTCTGTTAAAATGTGGTTTTACTTAAAGTAATTAAGACCTACAAAATGCTGGCTGGGTCTCAGTTACTATTTGGTATTATATTTACCTTAAATTGACTCAGCTCCAAGTACTTGCACCTAAGTAAAATAAATCCAGGGAGATTCGTAACACGGCTGGAGCCCCGTCCCACGCACAAAACGGCTTTACATTCATACTCCATGTTTACGCTTTAACGCACTGGATGGTACTCATAGGTTAATATTCACTCTATTAAATAAGATGTCTTTTGGGCACAATATAGATAAGGCGAAAACTACAGTACTTCGTTGCCATTAAGATTTTACGTCGTCTGAAATTGTCCTTAATAATGCGGCACTTACGGTTTCACCGTTTTTTAATAACTAACGAATCTTACCTACATTTGCCATTAGGTGGCAGTAGAAAAGAAGAAATATTTCGATCTTCTCAGTTTTGTTCTTTCTAAACTTCGAATATGTGTAATAACGTTATGTCTAAGAACGTGTCGAAATGGAAATGTTAGAACTGGAAACTTACAAAATCAGACACGAAATCCGTTTCACAAGCCTTACTGATATCCTTTGAGGTCAAAACATCAGAGTCAACAGAATGTCAACTATATAAGTTATATATACATTTAAATTCTGTACTTTTTCCTTGGTGTTTCTTTGATTGATCACATTCACACTTGAGAGCACTGCAGCGAAGTTCATGTGCCGTTTCTTAGCCATGCACCGGTACATAAGTATTACTATTAAAAGGCAAGGTTTTTGCCAGGATCCGGCCTGGTCAGTTAATAACTGCCACTGGAGCCATGAAAGGGCCACGTTTGTGCGCTGTGGCTAGGTCATGTGGCAGTTGCACCAAGCTGATGTCACCATAGCTGTCAGGAAAGTGAGTTACACAATGTACACGACGACCAATGAATCAAGTATATTCAACAGCCATCCACAGCATGGCTCACTTATTCAGCTCAAGAAGAAAGTATTTAAGCTGCCACATTGAGGGGTCCCTCTGAGTGTTCCTCGCTTCAAGACACAAAGGTTTTTTCCAGCAAATGTCTGCAAATTGAGTGAATGTTATTTACTATCAGGCCTATTATTTTACATGCCTATCCAACAACTGGAATTCAAATGGTTCTTCCAATATCTCAATATCCTCACATGAGCATATGCTAAAAAATGTTAGCATAAAATGACTTGACCAGGACTTCCAAAAATATGGTTTTCCTGATGTCTTGGAATTTTAAAAGGAGTTCATTTCAAAGCTCCCAGCTGGTTCCTTGAATTATTTAATAATGAAAGGTCAGCTGATTAATTGTTCTGCTTTATTCACTCAGACGGATTTTGTACCAAGCATGCCTTTTCTACAAATGAAAAACGTATTATTCGATATCTGACTTCCAGACTAACTGTAGAAAATGTTGCCATAATATTAAAAAATTGCTTCTTTTGGAAAGCATATGGAAAAAATGTCCCTGCTCTCACGGGAGAATTAGCGACCATATGAGCAGATGATTAAATTAATAGGGTAAAATGTAGTAATTGCTTCCTAAAGAGAGTTAAGCAAATGTAAAATGACAGAAAAATATAGTTAAAATATGAACAGTAACCAAAAATGAGAAAACTATTTTAACAATGTCATGTATTTCAAATAGTCCTAATGGAGATAAGCACCTATATTTAAGAGCTTGCTCTGCTGCTGAAACTGACTCTGCTGGAGAATGTTAAAAGCCGATGACAGTTTTTGCGCAGTTATTATTCTGTGCTACACTGCGTTTTTACCCTCTATTACACTGTGTTACTACACTGTGATACTATGCTTTGTCACTGTGTTTTTACCCTCTGTTACGCTGTTTCACACTGTTATTACACTCTGTTTATGCACTGTCTAACTGTGTTATTACACTGCCACACTGTATTTTTATGCTGTGTTACACTGTGTTATTATACGATGTTCCACTGTGTGATTGTACTGTGTTACACTGTGTCACACAGTATTTTTACCCTCTGATACACTGTATTATTATGCAGTGTCTGTCACATCCAGCCCCACTCAGTGTACTCAATCCCTGTGTTTCCCTCGGCCGTGGCTCAAACCCAGCCACACCTGGGCCCTGTTAGACTGACCTCTCATCCTGCCCTCTTGTCGATCACTGATTACTGCCTGTCATTGCTGCTTGTCGGGTCTTTCCGTCCTCTGTGCGCTTCCTGAATAAACGTCCCCTACAAGGGGTTATTGTGCTATATGCTGCCTTGGGGGTCATTCCTGCTTTGCGTGCCACACTGTGCTTTAACCCTCTGTTACACTCTGTATTATGCTGTGTCCCACTGTGTTATTACACTGTGCTTTTACATGTTACACAATGTTTTAACCTGCCTGGGATCTTTGCAGGCACCTACAGCTGTACACGACACTTCTCTGATATGCTGAGTGTTTTACTTGCACCGCTCAAGTTACATGAACCATAAACAAGGCCCTTCCTTGGTGGTGAAGCTGCCTTGCTTGGGAGGCAGATTCAGTCCTGTACGTGCCACACTGCTGTACCGTTGGGGTCTAGGTGGGAGCCTGATACTAGTCACAGAGATGGAAAAGGGCGACAGTGCAGAGGTGCACAGTCCTGGGCTGTGGCCCCCATTTCTCTGCGTGAAGCTTTTATCCCCATACTTTGGCCCAGTTTCTGGTTACGCTGCTCCAGTTTCTGGGGGAAGCATAGACGCCGAAAGCCCCATTTACGCGAAAACTGAGAGTGTTTGAAGGACACGTCAGTTATCACCCCTCCAACTGGAAACACATAAACACGGATCGTAATCGACGACAACCATTCAGATCTGACCGGCTGCCTAGTGGATATGAGTGAACTTGTCATGGGCACTTAGAGGATGTAAAAACCGCAGTTCATCACATGAAGGGGGTCCTTCTCGATACTCAGGATTTAAGTTAGTTTATTGATTTTTCAGGAGTGCAGACCTGTGTGTTGGGGGAAATGAGGTCTTATATGGAATAAAGTTGCAGTGATGAAGACATTGCTGATTGTCTGAGAGCAAATGTAGAGCAGTTTACTCAGATGTGAGCTATGTAAATATGTACAAAATATATTTAAGAAATACTTGGAGTAGCATTATATAATAATAATAATAATAATAATGATAATAATAATAATAATTGCTCTTTACACTAAAATGTATGGAATTACATAGGAGTGCTTTGTTGTAAGCATTTCTGAATTTTTGAATGCTAAAAGGATGCTCAGATTAACACTGGTATCAAAGAATAATAAATTGAAAATTGCTCTTTTACCCTTCAGTAAGTTTACTATAATAAATGCACTCGGCATCCTGAGGTGGCTGTTCGCCAGCGGTAATTATTTTTGGCGTACCTGAAGTTAATTGTTTCTCTATGCCGCTTTAAAGGCCGCACCGCGCATTTAATGTGACCACAATGCGTGTAACTTCAGTCGTCTCTCTCCCTTCCTCCCTGCCTCTCTCCCTCCCTCCCGCTGTCTGTTTGAACTTCTTTTTCAAAGCTGGCGGCGGGTCAAACCAAACGTTTATGTGACTCGTAACGCCGCATGGCTCCCCGCCAGCGACATTGATTGTCCAGCGCCGGCTTCTCTCCCAAGCGGCGTAAACTACGGGGTTTCTAAGAATCGAGAGGTGCTCCGGGAGGCGGCATGAGACACAGCGTCTCACCCTGCGCGGTGCCCGATCGGCGCTCCGGGAGGCGGCATGAGACACAGTGTCTCACCCTGCGCGGTGCCAGATCGGCGCTCCGGGAGGCGGCATGAGAAAACAGCGTCTCACCCTGCGCGGTGCCCGATCGGCGCTGCAGGAGCACTGTATTCATTCACGCTTGTTTCGCCTTTTGGTCACATCTTTGGACACTTGCTTTGACAAATTAGCAGGTCTCCGTTGTCAAGCGGAGAATATAATTAAGTTGTACAGGGGTCAATGCATTACTTCTATATAATTACATGAAAATTATGGAGACATAGAAAAAAAAAACGAATCACATTAGATAAGAAAACAAAGCCATAGATTAAATCAACTTCCATCTCCTTAAACATCCCTGATAACTACAAGCAGCAGATTTGGTCAGTCTGGTTTGTACCGTCTCCACTGTGCCCTCTCCAGAGCCTCTCAGTGAGCCATGCCTGTGTTTGGCAAGGCAGAGGAGACCACACCAAAGGCAGGCCAGCATCCAACAGGTGCACCAGCCCTCACACGCTTCTCAAACTTTCCCAGTGCTTCCTAAGACACGGGAGCACAGACCTCAGCTTCCGGCTTATCTTTAACAGCACAGCCTTGTACTTGACAGGCACACGGGTTGGATTTTTGGGGTCTGACCTGTGCGTTCCCAGGCATTACCGAGCTGACGGAGACTCTGCCCTCTCGGAGAAATCCCAGCAGCTCAAACCGCCATAACAAAATATATTTCAGATGTGACCACAGTGTGATCAAATTATGTGGATTCTGTTGTACTAGCCTTTTTTTTACTTGAAAGTCCATAGAAACATAACATTTATTTTGAGTGGCAAGATTTGTAGATGTTATAGGTTATAGGATGGAAATGTATGAATCTATGAATGTAACACTTCTTGTGCATTTCTGTAGAATACCTTATCTGACCTGCTCCTAACAGGGTAGGCTGTCTTCTGAGTGTCTTTATACACTAACACAAAATCCCTCTGAACATATTTGCATGCTAATTTACCTGAAAGCGTCTCATATTCTGTTCTGTAATCTACCATAGTGCTCCTGTTTCGGAATTCCTCTCTAGCTTGGTCCACTGCCTAGCAGAGCGTCAGTGATACTTTCACCCTATATCATACTTCTCCTCAATACAGCGTAGACAGTGCCAGGACATACATGATCAACCAGGTGCCCAAACACAACACACAGGTTTATACGCGAGAAGAGCAAGCAAAAAAAACTGTCTTCAGCAGACAATGTAACACCATGACTGGCCCCAGCAGAAGACAAAATGTCATAATAATGTAAAACATATAGACATTATATAAACATTATAAAATGAATTGCTTTGGAACTAAAAAAAAAGTGAATTAGAAATTAAAAACAAATGCTGGTAGATCTACTGAAAGAGTGTTTTATCTTAAATTTAGCTTGAACTGTTATGCAAAACTTGCAAACACCTGCTTTTTCATTTCTGAGATAAGTAAAATAACGACAATAAAAGTCAATACAACTGTTATTTTCATTCATACTGCATCTTATTTCCATATACGAATAATAATAATAATAATAAATCATCATCATTAATATCATTATTATTTAGTATCCAGTGGCAGGAACATTCTGTATTAAATACTTTTTCTTAAATCATAAAAAAAACATCCAGTGCAGAGTCATAGTCTGTCAAAATGGTCTTGACAAAAACAGACTTACATTCGGTTACTGAGAGCATCAATAGGTCTCCCAAAGTGAGGAACTGGGGAGCAGAGGAGGAAGACAGCGAAACCCCACTGCTGGAACAATCTTCTCGAGCTGAGCATCCTGCAATGAGGAAAGAGTACACCCCATTACTCAAAAGTACAGCATTTATACAGCACAACACGGCAACTAATTGATAAACAGCTATTATTAGAGTGTGCGGTACAGCAGATCAAACAGTTTTATGTAATTATTTATAAGTCAGTAGACCACAGTGACTACAGGATGACAGTAAAAATTCCACCCTTCATTGCTGTGATGTTTCTAGTAATTAACTTGGACACAGTAAATAAGTTATTTAATGAAACCACTACAAAATTATCCAATGAACATAGCCTGACTGGAGGGATTATTAAAGTTAATCAAATTCTGTATTTAAATAAAGGTGCCCCAGCATGCCAGTTACAGTGCAAAAGCCACAGGGCACTCGCAGAGAGAAGGCAGAAAGGAAAACAGGAGAAGGACTTACTTCTCTAAAGAGCAATTTCACAAAGTGTTTGGTCAGTTCCTGCTTCAGTCTCCTGTAAAGAGAAAAGGCTGTGGTAAGTTTCCAGGCAGAAATCAAAGACAAAAGGGGGCGGTAGGTCAATCCAGGTGATTACACCCCTGTAAAAATAAACGGAGATGATTACACTGAGAGCTAGGTGTGGGGGGAAAAGGAAAAAACTTCATCAGAACCAATCCTCAGCCTCCTCTTCACAAGTATCCGCACGTGTAAGACGGCACACTTACTTTCCTCAAACTTTCCGGGAGGAAAGAAGGAAAAAAAGAGAAAAATAATGCCAAGGAGATCGATAGCTGTCCTGCCGAGTCTGTCTGTGGCTGCTGGCCACTCTAGTTGCCCTGCAGGGAGGGGGCTGTGTGTCTATCTCTTTGGCCGCTCCGCAGTGGGACCGGCAGTAACGGCAGCTGGAGGGTTTGTGATGGTAAAGTTAGCAGCATGCTTGTCTGTGCTCTTCTGAGAAGCCGGCAGCCTTTTGAGTAGGAGCCTGTGAGCTGCCCCTGCCGGGGATCCCACTCCCGAGAACACGAGCAGTGACAAGAAGGTGGCGCCCACGCAACATCCAGACACTGGCGCACAGGAGGGGCGAGAGAGGGGTGGGAAAGATGAAGGGTAGCAGCCCCCCCCCCCACCTCATCCACCCACCCACCCACCGCAAACATGCACACATACACGTACGTGGTCGCACAAAATTGTGCCACTCACTTTACCCCCCAGGCTATGCTTGGTAGTAGTTCAGAGGATTCTTAACGCCCAAAGTGGCGATTTAGTGAAAAGTGAGATACTGCTTTCTGGTGCTGAGCAAGCTCAAAGACTAAATTACGGGAGTCAGAGACAAACATCGGGGCTATACACAAGGTATGCTGAAAACACAAGTCTAAAATTTCAACCGATGAAGCGAGGTCTCGCCGGGGTTCCTCTCAATTATTTAAGTTTGAAAAATAAGAAATATTTCCAGAAAAATAAAATGAAATGTACAAATGAAATATGTGGGATTTCTGTCTCTGTGTCTGTTTTTCAGTGGGTTATGTATCACATGTCTGATTGTCTTTTGGTTTTCAAATCACATTCTTAAGTTCTGTCTCTTATAAGCTACACACACTGCATGACAGAGGAAAGCATAGGCAAATTTTCATCAGGAGCAAACTCTACTCTGCTCCAGAGTAGGGTAAAGAATTCCTTCCCCAGGTTTGAGTGCTCTCCCCAGGGTCACACAAGAATAACAGGGTCAGCTTCAAGCGAGCTTGAGATGTTAGAACTCTGCTCTACAGAGACCATCCACCAATAGGGTGAGAGTGTTATCAATCAGCACCATAGAGGTTCTACTGCTGTGTATAATCTGGGCTTTTTCTCCATCCGCTTGCATGTAAATGTGTGCATGATTCACACACACCAAAGGGCTGTACTACGAAGCAGGTTTATTGGCTTAGTGAGGTTCCCTGAGGCTTCTGAGTTCTGCCTGCTACGAATCGTAGCTTACACTTAAAACAGGCGGAGATACTGCCCATTCACCAAAAATGTATATATGAACCACCCCTTCACCAAAAAACGTAGCCTATATAAGACTTGCCTTTGATTAAAGAGCTTGGATGGGTGATCCCGCCAATTCTTGTTTCAGTCCTATACGAATTGGATTAAATGTTTTTATCCAGATACTAATACTAATATTAGCTGCCGGTTCCTTTACACCCCCCTTCCCCAGGAACAGATAAAATTTGCGGGGGCGGGTATTACCCATAGGTAAAATTTGATGGTCACGCTTGAAAGCGGCAAAAAAAAGCATCCTTGTGTTAATGCACATATGTGATGCACACAAGACCTATTATTTTGTTTACCTATAGGGTACCAACAAAGTGCTTATGCGAAGATGCATCCTTAGTTTGCGACGCAAACCCCGATTTCACCAGCCGAGTTGACAGTTGTAGTACCATTTACCATAATTGCAGTAATCAGGGTTAGTTAACCCATCATAATCAACTCTGGTAATGAAAAATTCGCTTCATTTTTTTCTTATTTCAGAAGCACACGCGTGTCTGGCTGCTCTACAATAGGGCAATGATGCCACTTTAACTTTAGGCTCTGCAGATGTAGATTACAGATGCATCGGCTCAGAATATTATTGAGTAATGATCCTTCTGTCCATAGTCTCCACCAGACAGAGTAACAGAATCAGCCTGTGCCATACTGAGAGAATATATTAAACATTTTATCCTTAAAATAGCCCTCAAAATGCACAGTTAGTCAAGATCATCTGAGCCTGTGACTTTATGAAGTAATGTGGAATGACAGTCTCAAAGGTATGTACATTCATGTATGTATGTACAAGTCATTCTGTGTGCTATTGTGGCTGAGCGGTAATAGGGTATGGTGACGGATTGGTGACCGTGGGGTCAGCTTGGCCTTTGTGTTCTGAAACCCTTGCCATTTGCTTCCCACACAGATTCATATGTCAGAGAACCTGTTTGGGGACACATATCTCATCCTAGAATTAGCTGTCATCTGTGGGTTTGAAGCCCGCTGCTGTTTCAGTGGGTCTGAATCCGTCAAACTCAAGAAAAGGCGATTGATCGCTGCCATGGAGTCAATGCTTATATTGGAGACTTCTCACTATACTTATTTAAAAGATTTGATGTAAAGAGTGGAAGACACTAAGCCGATTTTCTGCCATTGGAGGGTGTCAGGCTGTCGATGAGTCGATGGCTGCCGGTCACGCTGCTGTGGTCCCGGTTGGCGTGTCTTGGCTGATAGCACATGTTGAATCAGCGCTGAAGCTAGTTGCTGAAACTGAGTTCTCTGACTGAGCAGTATGTCACCCATCATCTGTAGTGATGCTGGTATGTTCCAGTTCAAATCTTTACTATCAACAGGAGGGGATGAGAGCCAGTTGTTCATTGCCCTTGGTTGTTGCTACAGTAGATTTTGCCATTGGCTTGTTGGGTATCCAGCTTTAAACACTTTTAAGACTTAATGTCTGCCAGTTACGCAAATAAAATATTTACTATTAAGAAAAGGGAAATGGAAATTATTTAGAGCTTATATACTTTGTGTTTTTATTTTTCAGGACAGTAGTCTGAATTTTATCCTAAACCTTTCCTGGTCTCGGCGTGAGACTCAAAGTTTCCCTTTGAAGTGTGTCAGATAACTTGAAAAACTCAGAGAGAAGGAGGGGTCCTCCTGGAACACACGAGTGAGTCACAGGCGGGTCTGTGAGTATCTCTGCGGCCCCTCCCCCGAAGCTGCCCCGCCTGTCTCCACCAACACGAACAGCGAAGTCCACCACTGCTCTCCAGAGACTATATGGCAGCCTCAGTCATTCTTTAGCGCGCGTGTTGCTCCGACGGGCAAAGCTGCCCTATCACGAGCGTTCCTGTGAACAATAAACGCGTTGGCACCAGAAGGTGTGGGGGCCAGTCACATGCGCCGTTGCACGCACGATGGTGAGCCATTGCATACATGAAACACAAAACTGGCACTTATCTCATAAGGACCGCTTCTCATTACCCATCATCTTTTGCCCACTGGATGAGGAATGTCTGACATCACAGGTTTGCATTTTATGGCAGAGGTGCGGGAGCTCAGTCATGATCGAATATGCATGGGATAACTGGCCTGGATGCTGCACAGTATGAACTTGTTAATGAGAAACATGCTCCTCTCGCCCAGAGTCAAGCCCGAGGAGATACGTGCCTCTGATGAGGCTTTGGCGCATGAAGAGGGTGGCTCAGCAGAATGTCTTCCAGGACTGCCCAGGGTTTTTCACCAGCGAGCGTTTGAACTCGGAGGGGTGATGTGATTCTGCCAAATCTCCCCCCATGTACGGCTGGAATGTTTTGCTGACATTAGAGCTCCCATCATTCAAAGGATGAAGATTTATTCTCCCGCAATGTGTGTCTCAGTTCCCGTTTTTAGCCCCGCGGAGCCGTACATGTTTTTGAGGCACTTGTCTCCGACGCTATAAATGAAGAGTGACTGTACATCATCTGTCTGCAGCGGGGGAAAGGTCCAGAAAGTACAAATCCAGACCAAGATTTTGTTTCAACCAACCAGTTGAGGATAAAGAGTCACAGTCCTAGACTACTCAAGTGGTGGGTTAAAACAAAACCTTGGCCTGGATTTGTACTTTCTGGACCTGAACTTTCCACATCTGTCTGTCTTAATGAAGTTTACAGTTTAAAGCTCTTTACAATGGGGTAAATTACATTTTTTACTTCGTTTTCAGTTGCGTGGAGCAACTGCACCACCTCAGGGTTTTGTCCTCTTGGGGGATCGGAAGGAGGGGGAGGGGGGAGGTCATTGCCTAAGCCGGATGACTGTCACAATTCCTCCTGGGACTCCATGACAGGAAATTACTGGTGCTCACACAAATATTTCTACACTAGTGGAAGCAGTCTGCTTGTGAAACTTGTAAACAAAGAATCTGGCTTTGATGACCAATTTGACACACTTACACTCAACCTTTGCCGAGGCAGATCAGTGATTATTGATAAATGATAAACAACAACAGTAGTGAAAAGTGGTTATAAGTATTTATGTGCTTTCTGGGGAAGGCAGTGGATCTCTGCAGCTCTGATTGGATAAGTGATTACTGAAACAATAAAAATGAGCACAAAAGTACAATGATTAGTTTCCCAGACTCTAACAAAAGACCTCGCCTGAGACACAGGGACTTGGAGGATAAAATGGGAAAATATTATCCCCCCCCCGCCCCCCGGGATATAATGGGTTGGCGAATCAAACAACATACAAATTGACTGTTTTGCTCTCTAACCAAAAACTAGAAACCCTCAAGAGAAGGGCCTGGCCTCTCCCGCCCACACATACCGAGCAAACCAACTTTATATGATAATCAGTTCATTGCAGGTGAGTGGAGGGCCTTGTCACCCGACCTTCAACCTCCCCAAAACACCCACGTCCTCTCCACCTCTCATCTAGACATTTCCACATATTTCCACAACTTAGGGATGGTCTCAAAGGCACGAATACCCAAAACTTGTCAATTACATAAATAAAAATCTGACTAATATGTTTTCCAGGTGGAAACCCTTTGCTGTGTCCGAGAATCATCATCACATACAAATAACCAAAGTCCAGCTGAACTGTGCTTAGTCTCTGGAAGCAATTTGATGTTTGATTCACCACAGACACACTGATCTGAAGCCAAAACTCTAGAAAAACTGCCCCATTGACCCCTAAGGATCTTTTTGGAATTTTTTTTTTTTGCATAAACAATTAGGAATAGTTTCCTTTTCGTTGAAAATTGTTTTCTTCCCATCATCCGTTCATCTCTGATCTTATCTGTTTTGCCAAGACTAAAATTAAACCTCTATCCGGGAAGCAGTGTATAGGAATTGGGAAAAAATGGAAACATTAATAAAATATTACCCAGCAGGCTACTGGGCCTTGGTGCAAGGCCAGGATGGCATGGGGACAATGTGGAATTGAGTCAGTAAGTCTGGATCTGCTCTTAAGGAATTTGACACCATCCTTTAAAGTGCAGCTTCTTTAATTCATTGTGGTTTGATGGAGGTGGATACCACTAGGTAGGTACTTTTTAAGGCTGTCCCACTCTTGTGGTGCTCCTTA
>JAODKN010000001.1:28013595-28024512 GCA_026774425.1 Petrocephalus zakoni
ATATGGACCAATATCTCTGAGGAATGTTTCCAGTACCTTGTTGAATCTATGCCATGAAGGATTAAGGCAGTTCTGAAAACAAAAGGGTGTCCAACCCGGTACTAGCAAGGTTTACCTAATAAAGTGGCCGGTGAGTGTAGATACATTTGTAAATATTTTTTAACCTGGAACGTTGTTACTGCTGATAACAGGGGTGGGGATAATTCACTTTGTCAAAAAACTGTATTAGTGAAATTTCAGCCCTGTTTAAACTAATCAGGCGAAGCTGGGGTCTGCATTAATCAAAAGCAGCCTGTGATACTGCATACCGACCATATCTGTGCTGCCTGGAAGGCCTTTGTTTGAGTAGAATGCAGTGATGCATCTGAAGCACTTTGCAGCTCTGTGAAGCTCCCCTTTCATGGTTTGTGTGATGCAGAGCTGAGCTGTTGTGCATGTCCACCGAGGTTTTTGGAGCCGTGCATATTCCACCCTCTCTTCCTTTCCAATAATGACCTCATTTGTTGTTTTCCCGGCTTCATCCGGCCGGGTTGCTCCTTGTGACGTGTTAGTAATTTCCGCTGTCTCTGACACCAAAGCACTGGATAATCAGATGACGCAATCACACGCCCTGTTTACAGTAACCAAGGTCTTCCCCGAATGCTATGGTGGAGGAGTTGCTGGAGAAGACATTACCTTTGACCTTTTCTGTAAGATTTTTTCATGATAGGGCATTGAGGGCTCAGACCAGCAGTCAGAAATAAATTTTGCGGTGGGTTCAGCAACCCTACTGATAGGTGCCTCTTGGTAGATTTTGCCGGTCGGGGGTGGGGTGGGGGGTATAAACTCATTCTGGCTAACAGAATGATGCCATCACTTGGTCCTTGATCAAGGCGCTTATCTCCAGCTGCTCTGGGGGTGCTAAATGCTGGCTGGCCCTGTGCTCTGACCTGACCCCAAAACCTGTGTCTCTGTGTCTCGAGGAGAGCAGGACGGTATTTGTGAAAATACAACTTCCCACGGCAACGGATAAATTATCTATATCTTATAATGGTGGTGTGTTAATATAGATTTAGAAATGCTTGTGTTCCAATATTTATGGCAAAATAAAAAAATAGTAAATAAGTACAGGATGCATTCAAAAGTGCAAACACGGACTTAGTATGACTTGCACATTCATTAAAAGAAAATGATTGCATAATTTTAATAGCTTTAAGTTTAATAACTTTAATGACTATGTGAGTCATGGGAGTGCAGGGAGAATGTGGTGCCTTGGGTAAGCTTTGCTGGTGGCCCAACCCCCCCCCGGCAAATTTCACTTTGCCCCAGATGGGCCACACGGTGATCCTCACGCTGGGGCAGCGGGGGCGGGAGCGGTGATGCTTCCTCAGAAGATGGCACCCTTGGTGGCCACCTATGCTGCCTAATGGGCATGCCCGGTGCTGAGTCATGGCCTTTCCCAGAATGACATGGAATGCATGGAGAAAAGGCACTGGTGTGTTTGTATGAGCAGGCTGAGATGAGTGCACACTACAAGCAAAGCCTTCACACGTCAGTGGGGTATTCCCTTTGCATTGAAACCGCACAATGAGGAGTCAGTTTCCTCACCTTTAAATGTGAGCGACTGCAATGTAACTGCCTTGTCCTTTTCAATGAATTCGAAAAAGCTTGCATTAATTTGACAAGAACAGATACAGCCTACAGAAGAATTTATTAATACTATTTATATAAGTGAAACAGTACATTTATACAATGTTTTGGTTAAACAGCACCAGTCTATACGTGCTCTCTTAAATGTAAAGGAGAAAAATGTATAGTGCTCGATTTAAAGAGGGATGTCATAGTGCTTTTTGTCACTGACAGCAAGTCTGTGCTGTTTGGAAAGAGTGTTTTTAACTGGAAAGTTGACTCCATGATCACCCATGCGTGAGAAACTCTGCGTCAACCATCTAGGCAGATACTGTACTGGAAAATGCTCATTGGTGCCCCCTATGGGCAAGGTGTTGCTAATGGTGATCCTGGGAGCCACAGTTTTCCCTGCCCTTGGTCTTCACCACCACTCGGTTGAAAGATTTGGTCGTGGCTCTGGGCTCTGCCCCCCCCCCACTTTCAGCCCAGTGAGCACTTACTGAAGTTTGGCTGATCCCATTGGGACCTGGACAGCTACACAGTGTGAGCAACCTTAGCCCTATCAATGTCAGCTCAAGGGCACAAAGCACAAGCGTACAGCAGCTCAGCGGCAGCGAGGAGCAGGTGTCTTCATCCCATGCATCCCTTAAAACTCACTGAAGCCACGGCACCTCAAATAAAGGACTGTGTCTCCCAAGGACTGAAGCTACTGCTCTGTGAACCAGGAGGTACTAGAAAATAAATGTACTGTACAAAGCATCCATCCATCCATCCATCCATACACCCATCCATCTATAGAGGCTTATCCTGTACAGGGTTATAGTAACAGAACAAATATTTTCCTTTACTGTCAGCCTATCTAACCTGAAAGCTTAATGCATTGAATGGTCTTAGTGCTATAAAAATCTCTTCCTGGTCTTCCTGTGAACCTGGTATTCTGTTAATAACAGTGGCATCGTGAGTTCCATCTTGAAACTAGCCCTTAATTGTAGCAGTTAATAGTTTGCGCACAATGGGGGAATGAATACCATTTCATTAGGTAGGTCATTGTGCTTAAAGCTACCATATTTAGTTTAGTTTGAATTTACAAGTTAATTATATGTTCAACAGCACTGTGTTGTTCACATTCTTCCACTGAAACAAACAACATAGATCTCAATATAGCACTAGTGCGTCATTCAGGACAATGTTACATTTTTGTTTTAAAGCATTTATTAACACCCAATCATTCCATGTGTGTGAAATACTGGATGTTTTGTACATTTATTTCGTATTTATCCCTAGAACTGCAACAAGTCCCCAATCTGTTGACAAGTGGGCAGGCGGCTCTCAGTCACCTGTTTATGGAGATGCCTGACATTCACTTCAGGCAAATTCTTACTGCGTTATATCAGTGGTTAATGGTCTGCAGGTGTCTGTGGTTTGGGGTGAGGCACATACCCATCTGCTGGACTCGAGTTACACTGTGCAGCTAAACTTGGTGTTTTCGAAAGAAACCACTGGTCTAAAGCCCTCATGTAAACATCATACTGCCTTCACTCTTATGCCTATGGGGCCATTACTGGATGCAGTATGTATGTACAAATAGTTATATTACACTCACATTTGACAGTCCTTTTGAATGAAAGGAAAATGTAAGTGTTTAAAGAATTATTTAGCTGGAAAAGCATCAGGTAGCCTACCCCATCCACAGAGGCGCAGGAGAGATTTTCCAAGTGGGGAGGAACAAACAGTAACTAACTAATCCAAATTAACCCTAACCCCCCCCCCTCCCCCAACACCACCACCTGCGCCCCTGCCCAGCCCCCTCAGTCCCAGTGCCGGCATCTGACCGTCACTCCTGTCCCTGTCTCGCAGAAGTCCACAGCCGTCCACACCCCGATCACAGCTCCCAGTCAAAGTTCAGGGACACGCACCCCTCGACAGAGCGGACGGTCAGACGCACTGCCAGGTTTCACACGTAGGGACTGAAGGTTTTACTGGCTCAGAAAACCTTACTTCAGAACGAGTTTTGTTGTGGATTTTTATTTTGCCCAAGGGGACATTTCAAAGGCACAGTAAGACCTCTGCCCTCTGGGTATTCTGGCCTTTAAAGAAAGATTGGTAACACTTTCCTTAAAGCTGTTATCTATAATGCATTATAGATACACAATGCACTATAATGATCAGTACAAGAATTATACTATCCCTTGTAATAAAACAATACATCATCTTCTACTGACAGTTCTAGGGCATTATAATGTTGATTGTAGTACTTCATGAGCTCCAGTGAAGCTCTCATCTATAATGTACTATAGATGCCTTCATAATGCATTATAATGGTCAGTATTAAAATTACAGATGCTTTGTACTGCATCATGAAGGAACCTATAGTGCAATACAGATGAGAGCTTCATAAAGCATTCATACTGCATAATAAATATGGTTTTAATGTGTTATGCCTTTTCATAAATATTTATAGCCTGAAGATCCCTTCTGAGGACCAAATTGTATCAGTTTACAATAAGCCTTCCCTTATCTACTCTTTTAAAAGGTTGATTAATGGTTTATAATTAGGTTATTCATTAGGTTGTAACACTTTGTAAATCACTAATAGACAATTATATAAAAGCACGTGCATAGATCTCAGTACGGCACTTTACAGTCCTCACTGCCAATTCTATAGCAAGCTGGGTTCCTTGCTTAGCAGTTTGTCTCTTTAAAGCTAAAATGCTGACAATTTGCTGAACAGATGATTTCACAGAACACAATTTCAGCCCTAATAATAACAATTTCTTGTACTACGGTCAAGAAAAGCACCACATAGTCATGTCGTAATTAAAATATCTCCAGGTTCTAGTGAACTGAAAAAACAATACTTACTATTCCGTGAAAATGTGATGGCTGTTGGCGTTCTTTCCTGATTTTGATTTACTACAATCCACAGGGAATTTTTCCCACTACTTAAGAAGAAAACAACTGCAATATTCTTTCCTTGCTTGTTGACAGATCCCAATATTATTAAAAAGCTTTCTTGAAAAACTAGACAGGATGATAAGTCTGGAAATTATATTTCACGAATATGTATTTAAGTTTTACGGATTGCTGTTGAACTGCTGAAGTTGTCTCAGTTCAGTTCTCAGTGAGTTTTCAAAATATATATCGGGGTGATCCCTGTTACTGACATCATTAGCTAGTCATCATCACCGCCTTGTGGCAACAGCTCACATATTTAATTCGTTATTGTGCTCAGGCCATCAGTTCCTTATTCCATCACTCACAAGCACACACATGCAATCTCAATGCAGCAGATGCAACTTCCATTCTCACATGTTATCAAGATATCAAGATCCAGCTAAAGATATGCAAACTGATGCTTGTCGAAAGGAGGAAATAAAAGTTATTCACTATGTGCGTGTTTCTGGTAAAGTGTGGTTGTGTAGACTGAATTTAGACTGGCTTCTAAGGAATGCCTACCACATGGCATTCATGGGAGACCTTCTCAACCTAGAGATTACCTTCAGCAATTATTATTATAACTGTGGCAGCACATTAACTTCGGTCTAGGATTATTTTCGAAGTGTAAAAAGTAGGCTTAGTCATACAGAGCATCCCCTGTTTTCAAATGTGATCCAGCAGACGCCAAACAAGAGCTATGTTTACTGTTTTGTCTCAAATACCTGAGATTCTTTTCAATTATGCGAGGACCCCTTTCAAGTTTTTTTAAAACACGTCAGAAAAAAGGAGGTTTCCAAAACACAGTTTGTTCCACACACCAACCACTGTTTGCACAGTGTCCCATATAATCCTGGCCTCTACTGAGCTCGCTCTAATTTCCACTTGTGTTGTCTGGTCTAGATTTTTCTTTTCCTCTGTCTAGTTGAGTGCCACGGTTTAAGATGTTGGTGGAGCTGCTTGATGCCGCAGCTCACATTTGTCAGAGGGCACCAGGTCCCAGCCACAGCCATTATTCACAGCCACACCAGCCTCTTTGACTAGGCTGGAGTATCTAAACCTGCCCGAGCTCCCTCGCTTCTGGCACCTAAGCTCGGCAAGCCTTTGGCTCTGAGATTCCCCTATCCAAGTTAGTCGGGCGGATGATTTGTGAAATTGGCCGAAACAAGCAGCACGCTTTCCAAAAATGTGGGCTGACGCTCTGTGGACAGGCTGCATCTAAACAACTACATGGCCCGGAAATCCAGCAGCCAGAACCCTTCCTGACGCTCCTCAAAGCCACACCGTTAAATAAAAACATATCATCTCTTTTGGCTTCTTCACCTTTGTTGATGTTACGTAATCCAGAAACTGACAGTGGAGGACAGTACCAGGTGAGGAAGAACAGAATACAGGTGGCCGTGAACAGGGCCCTGGAGAGTGAGTGGGGGTTGCTTTAGCAGAGGCTTGGGCTACATGGTATTTCCAGGAATGCCCCCCTAGTGTCACCACTATGCTTCGAAGCATCATGTGTCACTCCAGGACACAAGAGAAGGCTTGTCCTCTGCTTTCTTACACATCTTCTTCTGCATTCACTGACTTTTCCCTGAAAACCACCTGCCAAAACATGCCATCTCTTTTTTGGGTGGACCTGCTTACAAATATTGGGCCAATGGACAGAGTGCATCATTACCAAGGCTATGCGGTATGTATCAATGAGCTCTGAGTCGCAACATGACACACAACTGTCTCGCCTTTCATCCTTAAATACTTCTTGAACCATATTTCCCCCAGAGCTTCTGCTGCTACTCCACCTGCCCATTCAAGTACTCTTTCACAGCACTTGGGTGGACATCTCAGATGGTGTCATGATTTAGCCACAGTGTAGAACCCATTCATGCTTTGTTTGGTTTAAAGCAGAGGGCTTAATTACGTTTTCACATGGCCAGTAACATTCCTAAACCCCTTTTAATGACTGCATGTTTTCCTTCTTGCAGTTAATATCACACATGCACCCTATCCCAAGCATTAAAATGTCTCTTTGATGGGGAAAAAGGAAACCCAAGATGGATATCAACAGGTTGATCCTAAATTTGCCTTCATACTTTGAAGGAACCAGTTGCACTGACGAGACTGTCTGATCCAATTACTGTTTATGTTATTTAGAGATTTGAGGAAATCTTGTGTGAGGAAGGGCTGGCTTATTTTGGGCAGTAACTCACCTGAGACCTTCCAACTAGTAAACTACAGCATAGGGAGTTTCAACAGTGCCCTGCCCTGCACCCCCCATCCTACCCCTCATTTACCTACACCAGTCTGTTCCTACCAAGCTATTTATAATTTAATATTCCTAAGCAAACCCTTTTACCTTTCGATGGTAACAGCCCACACGTGAGAAGGGAACAATTGCCCTCCTCTTCTTGGACGCTGATGTGACATTTCTGAGTCCTGGATGTCAGCCCAGCATCTAAATCCCAGGCGTAAATCTCGGGAATGAAATCCCGGGTGTAAATCCTGTTTAGAAGTACAACTTTAGGGTCTAGTAGAGCGAGCGGGACAGGCGGCTGAGTGGATTAATCTACCCCACCCCCAGGTCTAGAGTCTGGCCCAAATGGCTGGTCTCTCCTGCCAGATCATGTGTGGCCAGGATGTGAACCAATTACCACTTGGTCTGGTGGCCCAGGGCCGGGCTTGCTGGACCTTCCTGTGTTGGCCTAATGCCTTTCTGCCTCCTCCAGCCACCCCAGACTGGTACCCTAGAGGATCATAACAGCTATACCTCGGTCCAAGTTCCCCAGCCCATATTAACGGTCAGGTTTATGGCCATTCATAATTATATGCATCGGGCTTGGATCGGGACCAGTACTCCAACCTAGAGTAGCATTAGCGGTGCCAGCAGAGTCCTGTTTGTTGCTGCCCACTACAAATACATAAGGGACCATAAATTAAGGCTAACACTGAAAGTGAGAACAACTATACTGAGTTACTGTTAGCATGGTAGCTAATGACTTGGCGGCTGCTGGTTGGAACCAGGATAGGAATCAGTTGTTCTGCTGAATATTAAAATATTCAGCTATATGAATGGGTAATGCCATGTATTACTTTGGATAAGAAGGAAGGAACGCAAACAGCATCAGCTAATTAAATCATATTTTAATAACACCTTGTGAAAGTACTAAGTTATTCCATTGAGAGCACAACACTATAAAAGTATGTATTTTCTTAAATATATAATGTATTTGTTCTAAAATAATGGTGCCCACTAATTGCAATGTTAAAGGCTTATATTTTTGCACCACATTAGATCAGTATAGCATATAAAAGTTTTATGACATTTAATAAAGTTTTAAATAGCTTTCAAAATATATCTAATACATATTGATAGCAACGTAGAAATCTTATTCTAATAAAAGTTTTGTAGCTCTGCACAGTTATACATTTTTTGGTAAACATTATATAGATAGGGAGTGTTTTAATTGTTAACTTAGAATTGCTTTTTAGTGTGTAATAAATCTTTACAAAGTGTCAGTGAGAAACAGTTTTAGCCATGTTCTTTTAAAAGCAATAATTAGAGCCATCTGATGATAATGCGATGTATTCTGCAACATATGACTCATTACTTTACAGCCAGCAGAGGGGGGCTGTTTTCACTGTGTGTGCCTGTTTAAGCTTAGCTAATATACATACAAATGAGCTGAAGTAAATCAACCAGAAGAGAGCGAAAAACACAATTAGGCTTCTTTATTCATTATTTAGGAACTTTCTTGAGACACTTCCCAAAACTGTTCAGGGTTGCCAAGTTTTCGCTCTTAAAATTACAGTTTTTACTTTTAAGTGGAATGTCAAGAGAAGTAACTAGTTAGCAAGTCTATAGCAAACACATTACATAGGCTATGGAAACATATCTAAGCCATGTTGGACATTGTTCAATGTAGAAAAACATGTACGCTTCCCGTTAATGCCGATTCAGTCACATTGACTTGTTTTAACTTGATTTAGCTTTTTGTGAAACCCTGGAAGAATCAGTTTGCTTTCCCTGTGTATTTTGTCAAGCATCATTCTGTTTTTTATTTTTACTTTAGCAGATCATATTGAACCAACCGATCATGTTAAACACAGTACTAGCAACGTACCTATAAAGATGCATTTCTGAGTGTCATGTTCAGTGGAGCCGCCCAACCCCCTGCTCCCCACACATACCCTTTGAAGAGTTAATGAGATCAAAGAGGAATGCAACACAAACGAAAATTCTGACCCCGAATAGCATTATTAAAAACCTTAATGGCACGCTTCTAAGTTCTACGTCATAGGTTTGTAGTAGGATGCAGATGCGCTCCCAGACCCTCCAATACTGTGTGTTAATTGGTAGCAGTAGAGCTGTAGTCACTCTCTGTGGTAGCTTGGATTTTCTTTCTCGTGGAGACGGCACTATCCAGGGTGCCACATGCGAGGCTAGAAAACCAGCAGCAGTCACAGCAGGAGTACAGACCTCCCAGGGTGGGGGTGTTTACATCGCTACATCGTTTGCATCAAAGTCCACCTGATAGTCTGGACCCAGGAAACATGGTCTGTCGGTTTTTTTGGCTACTGTTTTTCATTCCAGGAACTCCAAACTGGGTTGGGGGCGGGGGGTTTGTTCAGCTGCCTCATGATTCTAGT
Source organism: Petrocephalus zakoni (assembly GCA_026774425.1). NCBI lineage: Eukaryota > Metazoa > Chordata > Actinopteri > Osteoglossiformes > Mormyridae > Petrocephalus > Petrocephalus zakoni. The sequence continues at coordinate 28,022,776 of JAODKN010000001.1, forward strand.
TTTAACTGGAAAGCCCCATTCTCCACTGGCGCCTTCCTCTACAGGCAACGCTAACGCTCGGCTCTCCCCAAACAGAGCTTAGATGGCCGGGCAGTAGAATAAAAGAGTATACATTACAAATGGGTGCCTCAGCTTCATCTCAAAGGACACCTTTGCGAATGGAAACTGCAGTAAACCGACCGCAAAGAAAAATACATCACACAATCATAGTAAATATTACTGGGAGAAGCTCAAATTGGAATTTTTTTGCATTAATGGCAAGACATTTCGGAGAATTGCAGAGCTGGAGCTGACAAAAGCATATGTTTTGGAAATAGATTTTAATGCCAATGCTGGGAGCCAGCTACCTAACGCACCTCACTCCCCCCCCCACCCAACACTGAGAACTGGTGGAAACTGTTTGAAGTTAGTCCTGTGTATTACGGCATTTCTAGGATTATCAGAATTTCAAGTATAAAACACCTGAGACTGTTCATATTTGTTGACAGGTTTTTTCCCCTGTATACAAATATAAGGGAATCCGGACACCCGAATAAAAGTGCAAGGGAATCCGAACACCCGAATAAAAGTGCAAGGGAATCCGGACACCCGAATAAAAGTGCAAGGGAATCCGGACACCCGAATAAAAGTGCAATATGGGCACCGCTTTCATAAAATGTATGTGAGCACAGACCACCAGAAAACCGGTACATGATCCCCCCATAGGAGTGATAAGTCACGATTACGTTTCTGCTTGCAGTCTGTCAAAGGCGTTTCCGTGTTCCCCAGCTCTACCTGCTTCACGGTGTGCTTTCATGAGAGCAGATGTCACTTTACTAATGCTGTTATTTATATATGGTCTCCTACAGAAGCTTCATAAGCTCCTAATAGCCAGCATGGGTCCCGCCGGCTGGGCTATGGCGGGTTCTCTCTGATAGCTTTATATTACCTTTTACCACCTAAGGTGCTGATTTTCTGGACATTCTCCAAAGCAAGCAATGTATGCGTTCCACAATGTTTACCAAACGTCTCAGAGCAGGCCCCCAAACATCCACGAGAAATGTGTAGGTGGCCACGCGGCTACAACTGTTGCGTAGCTACATAACGAAACCGCTAATTGACAGTCATGACTTGGGGATGCAGAATGGATAAGTGGTTACCAATGCAAGGGGTCCAAGAGTGGCTTTAAATCGCCAAGGAGTTAGGGGCCTGTAATGAGGACAACCCTAAGCCATATCCTGAAACATGCCTATCCTGTACATTACCTAATATATGCTCAGGGTTAGCAAAACAAGCCCTTCTCTTCAGTCATTTGTTGGACCAAAAGTACCTTTTATGTTGATTTGATATATAATGGTTGGTGATGGGTATAAAATACCGACTTTTTCCTCACGCTGTGTTGAGGAGTTACTTTTTTTATTAGCAATGGCAAGCTGTGTTAGCCTGGGAGCCCATGATGCCTTGCTGGGACAATTATATATTGTTTAAAGAGAGGCCCAAGGAAGGCGATATTACGTTATTATTACTATGCTTAAAATCTCTAGAGGATCATTACGAGGGAAATCTACGTTTTTGACAAAACAGAGTGCAGTTGTGAAAACATTACAAGCCAAACAGTAGAGCATTTGTGCTTGGAAATACCTTGTCCCTTGGGGGGGGGGGGGGCGCGGCGGCGCGCGGGGGGCGGCGGCGGGGGGCGGGGGGGGGGCGGGGGGGGGAGAGGGGGGGGGGGGGGGGTGGGGGTGGGGGGGGGGGGGG
>JAODKN010000001.1:28064843-28075796 GCA_026774425.1 Petrocephalus zakoni
GACCCGGAACAGCGGTAGGAGATGGATGGATGGATGGTAAATAACATTTTTCTTTCAATATTTATATGGACCCACGATTACTGTTTCAGTCTTGGATTTGAATGACCTGATAGCCTTACGATCCTAAGAAAAAATTGTAATTAATATGTAATTAATCAATTTCACCCTTGATTAACACCATCGGAGGTTACTTGTTACTGCATTTGTTCATTTTTGGATGCATGTCCCAAGCTGCTGAAGCATCAGAGGCTGTGTTTACAGGTTACCTTAACCCTGCAATTTTTCCAGATATTATCATATATTGCAAGCAGCCGTCGGGAACATAAAAAACAGAAAAAGCCCTATAAACAGCCCGTAGTCTACCTGTGACACCTGCATTTTTCCGACATGCGTTATTTTCCTTGGGCAGCGTGCTGTAACTCTGGCTTGGTGGTCCACCAGACCCCCCTGCACCAGAGTGACAGCTGCTGTGCGTGGGCACACAGGCCCGTCTCATGCTCTGTGGCATGTGTGCTGGTGCTCTGGCCAGGGGTTGTGATCTCACCTCTAACTGAGTGGAGGGCTTCCATCTGCTGGACCGACAAACTCCTGGAAGAGCGCAGAGGATTTTAAGCCCATTCTATCTCCGATCTCAGATGTGGTTCCAAAGGGTCTCCTGCTGAACGAGATGTTCTGCTATGACAGAGAGCCGAGGTGAAACCAGGATATGAGAAGAACATACATCAGCACTAGATGGATTTATAAGAGGAAAATGATCATCTGTCTCCCAGCTGTTTATCCTGGTCAAGGGTGTGAGGGGCCCACAGCACATCTCAGGCGGCCCAGAAGAGAAAGCTGGAATGCCAGACCATCACAGGGCATCAGCTGAGGGAAATTTAAAGATCTGAATACAGTACGTTTGGGCTACAGGTAGAAAGCCAAGGCAACAAGGGAGAGCACACACACACACACTGCAGGGGAAGGATTCAAACCCCCATCCAAGGAGGTGGGGGGCAACAGCACAGCCCACTGACCCCCCTTGAATGGAAAGCATCACAATTTTCCACAGCACCATCAGATAGACTGGCTTTATCGCTCTTTAATTTAGAATAGATTACACACAATGAAAATGATTAAATTCTCCGCAGATTCTCCGGAGAGTTCCCAGAAAAAAACATATCATAAACAGAGCCTATATGTGTTAATATAAACCAATGATTAAGAAATTATATTTAGGAAATCTCTCTTTAATATAAGGATCCCTTTGCTCCATTGCACAGGAAAGCTATTACTTTCAGAAATCTATTGCTTTGGGAATGATTAACCCCCTTTAATTTTAAAAACAAGCAATTGAGTGATTATGAGTCACCTTGTGTTTTATTGGAATGGGTTACTTGAGGTCACGGTGTTACGGAGACTAAATATGTGTAGGAGCTGAAACACTGGCATGTCGTAGGTGTTCCTGTTTGTATTCAGTCTGCATTTCTGCCTGTGCTGGGCAGCAACCAATACATCCTTGTTTGTGGAGTCCATATATTTATATTCTGATGCATCTATGGTATAATTTATAGTATAATATAATTTTAGCCTACGTTCCTGGTTAGTTTTATTCTCAGACTTTGTTGGATCAAGCAGATTATAACTCCTTATTTAAAGTAAAGTTATCCTTTAGCTATGCTAACAATTCATTCTGACAAATCAGTAAGATTCTGCTTAGAAAAATATTGAGTGAATTATAATAATAAAATAATAATAGTAACTATAATTATTAAATGAAAAGCATAAATCCCATTTGCATTCATGTTATATTAAAGCACAAATCACCCCATTCGTTTTACAGTTACAATAATATTTATGTAATATACATTCACTCATCAACATACTGCTGCCATTTAGCTGCTAAGCCAATGCTTTTCAATTGACTAACTTCGACCCATTAATCCAGCAAGACATTTTTTTTCTGGAGCTATCCAGGTTAAATACCTTTTGTAAGTTTAATAGAGCAAGACCCCTGCTGCGTCCTGAGACTCAGAAATGTAGCTGACATGATTCCACCCTCAGTTAAGGCTGAATGCTGTTAATGTGATAAAAAAAAAAGACCTGGTTTGACTCCTTCTGCAGCCACCCCCGCCTCCTGCTGACGTGGTACAGCCCAGGCATTACTGACCGAGGCCAGTGGAAGCAAGTCATCAAAAGTACACCGAGCGCTCGTCTGCCCTCAATTATGGTCTGGGGATAGTCAATGTCTCAGACAGACCCCATGCAGACAGACCGCAAGGATTTCCCTGCAGACCGACAACCAGGGCTTGGGCTGGCGGTGGTTTGCGCTTCAGTTCTCCGTGTTTGTGACCTCACTCAAGTATTTGGATGGGAAGGAAAAAGACCTATGAGTCTCGGTCAGCTTTATTTGCAAGTTTATGGATATCTATAAAATTATAAATGTTGGGTGAAAATGACAGATCTGTCGCATACACTTGCGACCATGCTTCACTTAGGCTTGCGTCCTTAAAATCCTATCATGGAAAACAGAACGGTGAGATAAGTTCTCAGTCTTACTCTGTAATACTCAGATGGTCTTTGATGTCGATCCAGATGAACAGCGAGTCTTCGTGGTTGTCTGCCTTTGAAGGGGAAAGTGCCTAAAATCGTGTTAATAACTGTTTAGGGGTCTACAAGCCTAACACAGATCCTCAGAACCAGTTCAATGCAAATCCTCCAAAATTATATCAGTGTGAGGTATGTGCATCCTGTCTGTAATGCACCAGCTCTGAAAAATCTCCACATCACAATTTTGTGACAGGAAGCATACAGAGTCATCAAATCAGGTTTACCTTCTACGACATACTAGCTTTGATCTGTGAGACGGAGTAAAGCTTGGCGAGGACGGGAGCTTGTTGTCCTGCCTTTAGGGTTTTAACATTCCTTGAGACCTGAATTTCACTTTCAAATAAGATGCCAGAAGCCTATAATTGAAAACAAACATGGACATAGCACTTAGCGACGAGCCCCAGCTGTCATTAATTGCATGGTCTTTGCCGTTGACCCTTTTAAGGCTTGGACGTGCGGGTGGCCCTCCTTTCATATAAGCTGGTTATTAGACAGCCATAACGGCACCATTTAGCTGGTATCAGAACAAAATTTCCGCACTTTCATATATCTATGAGCAGATGAACATTGCACATTCTTCTAGACAGGTCACCTCAACAAAACAGAAACATCCAGCCGCTGACCCTCTTGCTGAAGATCCCTGAAGCCGATCCCAGAAGACGAGGCAGGTGTACGCTGTCGGGTACACATACTCACAACCACGCTCCATGGGGCAGTTTAAGCCTACCGCACATCTTTAGATTGTTGGAGAAAACCTGTGCAAACTCCACACACAATACTGAGTCAGAATTTAGACTGAGCCCTGAGGTGTGAGGTGTTATACAGTGAGCCACCATGCTGCCCATTTAGAGTAAAATGCTGCTGAGAATCCTGGGAAATCAATCCCCTACTCTTAGATTTGAACCTGCTACCTTCTGATCATGTCAGTCCCACAGTGACTCTTCCCTGTGGTTCGTTTGCTGCATTCATGTAGCTGTTGTGCCAGAAATCATTGCCCTTAGTGGAGATCTAGCACATATGGCCTTGCGTCACTGAAAGTAGGTTCTATTTTTAAACTCTGCTTTGACCATGCCCACTACTGGCTAAAGCATCCTTCGACTAATCAAACAAGAGGAAACAGGATCTACTAAATCAAGAGGGCAGCCCTCTCTGAGGCACGGTTACTTTGAATTCTATTGCCTATTTTCTATTTTCCAGACACAATTTTATAATAGAATATGTTTATTTAAGAAATTAAACATTTTAAAGAATAAAGGAGAGCACAAAGTATATAAAAGCAAAACACTTAAGAGCTGTGCTTTAAGTTTTCCTGATGTTCCAAGATTCCATTTATAATTTACAAATTTTACAGATTTTATCCCAGCATGCATGTACCAAATATGTGGTTGGAAGACGTATTATGAACATTAATTTGATGTATTTCTGCTCGGGTATTAAATATCGACCTTGCGAGGCTGATAAACAGTCTGCTGGCTAACTAAGCATCAGCCCCGCACTCCTTAAGCCACCGCTGTCTCTGATGGAGTCAGGCGCACTCTGCACCACAGAGGCCTGCTTCTTTATATTCTCTCCTGTTAGAAACAATAGAAACCCATCATTTCCCTTTGAGCGTCTGGGTAACTGCATGTGTCACAGGACATTTCGGGAGCCTTATTTCTGACTGCTCAGACTGCCTCCTATGTGGTCCACCTACAGTGGTGGTGTGTGGGGGCGAAGGGGGGGGGGGGCTTTGAAACCTTGAAAAGACGAAGATGTCCCGTACAGAAAGAAAAACATGTACACCCACGGGGAGACTACACGGTGCAGAACACCACCTCCCAGCCCTGACGGCTGATGAAAGTGAAGTAATACTGTAATATTGTAACGCGCCGGTTAGACCGTGCATGCATGGCACTGGCAGGAGATGAATCCGTGGTGAGGATAATCCAAACGCGCGCCAGCCGGGGCCACCAGACTTGTTTTCTGTACGATTGTGGCTTTTTAACAGTCTCAGCCCATCAGGCTACACACACTGCTTTGTCTTGGCTTTTTATTCCCCTTGTAAAGCCGGGAGGAGTGTAGGGGGCGGGGCCACCGCTGTTTGGGCAGCACCGCCCACGCACGCGGCCCGCCGGGTCCTGGGCCGGGCTCGGCATATAAGGCTGGGCTTTCATAGCCAGGGCCGGCCATGCACGAGCGTGGGGGAATCGGGTTTTAACAGTTTGTTTTTCAAAGGTTGCAAATAAGGCAGCAGTGATTCAGGGCCTGGGCCCCCCCCCCAAGCCCCGCTCTCCCGCGGGACCCGGCCCATGTGGGTGGCTCTGGAAACGCTGACCGAAGCCCAGCGGCCGCACGATGCGGGCAGATCGCGCAGAGGAAAAGCGTCCCCTGCACCGTGGCCGTGGACCGCCCCTTCTGGGGGGGAGGGGGCTCCTCATTGGCTGTTCACCAGAGGGCGTGGCATAGAATCCACCACTGTTGGCTGTTTATGGGTTATGGGGGGAAAATGTTTTGTGTTTATTTTTACAGCCCGGCGTGGGTGCCACAAACCGCAGATAGCGCCGCGAAGCCTAGGAAGGCCGATGTCTCCCGCCTCGTCTGCGCCCGCTGCCTCAGCCTCGTCTGCGCCCGCTGCCTCAGCCTCGTCTGCGCCCGCTGCCCCAGCCTCGTCTATTAGCTGGCTTGTTAAGTCAAAAATGACCTCAGACTCAGGCCCTAAATGATTTATTATAGTATTTATTAAAACAATTTGGCTTCAGCCTTTGGGAACAAATGAGGCAGTTTGCATTTTCATAAAAATCTCTGCCTGAGGTCCACGTCAGAGGATTAGAGGGCACGGGACAGCCGTGATTTAAGGGGCCGCTCGCATAAAACTGGTCCAATCTGCATCTCTGGATCAGGCCTTGGCTTGACACAGGGGTTTATTTGCTCACGAGATACGATTTTCCCAGGATCCCAGAGAAGGACAGAGTGATATTACACCCTCAGTCTGATGGTGCCTTTAGGCCTTTGTTTATTATCTTCCCTGAAGTACAAATATTTGTGATGATACAATATAATATTTTATGCTTTCAGATATATTAATGATAATAATAATAATTGATATTTCCGTGGGGAAATATTCTTCTCACCTCCCCTAACTTTGCTCTCCATGAGAGGAAGCTTGGCCATGAACACTTTGCTTATCCCGATCAGGGTCAGGAGCCTATCCCAGGCAGCACAGGGCACAATAATGGGGTCCAGCCTGGATGGAAAATAATTGATTGATTTTGTCTAATTCTCCTCTTTAATAACAATTCAATTAATCTTTTCTCAGTCTGTATCTGAAGCTTGAGAAAGATGATTAATCATTCCATCGCAGTGGCCAATATAACATCAAATTATTTCAGGACTTGGAGGAGATGGAAATGATGCTGCTAATTGGACCAATGACATGTCATGAAAGGTCAAATTCTAGCTAACCTCAAGGTCAAGAAGCTTTCACCCCTTAGACTTTAGTCAGTCTTGCAGAATCAGACAGGTCACTTTGTCTAGGGATGTTTTTTCTGGACCAGATGAAGACTTGAGCCTTGATGCTCAACCCTCCGGGCCTCCTCACAGCTCCGTACACGCCAGCAGCCCCCGGTCATGTGTGTCTGACCCCAGACTTTCCGCGCCTAGGAAAAGGGGAGCTCCCGTTCCAGGATTTACGACCTCCGAATCCATGATCCCTAAATCACAGATTTTGGCGAGACGGGCGGCCAAACCGTGCAGAGCGCCGTTGTAATTAAACAGGAACCCTCGGAATGAAAACAAATTAATCCTTCTCCTGGCCTAGGTAGGCTAGTTGTCTCCTGGGGGGAGGGGGGACTTTCTCAGGTACACTTCAGATTGTATTACTCAGAGAGATCATACACTGCACCCACACACACAAGCTTTGGGGCCCACTGTGGGGTCTTGGGATCATCACCTCATAAAAAACCCTCCTTACACTCATCCAGTTCCCTTCCCCCGTTGCACATTGCATGTGAGACGTGAGGCACTGAGAAGATTGTGAAGTGCTTGTCTCCATCCATTTCTCCATGAGCTTACTGCTCCTGTAGGTCCTATAGCCCTAGCTCAGGCCCAAAAAGCCTCCTGGGTTCTGCCAGTTTGTCCTCTCCTTTTGGCCACCCTGGGGGCTCCTGTCCTGAGTCTGAGTCTGTACCCCTGAGCAGACTGTAGGCCATAGCCAACAGGTCCAGGGGAGTAAGGTCCAGCACCAGGGATAAGGACCACTTTGACCATTATCATGACTGAAATCATGTGCCTTTATCTCACTGAGATAGGGCAGACCAGTGAGATCATTTCACAGGTATATTTTTTATGGTCTTTAATGAACCCATTCTAGACTTAATTAGCACTCAACTGGCAAGCTTTAACTTCATGTGATAAAAAATAAGTGAAAATGAAGGGCCAGTCCTGAAGATGTTATACATTCTTACACATACTGTAACAGCTTATTGTTGTATCTGCACCAGTAAGCATTTATTCTTGATATAATTAACATCCGGCATGTACAGGAAATAATAACATCAGTGTTTCACTCTCTACTGCTGCTCCATTCCCATTTTGAAAAATAGTTTCTTTTATTTTCCTTAAACAGATAGTTTTAGTACATACTTACTTATAGCAAGTTTGATGTTGTTAAAATTTTGTAATGTATTTATTTGAGGCATATACAAAGTCATGGCTGTTACACTTTATCTATAGGAAACCTCTGTTAGCCTCTTTTATGTTGTTGCACTTGAACAATTAATTTAAAAATAGCAAGCTGCTATCTTATTTGTTCAGTGATGTATTAGTGTGGCTGACCAGCAATAAATTGCATTCCTGGAGCTTAGTCGCAATGTATTACCAACCAATTATGATGTAACTCAATATGCGATTAATCATTCCATTATTTACTTACCTTATGAGTGTCGTGTTGGCGGTGGGAGGAACGACCCATGATGCAGGCTGATGCGGGAGAACCCCTCCAAGGGGCGTTTATTTGACAGGATAGGGGGGAAACATGGGAGTCAAAACCGATAGATAGCAATGACAATATCTGACAGGGGTGACTGGACTCAGACTGACTAATAAAGGGGAGAACATCAAGGACTAAACACAAGGCAGGTGTGCAGGGCTTACAATGAGATTGAGACACAAGGTAAAGCTAAACAAGACTCAGGTGTGGGTGATTAAGCCATGCATGAGGGAAACACAGGGGGAAAGACACGCAGGGCAGGGCTGAGCGTGACAATGAGATTAATCGACATTAAGAAATTTAGTTGACTAAACCTTTAGTTTGCATGTATGTATGTGTGTACAGGTTTTGCTATACTTGTGAAGACCAAGGGGGTTTGGGCTTTTCCCTTAAAAATGATTGGACAGTCTTCACTAAGACGAAATGCTCCAGTTTTATCCAAGAAAGATACTACCTTGTTATCAATCTGCTCTGTCTATGCAAATGTCAAGCCCCTCTGTCTGGGCACCTTTCTCGCTGAGAGAGTGTCTTGACCGTCTTTCCTCCACTTGTAGAGATCGCTGAGGGCCTGTTGTCATGGACACAATGCAAGCTCTTTTCAGCTTTTTCTCAAGTTGTTTTTTGCATTTAAGACTTCTAAAATGCTTTATGTGGTTTAGCAGGCCCGAAAGTAAAACACTTTATGTTATTATTGTTAAAAAGTCTGAAGTCTTGTCACAAAAAAATCCTGGATATTTCAAGCTTCAATCTACTTATTGTCTAAAATACTTGCATTACATAATATTATGAAATGCACAGTTTACATAGCAAATGACTTTCACAGAAAACCTGTGGTTCTGGTCTGTGGTTTGAGGTTCTGGTCTAAGATTTTGGCCCACCCACAGCCAGTCTTACATTGCTAAAAAGACCCCACCTGGCCTACGACCTTTTTTTTTATCACAAAGGAATTTTAATTTATTTTTCACAGCTGTGCATCCAGAGATGAAATCAGGCAAAAGATATTTGCTTTCATGGTTTGCACTTTACTGACATATAACTTCTGATTCACTTGGTTACCCCTAAATGCTTTGTTTTGAAATCCACCTTCATTATAATAAAGTGAGTCACAAATGTGGGAAACACACTTGCTTTCTATAAAACGACTTTCATGTGGATAAAAGCATTGTTTCAGAATGAATGTGTAGAGAAAGGTAGCCTCGTGTAAACCTAGAACATTTTCATGTGGTTTTAGAAAGTAGAAGATGCAGCCATATATAATTATACATTTACCGAGCACTTTATTAGGAACACTATACTAACACTGGAGAAGGCATCCCTTTGCTCTCAAAACAGCTTAATTTTTTTGTGGCATGGAATCCACAACATGTTGAAAAGATTCCTTTGAGATTCTGGTCCACATGATTGCATCATGCAGTTTCTGCAAATTTTTCAACTGCACATCCAATGACTGGGAAGGACACTGAATTCATTGTCATGTTCATGATCAGCTTGAGATGACTTGCTTTGTGATATGGTGTATTGTCATGCAGGAAGTGAGTAAATTGTGGCCAAGAAGGGATGGACATTGTCAGCAACAATATTCAAATAGGCTGTGGCATCAAGTGATAACTGATTGATATTAACAGGCCCAACGTGTGCAATATAAAACACTCCTTATATAATTAGACCACCACAAGCAACTGGGCTGTTAACACAATGCAACTTGGGTCTGTGGATTTATACTTACAACACTAAATTCTGACCCTATCATCTGTGTGCCTCAGCAGAAATAGAGATTCATCAGACCAGGCTACATTTTTTCACTCTTCAATTGTCCAGTCTTGGTGAGCCTGTGTCCACTGCAACCTCAGTTTTTGACTGACATGACCTTCTGCTGTTGTAGTCCATCTACCTGACATGTTGTCATTCTGAGATGCTTTTCTGCTCACTAGTTATTTATTAATTTTAAGATACATCATTGATCCCCATAGGAAATTGTCTTCTTTTCACCTCCCCCAACCTCTTCACCTTCAGCCGTGAAGGGCAGCCTTTAAGGTGCACCCAGGGAGCTGGGGGTTAATGGCCTTGCTCAAGGGCCCACAGATGTGCTAAGGCTAGGCTTGAACCAACAAACTTCATGATTACAGGTATACACCATAACCAGCTGCACTGCACTCTGCCCCCAAGGCTACAGCATCTTATCTGAGCGACTGCAGCCTTACTGCCAACTCAAACCAATCTGGCCATTATCCTCTGACCTCCCTCATAAACAAGGTGTTTCAATCTGTAGAACTGCAGCGTTTTGACTTAACAAAGCACATTCTAACTCAATGAGCCACTCAGGAACTGAACACAGACAGGCACTTAAATACAAAGGAACAACACCAGGGCAAACAAGGAACAGATGCAATTCATAATCAATTAACCAATCAAGGGAGGCACAGGATCAATGAGAAACTGGTGGAAGCGGAACTTACACTAAAAGGCACAGAACCAGGGATCTCTAACAATCAGAAAACTAAGAACACAAACAATCCAAATAAGAGAGATGAGGCTAACATTGGGAAAGACGGGTCAGGTCGGGGAGCATGCACTGGCGCAGTGCGTTGCCGTACCCACCGTCAAATCATCTCAGGATCCTAGTTTTCGACCCCTCTGGCAGGCACGATCCAGTCCCACCTTCCAGAAGTGACCATCCATCTGCCACAGCCAGATGTTATGTGTGTGTCCCCTTGGCCCGGTCCAACCTCTCGGATCCTCAGCAAGGAGGATCCTATGAGCTGAATCATCCTCAGTGAGTCACATCACATGGCTATAGTGCCGTAGCTGGCGCTCCCTCACAATGCAAGTAATGTACCTCATTCGGGACTCCCTGAGCGGCCGACTGTTCGACACAAAGTCAAACCAGCAGTACCCAAGGATTATCCAAAGAGACACAGTACCAAAAGTGTCCAGTCTTCGTCTGAGGTCACTGGATAACATCCATGTCTCGCAACCATAAAGCAAAACAGGAAGCACCAGGACTTGCACTTGCAAAGATATCAGGAGTGTCACATACCCCTTTCCAGTTTATGAAGCTCCCCTAGCAGCAGGGGAAGAAGGTCATCTTGCTGGAGAGACAAGACGTTCCACACACCCACCTGGATGGGCTGCCTCAAATTGGGACCCAATTGTCGCCATGCAGTGGCACCTCAGCACCACGCCAATTCTGATCCGCAGCAGGCCTGAACCGGAAGTGACGACATGCGCGCTCCCGTCTCCCCAAAAACCCAGACAAAGCTCGGTGCAGCGCAGAGTACACCGAGTTTGGAATTCAAGATGGCTGCCCAGTGCAAAGACTGTAGTTGGTGCTGTGATATTTTACATTTTTAAGCACTTTAGTGCTGTTTGAGTCAACCTCGTAAGCTGTGTACACCGTACAG
>JAODKN010000001.1:28094784-28112679 GCA_026774425.1 Petrocephalus zakoni
TCTTTCCAACAGACACATGACTAATATCATGGAGCACTATGGAGTGCAGTGGTGGCTCTGAGGCTGGGGATCTGTCCCAGCATTGGGAAGCTTACCGGTCCAAATACTGTGTATGCCAGGAGTGATTCTACTCCGCTGGGCTCATCAGCAAGGCCCTTAACCTGCAGTTCCTTCATCTGGGTTTGACATTAACCTACATCCACCCCTGCAAGCAGGTCCTCCAACTTCAGGGACAATTTGGAGGTTGGTGGCAGGGTTGGCCCTCCATTCATACTGCATGGCTGCACTCAGGTTCTCATCCCTCCGGTGCTTTGTCGCGTGGTGGGTGTGGCAGCATGCTGTACAGTATGTACCAGCCTACCTCTATGTTAGCAGCAGGCGCCTTGCAGGGACGCCTGGGCTTCCAGCCTCACCCTGCTCCTGCTGTTATGAAGCAGATCACTACAGCAATTAGGCTCCTTCCACTCACTGGGTGCATGGTGTTTTGTGAATTCTGGCAAAGAGAACATTATCCAGTGCAAAATGAAGGAAATGTCTATGGTTAAGGGGTTACAGGATCAGGAAATAGGGGACCTAGAAGACAGCAGTAGATCATATGACAAATGGATATTGATCTGAGTAATATGTAGCTGTGTAGCTTACAAAGTCAAAATTTCAGTACTTGTCTGTTTTCACCAAAAGTGAATGCTTCTGCATTTACTGAGTTTATAGTCATGTTCTTTCCTGAATATACTGAATAAATGTTGAACAGGAAAGTCCAGGTGGGGATTATTTTATGGGGGAAAAATCCTTTTTTTTGGTTAACTGTACTGAAAGGATTAATAAGTAACCTTATGTCTGTTTTATCACTGTAATGGTTCAAGTGCAAAATACAAATAACCTTATATCATAAATGATACAAATGTATTTTTTGACCAATTTTAAGGTTTTATTACATTTTGTTCCTTAAATCCATCCCGAATCCAGCCTTCTTCTGGGATCAGTGTCATATTTTTTTGGATTAATGGTATGCCGATTCAAATTAAAATGTTTTTATTTACATTTTAAACAGTCTCCCAGCTTTTTTTGGAAATTGGGTTGTACATTAAACTAGCACCGGCACAACGTATATGACTTTGCTGATTAATTATAGGTCAGTCTAGGGAGATGGAGCTTTGTAACACAGAGCTGTAGCACTGCTCCACTAGAGACTAGAGAACTCATTAGAGATACTGCCCACCAACTCTTCAAATTGTTCCCCTCTGGAAGGCGTTGTAGGTTAATTTCCCATGCACCACAAGGCTGAAAAATAGTTTCTTCCCCAGAGCTGTTAAACTGCTGAACACCATCTGAGCCTCCCTCTAATGGTGGGTGCACACAGGAACACAGTCAGACACACTGACATACAGTCACTCTTCTATTGCTATTTTCATTCTCATTACCGCTGAATATGCAGCAGATTATTGCACCTTGTTATCATCTGTGATTACTGCATGTTATTTGTTGTTGTTTCTGACTAATACACCATATTGTCGTGGTTTACCTGTTTTAGGCTTATTAAATCAGGGAATGCCATTGTAATTTCATTGTTTGTTGTTCTCTGCAAGTTATTTGTTCTTGAAAGTACCTGCAAGCTCAATCCTGTAACCCATAGCCACGCTGTTTCAACTGAAGTGCTGCCTCTGATTGGTGAAGGTAGACTCTCTGATTAGTGTCTCGGCCTGCCTCACATCAAGGCTCCAGGGTCACTGTGACCCTGCCCTTAAAAGTGGTTCCGCAGAAATAAATGGATGTACAGAATGTGTGTATACTAAATAATATTCCCTTTAGAGATTTCATGCTGCTCAATTCATTGGGCAAACATCCAAGAGAGTCACAGAGAACAGGAATGACTTTATAATCATTATTTTGTCATTTTTATTGTTTGATTATTAAATTCCAGGTGTCAACTAGGCAGTTTAATGCATAGCACTTTTATACAGTTATAAAGTCAGTGAAACCCCAGGCAGCACTTTTAAGAAGGAACGAGCTGTCCACAGCTACGTTACAGTGTGGGCCGCCTGTACAGGGTGCCTTAAAGAGCACCGCAATTCCCCCCGACATGTGTGTGCAGCCAGGCCCTCCACAGTGAGACTGACATATGTCAGAGCTGGCACTCAGCGCACCCTAGGGGCCGGCCGTTGAAAAACTCGTTAGTATTTACGACTTTTCATTTCTGCCCTCCATACAGACGGGCCAGGCCTGGAGAGCCTTTCTCTGATACAGTATGAGCAAACAGCACCTGAGGAGAACCTGAGCCAGGATTAACAAAGGCAAAAATAACTTTACAGCAGCGCTTCCCAACCCGGTCCTCGGGGACCCGCAGACAGTCCATGTTTTTGCTCCCCCCCAGCTCCCTGCCAGATAGTGCACTGTCTGTGGGTCTCCAAGGACCGGGCTGGGAAACACTGCTTCACAGAGTCTCTGCAGGGACTGGGGACCCCACACCCCCCCGCTGTTCCTTATGCTCTTTTAAATGGCCTAAAGGTGAGCCGACGGAAAAAAGCTGCGAGGACGGCGTTTGTGTCCCATGTGGTGGAATAGCAGACTCTCCCCGCGTGAATGGTGACAGTCATGACTTTAACAGGTCATCCATCTCCCCAGGATGTCCCGGGTGAGGATGAGTTCAGCCCGTCGCCCTAAACGCCCACTCCCTGATGGTGGCTCGGGTCGGTTCCCTGTGGGATGCCAGTGTATGGAATGGCAGGGGCACAACCCACTGGAATGTTGTGCTTTCCAACATTCCCAGGAAAAGCAGGTAGTACAGGCCAGGTTTCGGACACAGAGCCCAGAGCGATTTACAGCCTTGGCCATTGTTAGGAATTTTACTTCCTGGTATGTCTCTTAACAAATAAACGTTCCACAGATTGACTGGAAAGTCTATACACTTTACTTGGTGGAGAGGGGTGGAGGGGCAGGGTGTAGAAATGGACGCCAAGTCTTCTATTGACCTTTGTGACAAGTATTCGAAGGCTGTACAGAGAATCTGAGGTAAAGTCAAGAGAGAGTGTCATAAAAAGACTATATTTAGCTGCAGGCACCAGAGGAGGGATATCCAAGCAGGAAAGATGGCCTGGGGGAGGAATCAAAAGCCCCTATCCTCTGTAATATGCTTCAGGCTTGGCACAGACACACGGTGCAGCCCCAGTCTCTGGAGAGAAAGCGGTAGCCCAGACCCCCTGGTGAGTCCCCATCCCGCCGGGACACGGCGGCGGCACAGTGGACCCCACGAGCTCCGCTTCATAGGGCTCGACCTCAAATGCCTGTCTGACATCAGAGAGACCGGCCGCTCCAGCTGCCCAGCCTGCGGCCAAGGGGCCAGATTCGGTCTGAGGCTTCTGCGGTATGGAACACTGGACAGCCGGGCAGCTTCACGCTGACTGTGAGGCATGCACGCTGTGCAAACACAGTCTCCCCAAGAAGCCTTCAATTTCACAGCAAAAGATGACTTTGTAATTGATCTAGGTGGGTTCACACTGTTTTTATACGTTCTTAGCTTTATGAAAGGAGCCTTTGATAAAGCACTCTCGTCCTTTGTCAGCACAATGAGCATGTACTGCAATTGCATAATTCTATGCACCCCCCCCCCAAAGAACACCATCAAACGATGGGTCTCAAGACCTATTGTTGTGTTTAGTCTGGTCATATTTTCAGCAATAGTGCCACATTTTACAGCTCCTATACAAGACTGACGGCAGAGGGTGAGCATAAAATGACACAGGTGTGCAGGCCGAAATGATTAACAGAATCCAATCGCAAGATCTTGATCTCAAGGTTTCACTTCAAAGCAGTTCCTTTATGCAAACAACCTGGGCATAGCTTTTACAAGATGGAACGGTAACACTTTTGCTTAAGGCCATGTTTTTAAACACATTCATAACAAATAATAATGCATACATAAGGCATTATAAATATGGCTATAGATATTTATCAAAAGATAAAGCACATTATAGCCATGTGTATTATGCATTATGGATGCTTTACTGTATGAAGCTGTCATCTATAATGCACTATACATACCTTCATAATGCATTATAATGTCCAGTATAAGCATTAAGGATGCTTTGATAGATGAGAGCTTAAAACAGAATTCATAATGCATAATGCACAAGACTATAATGTGTTATTCTTTTTCATCAGTAGTTATAGCCATGTTTATGAATGTGTTACATTGAATTATAAGAACAATATGGGGATTAGGCTTTATGAGAATGGGCTTCATTGCACTGCTAAGGACTCCCTAAATGAAGCTGCTCTCAAACAGGTCTTCTACAGGAGGACAAGGGGAGTTTAATGCTGTAGAAGAGGTTCACGACTCCACCCCTGGTGGTCCCACTGAGTCAGCTGGGCGTGCGAAAATGAATTCTTGCAGATCACAAGCAATCTGATCTAGGAGGTCCAGACATATTCTATCTCATCAAACACTGATCCATAAAACATCTGGGTCGATATCTTTCAAAGAGTACACCATTTTCTACTCACTCGGTTCAAATCACCCACTCTCAGCGTGTCACTTGCTAGTGATTTTGTTTACGCGACCTAAAATTCCACGATAGGTGTCTATGTGAGAACTGGAAACTAGATTAATAAAGGATATTGTTTGGTTTATTTCCAATTTAAACAATCAACGTCAACTGGTCTTTAATATATTACATCACGGGGACCTCACAATGTGATAAAAAAAACCTGTAATTTTGACATTGTGGGGACCATTTTTCAGGTCCCTACAAAGATCTATGACTGCAATCAAAAAACGAAACATGCCAAAAGTTTGTTACTTGCAGTTAACGTTAGGGCTGGGTTGGGGTTATTGTTGTTATGTTGGGATTAGAGTTTTCCCCATAGAAATGAATGGAGAGTCCCCACAAAGATAGAATTATAAATATGTGTGCGTGTGTGTGTGTGTGTGTGTGTTTGTGTGGCAATGGGAATGCTGTTCACACCATAGGCACTACATTATAGCAGGGTTACAATGACTTTGTGTGTGTATGTGTGTGTGTGTATAAGGTAGTGAACAACCTAATGGAAAGAGTGCATCATTTTCATGACCGCAAATCACCGAACTGTGCGTCGCTAACAAACAGGCTTAACTCCCCTATTACAGGAGGTAAGGGAATAATTCTCACTTTTACTCATACTCACAAATTGGGCTTTTTAAAATTTTTCTCTGGAAAATTATGTAACCTTTTCGTTGTAAAAATCCATTCATCCATCCATTTCCCATTCGCTTATCCTGGCTAGGGTCATGAAGCTTTGTAAAAATGCACCACACTAAATAAAATTTGATAGGTTGTAGGTCGTGACACGTGATATATCCATATTACTTTCCAGGAGTCCCTGGCTGTGTGCAATGGGTGAGTGATGATTTGTGTCTCCTGTGATGAGCCACCGAGGGATTCATGGGCAGTGAAAAGGCTGGTTTACTGACATGGCATCATGGGAAAGTGTCTCTGATGGGATTTCAGCTAGGGCAAAGGAAGCAAGGATATCATTCAAGGACAACAATGAGCTGAAAACACTTATTTTAATATGCACTTGCACAATGAGAGTCAAAACAACCTGCAAAGTCCACTAGTGAAATCCAACAGTTTGGCAGAGCAGATAGAAGCAGCTGGTTAAGGGATAGGAGAAGAAAGTAATAGATGGAGGAATGAAGGCAAGTGGCAGCCATTTTAGATTGAGTATGAGGGACCCACACAGGGTGGCAAAAAGGTTTTGGGAGATGGGGGTACGGCTGGCTGTTAGACCAGGCATCAAGGTTTGGCCATAAGGCCTGGGCCCTAAAGTCCATTTCACATCCTGCTCAGTGACTGAGTTAGGCCTGCCCTGCACGCTCGCAGAAAGTTTGAGCAGTGGGCTGTCTGTGAACGGCACCATAGAGCAGTAGTAAAATCAGTGTGGTTAAGTCCACGGTGAATTCCTTCCCTGATGGGGGATTATCTGCCTTAGTACCCATGGCACATGCTGTCAAACACACTTAACCATCATTTACTGCAAGCAGTCCCCAGATTAAGAATGTCCAACTTACGAACAACTCGTACTTACGAATGTCATAAAGCCTATCATATTATAAATTTGGTTTAAATGCGATGGTTCATGATAACAAATGAGTGCACTACTTTGTGGCACTCATGAAAACATGGCACCGCTTCATCGGCTTGAGGTCCTGTAGTGTTACATATGTAGTTAATCTTATTATTACTGTATAAGTAGGGGTCCAAGCAACTGCTGCATTCCTGTTATTATTATTATTATTATTACTATTATTATGTATTATATTATCATTATTATTATTATTATGTTCTATACTATTGTTATTATTTGTAATTATTATTGTTGCTATTATTATTATGTGCTGTATTTTTATTATTCGACTTAAGAAACTAAACTTGTTTGATACCTGAGGACTGCCTGTACTTGACCTCCTCAGTCTTCACCTCTGTTAGGTGATCACTCCTTCTGCCATCAAATTAACATGATTTATGTGAGGAATATTAAATAATGAAGGACTTATTCCCAATTGTTCAAGTTTCTTTTTTGCTCCAAGCACCACTGACTGACAGAGTCCCAATGCCCCCTCATGAAAAGTCCCAATCACTTCCTGTACAGGTGTACAAAAATCCATATAGATGGGAAAGTCATGCTGGGTTAAAGGACTCGGTCATGCCTGTTCAAGTTTATTTTATTTTGAATTTCCTGCCTTTTGATCGCTTCTCGTTTCTGTAAAATCGCCGCTCTTGAGTTCAGGGTGCGATTCTGTATTGGAATTGGATCTCCTTCGCTGGTCTCGTCCCATGCCAGCTGTTCATCTTAAAGGCCTTCAGTGGACTTTGAAGTCCTGTGTAAAACTGGAATAAACACCAGTTGTGAAAGATAGCATCAGTATTTATATGGATGTGTAACGAATGCACAGAATTCATTAGCCAGCGCTTTCCCTGGGCCCCCAAAGCCTGCCCGGGTTCAGCGGCACTGGCGAGAACTCAGCACCTTTATAATAATTGTTATGCTATTCTCCGCACTTATCTATTATGATTCCCCACCCTGGCTACCTCTCTGAGGCCGTGCTGATATATAAGATCAATAGGGAACGCCCTGAGCACAAACAGCCGGGCTCCCTCCAGCTGCAGCGGCTCCTCTGATCGGGCCACTCGTGTAGCTCGCTGACCCTCCAGTCTTGGAGGTGAAACTGTGGTCCTTGGCAGGAACTGAGGAAACCTATTCTTCCATTTATTAGTTCTTGTAACCTGTGTTGTTGTAAGAATTAAAAATAAAAAGACTGGAATAATGTGCCGGGCAAAATAAATAGACTGGGAACTTTGCAAACGGCGGCCGAGCCGCTTCCCGAAATGCGCGAGGTTCTGCACCTCCTGTCCCCTTCGATTGCGCGAGGTTCTGCACCTCCTGTCCCCTTCGATTGCGCGAGGTTCTGCACCTCCTGTCCCCTTCGATTGCAAACAGGCTGATGTGTCTCGTCTCCTTTTCTCTCACCGTTTAGAGTAAGTTCACTGTCCGGTGTTTTATAGGAGCAATAAGTGCGAATGTCGACATCACTGTTCATCGCCAGTCGTCATTTATTAATTACCGCTTGTTGACGTGCGTGACGATTTTTGTCCACAAGACTTTGAGCAATAAGGTATTGCGTTTATTTTTTTGCAATTAATTATATGCAATTTTGGATACTGTCCTAAAGATCATAACCTAAGGCTAATATTAAATGTACTGACCCTACTAATTATAAGAAATATACGAGTAGTAATTGTACAGGGTTTGAGTTCCTTACTAGAATGAGCTATCTTTATTTGTGTTGATGCTTGATTGTATTAATTCTGGTTGAATTAGTTTGTCTTTAATCACAAGGCCGCGTGGTCCTTACTTCAGCTGTAAACTCCTTACCACAAACCTAATTATCACATTTGAAAAACTTGCCGCTAAGTGGATGCTAAAAGACGGACACTCCCATGGGGTATCGGCGGCCAGGCCCCGGCCGAGCTCACCTCTCCCTCCAGTGCCCCCACTGCAGGCTGAAGCCGGCCTTGCGTTCCAGCATCTCCGCCAGCTGCTGGCATCTGTGCCTCAGACAGCTCCGCTTCCTCTGGGAACATCTGTTCACTGGCCCGCCTGGCCCTCCAGCCCGTCTCTTCCAGCCCACCTCCAATATTTCTGTCAGCGCATCAAAGATGTCCGACATTCTTCTCTGCCTCTTAAAAGCACATCGGTCTGTGTGGTCCTGCCTCCAGAGACGATGCAATATTGGCCAAAGCTGAGCTGCAGCTTGTCACCCCTGAGCTGCCTGCATGTCCCTTGGCGTATGTGTGCCGGGGGGGGGGGGGGAGCGGGGGAGACCAACTGGTCCATATTCACATATTACACACAAGCACCTGTTTACTTTCTAATGTTACACAGAGTCCAAGCAGATGCGGCAGACGTTTGGTATGACCGTATGGCTCATGGGTCAGGGGGCTTCTTCTCTGTTAATTACATGTACCCCCCATCCCCAAGAATTCTAAATACAAAAAATGTCCCGTGAATGAGCATAGCATGAAAAATGCCAGTCATGTGTGTGTGGGGGGGGGGCACTGATGTCTCACATATTTATTTTAGTGAATGTTACTGAGCTCAATGAATAAGAGGAGGAGGAAGTGAATCAATCATAAGGCATCTTAATCGGAGGGGCCTGCAGGCTTGGTCCTGGGGTGCTTTTCGGCAAGATGTTTATATTGTAGATCCTGCCCATTAGACATTGACAAGGAACAACACTGAACAAATCCAGAGCAGCCTTCAGTCCAGAAAGCACACAGTGACCAAAATCATTAGTGACTTTATAGGTCAGACAGGGTGCTATCACGTTATTGGGAGAAAAATTCATCATTTCAGTGTCATCTGCAAATATTCAAAATATATCTAGCATGCAACTCCCAAATACTCAATACAAATATTTTTAAGAGACAAAATTTCTCTTGTGAATTTAAAAGATAGCATCACACTTTTTAATACGCACAGTTCGGATGTGCTATCTTGTAAGATCCTAGTTAAGTTCAAAAACTCCAATACTATTAGTCCTTGGCCTCCCCAAGTTACTTGAACAGTGCTGTTTCCTGTGGCTCTATAGCCCATTTCCTTTGGTGATAACTCAATTTCCTCTGGTTGTTTCTACGGGGCATATCTTGCTTCTTGCCTGTCCAGGTCAGGAACAGCACAGCTAGAGAGGAACCTTTTTACAGGATGCATTAATCACAGATAAAAATGGTAACAAAATGTTACGCCCTATTAGTCATTACTAAATGACTCATGAAGTAAATTTTTGCATATATGCTCTCGCTGTTCTATTGTCTCTGATTGTCAGTGGGAAGCTAGCAATGTTTTATGCGTATAAGGGTCACATAAGATAGTTTAGTAAAAGCTTTGTAATAATCCACAGGAATAATTTTGATAAAAATCCATCTGCCTTCCAACTGCTTATTCGGGATAGGGGCACAGTGGTAATGCGATAAAAAACTCATCTAATGCACTATAAATGACTTCATAATGCATTATAATAGTTTGTATAAGAATGAATTAAGCATTACAGCATCTGCTATTGACAGTCATTATGCATTATAGTGTTGATTATAACTCTTCATAACAACCAGTGAAGCGCTCTTTTATAATGTGCTATGGATACATTCACAATGCAGCTTCATTGGAGCTTATGCAGTATTATAATTGACACTATAATGACTTATGACTGTCAATAAAAGATAGAACATGCTTTATTAATTCTTGTAGCATCCATTATGATGTTGTCTATAATGCACTATACAGCCCTGGAAAAACTTAAGAGACCACAGCAAAATTAAAAAAATATGCATTTTAAAATCCTGGTTCAACGTTTCTAAGACAGCAGTAGCTACCCAAGAACAATGTGAAGCAGGACACACTGGGAATGACCAGAAACCAGCCAGGTAATGGTAGGAAGTGACTTTCTAATGCCAGAGATGCCCGTCAACTTATCCAGCAGTGCCTCATGAATCGTAGGATGACGTGACCTTCATAAGGAATGGGAAACATTAAGTGGTGTGAAGTGCACAGCTAGGGCAGTTAGTATCAGGGTCATAGAAGCAGGCCTGAAGTCCCATAAAGCAAAGAAGATCGTAATTAAAGAGAAACAGAGAAGAACCAGGCTGCAGTTTGCAAAAAAATGTATATTTTACACAGATGCATAAACATAAATTGAGAAATGAGTGAAACAAAAAATTGTGCTGCGGTCTCTTAATTTTTTTTGGAGCTGCAGATACCTTAATAATAGAATATAATGGTCGGTACAAGATTTAAGGATGCTTTGTACTGTATTATTAAGGCATCATAGTGCAGTATAGATGAGAGGTTTATAAAGCAATAACAATGTATAATAAACATGGCTATCAGGTGTTATGCCTTTTTATAAATATTTATAACCATGTTTATAGTGCTTTATGAATGCATTATAATGTTTTCGGAATGTGTTCATAAATTCTTACAGACATGGCATTCCTCAGAATGTCTTACCAAAAAGTTATTATTTCTAACCTATGGCCGATGACCTTTAAGCATTTTTTTTACATTAAATTTCATCACACTCTTGAAACCCTGTTCTCATGGTGTGGTTTGCAAATGTCATACAAGGCTGATTGATCTCTGACCTAATTCACATGTGCCGAAAACTCAGCTATGGAAATGGTGTAAAGCTAAATAATAACTGACACTTTATTGATCCCGGTGGGGATCAATAAAAAAATTCTGTACACCAAACAGTTCCCCCAAAGACTCCCACAACAAACGTACATTCCAACTATATCCAAACGACCACTGAGGTAGACTGATTGTTTGCTTTCTAACTGTATAAAAAAATCATTAGCTCTCAATTTTAACATTGTAAAATGGCTATTATAATCTTGCAGACATATTTCCCCCCTTAGTGACCCCGTGCGGATGGGAGCAGGCATGGGAGAGTGAGAAGAGTTCTGGATCCGTTTACAGAATGTCGTGAAGAGAAACAAACAGGCCTGCCGTGCGGGTCACGGCCTCGCTGGCCGCTCCCTGGCAGGTTGTGTGGACAGCTGCTCTGGCGCGGGAGGTGTTCCGTGGAAACAGGCACTGGGAAGAAGCGACCCCCCCTTTCTTGCCGTTCCCACATATCTGAAGTGCTTTGTGGATTCAAAAAAAATCAGGCAGCTGTTTTCATTAAGGATTAGGAAAAACCAATGAAGTGTCATGTTCCCCGGGGGTTTAAAGCATACGACTGCACTTACAGTGTCAGCCGGCCTTCCCCTTTCCCGCATCTCACCTCTCCGTCCGCATCGGCTCCTCCTTCCA
Organism: Petrocephalus zakoni; assembly: GCA_026774425.1. Classification (NCBI taxonomy): domain Eukaryota; kingdom Metazoa; phylum Chordata; class Actinopteri; order Osteoglossiformes; family Mormyridae; genus Petrocephalus; species Petrocephalus zakoni. The sequence continues at coordinate 28,106,134 of JAODKN010000001.1, forward strand.
TTTCACATGGAAACATTGTAGGCCTCTGCGTCACCCTTGCTGCTACTCAAAATTTTTGAACAAGAACTTTAGGCTCCACTCTTAAATATTCTGTATTACAATAAATCACTCTGCACCTTTCAGTTCAAGAAAAAGTTCCGCTTGTTAAGACTTAAACCTCTTTTCACCAGTTTGACATTGCAGTGTTTTTGCGAGACAGATTGTTGTGTACTTTACAGATTGTTGTTCACTGTGTGTTATGAAGTGGCATCTCATCCAAAGTCAGCTCCGTCTTACGCTTAATGACAGTTCGTGAATGACAGTTCGTGAATCAAGCACCTTCATTTTGATTGTTGATTCCCAAGAGAATATAATATCAACTGACCCTGGATATTCCACCTGATGAGAAAGCCTTAAATTTTTTACATATTTTTTGTCCTCCATCTGGATTGTGTTTGAATATTCGGCTTCTCAGTTCATTATCTTTATCTTTTGAAATGTTCCAGAAAAGCCGAATAGTGAAAGGAAACACTGTGTGAGCGGACATGCTACCTCCAAAGATGCATCGGGTTGCAGTGACCGGAGACTATCCCGGGAAATGCAGGGCGGGGGGCAGGATACGCCCTGGACGGAACGCCCGTCTATCGCGTGACACTCACACATGCGCATTCACGCAGACACAAGCACCCATTCACGCACGGTGTCATGCATGCGGTGGTGCTCGGACTCGCTAATCCATCAGAACTGCATGTGCCTGGCCTGTGATCAGACACCTGGGGCCCGGGGAGACCCACACAAACAGGGGCAGAAATACAAACATACACAGACATAGAGCCACAGACATGACTTAGAGGCTGTGAGAGAATATATTTTTAACATATGGCAACAAACATGTCATATACAAGATATTTAACTGTGTTTGTATCCAGGTGTCAGTTGCCAACAATACTATTTGCACCTGAAATGGATAGCCAAAGTGGCTATTTGCACCCAGGTGTCACTGGCCAACAATTCTATATTATTATTATTTTATTACACTTTTTAAATGTGCATCTCACTTTGGAGCCATCAACTGTTGAAGTGACATGCAACCATGCAGGCAACACAGTATTTACATTTTTTCAATCAGTCTGGGAGTGGGGACCGAGGAGGTCGGGTGTTAATAGCCAAGCATATGTGCAGATGCTATTTGCACTCTCTTATATGTAGCAGCGCATGCAGCACGGGAAGCATGGCGGCTCAGAGGGTAGCACTGTTGCTTTTCATCGCCAGGGCTGGGGATTTGAATTCCACTTCTGCTCTGCAACAAATGCATATACATCATATGTGCCTTGTAAGGTAATTGGATAGATGACACAGACCAATAAGGGATGTGCTAACTTTGGTTTGTATTTGCACTTTGTTATCCTCTTCCAGGAAGGATGCCATGTGTTCCCCGGGTGTCATGATCATGCATGAGAGCGGTAGGGGGTTTTATGGGTTACGTGTGGGTTCAGTTTCTGCTCCAATACTGTGTACACGAACACGAAAATGGTTTTTCGTGTTCTACGCTAGTGGCTAAAATTGTGGAAACTCATAGCAGTTTTGGCATTCCAAATGATTATACAGACACTGGTGATAATGAATATAAACAATCAAAGTATGTTACAAATATCATACATTGGACGAAGAAATAAGAAACTGGAGAAACAGTTGAATAAAGTTCTGCCATCTCTAAGAAGTTTCTGCACTATTTTTTCCATTAGTGTACTTGTGTTCTAGTGTGTTCCTTTAGGTACGCCAGTTTCCTGCCATAGCCCGAAGACATAAGGCTCAGTTTGGATCGTGTATCATGTGATGAAGGGGCACTAATCCAGGCTTATGCATCCTGGGATGGGATCCAGGCTCACCATGCCCTGAACTATTACACTCTTGGTAATAATAATTATTGATTTCACAATCAGTTTTCCGTTAAATTGCGACTAATGGCGCCCATGTGGCATTATCAGTGGTTTCTTAGAATGTTAGAGCAATGTGAGCAGAACAATTGCCTATATAAGGGTTTATGTCTACATGCAGGATTAAGGTATGTAGCTACAATGTTTGACGTCGTAAAAAGGGATATTTGTACTTGCTGCTTATTAAACACGGACTCACAACAGCCTTGGGTAGATTTATAGATATTAAAGAGAACAATACAGTTAGAATACTTTCCATGTTTACAATGATGATGCGTATCACGATTTGAGAAAGCGTTACATCCCTTTCCAGCAGCAAGCATATCAGCTCATTAAGTTACAAAAGTATTCATATGTCTGGCATTATAAAGTGTAAAAATGATAAAAGTATACGAACCATACATAACATATGTATCCCGTAGAGGCTGCTGGTTTATTGTGCTGGTTTATTTTCACAAATGTCTTTTATAAGACATAGTAAAATACTGAAATAAAGCATGCTCTTAACATAAAGGGGGATATCTTAGAAGTACTCAGGAATTTGCTGAAGTTTGATTTTTGAATCATTACAAAGAGTTTCCATTACAGATGACTTGACATACACTGTAAAATCTAGAAAGGTTTTAGAAAAAGAATCCAAGGATTATGAGATATTTTTCTGAATAAATCAGACTTTTTACCAAGTGGAAAAAAACAGTTTTCAGGGCCAGGAAGCTGAATGAGGGGGAAGCAAGTTGTGAGTGTCATTGAGTGCGACCATAACTGGGATCAGTGACTCTTAGTGTCCCCGAGTGTGACCCTGACCAGGATCAGTGTCACCTGCAACTTCGTCCTGCTTGTCTGCTCTCTGTTTCCCTTGGGTGTGGCTGTAAACAAGCCATGCTTGATGCTCGTTAGTCTTACCTCTTGTTCCTGCCCACATGGTAACCATTCACAGCTGCTTCCTGTTTGCCCCTTTGTTAGTCTCATATTTAAGTTCTTCCCAGTCCTGTGCTCCCCAGTTCTGTCATTGTTACCAGTCTTCGCCTGTATCCAGTGCCATGCTCAAATAAAGTTCCCTGTGTGGGTTTTGCCTTCACCACAGCCTAACTTTGGGTCATGCCTTCCCTTCCAGCAGTGACATTCAGTGGATCTGAGTGTCTCTAATTATGATCCTGACCGGGATCAGCGGGTCTGAGAGTCCCCGAGTATGATCCTGATAGAGATTAGGGGGTCTAGGAGTCCCCAAGTATGATCTTGCCCAGTATCAGCACCTCTGTGTGTCCCTGAGGGCAACCCTGATTGGAATAAATAGCTCTGAATGCGCTCAATTGTGATCCAGACTAGGACCAGTGGTTCTGAATGTCCTTGGTTGCAACCCTGACATGAATTAGTGTCTCTGAGGGCCCCTGCGTATGTCCCTGACTGGAGGTGAACAAACTGTGATTTCCACCACTGAACTCTCCTGTGCAATATAATAATGACTGCTTGTGCCTGGACCTGAACCTGAAAAGCACTATTAGTAAATTTTCTTTAGCTTCGGTGCTTAATCGAATTGCATTGCATGTCCAGGGTTAGGGGTTCAAATCCCCTCTCTGCTTTGTGTATGTTGATGGTTTATGTCCTAGGGATATCCTTCCACAGTCCAAAGATATGCAGTTAGGCTAATTGGCACCTATAAAGTGCCCATAGTATTTGACTGTATGTATGTGGCCTGTGATGGACAGGCATCCCATCTAGGTTGCTCCCCAATCCTCTGCTTCTTAGAAGAACCCCACATTGACCAGGATAAGTGGTTCTAAGATGGATGGGTGTAAAAAAACCTTCTGTGACTATTTTATACTGCACCCACATGGAGAATAGTTAGCTTTCAAGAAGATCAACGTGATCAAGATCAAAACCTTGTGCTTCTAAATTTTCATTTCCACTGGAAAGTATAATTAAATACACATTCTTTCGAGAGTACAATTTTTTCTGGATGGTGCCAGTGTGCTTTTTGGACAAAATTTGGATCTTTTGGAGTGATATAGCAATTATTTTATATGGTGTAATATTCCTGTGATGTCTGACTTACGTTTGTGTGAAACTGGCTCTTCGTGTCCATGGCTTACGGCCCCAGCGTCACACTTCATTAAGGACACGTTCACCAGAACCCCGTGCTGCCGGAACCTTGCCTGTCTGCCCGTAGCTTGGCCTGACGACCTCTTTCTGCCTGGTGCCGGCTCACACCTGTCCTGCCGCTGCAATCTGCCAGCTCTGCCCCATGCGTGGCCTTCCTCCCAGAGGTATCCTTTCCCAGACAGCTGAACCTCCATCCCAGAATCAAGGCCTTAGCTTTGGATACCACTGCTGTCTCACCCAGATTTGCTTCCCCAACGTCTGCCCTATTTCAACACTCCAGTTCTGGCAGAAGGAGCCATTTTCAGATCAGGATGTCCTGTCGGCCTCCCTCCGCTCCGCATATTTATACACTTTTACATTTACCCCCTTTTCAAACCAGGGCTGTTAAACCAAAGGAAAACACAGCAGTATAAACAATAAATTGAAGCTTGAAGGCAACCGTGGAGACGAAGGTCTGACCATGATTGTGTGCTGCTGCCTCCAGGACTCGCTGAGTTTTTCCAGCGATGAGGCCATGCTGCCCATCTTAATCCAGGACGTCTGTCTCTCCGCTGATGTTGGGTCCTCGTGTCTGGCCGGGAGCCTGATCAGTTGAGAGACTGCTCAGGGGACCGGTCAATGTAGCCCCCCAAATTCTAACTCGCAAATTTATTAAAATTGATATCACCAGCACAACCAATGTTTTTTTGTTCTACCGCTAAATGTCAGAGATTTATCATGCAAACATCCTTGGGGTTTATGTAGGTACTTTTGGACCTAAGTCCGGTGGGTTTGATGCTGGGCCAGACACAATATCCCCACCCTGCCAAAAGTCCACACTAAGCTCACCATCAGCAAGCTGTGAACGCCTGTCTGAGGGCCACAGTAAATCCTGCCTATGCGCCAAGGGGCTGAATGGCTGCCCTGCCCCACATCACCCTGCTATCAGCTGCTCCCCAGACCCCTGATAACAGGGCCCCCTGGAGGCAGCATGTAGGACTGCAGATAAAATTGTCTCGGTCAATATTGATACACCCATTGAAACCAGTTATATATTTTTCTCATTTATCTGAAGTGAAACAAATACAAAAGTGTCGTTTTTGCTCTGAGCTGGATGACGTAGCAGAGGAGACCCTGAGGAAGTCACAAAATGTCTAATTAAATAAAGGTTACAGTCAAGCAATGATTAGTACAAAATATTTTTTCACTGTCAATCAATCCACACACATTCTGTAACAGCTTTCTCAGTTAATGTCCTGTGATTGCTCCACTCAGTTCATAAACAGGCCTTCACAGATATGTAACCCCCTACTTATGACCCACAAAATGTCAGAAAATGCTCTTCTGTCACCGTTTTTGTTTTAAGCAAGATGACAGCCTGGATAGCTTAGTAGAGTGCTAGCTTTTTAATCTGTTGGTCCTGGTTTCAGGCCGCTTGACAGCTTTGCAGAAGAATGATGCGTTCTTTCTCTGAAAAACTGAGTAGGTGAAAAAAATTCATTATAGGACGTGATATATCTTGCCGGTGTTCCGTTACATGAGGGGGCTGGTCTGTAGCTCGGCAGGTTAGGATCTTCAAATCTCATGGTTAGCAGAATGATTCCACCTCTTTAGTATGGCCCCCCTAAAGTTTTGCTTTGTCAAAAAAAAGCTTTAGAAAATACCATCTGCTAAATAAACAGGAATGCTATTTACTGATTTCCAAAATAATGTCAGCACTATGTAAATCACCTTTGCCTTCTGAATAGACTGCTGCCCGCACTGCCTACCAGGCCATGGGTGGAAACTGAAGACGCTTATAGATACAGGACAATTTGTAACAGTTAAACTGGGCTGATTGCATGAATTGAGCAGCTTGCTGAATGTGGGAGGTAGGACAGTTTCTTATGGAGCAGGCCCTGCTGAATCGTACATGCGGTCAGTCTCACTGTATCATTACTATCATCTTTACTGTAATTGCATTGTAATTGCCAGAATGGTTTTTCTGTTTACAGCTCAGCCTCTTGGCATCTAATCAGCAGGGGTTTCCTGCAGAAACGTTTTGCGGATAGCAGTTGTGTTTAGCCTAAGAAAATTATACGTGTACAGTATTCTTATGGTTAACCAAAGATGTAAATTCATTTTCTCAAAAACCACAGCGTGTCTAACATAAATGAGGGAGGCCCTCTGAGCGATCCAGAGGCCGGCGCTCAAACCCTGGGACACACTTAAAAAGGCAGCATGTAGAACCCGCAGCCTCGTTTCCATGCAGCTCAGTGAAGGGAACACACCAGGATTTTTGTTTGTCATTGGTTCAGCTTGGGAGCGTCCCGCTGGTCTGACAACAATGTCTATGACATACAGTGGTGGCCAAACTTATTAAATCAAATCAGATTTTACCTCCAAAACATGATTTCATTTCATAATGTTAATGAAATATGCAGATGGTTGTGCATAACAAATATCAGATGAAGTGAGACCTACTGGTTTTATCCACTTTTAATTTTAATATTTGGTATGTCCACCTTTTGCAGCAATTACAGCAGCACATCTCTCTGGCATAGTGTCAATA
>JAODKN010000001.1:28121175-28135092 GCA_026774425.1 Petrocephalus zakoni
GGAGTGTACAATACTGGAGTTGTGCTATTTTATTAAGTTGGGGAATATTCTTTAAACATCACTATTAAGCACTAAGGTTAGTTGGTTACTAACACTGGAATGTGGTAACTGAAGAGTATGGGTCAAAAGTGAGTTTTACCTTAAATTTACAAGAACTCTGTACCTTCCACTGGAAATCATGCAGATAGAAAATACTGGTTCACACGTTGGAAATGGCACATGTATTTAACCAAAATAAAATATATTTGGCCAGTACAGAAGATTGTATGTCACATAAAAATGTGATATCTGAAATTAAACACCACAGAACTCCAGTGAGACAGGGACCTGGAAAACATCTTTTGCAGATTATCATTATGCTGTAATGGATTTTGCTATGTGGGTTATATCAATCTCATAATAATGTCAATGTTGTATTTTATTGGAACATTAAATTCTTCCCCGCAGTCGTCTCACAGGTTTTTCGATCACTGAACCATGAAACCATTTATTTTTTTTGCATAAATGTCAGACCAACATGCTCCTTTTTACCTTCAAGCGAATGTCTAAGCACTAGCGCTGGGCATTTTTAGAAATTCATTTACAGGGCAGAGTATTGCACACACCGGCCCTTGAAAGACATTTTAGTGAACTGAGTCACCTGGTGGTATCGTCGCCGGCTGAGTAGATCTGCTTTGTCCATTAGAAATTTCCAGAGAGAGGAGTGCTAAGCGATCCCGGGAAGTGATTTACTGCGCCTTCCCAGCTCGTAATCCAGGCCGCATGGATCCTTTAGGAAAGCATGTGAGCTGAGCTCCCCCCACCGTCCTCTGCTGCCTGCCTCACTGGGGGGGTGCTGTGGGTGACCATGACCGTGCTTTGCAGTACAGTACAGACCAACCAATTGGCTTAGCCATAGCCAGGCCCATTACAGAGGAGACTTTGCCTGGGAAGGGCTCTGTGGAGGCACAGGCCTGCATTATCATCACTTCAATTAAATTTTTCAATTCATCAATTCTTTAGTTCATTTTTATATAGTTCCTTTCAGAACCCAAAGGTGCTTCACATGGGTATGTTATGATACATTATCACGCCATTGAGGAGAATAACGCTAAACAGGGAAAATGAAAGACAGAGCAATGAATGAAAGAAAGAAACCAGATGACAATGGAGGAAAAACTCCTAAGAAGAGAGGAAAAAACCTCTGGGGGGTCCAAGGTCAGCTGGCTGCCCAAACCCTGCCAACCCCCCCCCTACCATACATGGTGGCAGATTGAAGGCTGCAAACAGGATATTATAGGTCTAAAGTCACTACTGAACCAGATGGAAATGAACCAGGACTCCAACTCAGATGGTGCCCCACCACAGTAGTTATTATGCAATGTGAGTTCCCAGATAATAACCAGAATATCCAGATAAGACCATAACTGTACTCTAACCTGCTGTATTCTAATGTATGCATTTGTTTCATAGTGTCTTGAATAGTAAGGAAACTTTGTAGTTGCAATGTTGCAAACACACTTTCGACATTGCATCTACATGTGATTTGAATGAAAGGTTTGTACCTAAGGTCACCAATATTTAGCTTGGTAATTGTTACCACCAAGAGAGCCAGCCTTGCCGGTATGGCAGGGATGCGGTGGGTATATAAAAGAGTAATTTCAGAAGCGGTGTTTGTATCTTCCTGGCGGTTACATTTGAATTTGTCCAAACCCGAGGGCTTGCTAACATGGCTTTTGTGTTATTTTAGTAGGCCACAGTTTTGGCCTGTACAGAATTAATGCATCGCAGTTATGTGCGACTGTGTTTGCTTTTGTGGGACCATGTGGGTCCATATGTAGTTAGACTTCTTTATTTTCCATTTACATGCTGTTTTTGTTTGCATATCAATCCGACCATTCATAAAAGGTGGGTAATGTTCGCCGCGCTCTCTGCCATTTTCCAGACAGATTTATAAGCCTTTTCCCCAGATATTTTAAACAAATGCACTATGTTAAAACTTAGAATTCTGCAGGAAGGTAAATAGATCAGCACAAATACCACATTTGAAAAAACATGGCACACATTTGGCTTTGCAGCTCTGCCACAATTCGGGCTCGCGGTGACGGCCTGGGTTCACTGGGGTTTGTGGTGTTTGCTTGTGTGTTTGGGGGTGGACTGGGCAGAGTTGTAACTAATAACAACATCAAAAAAGCGGCCAGGCCTGGGGCCTATAGCTCGTTCCGTCGCCGAGAACATTTCTGAATAATAAAGTAAGTAACAAGATTGAATAAAGTCTACTGGGAGCAGGATGGCGATGGCCGCAGCTCATGTGGGCTTGTCATCAGGCTCCTGGAAATGGATCGGGCTGTTCCACAGCTCGGGAGGGGAGACCAGCGAGTTTGGGGCGACATGCGCAGATGGGCGAGATCAAAGATACGCCTGGCGGACACCCAGCTGGAGAAGCTGTTACGGGCATCTGAGCAAAGTCCTCCTAGGAGAGCATAACCTGACACCGCTTCTGAAGACCGCCAAAAGGACCCAGGGTGCTGGTCCGTGAGTGTTAAGGGGCAGCCCTTCTATTGGATGCTGTAAATTCATGTCACTTTGTAGAGTATTTATGAGACTAGCACCGTTGTTCCCATTTATTTATCCGTTCATTTGTCGCCATCGGTTTCAACCAATCGACACATATTAAACATTTCCCGAGCTTTTAATTACTTGAATCCTCCCTTACATTTTGAGCCATAAAATGGCATTTACCTACTGTTATGAAAATATATTTAATCTTTCCGATATTATGAGATATTCAGAATGTAATATATCTTTGTCCTCCCTGCCTGTTCTTTTTTTCTGAGAACTAGGGCTTCAATTGAGGATGTTAAAAGACCAGTCACTAGTCAAAGGGAAGCTTTCAGGTTAATGAAATATGATATGATGAGTTTGATGGCAGAGGCTTGATGCTGCTCATTTAAACTGAGTTGGTGGGGTAGTCCATGCATTGGACAAAGCTGCTACCCTTTCTACTATGGTGTTAGAGAGCAGGGTCAGCCAGCATCCCTGGAGCAGGTGAAAGCATGGACGTCGTTATGTCCGAACACTCAGGATCATAGCCCTGAGTATTTTAAGCGAATCCCCAAATATTTTAGCCCCAGTGCCAATTTTCCATTAAAAAAAAGTCAAGCCCCAAGTAAACTTGACTTAGCCCCTTATCTCTCCAATAACTAGAAACAGCTCTGGTTGAAGGGCTTGACAGAGATGCACCGGGGACTGCTGCCAGTCCGTCCTCAGTGCATGTGAAAGGGTCTGATCCCACACAGTGGGCAGTGGGGCTCGGATTATATGCTGTGCCAAACATTAGAACATACCCTGTATGTCCAGGAAACCATTTTTACTAGACAGAAACAGAGCCATGAGGCCAGCCTTGTGCTATCCAAATTCATGGAGGCCATCCAGATCACAGCATCAGAGTGCAAGCGTGCCACTTACAGATCCCTGTAACAGGAGCAGACATCCTGTCCATTCATGCTGATTTGGTGATAAAGGCTCAGCATCCAATATGAAGCTCTGGTGACAGCTCTGTTGCTAGCAAGCCGAGTGAAAAAAAAAAAAAAACACATCATTGCAGGGGTCTGGATTTGCAACTTAAGGATTATAGCTGGTGAAATCTGAGGCTGACTATAATTCTCATTGTAGCATGAATGGGTTATTTATGACAGCCAATCCATGATGTAGCGTTTTATGGATGTGGAAAAAAGCAGATCATTTATGGACAAAAGCTCTTAGAAATTCAGCTCATCATATCGTTTTCCTGAAAAACAGATGAAGGATTTGCAAAGAACTAGAGGCAATTTGTTTTGAGAAGAAACCCACTTTAGCAGTGGAATATGCACAAGGGTGTAAAGTAATAGATACTTTATTGATCCCCATGGGGAAATTGTCTTCTCACCTCCCCCAACCTCACTCTCTGTGAGAGCAAGCTTGGCTGTGAAGGGCAGCCACCTAATGCTGCACCCAGGGACCTGGGGGTTAAGGGCCTCGCTTAAAGGCCTCGATCAAGGGCCCACACACGTGCTAAGGCTGGGCTTGAACTACCGACTTTCTGATCACAAGCACAGAGGCTTAATCTGCTGAGCCACACCCTGCCCCATTTGTTATCGTGTCCATACCTCTCGTACTTCAAATCTGCTATCAACATTGTGTGTATGTGTATGTGATAAAAACCTGTTATTTTTACATTTTGGGGACCATTTTTCCAGTCCCCACAAGGGGGAAACTCTATGGATGCAAGCAAACCTATTGTATTTGGTTTGGTTATTTATGCGTAACGTTAGGGTTGGGTAGGGGCTAAGTTTATCATAGTTGGGATTAGGGTTATGGGCAAATTGGATGAAGAATGAATAGGGAATGCTGATAAAGATACCTATAATGTGTCTGTACATGTGTGGTATTGGGTTTTTCCCTCCATGGTCATGTATGCTTCCTCCCATTGTCCAGACCATGTGTTTGAGGTGGATTTACGATTCCGAACAGCCTTTGAAGTGTGAAATGTTCGTGTGTGTACAGCTGTGGTCTAACATCCTGTCATATTCTGTGATAGACAGCTGTTTTGTGTGGATTAATGCCCTTATCTGCAGAAGACCAAGGTCACCTGTTCCACTGCTGCAGTATTAAATTAAATTAGTAGGGATTCTCTTGCAGCATACTACTGAGCAGGCTTCACACAGTTAAAATGAACAGTCTTTGACCTGACAGGTAGTAATTGTAGTATTCATAAACCATTCATTTTCATTCATAAAGTAGAATATTTTGGTACTAAACAGGCGCATGTTACCTCAGAATGAGATCACAAGAAACCACAAGCCCCAAAACTCCCAGGATAAACCCTGGACGTAACAACACTTCTCATCTGTGTAAGTGACATGGCCTAAGCACCAACAACACTGTCCTATGAAAACCAGGAAGTTCACTCCTGTGGCAGTCCTAAATGTTGTTTTAAAAAATATATATTTTTAACTTCACGGAGTTTGCCACAGTGTGTGAGGCTCAGTGTAAAGCTCTAGATCGTACACCATGGGCCGTACCCTGTCTGAAATAATTGACACATCCTTCATGTTGGCAAGGAGTGTGGAGCTGGTACCCGACATAGTCTAAGAAGGCTGACCTGGAGCAACGTTCAAAACTATTGTGCTGTAGCTGTAACAGTTGTCTAGCTTGCAAGCAACTACAACTGACTCATTTATATCAATACACTCTTCATAATGCACATCCAGTGAGATTGACCTGGCTAGACTTGACACTGTTCTCCTAAAGTGACGCTCTGAGATCGGCAGGGCTTCTCCGAGTTTTCCTTGTGCAGCGTCCCTTGTGTTTCCAGTCCTGGACGCATTACACCAGTCATGTTGGGCAGTTTTTATTATACATGCAGACTTCCCAGGCAATACAAAGAGCCGTTTGTTCTGAGCACGCTAAGGAAAACTGGACTGATAACAAAGGGTGGCTTTCATCAGTCAAGAGAACCAGATGATAAGTGAGTACTCATTGACACCTTCCAGGCGCCCTGTCATCCCTCCACGGAGACGCTGCCGCTTCTTGCATCTGCTAATATGGTCTGCTAGACAAATAAGGCTGGGCGGCTCTCTCATCTCTCATCGCCGCCACCTTGAGGTGTCTCACAAACGCTGACCGATGGAAACTGGACCCTGCGGACAGATTAGTGGCAGTGGGACGGACGCTCATGGCAACATGACTCGTGGGTCGGGGCTGCACCGCGTAACAGCCGGACTTTATTAAAAGCGGCCCGTGTGCTTCCCATCTGCGAAACATCCATGCTCTGCCGCCCTGCTCCAAAAGTCTGGCCCGGAGACGAGTCAGACACAGACAATGACTCTGCCCATCTGACCCTCCCTTACTCTGCTCTCAATGACATATCTAAGGGACTTATTTTCCATCTTTCGGGGAAACCCCTGGCCCCCACATTTGACGTGCGGAAACCCCTTGCAGTAGGCCCCGGAAAACAGCCACCACCCTCCCCACCCCGCATGAAAGACCTCATGGGGAGGATCAATGTATTGTATCGTATATACATCACAGTGTGAGTGTGCATGTGTGTGTGTGTGTGCGTGTGTTTGTGTGTGTACTGACCTTCACACTTTCATATATTTCCATCCACATTCCCAGAGCCAGATGTGGAATAACAGGACCAATCAGGCACGGCCAAGCAACGTTCCTCCCCCCGGACAGTCAGCGCCGGAGGCCGCATGCTGGGCACTGGGGTGGACCTGCATTCCTGGGACACTGGCCGTAACGCGGGTTCTAACCGGCTGAGGAGTGGACCCCAGACAGATTGATGAAGGTGTGTTTCTGCCGAGGGGAGGGCTAAGGGCTAAATTTAGCCATGGATGAGGTCATCTGCATGGCGGTGACCAATGGGCAATCAGGCAAAGGGGGCAGGAGTCAGAAGCACTCATCCACTGCAAATGGAGCAGGGATTATGATGTCATTCTCACACAAAGCATGATGGGAATTAAGCTTTGTCTCGAAAATGGAAAATGACGATGTTTGTTACATATACTGTAAGTTGGGCTTCTACTTTCTGTTTTGTAAAAATGATATGTGTATAATTGGTAAAGACGGGAAGGATCGGACTAAGCTGGAAAGACACTTTGCAAAGGACGGCTATGGCAGCCTTAAACGTTATACATCTGTGTTTGATTGTCTTACAAAATAATGACATTTACCTAACTTTTTTGGTTTATTACTGCCAGGCTGTTTATATTTAGCTCGATGATCTGGAGTCTTGAACCATAACTTTTCAAACCCAAAAATCGGTTTTCATATTATAGTTACAACTCCGAGCATGATGTGTCATTTTAGAGGCTGTATCGATATTTAAGCATTTACATTTTGTGACAGGCTTCTGGGGGAGGGGTATGGCTCAGCAGGTATCTGTGATTAGAAAGAAGTCGACTCAAATCCCAGATTCCATGTTGTGCCCTTGATCAAGGCCCTTAACCCTTAACTCCAGGGATTGTCTGACCCTGCATGCTCAAATGAACAAAGCATCTGCTATATAAGTAAATGTGATTTCTTCTTTGAGACTATAGAATGAAGAAGACAGGCTGACTAACCTGGAATGATACCTCCTTTTCCTTACACCTGTCTACGTCATAAAAAACACTCACAGAAACAGCTACAGTACTGTGTAAAAGTTTTATTTTAAGCAGTCAATGGAAATGATTTTTAAATGATCTTCATGTTGGTTTGGAACAACGATATTACATCAGTCAAAGCGTGCCAGTTTAGCCACTTCCAAACCTCTCCCCTCAGTATTTACAGCAACCATCCAATACACCCATATATTTATTGACCTAAGTACTGGCATACCGAGTTTGGCTAATCAATACCTCATAAAGGGTTTTAACTAATTAAGGTAATGAAATAATTAATTCGGTTGTGAAGTGTGGCATATAAATGGAATGGCTGAGGTGCCCCCCCCCCCCCAGAGAGGTTTGGGCTCTGAAGCCAAGTTCATCCAGCCATCCAGTAAGACATTAGTAACGCTTTGGAGAACAGAAGAAATTCTTGTTTATTTTTTTTTGCGTTACTCTTAATATGCATATGTTCTAATGTTGGACTGTGTTTTTTTTCTGAGCAAATGTACATTTAGTACCCAGATAAACAGGCTTAAACATTTTAGTCTACAAAACATGCAAGCAACCAAATTGCAAGACCTCTAAGCTGAATTTCCTTGAAATCATTTCAGTTTGGACCCAAAATCAGCCAGGCAGTGAGTCGGAGAGCCCCTCGTCTCCATCTCGACTCCCCGATTCCCGGCTGCCACTCCCAATCAATGGGCGGAAAGTGAACCCCCCCCCCCCCAATTATCGCAGCTTCCGCCTGCTTGCATGTGCTTCTGATTTGGTGCTGAAGCAAAGTGTTTTCTTTGGACGCTGATTTCGCTGCTCCCCCGCATTCCCTATTACAAGCGTTTTGGCGTCGCCGTTCATCAGCTTGACATGCACTCCTTGTTCACTCCTGTGTTATTTCCTATAACACGTGTGGCTTTTCCACGTAAAGTGTGACCTCTTTGTTCCCCTTGGGTCGTCTCTGGTCTTCCTACAAAAAAAAAACTTCGGCTGTCCATCTTCCACGGAGATCACCCTACCTGCAACTGTCCATTTCTTGAATGCTAGACCACATAAGTCGCTCGGTTTGAAATATAGGAATTATCGGTTACAAATTCCTCGCCGGGGAGTTCCAGAGGGAGACAGGAAAGGGAGGTGAAAAACATGGGAAAGGAATTTTCAACCGACAGAAGAGGAGAGTCGGGAGACATTGCTGCTTCCTGGTCTGGAATCCTTCTGAATCGCATCCTATCATTTTACTCTTCAGCACGGGGCCTGTGCAGACACAGAGGCATGACTGCCCAGTTCTACAGGTCCATAACATTAGCAGAACCATTAATTACTATTTAGAAAGCAAAGTGTATTTTAGCCCTAGTGGTTTGGTTGCTGTGGTAGGGGAAGCATCTGTGGACAGCAGCGCATTATCTTTGGCTCGCGTCAGTTGACGGGAATCCAAGCTGGCCGTTGGGCTGAGGTTGTTGATCCTCCATTAGAGCATCATAAACTGGGAATAGTGGTGGAGATTTGGTGAAGGTGGGATGCCATAAACAGTTGATAGAGGACTGAAAGGGGTTTGTGGGCATTTTAGTGTTCTTTGGCTGGCTCCAGGTTGCAGCTTTGGGGGAGCTCTAAATCCGGGAAGGAAACCCATCTCTTGTTGGACAGCATGTCAGCACTTGAGGCTTATTTCAGTCCGGTTGGAGGGTTAGAGGTCAGGGAGAGGGGCTCGGACCCGTCCCTGTCTGTGAGCTCAGGGGCGGGGTGGGCTGCCAAGTCGTTGGTGGGGGCCACCCATTTGCCATGCACTTGTTTGAGTGCATAAAGTGAACAAACCTTGGCCAAATAACGCTCGACAGACTGAACATTTGGAAAGCTGTCACTTTGCCATTGCCAAAATGCCACTGATGTTTGTTTAGAAAGTGAGATCATTCCTCCTTTGAATGTTTGGTGAAAAATAGAGAAGGGTAGGAGGAAAAAAACCCTAAAAAGCTACAGACTTGTGTAATTCAATTTACTCTCTCCGGGCAATTTATTTAGCGTACCTTTTCCATGGACATTTTCCCAGAATGCATCAAACGTGTAGCGTGGTACAGCTGGCCGGCACTTAGTTAGACAAAACCCAATAACAGCCTGTGACATCATAGACAACCATGTGACCCGCCATCCTTAAAGACTGTCCAGCTGTCAGATACTACAACTGATTTCTCCCTCGCCTCTTCCCCGGGATGAGGAGCCTGAAACATAGACCTTTTTTGTCTTTACAATCTATATCATGGTGTATATATATATGTATATATATATATATAGTGATATATATATATATATATATTGGTAGCATATATTGTTACCAGTGTAATTCACCACTGAGAGGAGAAACTATACATGCCATATATTTACCAGGAATTCCATCTCAGACATGCTGGGCAGTGGTCTGTGGCCAGCCATTACCCTGAGTGGCCTATAGAGGGCAGCACAGAGTTGAGGTCCACATGCAACAATAACCACACAGAATATGTCAAGGAGTTAGCGAACTTTCTGCATATGCATGTAATCAATATACATGCAGCCTACGTTTTGAAAGCAGGGTTTAGCAAAAGCATAGTGCCCAGGGTTCATAGGTGAGTATGATTTGCGTCTTTGCAGATAGACACATACTATAAATCATATACTACTCATTTTAAACTACATTTGTTGTTAGCATTTATATGAGCTTTGTCTGGTGTTTAATGAGAAGCTAATGGATTTGGTTTAATTTCAGATTAAGGCTCCATGAACCTAAACCTCTCAGTAAAAAGTGAAGTTTCCAAACTTAGCTGCTGCCAAGAGGCAGGTCACTGGGCTGCACAGTGACGGCAGGAACGCGGCAGCATCAGGGAAGCGATGCTTGTGCTCCCTATCAGTGTCCTGCAATCACATGCAGGGGGTGGCCATGTTTTTCCTGTGCGATGATGCCAGGCCAGAGGGTCTATATTTGTCCAGTGACGTCTGAGCTGAAGATCCATGGCTGTCCATGCTGAGGGCTCTTGTTTGTCCTGTGATGCTCAAGCTGAGAATCGATATTTGTGCCACGATGTCCATTCTGAGGCTCCCCATTTGTCCTGTGCTGTGATGGCTGAGGGAGAGTGTCGAGGCCCTACAACACCCAACATTATATGTCACTTTAGATCATATGCAATTCTTAGCCATATGTCAGGTGACACGGTGGTCAGCACTGACACTTCTCATCTGTAGGGTATGGGTTCAAATCTCATTTCCACCATGTCTGTGTATTTGCATGTGCTCTCCGTGCAGTTTGAAGACTTGTGATCTTGTGCCACCGTGCAGTGAATAAATACACAGGCAAGTCGAAGTCTGAAATCCCTACAGCGGAACCTTCTCTTGTACCTGTGAGTAGGATACTGATGCCAAAATCACAGCTGTACAAATGGGTAAAAATAGAAAAAAGGGTCTGGCTAAAAAACAGTAATGCAAGTAATGGAGATCATAGTGCAAAGAGTGAAAAATCAATGCAAAGTAAATGCTAAATGAACGCTAATTTTCTTGCCCGTGTGTGACAGAGCAGACCCGGCGTGTGTCCATGTGGCAGTGTGGACGAGGAGCTAGCAGCCCCCATGATCCAGGAGATCAAAGCCCCCAGGGGTTCCCTCCCACTGGGACACCAAGAAAAAAGCATAAGAGGTACCCAGAGCCGTCGTGAATCAGGCTTTTAAAATAAGCCTTCCTGGAAGTGCTGTTTAAATGCTTGCCTACATGAACCACATCCTGACTGTCTGCCTATGAATTTAGGGTTTGGGTGAAAATAAGAGCTGAATATTTGCAATTCTCTGTTACTGGGGGTGCTAGAATCACCTTTAATTTGCCCTCTGTAAGATGGGAGTCTGTTCATTCTCCAATTCTTAATCAAAGAGTTGCCCAGATGTGTGCTTCCACACCAAGAGAAGAGATCTCCTGAATTCCTGGGCTTTCTGTTCTGCTCCTGGGCAGTTTCTTGTGTTACTTCAATATCTGCAATATTCTGTAGGTTACATATGAAAAATATTTTAGCACGCGACAAAACTACACCAACACACCAAAACAATGGAGGACGACCGAGTAATTCTGTTACTTATCTTTCTGTATTTTTTTCTCCAATGTATGTACTAGAAATGCACAATATATTTGTTATACATATCAGTACTGGCCATTACTCGCTAAGAAAATCAAGATATAGGTATCAGTCTTTGTCAGTACTTAAGCTATCGATATTCAAAGTTAGCAGAAGCAGAGCTAAAGAAACAGCGACTAAAATACTGAGGATGACGGCATTGGACAGTCAGACATTTTCCGTGGTGGAGAACGAGGGATGTCCTGGACTCATACACCACTCATAAGAGGTCTCAAAGAACTGGCCATGACGTGGTTATAATTCATTATTAAACATAGCCTGCAGATCAACCTGTCATTTTCCACATAATAAAATTAATGATGTAACATCATTCCGTTAATCTGTGTCAGCCAGCTCTGAGAGTTTTGCCGCGGGCAACAAGCCCCCCGCCCCTGTCCCATCGCAGCAAGACAGAGTTTGACACCCATCGGCTCTGTCATCAGGCCAGTTTTCAATGTTGATAGTTCATAGACAAACGTCAATAAATTATAAAAGCCCTCTCATTTCAAACACGAACATTTGGTTTAAAGACATTATAAATTTATGACCAGTAATATCTTACTACCTCGTTCACAAAAATCAATGAACTGTATTTAAATAGAAAGATGATATGATAACATTAATAATAATAAAAGAGTTTCAGCTCTAAGGAAGAGCCAATGGACAAGGAAAACATAACAGAGGAAGCTGAACATGGCCTGGCTTACTTGCATCTGGCTTTATTTTAATTTCCCTTTTCAAGAGAAAGGCCTGCTTTATATCAATAATAATTCATATTAATAATCTGAAGTGAGTTCAGGGGCTTGCTTCCTGACTTCACCCCTCTCCCAATCATACATACTGTCCCCATCTCACAATGAGCATAAACACGGCCTCTGGCTATATCATTTCTGTACTATAACTTAGGAGGCTGCCTGACTTTTATATATCCAGGGGCACCAGAGCCTTAACTGTTATACACTCAGTGGGCACTCTATTAAATAGACCCAGCTAGGACCCACACTGGCCTCTGGAACTGCTTTAAGGGTGGACGAGTTTTGCATTCAGAGAAGCCTTTCTGCACACCCTGGTTGTGCTGAGCTGTTATTTTGGCACGGGTGGCCTGTTTGCTTTAACGAGTCTGGCCATCCTTCTTTGACCTCTCCCATTAACACGGTGTTTTTTAGCCACAGATCTGCCCCTGACTGGATGTTTTCTGTTTATCACACCATGATCTGTAAACTCTGGACACTGTACCTTGCTTGTTTCTGAGATACTGCAACCACCATGTTTGGCACCAACAATAACACCACCTTTAAAATCACTCAGATTACACTGCTGTTCTAATGCTTAGTCACACAGTAAATAAACCTCTAGACTCTGTGTGCTGTGTGCATTCAACTGCAGCCACTCCAGTATCCAGTGGGACTAAGGCTGAGACCAAAGTGGGAAGTTTGTAATAGGGATTTTAAGCACCACGCCACCTAGTGGTGGAGGTGCTGTACCAGAATTCAAACAATGCTTCCATCACAGGTAAAGTCATACATCGGGGACGTCGCAGGCCCCGGACCCTCAGCTTTGGACCAGAGTGCTGGGTCTTGCGGAGAGGAGTGTCAGGATGGGAGGGAGGCAGGGAGCTGCATGGCTGCCTGCCGGACAGCACAGTGAGGGCTTTGGCTCGCCGGCAACCGCAGGATCGTGCTGTTTGCTTAAGAGCCGGTGCACAAGAGACAGGCGGACCACCGCCGGCCACCACCCGCCGGGCCTGGCCAGGACTGGGGGCTCATCTTTGTTGGACATGGCTCTGCAGCCCCGGCCTCCCGCGGCGCCTCCTATATTTAGCAACAAAACTGAAAAACCTCCTCATTCTTAAAACGCTGTTTGGGTTTCCATTGAGGAGCCGGGCAGCGGCGGCCGTGGGCCAGAGCGTGTGTGGCTCACAGGCCGCTTTTTCTTCCCGGGGATCGTGTGTTGTTTTTTTTTCTGTCGACGCCTCCATACACCACCTCTATCCACCCCCTCCCCCTCTTCCAGCCCCCCTGGAACGTGCCTCGGTGGGAAGGAGCACCCCCCAGGGGGCAGGAACTCCCAAGGCCCGGGGGGGAGGTATGCTGCATGTCCCTCAGCATCGAGGCCCGCGGAGGGGGGGGGGGGATCACACAGCTACTGCACCCGAGAAGGCCAAACTGGACTTTGGGCACAGTCCTACACCAAACACCCGCCTCTCCAAATGAAGGCCAGCACCTGTGATTTTAAGGGAAAAACAGGACATCTAGTGGTCCACTGGGTAAGGGACTGTACTGCCAAAGGTTTACTGCTGTGAATTTACCAGGAAAGAACTGCTTTACTGACAAACAAATGACCTAAATATTTTTATTAGATATCATAAAAGTGTTCTTGACTGGCTTAGATCCAGAGGACAGCAATTCCAAGTCTGCCGCAGATAGAAGGTTGAGTCTGACTTATACTCACCGGCCACTTTATAACTAGGTAAACCTTGCTAGTACCGGGTTGGACCCCCTTTTGCCTTCAGAACTGCCTTAATCCATCGTGGCATAGATTCAATAAGCAATTTGTCGGCTGCACATCCATGATGCGAATCTCCCGTTCCACCACATCCCAAAGGTGCTCAATTGGATTGAGATCTGGTGACTGTGGAGGCCATTTGAGTACAGTGAACTCATTGTCATGTTCAAGAAACCAGTCTGA
>JAODKN010000001.1:28135192-28153515 GCA_026774425.1 Petrocephalus zakoni
TGTAAACCCTAGAGATGGTTTTCGTGACAATCCCAGAAGATCAGCAGTTTCTGCAATACTCAGACCAGCCCGTCTGGTACCAACAACCATGCCACGTTCAAAGTCACCTTTCTTCCCCATTCTGAAGCTCGGTTTGAACTGCAGCAATTCAATTTTCAATTCAAGACAAGTCTGCACCCGCATTTACATGAATGTAAGAGATTTATTACCTTGCAAATAGTCTGTAGGGTTTGCAAGCTAAATTTACATTTATAATGGAATAATACATATTTGCCATAAGATTTCTAGCGTGAGCAAGAGTCTGAAAGTGTGAGTGTGCCTACCCCACTTGAGCTCCCAGAAGGGGGGAATTTCCCACCTCTAAGTACTCTGGCCTATTCTCAAGGGACAGCAGGGCACCTAACATGTGTGGAAACTAAGAGTCTGGCCAGGTTGGCGGCCCACAGGTAATTGCTTAATTTACCACTGCATGCTGCCAAGATAAATTCACAAATGCTTAGCCATGATGAACTCATTGAATCAGGTGAAAAACATGACAACAGACATTCTGTCTGTGCCCGGGACACTGACAGCCCTCCTGACCTGCTCCGCAGCTGTGTGTCGCTAGGCTAGATTAAGAAATGTGGTTACCAGAGTGTGGGTTATTAACTACACACCATTTGAAAGCAATTAATCAAACGGACTCCGTGCTGGTTGTCTTTGATTTTGTTGTGTTTTTCTTTTTTCACTAGATATACGTGAAACAGTCAGGTGCTTATTTCAAAATTTCCCTTGGCAAAATGATCCTATCAGGCCTAATAAACTACAGACTTGGAAGTTGCCCAGATGATATGTCACGTCGGGTTGTGAGAAGCCATACCAGGGGCTGTTCACTTTTCGGGAAGGCTTCATCTAAAATTAGTGTCACGCCAAAAAAAACTGGACGCATGAGCATAAGTTGAATCATCCGGAAAGAGCCGGAATGTAAAGTCTGCGCTTACAAATGGGCGGGTTAAGCCTGAGCTGATCCGAAATTAGCCTGTGACTTGGCGTGTCACATTCGGGCCTGCCAGAAGTCCAGTACCATACCTGGCTTGTTCATTCCTGATGTCTCTGATGCCCTTGATTTATTCTGCCAAGATGAGCAGTGTTTGTGTAAGAGGCTAGTCCTACCTAGTATGCTTGTAGGCCGGCTTGAATCATTGCAGTCTGTTTACAACTTGTTTTAAAACGGGTGCATATATATTAGTTCACATCCGGGGAAATCATGCTAATTCCCAAAAAAAAACAACACTTGACTCCTGCCAGGAGTTTTTACTGTTTTTCCAGTTGCTCTGACACAAATATCGCTGATGCTGCTGATGCCATTTCAGGTCCTTGTTTATCCCTGATTATCATGAATCAACAGTTAAACTTGCTTTCTCAAAAACTCAATTTAGGAAAATCTTAGAAGAGCTTGGTTTCGAATAAACTACATAATATCTATAGCTAGTTGGCATGTTCGGGGTGGCTTAGTGGGGGGAAGTGCTGACTCAGTCTGGGATTATGGCGCTCAAATCCCACCATTGTCTGTGTATGAAGCTTGCATGTTCTCCCCCACATTTCAGGGAATTTTTCAGTGATGTTAGCATGCCCAGGGGGGTTGGACAGCCAGACTGCCAGAGGTTTTTTTTCTCCATACTTCAGAGTTTTTCGTTCCTCTCCTCCATTGTCAGCCGGATTTATTTCTTTCATTTCATTGTATTTCGTTTTCTGTTTTCTGTTTTGTTTTGCATTATGCTTTCGTAAATATATTGTAATGTATCCCAACACACCCATGTAAATTGCCTTGGGACAACACTGTTGTGAAAGGCACTATATATATAAATAAATTGAATTGAATTTAATTGAATTACGCTGATTATCATTCCAAAATTCAAAATCACAAAGTTAAATTAATGTAAAACTGCAATTAGTGTGCTCCTGGGTGCCCAATGGGCTGGCATGAAATCTGTTGCTCCCTCTAATGTTGCTTCCCGGGATAGGCTCCAGGCTCCCTGTGATCCTGTACTGGACAAGTGGTTAAGGATAGATGGTTTGTAAATTTCCCTGTTTTAATACATTGCAATATAATCCAGCCCTAGGACCAGCTTCTAGCCAAGCATCCTGTGAAAATCACCAAATCTGATCCAACTAAGCACCGATGACTCCTACAGCCATGTGAAAGCAGCCTGGGTATCATTCAATAAAAAATCTTCTCACTTACCATGGCAACTGGTGGGAAAAGAATACTGGATTTAAACCAAAAGTAATCTTGCCCCTAGATAAAACTGCAATCTACAAGGCAGCACATTAACCTGCTGTACAGAGCTAATGCTAGCTATGATTCAGTTTAAAGCTAGGTCATGCCTAAATACCTGATTTAAAAACAGAAAAGCTTCCTGTACTGTATAATGCTCTAGTTTTGGCCCATTTTCATGACTTTATAAAAAAACAAAACCTGATACCAGCACAAAAGTTTTGACTTCTCCCATAATGTTGAAAGGTGACAGCAGCCAACACAGTCGATTGGTTCAGTGTTAGATAGACTGAAAGTATTGTAAGCTTCACCTGCTTACCAGACCTGCTTACCAAGGTTAGAATAGAAGCTTTATTCTCATTGTATATTGAGGACACAACAAAACTATGAGTGCTGCTCCTGTTCAGTGCGATAAAAGAAAAAAGGAAATACAATCACAAAAAAGCTCAGTTATACAAATAAATATTTGTGGTCATATGCAATAAATAATGACAGCCAGCCATTGGAGGCAGTTAGTGATATTAATATAAATGGGATTATTAATGCACTAGTTTTGTGATGACTAAAAATTAATAATATTCCACACAGATTTATTTTTATTGTTGTTTAGTGATCTTCTAGCCTAAGGGAAGAAGCTGTCCTTGGGTCTAGGGGTGCGAATTTTGATGGACACGTAGAACCTACCAGAGGGCAGAGGGTCAAACAAGTGGTGTGCGGGATCTTTTGGGTTCTGGAGAGGCAGCAGGACCTGCTGAAGTCTTCTAGGGAAAACATCTTAATTATGGCACAATCATGCTGACCCACAAGAATACCTTTGGATAAAATGTGCTTTTTTCATCCGGGGCAAAACTGGCCACACGTTTCCTGTGTATAGCATTAATGCATGGTTACATCATAACCGTTGGTTATACATGTCCGTAAGTTGAAGCTTAATAGCCACAATAGCAATAATATAAAGCACCCCTCAGAGGTAAGACTTCTCCCAATCCAATAGATAATTGCCTGACCAAGAACACCTTTATTGACACAAGAACTCAGTCACTTCTCAGACAGGAGCTGAAGGCTGCGACACTGATCATGCCTTAAAATAAGCATTACAGAAAAAAAATCCATGCAAGATGGCCACTAGTGAACACTGTCCTCATGTCTGGGGCTCCTATCCCCACCTGCCAGCTGTGTATCTGAATGTGGCACCACCCACGGGACACCACAGACTTGTCCCAGGAGGAGTCCTTTCGTACAGCAGCAACATCCCTACCTGACACGCAGGGCAGGGGGAGTCAGACACATGCAGCCAGCCTGGAGCTCACCTTTCCTGAAGCACCACTGTTCACAGCTATCAGTGGCTGAAGGGCAGCACGCAGTTCTGCTACAGTGGGCGAACATCTGCAGTGACACCACAGCGGGGTTTGCATTACTCTGCATTTACAAGCCAACAGCCTTAGCTTGCTGTGCCAATACCCTCCGCTGCAGAAGCTGCTGGAAGGCTGGATCCACAAATGTGAACATCTTGACAAGGAACCGCTTGTAGTGGGTTGGGAAGGGAAACCCAGAGGAGCCATCCACAGGAATCAAGGTGGTCAGATACTTGTAACCCTGGTAGGGGCATCTCTACAGACAGGTCTCTAGTAAGAGCAGGGCTCCACCAGGAGATGCATTCAGGTGCCAGCTTGCTTCTTACCCATTATCCAGGAGGCTTGACTGAGGTAGGCTCTGAGGGTCAGCAGAACATGTTGCCCAGCAGCTCTCCAGAAGCAGGACAAGATTGTGGTCTGTCCTTGCCAAGATGAGCACCTTAACATGCACAGGCTGCTGCAACACCTTGGTATCATGGTAGTTACTGCCCTGGTAGGAGGTATATGCTGAGGCTTCTGCACAAATACCAGCAAGGGGAATCAGAATACACTATATTGCCAAAAGTATTGAGACGTCTGCCTTTACACACACATGAATCTTAATGACATGCCATTTTTAATACATAGTCTTTAATATAGAGTTGGCCCACCCTATAACAGCTTCAACTCTTCTGGGAAGGCTTTCCAATAGGTTTATGAGTGTGTTTATGGGAATTTTTGACCATTATTGCAGGAGAGCATCTGTGAGGTCAGGCACTGATGTAGGATGAGAAGGCCTGGTTTGCAGTCTCCACTTTAATTCATCCCAAAAGTGTTCTATCGGGTTGAGGTCAGGGCTCTGTGCAGGCCGGTCCAGTTCCTCCACACCAAACTCACTCATCTATGTCTTTATAAACCTTGCTTTGTGCACTGGTGCACAGTCATGTGAGAACACGAAGAGGCCATCCCCAAACTGTTTGCCCAAAGTTGGGACCTTGAAGTTTTCCAAAATAGCTTTGTATTCTGAAGCATTAAGAGTTCCTTTCACTGGAATTAAGGGGCCAAGCCCAACCCCTGAAAAACAGCTCTTCACCATAATCCCCCCTCCACCAAACTTTAGACTTGGCACAATGCTGTCAGGCAAGTACCGTTCTCCTCGCAACCACCAAACCCAGTCACATCCGTCGGATTTTCAGGCAGAGAAGCGTGACCATGGAACATTGTAACATTGTCCATTTGCCAGCCTCAGCTCTACCTAGAGAAGTCTTGTGGTGGCTACTGGTAGAGGTAGTGGATCTATAATCACCTGAGTCACAGGGAGACAACCACAGTACCCTAATACCTATACTGAAAGAGGAGTCTACCAAGAAATACCAGGGCAGATTCAGACACCCATCACTATCAAGTAGGGCTTGAATGCCAAGAATACTCATTCAGAGAGTTCCTTGTGATGGAACCCACAGCCAGGTCTCTATGAGCTCAGTGGTGGATGGGTGCCCACGAGGTGACACTCATCTGGCCATGGGTGACTTCATTGCGACCACTGGCACTGACCGGGCTGGCTGTGAGGATTTTGTTGGTCCCAAAGGGTCTGGCATCCATGGTGAAAGTGGCTCTATGTTCCTTGACTTTGCAAATGGTCAGGGGCTGCGGATCGCTAGATCCTGGTTCCAGTGCGCTAAGCCGCATCATTGGACTTGGTATCCCAATACTTATGGTGTGGCAAAGGAGATCAATCACACCCCAGTGGGAAGATGCTGGAAGCTCCCAAAGAACTGCAAGATCTACAGAAGTGCCCAGTTTGTGAATTCTGACCACAGACTTGTTGCTGCTACTCTGAAGATTCAGCTTAGATCCAGTAGGCTACCATCTACTAGGAGAATGAGGCTGGACCTGGCCAGTCTTCAAGATCAGGTTGTTTCTAATGGGTCTGCATGCAGTTTGTGTGAGGAACTTGCATACTTGGATGCAACTGCCGATTCTAATGTGATGTGGGGACCTTCTGGGACAAGACCCTGAAAGGGCTATATGACATCCCAATATCTTTGTAAGACGTCCTGGTGCTTTCTGTCTTCTGTGTGGCTGTGAGACATGGATGATATCCAGTGACCTGAGACAAAGACTGGCCTCCTTTGGTACTGTGTCTCTTTGATAAATACTTAAGTCAGTGCAACGCTAATTCAAGCAGATGGTGGGACAGTACTAGTATTTACAGTATTTACTTAAGTATTTTCCGTACCACCGTCACCTCAGGCTTGTCCTCTTGGGATCATGGTACCAGAACTCTGTCAAGTGCTTTTTTTCCATAATGCTCATAATTAAAAGCACTATATATAATGAAATAACATTATTTGTGAGTATTGTGAGTATTGTGATATATTAGTATTAACCTTGATATGCCCGGTGGTCAATAACATGGGGATTGGCATATTGACCAGCTTTGCTGGGTAACCAACTATAAAAGCCAGACCAAGCTGTGAGAATGACCCCCCACCCCCAGGGTCTTCCACCTAGCACCACTGGTCCCTCCTCCTCCTCTGTTGAAGAGTGCCTCAGCAGAAAATCTCCTTTTTCTTCTGGATTTAAGTGCACCTCGGTCAGCTTGTAATGGGATGTATGGAGGTTTCCGCTCATGTTTTGCTTCATCTGCAACTTCAGAGGTGCTGGAATAAATCCCCCTGTATTTATAAGTAGCAAGGCTCCTGTTTCCAGCAATAACTAGGGGGGGTGGGATGGGGGGGGGTAAATGTCCTTCACAGAGAACAAGGAGCTTGATTGTGGATGCCAGGGAAATCAATCACCTGAAGGTGTAACATCTCGATTTGAAGGAGGTGGGTTACCTGAGGCACAGCCTGAGAAGGCTTCTGCTTTCCATAATGCCTTGGCTCCTCATACAAGCACTCATGGTGAAATAGAGCAGTCTAGCTCAGAGGTTACAACCAATTTAGGTCCTCTGAATTCTTGTCTCTGAAGACTCCTTTGTTCCACACAAAGCTCCCATGGAAAGCAGAGTGTCCAATTACCAAGGTCTCAGTTACCACGGAGATTTGAAAAGAGTGTTCTCTCTTTTTTTCCACAATCATTAAGTGTTTTATGGCCAACAAATTTTTTTCCAGTTCAGTATGCTACTATTCAGATGATGTTTTTTTGCTAGATAAGTGTCATTTCTCCGTATCTTGTTTCCTTCCAGTCCTGCTGTAAGAGGTTTTGTTCTAATTGGACACCTCTAAAGCTACAGCTTTGCTGATCCCTTTTATATCATATTTTTCAAGGGCACCTTAATATGTCATACGACAGTGAAGGACTGGATTCCCAGAGATGGAACCTACAATATTCATTAAATTGTGCAATACCTTGCGAGGCTTTGGAGCATCAAGTGCATTTTTTTGGCTCTGAACTTACTCATATGAGGAAAGAATCAGCTATGTGTGGCTAAGTCACCGTAAGTATCATTGCAGGTAATCTCCAGCCTCCAGATCATCTCCTGTGAGGCCCTGTGGAAGTGGGGTTGAGGGGGGTGGAAGCTTTTTCAAACTCTGAAATAGCTGTGCTGAGCCAGTGGCTTGGAAATGTCTGTCCTGTTTTATTATCGGGTAGCTGAGCCCAACATTTTCTGAAGATCCTCTGCTGCTGTCTGAAACAAACAGAAGATCCTCTCTGTGTCAGTTACTACTGCAAAAAACATGCTGCAATTACAGACCAATTGGAGGAATGTTCTTGGGCATGAATTTTGATTGGTTCTGAGTAATCTTCCTCCATGGGTTTTTTTTTTATTTTTTTTTACCTTGCCATCTCCTGTTTGTTTTTCCACAAAACCATGATGCCCTCACTGATAGATCCTTCTGCTCTGCTGACCCCGCTGAAGCCAGGCATGCCTGCACCTCTACTAGCTTGTTAATCGGCTCCCCATGTTCCTTGCCACTTGGAGAGGCCCGCTGGCTCTCAGACCTTGCCAAAACCACTCTTACTTGTTTTCCTTGTCTCCAGGGTGAGGGCCTTCATTCCTGCCCTGTGCCTGCCTAATCCCTAATCTCCCTCACATCATAACTCCTCTCATTGACATTACAGGGGCTAAAGTTCTTCACTGTATTTATTGTTTCAGGCTCGGTAAATATACGGTCGTCTGCATGTTCTCTGATTCGGCTAGAATGCATCTATGATTCCTTCCATAAGCTGTGTCCAGCAATTGGAAAACAGATAAAACTTGTTGTTCCCTCGCCTGCATGGTGTGCCCCTCATCTGGTTTGGAAGTGCCAGTTAGTGCCTCAAATCCAGATCCTCATTGGCGCTGACAGGATTCGAGAAATAAACTGCTTAAAGACCGGCTCTTCGCCTGACCTTTTTCCAAATGTTTTTAATTCCTGCATATGTTCCTCGGGCTCAAGCACACTTTGAGAAATACGCCGTGTCTTAACTTGCTAATAAGAACTCAAATGCCATCCCTAACATGAGTTCTGCTGGCTATTATATGCACTGATATGGTTATCAAGAAATGGAATTCCAAGGAGTTCCAAGGTGAGACAGACATCAAAGTCCCGTTGAAAATGCACCCTCCTTGACAGTAACGTCTACGGATTGGGTTTGGTGGCAAGGAAAATGAGCCAAGTAGCTCTGGATCAGTTAAGCATAAATGTCAGCCTGAGCTATTAGTCGGCAGTTTCCTCAAACATTTCATGGAGAAGGACGCTATGTTCAGATTGTAATGCATAAACCCCTTATTATACCTATAAAATTGGAACAAAGTCCTGCAGTGAACACAGGCAGTAATGTAAAGTAAAGGGAAGTGGAAAAAAAGTCATGTGATCAAATGAGTCATCCATTACCCCGTCCTCCACAAACGCACACGCGTGTTTGCCGTGTGAGCCAGAAGCGCTGGGTCGGCTCTGTCGCGGTACGGCTTGCATTTTCCTGGCGCGGTTACGGTCCATTTAGTTGCTTAGAGTCCAGAACATATGCCAATAAATATGGAGCTATCTCGAATGATGAAGTTCATCTTCTGGTGAAACATTTCTACCCTGACCCAACCAGGACCGCCCAGGATGGCAGCGTTCCCCTACGTAAGGCACGAGTGCCCGTTTGATGGGTTGATGAGCATAAAAATAATGTAAACCATATACCATGCCTGTCACACACGTCAGCCCAGTCAAACACTTGCGGGAGATTAGGGAGAAGTGCCTGAGATGGAGTTTTCCACCATTATCAAGAAAACACTAGATGACGAGATTGTTTTGGGAAGAATGCCATCACATCCTTGCAAGAAAGCTCCAGACATTTACAGAATCTCTGGTGTTTTCAAGTCACTCTGGTAACGTACAGTGACCCAGATCTTCGGTGCAGGGCAGGATAACAGTCCATCACAGCACTGTGCCGCTAAGCCACCCTAAAATATTGATATAATTTTGTAAAATCCATCAGTTATTATTCAATAGAACTGACTGGTTGAATTGCATAATGTATGTCTCCATTTAACAGAGAGGTAGTAGTGATGCAGCTCTGTTTCAAACAAAAAGGCTACAGTTCAGGCTGAAAGAGTCCGGAAAGGAATGTGAAATCCCACATAAATGGACAGATGAAGATATCAGTACATTTGTAGTAAAACAGGTTGAGACTAAGGTTTTACATTAATATGTAACTTTACATGCACTTTTAAAGTACAGTATTAATTATTAGTATCCTATGTTGTGAGTTGCATCTGAAACCGATAAATCGTGCATAAAAAGCTGAGCTATTATGTGATGCAATTAAAATATTAAAAAAATTAAAATCCCCTCCTAGAGCCGACACCAATGTGCCACTGGGAGGAGGCCCCTCCCTGGAGAGACTATGTCTCTCGGCTGGCCTGGGAACGCCTCTGGATCCTCCCAGAAGAGCTGGACGAAGTGGCCGGGGAGAGGGAAGTCTGGATGTCCCTGCTTAGACTGCTGCCCCCTGCGACCCGACTCAGGATAAGTGGGAGACAATGGATGGATGGATGGCAATTAAAATAAAGGTGAAAAAATCAGTCACTTCTACAGATTTCCCCAATTCCTGTCTTTTTGAAGATTTCCCTGTGAAAACACACCTTATCTAAGTAACCAGCTAATTGCCAGGTTTAGCAGGTGGGACTGGAATTGGGAATCCTGGCTTTGGCCTTCTTTTAACCACTTATCCAGGTCAGGGTCGGGACTGGGGTGGGGTGCTTATACCACAGCATCAAATACTGCTTGCTTCTGAGTAATAGTTACAGTCACAACAATATCTATTTGAATTGCCTTGATTAGTTCAGAACTGTATTGGGCAAACTAACCCCCCCAGACACCCCAGCCTTTAACCTTCTGCTGTTTCATTTGCACACTGGGTGTGTCCTTCAGCCTGCTGTCAAACTGTGGGGATTTCCAGCCATGGTGAGTGAGGCCGTTGGGACCAGGAGGTTTCGCAGATCCTCCATCCTGCGCTGACTGTTTCCACTGATGCCACCACAGGCTTGGAGCTGCGAGAGGTTAGTCTGGGGCGATGGGTTGCTTCACTTTCATGTTTTACAGGAGTCCCGCACTCTTTCCTAGCCAGAGACACAATTTATTTTGCATGCAAGTCAACAAAGCAGGTGTAATTATTAGGCGTGGATATCTCGGGATGACCAGCTGGAACAAAGCTATGGTGACCAGTTTTTGTATAGGAAGTCATGTCATTATCTTACATTATTGGTATGAATGTCTGTGCTTTCTTTTCCTTGTTACTTTAATGCAGTCCAGGATAGTGTTTTTATGGCTGAGCTGGATGCTGAAATAAAAACATCTGCCTTATAGTGGGCAGTAAAGTCACAAATACACCAAGCAGTTATTCCAAGGGAGTCACTTCTTTGACACCTAACATTTGGACATGTGAGATACTTCGCCTGGATTGGCTCACAGGGGGTGCCCTCTAGGGACATGCCGTCCATCCAAAACACGGCAGCCACCAGAATTTTATGTGAAACTCTGATGCCTGTGTCCATGGTAACATACCAGATTTTGATAGTTAACAACAAGCTAGAAACACCTCAACAAAACATCTAAAAAAAAAAACCCAGGGTTAAATAACCTGCAAAGCATTCTATGATTGCATGATTGTCGCGAATGGCATGAAATCAGTGGTGGGCAATCTTATCCTGAAAGGGCCAATGTGCATGCAGGTTTCGCTGCAACTCCATAATTAGATTACTAATTATAGGACTTATTGGCGAGATGTCCTCACAACTGGGTTTGAACAGTTGACTTAAAGACTATTCTAAAAAGCGGCACACACACCGACCTTTTGCGGATAAGATTGCCCACCCCTGCATTAAATGGTACTACGACAGTAGTTATCAATTTGGTAAGTTGACTCGGGGTTTCTTAATCAGAGTCTGCCCTTATTCCTTATTCCTGTTTAGATATGAAACCCTGCATTTAACCCTGCTCCGAGCAGGTTAGGTGTTCAGTGTAAATTACCTCGGAAATATAATAGTTTTAAAAGTGAATTACAATTTCCAATTTGCAAAATTCTGAATTAAGCCTCAACAAATCTCTCTTGGCCAGTAAGCTAGCTTTGTACTACAGCCCTCTGGTTCACCATGGTGCTTTTACCCTCTCTGAAACATGCCCACTTTCACAAGCTCTTCAGTGCTGTCCTGTCTATGTTCCCTTCTTCAGATCCTGGGCCACCTTTCACCTTAATCTGTAACAGGAAGCAAAATTTTGCCCCAGACAGCATCTGAATATCTCATAACCATCTGATATGTGTAACTTGCAAAATTTAGTTCGGGCCCAGAGTTAAGGAGAACTGTGAACATCAATCTGAGGGGTGGAAAGATGATATCTCCACCATGTTCAATGGGAGAGTAATGTGGAGCTGTAAGCTTCTCGTTATATCCCAGAATCCTTCCTGGCACTAGATGTCCAGAGAGAGAACAGAAAGACCAACCTGTGAAACAGGAAGAAATGTACACACATTTAACGGGAAGGTAACATATGAATGTGAAGGCCATTTTTAAATACATACGTATTTGTACATCAATATGTGGAAACCAGAGAACCTATTAGAGTCTTAATATGGAAGCTAAATCAAAAGAAACCTTCTTGACTGCACTCAAGTTTTGAATAACCATGACTGTAGCTGGGCCTACATAAATAATCAGGGCCCAGAAGGAGCGAGGCGTGTGAAGCCGGTCTGAGATTGGGGTCTAAGCAGGGCCAGCAACCGCGGCGTCATTAAAGCAGGGTGCAGGACCAGTGCAAAGCCATGTGCCAGGCATTTCTGCTCCCGCTGTCGGGGTGACGTCCCCTCTTAAGTGACGCCCATCAAAACACCCCGTCTCAGATTAGTTTTGGGGAAGCCTGGATCAGGTGGAATCTGGGGGTTTGGGACAGGACACTAAATGATTCCTGGACGTCCCTTTCACAGCCATTTTAACGGGTCACTCTGAGGGACAGGCATGGAGGCCTTGGGAGGGGGCCTAGGAGGTGAACATTGACATTTGACCTTGAGGGTTCCTTTCATGGATCGGTTAGCATGGGCATGCTTAGCTCGAACATCTGAAGTGTTAAAAGGATGTTAAAGGAACGCTAAAACAGTGTTGGTGAGACAGAGTCTCTCCCACGGTACTGGGGAGGCTTTCTGCGCCCGCAGCATTCCATGGAAAGCCACAGACAAACCTCTGTGGCTGCTTCTGAACCCTGGGACAGATCGCCATGATAGGAGCCTACAGACGTACAGTACTACATTCTTTAAAAAGAAAGCTTATGAGAATGCAGCCGGTCCCATCATTGTGATCCCGCGTACCCCCCCCCCACCTGTGTTACCTGCCACTCCTTAATGTGCTATGCATGCTCTGCATTTTGGCAGCTAAAATAATCTTCTACCGATGGGGGAGTTGATTTACAATAACAGCAGATCATCTCAGTACCATGTCAGGCCTGTGAAGTACTTCTGGAAATAATCTGCAGTTACTGTTCATTTTAATTAATCAGATGTGTTGTTTCTTTCTGGTTTTCTGACTTTCCTTGCATCAGATAAGGAATTGCTTATGCCAGATAAGGAAACTAATACTGAAATTGGACGAAACAAAAATATTATTCGTGTATCAGTGTATGTATCATAACTTTGTGTTCAATGTAATGACACACCTGTCACCACATATAATATCCATAACATCGTACTGAGTGAAACGGGCTACAGGACTTTAATAACAATACCTTTAGAAATGAGCGTAAACGATTTAGAATCCTGTTTGTGTTTCCGCGTTTAGCTGTGGCTATAGAGTAATGCTCTCCTTTGGCCGCCAGAGCACCTATAAAACCGCCTTTCTGGGGTAGTGTTGGTCTGCTTGTTCGGATCCACAGCCCAGAGCGTGCGCAGAAAGCCGCTTCCATCCCGACGTGTGGTGTGTCTGAAACGCTGGCTTGTCTTGGCCCCGGAGCCGCGACGGCGAAGGGCAGCCCAGTGTCGTTTATTATAGGTGTACGCGAACCTTGTCATCGGCAGAGAGTTTACCCTCACGTTAAAGTTTCTGTTTCAGCGGTGGCTGACCCTACCACTAGGCCAGGCGCCCCTAAATGCCTGCAGGAATGAGTCTGGGGGGCAAATGGGGGAAAAACAAACCTTAATTCGGCATATATGGGCCAGGAAAACTAAATGAATAACTGTGTAAGACCGTGGCCCAGTGCGGGTAATGAAAGGGTGGGACAGAGACAGGGGAGGTGTGAGGACGAGTGGCCGGGGCTCAGCATGGGAGCTGCTGACTGCCACCCTTCACTACAGTGGAAATGAGCGGGTATCCAAAAGCAGATCAGTGTCTGTCACCCAAGAGACTCTCGCTGCCTAACTGTTGCATGTATGCTAGGAACCAGGGATTCAGGAAGCAGCCAGACCCCGTGGACTCTAGCGCAGGGATCCTTCAGTCCCCAGTCAGCACCCTCTACCCCTCTGCCCTAAAGGCCAAAGAGGTAGTTTCAAGGAAAGGGAGGAAAGGGGACAGAGACCTGGCTGTGCTGAGGGAAGGGGGCAGGGCAGTGTGATGTGGGAAGTGTCAGGTGTTACGGTCACATGACCTCCACCAAGTCTTGCTATTTGCTCATGCCCTGAAACCCTGCTCAACCCTCCAAGATGCTGAATACTACTCCATGAAAAATGGATGACTGATTAATCCTCCTTTACCAGTCTTAATTAATTAGCCGTGCATCATATACACATAATCGTAATAGCGAGTGGCAAATCCTCATACAGCAGGCAATGTGCTGTCAGACACCACATTCTGGCCTAAATGAACTGCTGGCATACCATAAAAGCAAACATGATGACTATATAGCCCTCTACTGTCCTTACTCTTCATGGTGTGACTCTTTTCATTCAGGAAAGCAAGACAGGAGCTGCGGATTTTGTGCCTTTTTTGGTAGAGCTGTTGACAAGGTGATTTCTCACGTAACCTTGCCATCAGTGACCCTCCCACAGGTGATCTCTCATCCCTTTTGAAAGTAAAAGTGACATTAGAGACATGGAACACTCCAAGAAATTGGTTTTGTGTCCATTTTTCTGCCACAGAGTCAGCTTTCCAATTATACAGATGCTAATCTGGTGAGATCCAGCTGTGTGCGTCAGTAATGTCAAAGGGCCTGCATCTTGGAGTAGAAGCGTGTGAGGCTGGGAGATGGGTGACAGTTTCAGCCACGCACCGTTTCCAGCACCGACGGCGCTCATATTTTCATTCCATCTCAGTCGGAGCCAGAAATCTTCCTTTGGAGAGCTATGCTGTGGTCGGATGGCACGACCGTGACCGGTGGGTTTGAAAGGGGCCTACTCTGACCGCATTTTCAGCGGAGACCCTGGCAAGCGCCTTTTTTGCATCAATGAGTCCGTGTCTCAAGTTGTGAGGCGATGAGGGGCCGCCATGAAATTTTAAGAAGGAGCTGGTGAATCCAGCTCTTTGTGCCGTTCATCGGAGGAAAATAATCACATGACCGCTGTGTCAGTTTTGCCGTTCATGGGGAAAATGATCACATGACCACTGTGCCAACTCTGCCGTTCATCAGAGGAAAATAATCACATGACCGCTGTGCCAGCTCTGCCGTTCATCAGAGGAAGATAATAACATGACCGCTGTGCCAGCTCTGTCATTCATAGGAGGAAAATAATCACATGACTGCTGTAGTCAGCTCTGCAGGAAGATCAATGGCTCAACATGCTTTACGAGCACCAAGCCATTAAGCATTTAATAATGAATACACCTGCCCCCAGGGGTGCCGGAAAGTGGGGGAGAGTTAGAATAATTCCCCCTGAGTGACTGCGGTCCAAAAAAAATCGAAACCTAATCTGATCATTTATAATATGCTTTTACAGGCCCCAAAACCTTTAGTGATACCCCGTCTGCCCCACAGTAAACAACTTAGGATTCCTTGATAACACATTATAACATGGTTGGATGGAAGCATTTTTCTGAGCACAATTTTCTACCACTCCAAAGTAAACTGTATTTTTAACCCAGTTTAGAGCATGATTTGGAAGTTTTTTAATCAGTGGAAAACTGATCATACAGGTACTTTTTGAATATGAGATGAAAAACATGAGATGTCCAAGCCATACCCCAGCCTTGAGAGTAGAGCTGCCTGCAGAAGGTTCCAGCCCCCCTCCCAAATCTGCACTGGAGAAACCTCTGGATGGATGGATTTTACAGTTTAATAAAACAAACCCTTTCACCATAGTATCTTTCAAATTTATCTTTTACTGGATATTATAGATATTGCACCGGTTTTTTAAAAATTGTCTAATTAACCACCATCCATCTCTCTATCCATCCATCCATCTAGCCTCCAACTGCTTATCCTGGTCAGGATCACAGGAGGGCCATAAGCTTATCCCTGGCAACAAAGGGCAAAAGGAACACCCTGGATGAGATCCCAAGCACCGCTCCCCAGGGCCTCATGTAGCTGCCCCCTGCTGTGCCACGATGTCACATGGGTTAAATGCAGAGGACACATTTCGTTGTTGCGTGCTGTGGTGCGTCAACAATGTCCATTAATCACCTTCACCTTAACTTCAATTTTGATTGACATTCCCCTCTAACTATGGCCTTCCTGCTTGTCACATATCAGATTCATGTCTATAAAAGGAGCTTTTGGGCTGCTGGCTCATATCCCGAGTGCACCCTATGTTCCTCCCACAGGCTAAGGAATCCCTCCACATGACACTGCTGGGTGTAACCTGAGTGTCCCAGGCACAAACCGGGATCTTCACATCACTGGGGGCAAATCGCACAGGGAACATGATGTTGAGTCTTACCTCACATCACCCCTTCACCAGCAGAGGACAGCTCTTGAGGTGCGCTCCGCTCTTCCACTCTGTGCCAGTGCCCTGAGCTTTGAAGCATTACTGTGTTATTCTCCTGTGAATCTCTGAAGCCTCCCCAAGGGAGTGGGTGTGGGTGTGGGCTTGGGTGTAAGCCTCTCCCCTGGATGTTCCAGCTCCCAATGTGCTTCTACTTAGAGCCCAAATACTGTTGACTTGATTGTTTTTCTCCGTTGCTTAGTAAACTTGAAGAAGATGCAATAAGATATATTGGCTGTACACATGATTTTGGAAAAACATCTCCGGCATGATGTCTTGGGGTGGTTCCTGTCAGCTTTGTGAAGGTGGGATCTAGCAGTGAAGGGATTGCATGGTGCTTAATGTTTGTTTAAAGACATGGGATTTAAGGGTGGCAGGTTTTCAGCAAAGACTGATTCTGATGCCCAGAGACATTAAATTGTTATTTTGCTTGTGGTTTTGTGAGCGCATTATATCTGTTATATTTCTTATTTAATAAACTTCACTGACCCGCAAAAATATTTGTTTGCATTTGTATTTCTGAAAATAGTTTTTTGAAAAGCACTTTGAACACAGTGATGCCATCAATATTTGTACTTTATAAGCAGAAACGAGGGCCTGTATACTCATTTATTTTCATTAAATGCATTGCATCAATATGTTTATTGCATCTACAAGTTAGCTAAAAGTATTGAGTATATATATTCTCTATGTGCAATATATAAGACATGTAGTAAATCGACTTTGTATAAAACCACAGAGTTTTTCATTCACATAAACACTCAGATTTATATTGTTTGTCTAACAGCCGCAGCTAAGTAATTCCAAGTTAAGTAATTCCTGTATAAATGAATAAACGGAAACTTTTCGTGCCTGTTTTTGTTTGTCTTCGATTGAAATGTTCTCAGAAGGAAAAGTGTGACTCCCAAAGGGTGCCCCGTGAGGCCACATCGTGTACTGCAGTCACTTTCCGTTGCTTCCTTATTGTTAGAATTTGTTGAACG
Organism: Petrocephalus zakoni; assembly: GCA_026774425.1. NCBI lineage: Eukaryota > Metazoa > Chordata > Actinopteri > Osteoglossiformes > Mormyridae > Petrocephalus > Petrocephalus zakoni. The sequence continues at coordinate 28,152,082 of JAODKN010000001.1, forward strand.
CACTTAACTATTCAAACTGTTGTTATTCTCTGTCTCCAATTAGCTACACACAGTCTTCTCACAGGTCAGCCATTATTACTGGATAATTAGTAGGGGGCCAATGCGTTTGACAAACACATTTTCCCTCCAGTAATTTTGGGAAACAGACCTGTGCAGGAGCACACTTTTGATCAGAGACGACCTCAATCACACCCCTCAGCAGAAATATGACTACAGCCCCCTGAACAAGTCCCTTATTGTCAAATTTGGCAGGTCTGCTACCAGCTTTTTTCGCTTTTTTTTCAAGGCTTAATTGAAAAATTAAGTGTGGCCCGAGCCAAAAATGACAGTGAAATGCTAAGCACACGTAGGTGTTGGCATGTCCCTCACCCTGGAATGGGAGGCTGGGAGTGATGGCCGCTTTCTGCCCAAAGCCTGCTTTTGATTTATTAGGTGGTAGGGCACAGTGGCTCCAGGTGACAACCTACAATCATGCAGGGAGGATGAGCTGAAGCCCCGGTGATGCTGGCAGACGGGACGACAGCCCCAGACTCCACACACACGCCCACAGTGTCCCATCGGGTGGTCGGGACCAACGTGAGCTAGAACAGGCACCTGGGGGGGAGAGGGGGCATCAGCCAAGCTAAGCAAGGAAATACTTTATCCCTGTTAATTCAGAGTCTCTCGGTGGTCCTGATGGGGCACCGGCGGGTGGAATTCAGTGTGCGAAGAGGGAGGCTGGTGCTCAGTAAAAACGCTAACGGGCGTGAAAGGAGTGTGGCGGCCAAAGAAAGTATATTCTGGACTGTACATTCACACTTTGCTGTACGCAGGCCACAGCGAAGCAGCTTTTCAGTCTCAACTGGTGGCTCCATCGTTTGATCGGCTGGCTCATGCCCTTCAGACACACTTTGGAAGTGAAGATCAAGCTATGTCCCAATTCAGGGGCTGTATCCCACAAAAAGAACACGGCGTTGCTCTTGTAGGCCGTGGCCTTCAAAGATCTTGACAATGAATCTTGGGATAGGTTGGAGCACAAATGATCCATTGGGTGGATCTGTCACAGCCCGTGAATAGGAGGACGCATTTCTAGTCCGTATTTGAAGGTCCTCATAGTGTCTCATAATCAATCACAAGCCAAAAAGAGGTGCTGCATGTAATACGTATACGTGTATTCGTATATATATGTGTGTGTGTGTGTATATACACTCACCTAAAGGATTATTAGGAACACCTGTTCAATTTCTCATTAATGGAATTATCGAATCAACTAATCACATGGCAGTTGCTTCAATGCATTTAGGGGTGTGGTCCTGGACAATCTCCTGAAATCCAAACTGAATGTCAGAATCGGAAAGAAAGGTGATTTAAGCAATTGTGAGCGTGGCATGGTTGTTGGTGCCAGACGGGCCGGTCTGAGTATTTCACAATCTGCTCAGTTACTGGGATTTTCAC
>JAODKN010000001.1:28184042-28195607 GCA_026774425.1 Petrocephalus zakoni
CCGTCCCCCTTTCCCCCCGCTTCTTCCGCCGCCGGCCCCTGCACCCATTTCGTCCGGCTATAAATGTCTGGTTCCCTGTCGCCTGGCCCCCCCCCCCCCCCCCCCGGCACTTTGCTGCACTTCTTGTGTTTGCACAGCTGGCCGCCCTCCGTCTTCAGGTTTCCGCACACACCGCAGATCTCCTCTCCTCCTCCTGGGATGTCAGCTCCTAGGCGGGTGCTCACAGTGCCATAACCACCACGCCTCCCTCTGGCCCAAACCGGTCACTACACAATATGCCCTACGGGAGTGTATTGGGACAGTGTACACAGATGAGCAGTACTGGATTATAATAATCCATGATATCGATACTGCCTGTTTGTTACTTGGGTTTATTAAAGTATCAAAAAGTTTTGGGTACAAACGTTTGTCACTTTAGTCAATAACTATGCACTTGCCTGTCTGGCATGCATTTCCTCAGAGGTTTGACTTTAAGTTGTTCTTGTCTTTTCCTGCTCATACTTACATACAAAACATTAGTTTTTGTATAATGTTGAGTTTCACTTGGTTCTGAGGTGTACCTTGTTTTTTGGAAGTAGATGCATGAAATATATGTTTAGTACAATGTTCATCTCGTATGTGTGTGTGTGCAGGACACGTACCTGGGATTGAATTACCAAAACAAATTGAACACATCTGGTTGCCTGATTGAGGCTGTTCAAATTCAGTTAATGTCCAGCAGTTTCTGGGCACAGTTATAGGCTTTGAGGTGGAAGCCCCAGCCAAAGCCCTGGATCGCACTCGTGGGACAGGGTTTGTTGTTAGATGATGATGGAGCAGAGAGCCAGTTCTTAAGTAGGGGCGGGCAATATGGTCAAATATGGCCGAACTGTCACATCATTATATTTTCGGTTAATCACGATCCACTTTATAAATCAAAATATTTTTTATTGCTTACAAACCAGCTGGATTGGAATGGACTTAATGATGTTGATTAACCATTTAACCACTTAACCAAATTCTGTCCTTACAAGAAACAATTGTAACATCATAATAATAAACGTAGTCAATTATCAAGGAATGTGAAATGCTAGACTAATAAAAGTAACTGCATTATAACGAGTGCTTTAAAAAATTGTGCTATCAAAAGTTTCAAGTACAGATACACTTATCAATTTAGTCGAACAACTATGCACTTCTGGACTTGGTTTATAGCAAATAAAACCAAATCCTAGATGAATATAATTGTTCGGGTCCGCCTCTTGTATGAACATAGTAGAAGCAGTAGTACTTTATTGATCCAAAGTAAATTCTAAAATAGCTACAGCAGCTCACACAAAAATGACAGCAAATTGTACTGTGGATATAAAAAGTGTACACACCCCTGTTAAAATACCCGTTTTTTGTGAAAAATTTAAATAAATAGTTTCAAAACCTTTTCCACCTTTTAATGTGACCTATAACCTGTACAATCCAATGGTAACACAAACAAAGAAACAAATCTGTTAGGTGGAAAAATATAAATAAAAACAAATGCAATAAGCTGGTTGCATAAGTGTGCACACCCTTAAACTAATACTGAGATGGTTTGCAGGCTGAAGTAACTTTGTTTCACTTCATTCCATTTCTGTTGTCATTCTGTGGCAGTCTCGGAACACGCGGGCCTCATGTGATGGGCGCCTCCTGGTTTGTTCTGTCGTTATAACAGTGTTAAGTAGTGCACTTGTAACTGGGCGTTGATTGGAAGCTCAGCCCAGCGGCACTTATGCCTAGTCGACTCCTCAGTAGCACCAATGTTTGTAATGCGCTGTTCGCCTCATCATCATGATGGATCATCGTTATCAGCCACCATTTTGGAGGCGAACTGTGTCCCCTGAGAGCTACGCTGCCGCCGCTCTGCCCGTTCACTCGCCTCGCCTCTTGGTGCCTTATGCCGGCTTGCCGGGCGAGGCTCGGACCCCTGCACGCGCGCTGTCCGTATGGCGTCCATATTTCCACACACTATTTACAAGGCAAGAAGTGCCATTAGCCTCCTCTTTGATGTAAAGAACAGAGGAGGCTGGGGGGGAGGGGCCAAGCTTGGAGTTATTTTGAACTGTTTTAAACAAGCAGGAGGCATCTGTGTGGCGTGCAGCCTGTGCTGTGTCAGACCTTCCTCACCTTCCTGCTTGGGGATCTCTGGAAGCTATGAGCTCACGTGCTTTGGGACTGAGTTTGATTGTGTCGTATGAAATATGAGGCCGTGGGCTTTATCCTTACTGCTTGGTTTCCTGGGCTTGAGCTTGATTTATTCACTTAAATATAGCAACGTCTGTATATCATCTGGGTGCAGATTTATAATGACTTAACAGTTTCAGGCTTTGGGGATTGCTGGGGGTACTTTGCACGTCATCTGTGCTGTGGAAACAGTCCAGAGGAGCACTCTGGATGAGGGGGGGTGGAGATGGGTGTAAAGGTGCTGAAGCAGCATCTGAATATGTCATTAATGTAGCTCTTCTTTGAGTTCCCTTTTGCTAGATGGAATGACTCTCAGACTTTTAAGGCATCCTGGATTGTCAGAGTCGATGTCTAACTGTAATTGGGTGCCTTTTGGCGGATCTTAATCCTTTTACTACAGATTACAGTAAAATGTCAACTATTGTATTAAGTTTTGCTCAAGTGTGCAAGGCGTTTTGACTCTCCTAATGCAACTAACTTTGTTGAAGTTCTCAGCCATTGTTGATCTTTCATTGTGTGTGTGTGTGTGTGTGTTTTTTTTTTTTATCATGTTTTCATTGTCGGCCTTTCCCGAAAATAGTTATTTATTTGTGCTTGTTTGTGTGTGTTTGTTCAGTCATGGTGCACAAATAAGCAAATTCAGTGGAAGTATACCTCTTGGCATAGTCCAAATGCTTTCATTCTGGGGTTAGCTAGGGTTAGTGAATAATTCCTCACTTTGCCGGTTTCCCTCTGGCTAAAATCGCATGCCCTGCAGGAACTCCTAGAGAAGGGGCCCGTTTCCCGTCTCTGGCTCTTCCTGACTCTGCCCCCCTCTTCCAGGTGAGCCCCTCCTGCTATATGCCAATCGCCGGGATCTGCGGCTGGTGGATGTGGCCCAGGGCCGGACCAACGCCACTGTGCTGGTGAGCGGGCTGGAGGACGCGGCGGCCGTGGACTTCGTCTTCACCCAGGGCTTCGTGTACTGGAGCGACGTGAGCGAGGAGGCCATCAAGCGGGCCACCTTCAACCAGTCAGGCTCCTCCCAGCAGAGCACGGTGCTGTCGGGCTTGCAGTCCCCCGATGGCCTGGCCTGCGATTGGCTGGGCTCCAAGCTCTACTGGACGGACTCTGAGGCCAACCGCATCGAGGTGGCCAATCTGGACGGGTCGCTGCGGAAGGTCCTTTTCTGGCAGGAGCTGGACCAGCCGAGGGCTGTTGCCGTGGATCCCACTAGAGGGTGAGTGATGGTGCTTTGGTGGGGGGGCGGGTGCGGTCAGGGAGGGGGCAGTAGATGTGGCAGTGTGGTGGCTGGCCGTAGCCAGGTGGGACTGCATGTGTCCCTGGAGGAAGCCGTGTGAGCAGAGCCGGTAGCTAAAGGCCTTGGGCCGCGCAAGTCCTAGTGTCTGTGATGCACAGCACATTCCTGGCTGGTTAATTGAATATTAATGGAATATTGACTGGTCACAATTCAACTAGTAATTCTGCCTGATGTGTCCATACCTGGTATCTTGTCATCCTGCCTCTTTTTTGCTTTTCCTTGTGTAACTAGGCTGGCTAAGACTGGGTTCGGGCCTGCTTTAAAGCCTGGGTGACGGGGTTCTTATTTAGACCTGTTCATGCACATGATGATTTTACGTAATAATGATTTTACGTAATAATATTACGCTTTAAGTGGGCAGTTCACCCCAAAATCTACGTATTATCTACTCAAGCTTCCTAAATTTTATGACCTTCATCTTAAGTCTGCACTGAAGATGGATAGACATGATGGAATTTAGAAATCTCCAAAGGAAACTGCAGAAGTTGGAAATTGGTTTGCATGGGTTTAGCCATACCTGTTCACATTAAGATGAGTCATGTAAATAAGAAAGTACACCCTCTTTCAGTTCTGTGGTTTTGCGTATCCGGACATAAAGAAATTCATCTGGTCTTTACCAGGTTCTAAAATTTAAATCTAACCTCAGGTGTAAAACAACATACAGTAGATTCCACAGTGTGATTATTTATTTAACAAAAATGAAACCAAAATGGAGAAACTGTGTGGGGAAAAACTAAGTACCCCCCATGATTCAGTGGCTTGTAGAACCACCTTTAGCAGCAATAACTTGAAGCAATAGATTTTTGTGTGACTTTATCAGCCTCTCACATCATTGGGGAGGAATTTTGTCCCACTCTTCTTTACAGCGTTTCACAGTTTATTGAGGTCTGTGGGCATTTGTTTATGCACAGCTCTCTTAAGGTGCCCCCGCAGTATTTCCATTGGGTTGAGGTCTGGACTTTGACTGGGCCATTGCAACACCTTGATTATTTTCTTTTTCAGCCATTCTGTTGTACATTTGCGGGTGTGCTTGGGATCATTGTCCTGCTGCATAACCCATTTTCAGCCAAGCTTTAACTGTCAAAGGGCCTCACATTTTACTTTGGTATACAGGGGGGTTCATGGTTGACTTAATGACGGCAAGGTGGCCAGGTCCTGTGGCCGCAGAACAAGTCCAAATCATCGCCCCTCCACCACCTTGCTTGACAGTTGGTATGAGGTGTTTGTGTTGCTATGCTGTCTGTTTTTTGTCAAACATGGCTCTGTGATTTATGGCCAAACATCTAGTCTGGCCCAGAAGTCTTATAGTACCAGAAGTCTTATAGTTTGTCAGATGCAACTTTGCAAACCTAAGCTGTGCTAGCCTGTTCTTTTTAGATGTGAGGCTTTCTCCTGGCAACCCTTTCTAACAAGCCATACTTGTTCAGTCTTTTTCTAATTGTACCGCTACATTGACATTTAAAATGCTACCTGAGACCTGTAGAGTCTGAGATGGAGCTCTTGAGTTTTTTTCAGTTTCTCTGAACGTGGTCTGACCTAGGAGTGAACTTGCTGGGACATCGACTCCTGGAAAGACTGGCAACTGTCTCGAATATTTCCCACTAGTGAATAATCTTTCTCACTGTACTTCAGATTATTGGGAAATGGCTTTATAACCCTTCCCAGATTGATGGGCAGCAACAATCACTTCTCTAAGATCTTTGTTGATGTTTTTCCTCCTTGGCATTGTGCTAACACACACCTGAATGCTCCAGACCAGCAAACTGCTAATACTTCTGCTTTTGAGGTGGTCACACTTGCTGATGATCAGTTAATCAAGTGCACTTGATTAGCAGCACCTGGCTTGAACTTTTTTAATGCTTTTTTTAAATGTAATTTTTGCACTGAAAGGGACTGCATCCAATCTCACCAACTTGTACAGACATATAAAGATTCTGATCCTGCTGCTACTTACAGTCTTAATTCTTCTGGAAGCAATAAGGGTGTACTTTATTTTTCACACACTGCTTCTGCATTTTGGCTTAGTTTTTTTAAATAATGACACTATGTAATATGTCATGTGTTTTTGTTCATCTGAGGTAGTACTTACCTGTTTTAAGACCAGCTACAGACCAGATGTTTTTAATGTCATGAAACATAAAACCTTAGAATTGACTTGACTGTATCCCAAATTTTAATTCACACGGATGACATTCCCGTTTCCGTAGTCTGTAGTGTGAGTGTCCTGAGCGTAGTTGCAGGATCTGTGTAGCAAATGCAGAAGGTTTACAGACGCAGTGTGACACTGACATGGTGCATGCCTGCTCTTGCATCATATGAGCATCTCAGAGTTGCAGAGTCGATGCTCAAAACAAACATCAGATCTGATTTTCTCCTTACTCCATGTGTACTTTTCATTGACATTCACATTTATTTGTATGTTGCTTTGTGTCCCTTTGGCAACACACCATCTTGATCAACAGCTGACTTCACTTACGTCTTGAAATGATCATGGGTGTTTGCCAAAAGCGTTTTCATTGTGTGTCGGTCTTGCTTTGCTAGTAACGGTATTAATAATGTCCTCTAAGGTTACAGCCCCTTTATTTTGGCACAGAGGAGTTATGGCCTAGTACCAGTGTCACATCAGGACATGGGTTTTTAGGCTGGCCACCTTTATATGCTCTTTTCTGTAGGGACTAGGAGAAACTGTTGCCAAATTCATACAACAAAGCTCTTCTGGGCTGAGCTGGGGAACCATGCAGTTAAGATTTTGGCCTCATAACCTGCAGGTTTCTGCTGTAGATATACCGAGATGAGCCTTATAGTTATACCTGTCAGGAAAGGTTCTTCAGACTGAAAATTGCTTATACAGTACGGTGGTTGTGCGGTTACCATAGAGCCTATCTGAGGCAGCATGGGGCACCAGCCAGGGTGACCATACTGGATAGGATGCCAGTTCATCACAGGACACACATAGGCACTGGAGTACCTGGAGGAAATAAGTAGTACATGCAAACTGGATTCAAACCACCCATAAAAAGTGTTTGGATTAAAGCACCTGCTTAGCTGCTGCTAAATGTAAATTGGTTCTTAGCTCAAGCAGTTGGGGCCTGTCGGATCTGTGCTAAACAAATGATCTACTACATCCTGTAGGATTTGTCCCACATGGTAGACCTGCGGCATCCTGGTTGGTCATGAAACAGGAAGCAGTCAGCCCCACCTGAGCTGTTTGACCTCATTCTTTGAATATTTAGGCGTTATCAGTACGGCTGCATGATTATGGGTAAAATATGAAACAGGAATGTCTTTTTCAATCAAGAATGCAATTGTCTCTGACAGTTTTTAGGCTCTCTCTCTCTCCCTCTCTCTCGCTCTCTCTCTCTCTCTCTATATATATATATATATATATATATATATAAAATTTTCATTACATATTGTTTGTATGAAAATGCATAAGTTGGTCAACCTTAGACAGAAATATAAATCAGTTATTGGCACTGGTCAAAATTTCCATTACGATGCACCACTAACCATATGATCGTTGCATTGTTTCTAGGGCTGCAACTAACGATTATTTTGATAATCGATTAATCTGACGATTTATTTTTTCGATTAATTGCTGAATTGGGCAAAAAAGAAAATCTTAATTTCCACCTGTTTATTCAGAAATAAAACATAATCTAAATTGATGGAGCAAAAAAGCTTATTTTCAAACTGGCAACAACACAATACCCCCTCAAACTTATAAATAAAAGTAATAAGTAATATTGTAATAATAATAGAAAAAAACCACAATTTTATAATTTCAGCTTGGTATTAAGTAAATATTTTATGCCATTGGGCTTGACGTAGTGCAAAAGGAAGCTTTTGAAAAACTGCAAGTGTTAAGAAAAATGAGGCACGTACTTCGGGTCTAAAACTTTTAGCATGTTAATGAATCCCGGCTTTTCCACAGTATGTATGGGCACCATGTCTTTGGCACTATACATCGTGACAGCGTTTGCCGTCGCCTTCCACTGCGCCCCATTCCTATCATATGGCACACAGTTTGAAAACGTGTCAGGGACGGCTGCTTACGTAACTCTGTTTGTTGTGCTGGTGCTGCGGCTATTTTCATTTCGCTGGGAGCGGCGCTTCTCCCACTCCGCCGCGTGCCTCTGCTTTACGTGCTGGAATGAATTTGTCGTGCTGCTTCCTTTGCTTGCAACAGTTTTTAAAGTCTTTGCAACGAGGACTTGTTTGGTCTGTGTCTGACAGCGCAAAACCGAACCAATTCCATATTACAGATGTAGCAACACCTTTCATGTGCCCAAGCGCCAACTTTCCCCCTGTCGTTGCCATGTTGTGCCATGTTGTTTGTGAATCTGCTACAGTGTTTGGGTGCGCCGTGCTAGTTTACCTGTGAAGAACGGTGCGTCGCATTGGTTCCGCTTTTGGCGCTCGCGTGTAAAATAAGTAATAAAATCACATTGTCCTGAACTGTAAATTCAAATTAATCGATTAAATTGATTTATCAGCCAGCTCTACTTTGTAGTAAACCCCACTAGTCACTAAGTTGGGATCCACTGAAACAGATAATTAACAAATGAGTAAGATGTTATGCAGGCTGAAATTGCTGTTACACATGGATCTATTTTTGTCCGAACATGTGGGTATTGTGTTATAGGCACTTCCTAATTTGTTTTATCATTATAGTAACGGTGTTTACTAGTGCACTTGTAACTGGGCATTCATTGAAAGCTTAGCCTAGTTGCACTTGTGCCATGGCGACCTCCTCAACATTTGTAATGTTCTTTATGCCTCACTTGTACATTGCCTTGGGCAAAAGTGTCTGTTAAATAAAAGGAAATATAAGTGTAGTGCTGTAGCGTGCTGAGGTGCTTATCGTGGATATAGTTGCATCTGGTCACGATAATGTATCGTGTCATTGCCCGCCACTACATATCTCAATTAATGCCTAGTAAAACCAGGTCTAGAATGGTTACTGGTTTTCAATCTGTCCCCCTTGATTAGTTTGACAGTCCTGCTTTACCGATCATCCCATCCTCCTGGTGTAGTGCTTGAATAATACATTTGATAAAACTGCCCAAACATGGCTGGCCATCTCTGCTAAGCCTGTGTGCATTATCTGTGTTGTCTGTGAGGCCGGCCGACAGTGTTGACAGCAGCAGCTCGTTGAGTTCAGGGTCGACGCCCATGCGTGAGTGTCCTGAGCTCTTTATCACTGCTCCCTGGGGCTTAGACCTCCTCATCTTGACCTAGCTTTCAAAGAGCCCTGTATCACTTTACATTCCTACACAGCCGCCCACATGGGAACGACATGGCCAGAATTGTTGTCTGGCTGCATGGAAGGGATGTTTGCTTGTACAAGCTACTGTTTGTTTAATTAAAATAGGATCGATTTTATGACTATTCCATGTGTTAGGCCTAGTGGGAAACTGGCCAAGGCATAGTTTCTGGTGAGGAACCAGACTCAAGCAAAAGGTCGTTGATTTTAGGTGAGCATCTGTGGTTATGTGCGAGTGGCTTGGGTGAAACACACCACAGTGCAATGATGGGCAAGGTGTGACTGAATTGGGGATTAAAAATTAGCTTGTTTATAAGCTGTAAAAGTAAAATCTGTGGTGTACTGTGGTGTTTCGGAAGTTCTTTGTGTTTGCATACCTGATGAGTTGTAACCATGGAGTCTGCTCTACAAACAATACTTCCTGGCTGGTTTGGTGGAGAGCTCTGCTCACTCCTGGAGTGAATTAGGTGGCTTTCAAGCCAGGCTTCAATATGACCTCTTTTCTGTTGACCGATTTCTGTTCTGTATCAAATTTAAACTTTGGTACATAGCCAGATTTGCATAATAGAAACTTTTAGTTAACCAAACCACACAGACAAAGTTTTTATCTATCTCTGCTTTGCCTCAATTTTAGAATAAATTTAAAAATTTTATGCAGAATAATTTTGCAGCACTATACTAAATAGATTTTAGACTTGGTAGCCATTACACTTTCTTGATTGTTTGCAGTTTTGTTGGCAATATTTCAGGTTTTATTTGGAGAGAGAACTATAAGAACTGACCTTCATAACTTTCAGTTTGAAATCACTGTCTGTTACTCTGACTTGAACTTCTGATGCTGTTAAGGTGGATGTTAAGGTTCTCCGTTAGTGTCCTGTGTTAGGTACCTACTGGCCTGCTGCCTTGAAGTTTACCAGTGAGCTGTTTGCTGTATTTGTGTGTCTGAGTGTTTGTGTGCCTGCATCTGTGTGTGAGCTTCTATGTGCCTGTGTTTGTGTATGTGTGTGCACACGCATGTTAGTATGTCCGCATGTGCATGTGCATGCGCATGTGCTGGTGCCTGCGCGTGCGCGCACGTGTGTGGTCCTCTGCTTTCAGCTCACACTCTGACCTGAGGTCGGCTGCCCTGACCCCCTTCCCCCGGGACACAGGGTGGCCCTGTGAGGGGCTCGCAAGGGGATCTGCAGGACGACCACATGCGATTCCCTGGAAAGGCCACGTAATGAATGGCTCCCGTGTCTGCCTGCATGGCACTGTAACATCTGGGCGGAGGGGGGGGGGTGCGGTCTCACCCGGAGGCCCTCCCCTCTACTTGCTGATTATACCCCTGGGGCCTCACACAGTCAGGAAGTGGAGTGAATGTCCATTTTTTTCAGCTGTGTGAGGATATGAAGGATTATTAATGGTAAATGAATCAGGAGCCGTTTAATATGTAGAGGTTTTGTCATTCGGCAAGGTGTGCTGTGCCTGTGATGGGAAGGTCGCTGGTTCGAATCACAGGGTCGACAGTGATTTCACTTCTGGGCCGTTGATCCAGGTCCTCATTGCTCCATGGATTGTCTGACCCTGCTTTGTCATTTGTACATTTCTCTGGATACTTCGCATAAAAGTCGCTAATAAATCATTGTAATGTACCCTGACCTGAAGCATTGCAGGAGGGCGGGGCCTCACCTCCCCTTGTCCGGATGTTGACCTGACAGGCTATTTTGGGGGGAAATAAATGGGTTTATACATGCCCCCCCTCACTTTTCCCTGGGGGGTCCCCTTTCTGTTTATAGGACCCCTGCTGTTAACTCCTCCTGGGGGATCAGTCTCTTCTCCCAGGTCTTACGTTTCACCCGCTAGACCTTGAACAGCCGGTAGCTAAGCAACCGTGGGGAAACAGGAGAGTTCTGGGGAAGTGTGGGAGGGTGGCTTGGGGGCTGGACGCTGCCCTGTACTGACCTGCTGGCCCCCCCCACCCCCCCAGGCTTTGAGCCGTCACCATTGCTCTGTTCCATCAAACCCAGCGTGTATCAGGCCTGAGTGATGCTCTGCTGTCTGTCCTCCTTAGAGTAAATTTCGCATCTTGATTAAAACAAAATATGGAAGCGGTCATCGTTCCGCTTTGTGTGGTTCTGTGTCGTGCGAAGGACTGATGTTATGGCATATTTGCCTCAGGCAAAGTTTAAGTAAAGAAACGCTTGAAATCCATAGAGCCGCATCTTCGAATTTCACTCACGTATTATGGCTGGCTTTGCAGTGGGACTTTAATACACATGGTTTGAGTTCTCACAGCCACAAGACGCCCCACACGCTCTCACTCACAGGCATTTGCTGCCGCTCTATTTATAAATACACCCTGGTGGCTTTCCGTGGTTCCGCCCTCTTTGGCAGCGAGCGGCCTATCATGCTGCACTAACCCACCCTGACAACTCTCAGGGCCAATAGGCTCCATGCGTGGTTAATCAGGGCCGGGCCACGTCCCTGTCGGTGCCCCCTGCTGGTGCTCCCGCTGTGAGTCTCTTGGCCCGCGCTGCGGGGCATGGCTAGCATGTGACCATGCATCTTTGTGTGACTGTCTTCTGGAGTCTCAGGCAAACGCGCTCGTCAGACAGAACTTTGCCCCACGTGTCCACTGGCTTTGCAGGAATTTGGTCTTTCAAATGAGCGACTAGTTAAAGAGCCACATGGTTTGCATGACTTTTGGCAGAATACCCTGCTACTTCACAGGTCCTGCTGTGAGTGCTTATGGCGCTTTTCCACTGCATAGTACGGCACGACACGGTTCAGTACAGCTCACTTTGGTTTGGCTCAGTTCGGC
>JAODKN010000001.1:28201093-28214920 GCA_026774425.1 Petrocephalus zakoni
GGCTCTGATGAGCATGAAAGCACTGTAACATCCCGCCTGGCTTGTGTCCCCCCCCCCCGCCCCCCCATACTCAGTTGGCTGTCAGGCTGGCTCATTACTCAGTGTAACCTCTGACATATGCACTGAATTTTTCTTGTTGTCAGCTTCTTTATTTTGTTTAAATGTTAATTTTTCACGTAGTTAATCTTTCTTTAGGGTATAATTGAACATTCAGTACTTTCAGCAAATGTCTGTGAGTGTGTCTATATGTGTGTGTGGTGTGTGTGTGTGTATATATGTGTGTGTGTGTGTGTGTGTGTGTGTGTGTGAGTCATTTGTTTGGGGGATTCACGATTTATTCATTCGATTCACTGGGTGTACCGAAACGGAAAGTTTGTGAATGAACAGCACTTGGCGAATACCTCAACAAAATAAAAAACACTCTTTTGCTCAATGTCGTCTCTCTGGTATCTAAAATATTTCCTGTTCTACTTTTCCATTAAGTCTATTCATTTGCTGAATTTCTTGCTGTATTTATTTACTTTGTCTTAGGTGGGCATTCTGTGTGGTGTATCTCACTAGATGTAATGATACTGTAAGGGCGCTTTTACACCGTACTTTGGTTCGGTACTTTTGCTGGTCAAGTACCAGTACCGAAATTGCCAAACTAGTTGGGGTACTTCTTTGGTACTTCGGTACTTTGGGGCGGAACTTGAAATGCTTTCGTTGTCGATTGGTTATGCAAATAGCCCGATTCTGAAACACAATGCGACCACCGTCTTGGAAAAAAAGTTACAAAAGTTACAAGTTAAAAAAACAGCAATGAACAAAGTAAAAAAAAAAAAAAATAATAATAATTGCGATCTGGTCAGAAGAATGGATACAACAAGATCGGGATGGGATAACAAGAAATTTTAAAAGTATTTTATTTAATATACTAAGGCAGCACAGTATTGGAGAATTTCCAAATATAGTAATTTGATTTTGTTGCAAATAAATATTGGGGTATTTACAAAGCTAAAATCAGTTAACATAAACAAAACATTTCTCACAAACCTGTCTAGGAGTGATTTAAACAGCAAGGATGAGAATGATTATGTTCATCTCGGGAAACAAATGCAGCGCTACTGCAAAAGCAGAGGAGGTAAACTTTAAACTGATTTTAAAAAACATATATTGGTTGATTTATAAAATAATCATTAAAATTGCAAAGTTAGCTACGCTTTTTCCCTATGCCAAAGTAAAAATGTTTTAACACATTAACCCCCTGCGCTGTCCGTAATGTCCATACAGAACTGAAAGTAAGAAAATGTGTGATCTTAATATAACTTGCTAGCGATTATAAGAACTGCATGTGCATAACATGTGATGTTGGATATCAAACATCGTCCAGCTGCATACTACAGCCATTTTTCTGATTCAGTACAAAATGCCTCACGTTGTGCTTTTATTCAGCGCCGGTACCAGTGTTTACAGCAGTGGAAAACCAACACAAAATAAGTACCAAACTTTTGGTACTTTATTGAGGTACCAAAAGTATGGTACGTGCTGCTGTGGAAATCGCCCTAAAAAGCACTTCTCTGCTGTACTGGTTTTTATAACTGGAGTGTCTGGTCTCACTGGGGGCCCTCTTACCTACAAGATGCCAAAATGTGTGGCATGAAGCTTCAGGTGACTAACGCAGTAAGCTCTTTTCCATCATGGGGTGTGAGCAGGGCAGCATCAAGGGTCATGCTGTAACGCAGTCTGAGAGTGTGTGTGTGTGTGTGTGTGTGTGTGTGTGTGTGTATGTGCCCACACGAGCGCGCCTGTGCTATGGCAGCATGCTTGGGGTCACACAGCAAAATTGAGGAAAATAGTCTAAATGATCTATTTCAAGTGTTACTTAGCCTCAATATAATTTGTTTCATCTGTTCTGTGATAAGGTTTTGGTTTATTTGTGCTGAAGTTCACCTCCGTTATTTTTGCATGGGCTCTGCATGTGCTCTCTGAACCAATCATAATCATTCACATCCTTGCTCATTCACAGTGTGAATTACGAAGGTGAACAAGAACTGATACATAGAAGACTTTCGTCTATGGAAATACTTTGGATTCTGTAGAGACAATATTAGGCAAAAGCGAGTGATTTTGTTGATAATTTTCTATGTATGTTTAGGTTGTCATGGTTGTCGTTAAAAATGTTCTTGAAATTCATGTTCTTTGAAATTCGTTCTTAATAAGAGGCATAAGATTGTCAGTGTATCAGTAGAAACATTTCGGCAAGTTATTACGAAATATCGCAATACTTATCGTTATGCATAAAATTTCAAAATACCACAATGTGATTGTTCCTGTAACCTTCACGCCTATTCAATGCTAATTTTAACTATTTAGGTTATCCTTTTGCTGCAATCAGTAACGTCTCATTTTGTATGGAAAGAAATCAGTATTTTGATTCATACTCCAAACATGTTTCTCTGTGTGTGGTCAAGTGGGTTGGGGGTCGGGTTAATAGAATATTATTCGAATAATCACTGGTGAAATTCCACTAGCAATCCTACCTCTAATACCTGTCCCTAGTGTGCATTGTGCATAATGAAACCTGTCCTGCGGTAGGGCTGAACGATTTTATGAAAAAATCATTTATCTAACAAATTTATTTATTATTTTTTTAACTCCGTTCAGTATTCACTATGTGTATAAAAAAAACTGTAATTGAGCACAACCATACATTGAAATTTGAACAGTGCTATACATTAATCCAAAGATGATAAATACATGAATTGAATCCAAAAAGTGTTTATTCCAAAAAAATGATATAGAACTAGTGCTACACGATTAATCTAATCGCAATCACGATGTCAGCCTGAGCGATTAAATAACTGCAAAATGCTGAGATTAAAATTAAAAAATGTCCGTGCGTGAACGTGATAACCTATTCTCTGTTTGTGTGGAGTCTGCTCATTATCTACGCCCATAATGAAGAGACAGAACCAATCAGTCTCTGTTTAGGTGGGAAAGTGTGTGCAGCATCACTTTGTACCTGCTGGTGGTTGTCACCTCATCGATTAGATCTTAAGCGATCTTCCCAGCCAATTTTCTGCGACCACACCCCCCGCTTCCCGGAGAGCTGTTAATACGAAGGAACTCTCCGTATAAATTTTTCACAGGTGTTTTACCCTTTAATTTGAATTTTGTGTTGCATTGTGGGAGCGAGTACACCCACTAAATTTAACAAAGAAAAACAGTGTAGTTACAGTGTAGTTAAGATGCAGAGCAATGGAATGATGGTTTTACTTTTCATTATGTCACAGTCTCTTCGCGACACTCACTGAAAAGCAGTAACTCTTGTGCATTGCATTTCTTCATGGCACGGTTTCTGCGTGCTGCGCACTGTAAAACAATACGTCGTGTCAATTTGTTTGTTTTTTCGTATATGCCAAACATTTCAAGGTGGCACGAATTCCGCTACCATAGAGAAGGTCCACTGAAAAGGTGGAAATGCCTCAGAATAGCTAGCACAGAAAGATATGTGCATACAAGCAACAGGCTCCGTATCAGAGAGCTTTTAGCACTGAAACCAGACTGGGTGAACATGCTGTTTTTTTTTTGTTAAGAATCTATGAATTGATAGCTGGAACCTTTTCAAAAGAGGATATGGAACTACAGCTTGATGACAAAAAAAAATGTACAATAGACTCAGGTTTAGTGGTTTTGGTTTTGATTACGTGAACAACTTGAAGCATCACTTGCATTTTATATTCATTTAATTTTTAGAAGAAGTTCTATGAAGTATGTCTCATCTTGTAACTTAATTACTAATTGTAGGTTACACCGTGCTTTAAATGTTTAGGTATTTAAAATGTCTTTTTTTAATGGAAAAATTGTCATTTTTTATTTAATTGTTCCATTTATTTTATTCAGTTGTACAACTGAGAAAACCTAACAAGTTTGCAGAAATGCGTTTATTTTGAATAAGATTTTAATTTTGTAAAATATTAAGTTGTTGTGATAAAGTACCGTAGAAATGTTTTACTTTTTGTATTTTCATGATAGTTTGTTTTTGCTTTTGAGCTTGAGACATAGACATTTTAAAATTATCAGTAATCTGTGCAATTTCCTTGATAACCAAAAAGGTAGGCTCATACTACCATGCTTACTACATTATATTGTCAAAAGTATTGGGACGCCTGCCTTTACACACGCATGAACTTTAATGACATCCCATTCTTAATACATCAGCTTAATATGGAGTTGGCCCACCCTTTGCAGTTATAACAGCTTCAACTCTTCTGGGAAGGCTTAGGCAATTTTTGACCATTCTTCCAGGAGAGCATTTGTGAGGTCTGGTACTGATGTTGGATGAGATTGTTTACCTTGCAGTCTCCACTCTAATTCTTCCAGGTTGAGGTCAGAGCTCTGTGCATGCCTGTCTGGGTTTTATACACCTTTGGCCGTGGAAGACCTGAATCCATTGATTTGGAGGGGTGTACTTTTGGCAATATATTGTATATCGCACTTGCAGTATTGTCCACAATAATCACAATATCAATTTTTCTCCATATCATGCAGCACTATATAGAACATACACCTAATAAACCATAGAACAATTCTCTAGCCACCCGAACATGGTAAAGTGTGTTTTTACATTTTAAGTGCCGTGTTTGCACTTAAAATTAGTACACTTAGTACTAATTAGTACACTTAGTAAAGTGCTTCTGGAAAGTCCCATGTACACAGGGGTCAAATTAGAACTAATATCACAAAAGCTGCGACTGTGTTAAATTAATAAAATAATGAAAATAAAAGAGTTCCAATAATAAAAACATTAGTGATTTTCCGGCTAAGACTGCTTGGACTTCTAATAATAGGACCTTCCTGTGAACAATCTCTGACCATTTAATAGGTAGGTAATTGTTCACAGTCACTTTGAGCCACTTCTGATTGGTGAGCACGATTTGGCTCGGCGAGGAGCACTGCACTTCCGATTGGTGAGACTGACTGTCACACAAGGAGGACGGAATGAAGTCAGAAAACTATTCTCACAATGGTTTTAAACCCTGGGTCAGACGCATATCCTAAATCGCAGCCTTTGCGATTTTGCTAATTGCATTGTCTAAAATGGCGATTTCCATTCGAAATCGATAAATCATTCAGCTCTATCCTGAGGCATTAAATTTTGGGCCATGCAGCCGGGTCATCACCATCACTGGTTGGTCGTTCGGGGGCCATGTTGTGGGACATGCTGCGTGTGCGAGAAGCCAGTACCTTCAGGGTGCCTCCCAGCAACCTAGGGGCCTTTGGCAGGGCAGTCAATGGAAACAAAGGCAGCCGTTAGCATTGTGGGCCCAGGCTCTGTCCCACCTATAGCTCTCGCTGATTGGCAGGATGTGTCAGATTGTTGCACCCTGCCGTGCAAGGCCACCCCCTCCCTCCGCCTCTGCATCAGCCCTAGGTGTGGACAGCCCCATCATCTCACCTAGCCACAAATGCCACAGGGATCCAGTCTCAAGTGGTGCGTTACTGATCATGTGCACATATACGCTAGATGCGCCGGAACGGATTGAGTTGGCTGTAGAGTTCAGGTAGCGACAAACATTTAACAAACACTGCAGCAAAGGGATCACTTTGGTCTACGGCGGAGGTGCGACGTTTCCTGGACGACTGGGCTGAGGGGAAAGTATGCAGGAACACCTGGATGCAACACACAAAAACGCTGAGATATTTGGCAAACTACGGGACCCCATGATTAAATGAAAACTGCTGCGCTGCATACTCGATAAATTGATTAAAAGGGCTGTGTGTCATCGCACCCAAAACAATGAGCCACAAAATAACGGCATTAATCATTAAACTCCATTATGTTCGCACCTTTCTTTCTGTGTTTTCTTCAAAAAAGTCACACAATGATGACAAAATCATGCCCTGTGTTTGGGTTTCTGATGTATCATGGCCAAATGACTGTGTTTGTCTGCACATGGAAGCTGCCGTTTTAGAGTGTGCGTGTCCTGAGGCTACTTTCCCAGTACCGTTACCTGAATGGCGTTGATGCATGTTTTGGTGAAAGCATTAAGGATTTTAAGGTTTCTAGAGGTATTTTTAATATTCTGATAAAACCTGTGGTCTGTGATATTTTAACTAGAACCCCCCCTCCCCACTCCAAGTAATTACTTAGTTTCTAATGCTAGTACAGCATTGATGTCCTTGAGGATCTGAGCGTATACTGCTTATAGAAAATATAATATTTGTGGCTTAGTTAATAATCTTAGCAAATACTCTGTAAATTGAAAAAGCAAGGGCTTGTTGTGTCTTATACAGGTTCATGTACTGGACAGACTGGGGCGAAATCCCCAAGATCGAGCGTGCGGGGATGGACGGCACGAGTCGCTCGGTCATCGTCGACAAAAACATCTACTGGCCCAACGGGCTGACACTGGACTACGAGCAGAAGAAGCTGTACTGGGCTGATGCAAAGTTCAACTTCATCCACCGGAGCGACCTGGATGGCAGCTTGCGGTAGGAGGACCTGCAGGCAGCCTGCTAACCTGTCACACTCTGTCCTTTAGTGTGTGATACCTGTGTGTCCCATGGCAGTCTGCATCATGCTTATATGCTGTCGCACAGTATATGCTATTACAGCATGTAAGTGTAGCTAAATGCTGTTTAATCACAGAAATGATTGGCAGTCTTCAGACACTGTTCTCCGTCATGACTGGTAGCAACTTAACATCATCAACAGTCTTCAAGGTTCCCTTATAACCAAAGAACATAATTAATTTAGTATGCCAGCAAGCCACGCCCCCGGATTCTGTACAGCGGCTGCTGTGGTCGTGTGTCTGAATTGACAGTTCTGTATCTGTAATGGATGAATGTACGTGTAATTGTGGTAATTGTGTGTGTGATTGACCTGCTCGTTTAGGGAGGTGGTGGTGAAGGGATCTCTCCCCCACCCCTTTGCTCTCACGCTGTCCCGTGACACACTCTTCTGGACGGACTGGAACACGCATTCCATCCACTCCTGTAACAAGTACACCGGCGAGGACCAGCGCGAGGTCCACTCCAACATCTTCTCCCCCATGGACCTCCACGCCTACAGCCAGGAGAGGCAGCCCCACGGTAGGTCACTGGTCGAGCCCCTGTGCCACCAGTCCATCCCAACAGTTCTGATATGGTTCTGGATCCTTCTGACCCCGAACCCCCGTTGTCTCCAGGCCAGACGTGCGGCGTAACCAGACCTGTACCGTATTAAATCGCCGACCTGAGCCGCAGAAGGGAAATGACTCGAATGAAAAACAAAAGGAAGCCTCTAGTCTCGTACTTTCCGGGATCATGGGAACTCGGTCTTCGTGGCTCTGCTTTGAAATGTCCCTCTGGAATTGACTCGGGGGGCCGTCGCCCATCGATTCTGCGGCGTCCGGAAACAATAGGGCCTCTCTTCTCCCCCGCTGCAGAATCTGGAGCAGTTCTGCCGCTCGGGGGGATGTTGGTTTTAGCACACACACTCGATCTGCGTTCCCATCCTCGCTCACAAAGAGCACCATTATCCCCTGTTACGCTCGTATTTATTCCTCTGTTTTTCAACAGCTGTTAATTATGTATTAAACATTGTAGCCGTGCCGTTCCTCCTCGTTCCCCTCCCGCTCAGAGCCGCGGCTGTTCCTTAATGCTCCGTGCCGGGGAGGCAGCTCCGGCCGCTCAGGGCAGGCCTCTCGTGTTGTACCCCCCCGGCGTTCTGGCCTCTGCTTGGGACTCTTATTCTGCCAGTGACCTCGCCGTTTCCCTCAATGGCCTTTAACGGCACGATTACGGCTAACCCTGAGCGGTCTGCTTTCCTGCTGCTTCTGAGCAGCTCCGGCGAGCATTTGAGGTCTCCCATTATGCTGTAGGTGATTTCTAAAAGCATGAAGGCGGCCCTCATCTCCCCCCATAAATTGGTAAAGACAGTACTCCATATAGAGCCTGCTGCTTCCATAATGTTGCCACACGAGCCCCACTCTGTTAGCGGTCCCAGACCAACACCTTTGCCGCTTATATCGAGCCTGAAAGCCAGTGCAGAAAGACTGAATAGGGTTGTATTTTTCCAACTTTAATAAGTCCAAGAGGTTTCACAGCCAGAGAAGCTGAGAGTCCTGAGCGTTTACAGAATGAGCACAGTGCTGAGCCTGAGCGCGCCAGATGTGTTTGGTAAGAGATCTGCACGCATGCGACCCTACACTCACCCTCATGCCGTCATGGCCTCCGCAGTGTCCAGCCCCTGCATGGTGGGGAACGGTGGCTGCTCCCACCTGTGTCTGCTGTCTCCCATGAAGCCCTTCTACCAGTGTGCTTGTCCCACGGGAGTTCAGCTACTGGAAGACCAGCGTACCTGCCGGCAGGGTGAGTCCCTGCCCTCACTGTTTGACCACGCCCATCACGATTAGCTCCTCTCACGCCCGTTCTCGGTCAACTCCAGCTCTCCAGCCCTGCATTCTAGTGACCTAGACCTCCCCACACTGTCTTCACCCACAAGTGTTGCTGGAGTACCCAGAATGCAGCTGGGCAGATCCTATAACACTACGCAGTCCCTAGTCTATTCTTTCATAATGTGATAAATAAGCATATCACACTTCTATTGCCAAGATGGATTTGGTAATGCTCTTTTGGGAGTCTTCCCCCAGCTGTGATTAATCCAGCTTCTTCACGGGGAGAATCTTTGCAGAAACGCCACTATCGATTTCAGTGTTTTCCAGAAAAATCCAGCTTTTGTTGAATGTCAGTTGTCAGAAATATTTGCATGGTAGGAATATCATTTCAGGCTATTTTGCCCAGCCTTTCATGTAAACAAGGTAAAACAATTTGAGCAGTTGCTTCTAAAAATCACATGGGGAGCTCCCTTATGTCCAGTATACTGGACTAAAGCTTTCAGAAAAACAGGCTGTGGAGCCACTGAAACTCACAGCTCGTGACAGGCATTGTACTGAAGCAGCCCCAACAGCCCGCCCATTTTTTGGGTTGCCATGGAAACCCTCGCCATGCCCTCCAGTTCTGCTTTACAGCTTAGGCACCCCGGGTCCCCTCCCCCGGGACCCAGGTCAGAGGTCTTCCACAGCCTGGAATCTTTCCAAATCAGGTGGCACTGCCCCTCTGTCCATTCTCCAGCCTGGCCACCAAGCGTGTCAGTGAGACCTTGTTCTGCTCTGCTTGGAGCAGATGGGACTGAGGCCTTCATGTGTTGGCCTTTGTACTCTGAACATTCCTGACATCAACAGACTTGGCCCCACCTTCTATGCAGAGAAGTCGCAGAATTAGCCATTGTTGTATATTTGTGGATAAAACTCGGTATCCGTGTTTGATTTAGCATGATTTTTATGCTTTGTCTTTGACTAATGGCATATAGTCCATTACATTAAGTTGCATCTTTTCTGAAGATTTCATAGGCACCAATTGATCTGGTAATGGCTTGGAAACCGATTTACGGAAAGGTTTATGGTTAGTTAGGATAATGTGCAGTAGCCCTTCTGAGAGTCATGGGTCTTCTGTAGAATTCCAGAAAGTGCTATGATCATCGTCCGTGGACCAGAAACAGGAGCCTCTTACGAGAGACTCACACATAGGCCTGCAGCCGGGGAGAAAGCACCTTTTGTTGGGCGGCTGAGATGTCTGTTTGGCTAGGGCCTGCCGGGGCCCACACGGCTTCTCAATGGGGGAGGGGCTCGTCATGCTCGAACATTCAAAGTGGGCCCCGGCTGATCTCCTCTTCAAAGTGGCATTCACTGGTCTTTATAAGCAGGCAACCCGGCACACACATGCCAAGGTACCCCCTCTCCTTTTCCGATGGCACTGAATGAAATGTAAGGCTTTGAAATGAATAGGGAGTAGAAGAAAGGCCCCTATCAGAGTTAGCATGTTTCTTAGCATCTGAGAAGGATGGCCCTGGAAGACATAGGCCTCTTCGGTATGATGGTTTTCAGTTTAGGTAACTGCAAGTTATCCTTATTCAAAACCAATGCCATTAGTCATCGCAAGCCTTCAATGCCATCAGAAATGGTCAATGAATGCACTGCTCATCAGTGTAGGGCCATATTGTTTTTAATAGACTTAGTAGATGTCAGTCCTTGATTGGCCAGTCTAAAATTGTCAGGGTTGACATTTTAAGACCTTGATGACCTTGTGGAGTCCATTCTCACAGGTGCCACCCAGATACTGCTCCTGGCACGGCGTACAGACCTGCGCCGGATTTCCCTGGACACGCCCGACTTCACCGATATCGTGCTGAACACGGATGATGTTCGCCATGCCATCGCCATTGACTTTGACCCAGTGGAGGGGCTGGTCTACTGGACAGATGACGAGGTGCGAGCTATCCGTCGCTCCCAGCTGGACGGTAGCGGCAGCCAGTTCGTGGTCACCTCTCAGGTCAGCCACCCAGATGGCATCGCTGTTGACTGGGTTGCCCGGAACCTGTACTGGACCGACACAGGCACAGACCGCATCGAGGTCACTCGGCTCAATGGTACCATGCGCAAGATCCTAATCTCGGAAGACTTGGATGAGCCTCGAGCCATCGTCTTGGATCCCGCAGCCGGGTGAGTGATATCAGATCATCTAGCTCTTCTCAGAATTAAAGGGCATTCTTACCCCAACATCCATCTATGTACTTATCCTGATCATGGTGTGGCCTGGAGCATAGTGCAAAAGGCGACATAGGTCATAGGGCATTAAATGTTAATGATATAATATTAAACCTCCCTCACTGAGTCTGTGAGCCTCATAAATCCTTAGTTCTGGTGGAAGGAGTAGTTGATTATTCACACTAGAATTTGTCTAAGTGTACAAGCTAGGGGGTTGTTTTCAGAGGCAGAGCCTTGAGAATGTTTTATCAGTCAGGAAAACGAACAAAAGTTTTGTTTGGTGTGGATTCCTGCCATAGCAAACATGGGGGCATCCACTGCATTTTCCCCAAGTTCATTAGGGACCGTAGAGCTTTGAGCGAGTTTTCGTGGCACTTTTGTTGTCTTTGATTCATCCTGCGGCTAACTCAATAAGTCAAGCCTTGGGCCAAGATTGAATTTGGCAGATCCTGAATAGATGAACTGACCATGAAAGCGCGTATCTGAACAGCCTTTCAAATGCCACTTTGCTTTGGCTACTAAGTGAGAGCTTCTGTGGCAGCTGTTTCTAACTCTCTGACGGTGTCGTTTGGGAATCTGATGGAGTTGATCTCACTGTCAGGGCTACCGTTGATCTTCAGGATTCTTCACTGTGTCTAGCAGGCAGTTCTGAATAACGTTTGGCATTGCATAGTTTTTTAATGCTTGTTATATTTGTACTAAAACCATCTTACCAGCCTGCTTTCACGCTCAGGCCTTAATAAGCTAAGGGAAAAGTAAGGGTGTATTTTCGGTGCCGCTGAGGTGGCCTGTAAAAGGTCTTCTTGGTGACGTCCCCATCTTAATAATGTGTCCCTTTCTTGCAGGTATATGTACTGGACGGACTGGGGTGAAATTCCAAAAATCGAGCGTGCCGCTTTAGATGGCACCGACCGTGTAGTCATGGTCAACACCTCCCTGGTCTGGCCCAATGGGTTGGCGCTGGACTACACAGAACGCAAGATCTACTGGGGCGATGCCAAGACAGACAAGATCGAGGTAAGAAAGGAAGCATCTCTCGATTGGTGGGGAATGGTGGGGCGGTGACCAATGGTGACGGGTTGATTAGCCTCAGTGGCAGTGAACATAGCTTCTGGTCTAAGGTTCCTCTTGGGCTGCGCACTCCAGATGTGAATACAAGCTACACGGGCTTAGTAAGCGACCTGGTCGCCAAAACCTTTCCAGTCTCCGGCAGTTTGTGGGTTTGGCTGCATGCTCAGAGCTGCTCACATTTGCAGAGACGTGTCATCATCATAATTAAAGTTGTCATAGCTGCTTTGAATGTTGTCAATTCCTGCCATGACGCGGTGCTAAGTTTGTGGTCTGAAGTTTAGTTTTCACGGTGCGTGAGAGAAAGTGCCTGCTGTGCGCTGTGGAGAAGGCCGAGGTGATATGTAACACGTCAGCTCGGCAGCTATGTTCTCCATCGTCAGCAGCTAGTTGCTTTTATTATGTTTAAGTTATTTTTATCGTTGGCACGTTCAGACCTGCTCAAGAAGTCTCTGGAGATGGATGGCCACAATCGCACTCTGCCCTCTCCGACATTTATAGCCTGGGTTACCCTCTGTGATTCCCCCCCCCTTCCCCCATCACCTTGGTATGTTCCTCAGGCAGTATGTCTGACAGCACAGATAATCCTGGTGGTAATAGTGCATTGCAGGGCCCCCCCGGGGGGCTAGAGAAACTGGTCCTGCGAATCGGCTGGGCGCCATGCCGCCCACTGGAAAGGCTTGCAGTAGGGTGGATGGGAGCCTGGCACAGCCATGCTGTTTCGTATTCGCATCTCGGTCCCTCCATGTCACATGTGAGAGCCGTACCTCATGCAGATGAAGCCCAAAGGCAGGAAGGTCTAATAGCTGGAAGGTCTGGTGGTTGTAATTAGACTGGAACGTGAGGAGCATTCCCCATCCTGCGTTAATGGCTCTGAAAATTGCCAAAATATACAGCCGATTACCACCAGACCTCAGAAATCCGGTGCTGGACTGAGCCACGTCGTCACATTGCGGCTGGTTTTTCGCTCCCCGGGTGGCTGGCTGGACCCCCTTGCCCCTAGCTGATAACCTCCGAGACGCACTCTCAGTTTGATGGGATAAGCACCAATAAAAGTAGTGTAGTTCTTTGGTAGCAAGCTTCCTTCATCGCGAGCCTCACCGAACACGAGGAGCTGACCGTGGTGACCGCATGGGCCAAAAGCTGACTCCAGGCCCAGTCCATTTATACGGTGACAGTGCTGACCCGCTGGCCCGACCCGGTCCACACGCCGAGGTGGCGCTCGCAGTACAGCCCACATCTGGTTTATGTTGTGGCTCCTGCTCCATCGTGGTCCCCACTGTTTAGAATAGCAGCAGAATGTGGATGAGGCACCACACTGCGGTCGCAGCTCTCAAACCATCCGGGACCTCTGGGCAGTCGGCTGGCCGCAGCGAGGATATTCAGCAGCCTAGGTCCAGTTATGAAAATAATCTAAGGACTGGTCCAGAGTCACTTTTTAAGATTTCATTATTGTTATTCTTTTGAGATCTGAAATCCTGGAGAAGAATGCAAGAGGAAATGATCTTTTATTATTAAGTATGGAAACAATAGAGGCAAAGTAATTCAGCTAGATATGTAACCCAATCTATGAAAAATAAAAGTTCATGTTAGTACAGCATGTCTGTGGTCTGGATGTCCAACTCAGGCTCCAGCTTTGGCCACTTTTGCTCCTTCTATGGCAGGCCAACCTTTCACGTTTTATTTGCGTAACTTTTCTTAAAACCCACTGCCCTTTCCCAAGCACCTATGCATCTCTCCACGGTTTCTGCAGTCCGACCGTGGGGAGCCGACTCTCACCGGATTGTTTTTGTTACGGTTTTCTCTAGGCGTGTTCACTCGGGGTTACTTTGCCGTACATTGTTTGGTTTCGACCAGACTAGAACGGCCCGGCTCTGGGTTTGCCCCCATCGCACGTCTCTCCGAGAAAACGCAAGCTCAGATCCTTGCATAAAACAAAGCTGTCCCAGGAGGTACCGGGCTTCAACAGGAGAGACCGGTGTCAACGAAATGCTTTTGGTCAGAGCAGTGGCGGTAAACAGCTTTACAGCTCCTCCCGCAGTCTGCTCCCTCTCCCTCCCTCCCTCCCCCTCTCCCCTCACCCTCTCCCTCCCTCTCTCCCCTCACCATCTCCCTCCCTCTCTCCCCTCACACTCTCCCTCCCTCTCACCCTCTCCCTCCCTCTCTCCCCTCACCATCTCCCTCCCTC
>JAODKN010000001.1:28220895-28238766 GCA_026774425.1 Petrocephalus zakoni
ACATCCCTTTCCCGTGACTTTTACCCCCTCCTTGTGTCCCGGCCAATTATGGTGCCACTGCACAACCCCCCCCCCCCCCCCACAGCCCCCACCTCCTTCCTGCTCTTCAGCCAGAAGACGGCCATCAGCCGCATGGTGCTGGACGAGCAGCAGAGCCCTGACATCATCCTACCCCTGCACAGCCTCCGAAACGTGCGCGCCCTCGACTACGACCCGCTCCACCGGCACCTCTACTGGATCGACGCCAAGCAGAACGCCATCCGCCGAGCCCAGGAGGATGGGAACCAGGTACTGTCCTCCAGCCGTCCTCGCAGCAAGTGTCCGGTATTGTTGTGGATACCCCCCCGTGCAGTCTGTACCATGTGACGGGTGCCATGCTACTTTCGGAAGTGCAGCATTATTTGCAGGTCTCTTCTTCACACTCCTTTGGCTTTGAAGGCCCAGTTAGCACCAGCTGCTCTGGCCATGCCGCCAGATGAACGGTATCCTTGACTTTCCATTGTGACCTCTGACACGGCCGCCATCCCCCCCCCCGACCCCCTGCCAGAGCGTGACCGTGGTTTCCGGCATACCGGGAAGCCTCAGCCTGCAGCCATTTGACCTCAGCATCGACATCTACAGCCGCTTCATCTATTGGACCAACGAAGTAACCAATGTCATCAACGTAACGCGCACAGACGGCCGCGGCGTGGGCGTGGTGCTCCGCGGGGAGCACGACAGGCCCCGCGCCATCGTGGTCAACCCGGAGAGGGGGTCAGTTCACTGTCCTGTTTTCACTTGTTGGTTTCATGATGATCACTGCGAGAGGGTGATCCCTTGGTTCTGTAATTCTGTGCTGCACATTACTCTGCATGCCCGGCACGTTTCGTCTGAGACTTCCTTACCTCTCCTTTCATTGCTAGAAGAAAAATGGAAAAACTTGCCTTGAGACGGTACAGTTGTGTAGCCCGGGGTCAATTCTTGTCTCGGCGAGCATGAGTGCGGTGACATTTCTCATTGGTCACTCACGGTACCCCCCTCCCCCCAGGTACATGTACTTCACCAACCTGCAGGAGCGCTCACCCAAGATCGAGCGCGCGGCGCTGGACGGCACTGAGAGGGAGGTGCTCTTCTTCACTGGGCTGGGGAAGCCCGTGGCGCTCGCTGTGGATAACGAAGCAGCCCGGATCTTCTGGGCGGACTCTGACCTGCGGCGTATAGAGAGCAGCGATCTCACTGGTGAGCTTTATGCTGCTCCCTGGGGCCGGGGGCGGGTCATCACAAAGGCTGTTATCGCACCGTTAGCAGTTTCTCTCACTTACGCTTAGTGGTACGAGAGTAATCGGTCATGTGAGCTGGATGAAGATGTGCTCTATCCATCTTCCAAGTGCTGATTCAGTACTGGATCAGTACGATTAGTTTGGGCCCTCTCCCTGGAAACACCGGACACAAGGCAAGAGACCCTCTGGACAGATTGTCTGTAAATTGTGTTCTAAGCTACTAAAATAATATTTAATCACTTCTCCTCCCAGGTTTTCTTCTAATTATGCTCAACTATATCAACTATAATCAAGCCTTCTAACTTTCTGTCAGTGCTGGCGATGTATCGCTGTTCGGGCTGATTTATAAGCGCACGTACTTCACTGAGGAATTCGTGAAAAACAGCATGTACTCGCTTTCACTTGGTCATGAACTATTACGTAAGGGATTTACTCTGCTCACCAGTGCGTAAGATGGCAGTCACCCCTGTTTTATACAGGTTGCAGATTATGGTTAATTTGTGTTATTTGGAGATTGATTACTGTGGACTTATGTGGGATGGACTTCTCAGGATAGTATCCCTTTTCAGTGTAATCAACACATGCATATTAGACAGATCCCGGATGATTACCAGCAGGTCCAAAACAGCTAGGCTGAACCCCACAGAGGTACAAATCTTGGCCCCATCCCATTGGGGTCTGGATCACCCTAGCCATACTCCACTGGGGTCCAGCTCACCTTGGCTGTAGCCCATTGGGGTCTGGATCACCCTAGCCATACTCCACTGGGGTCCAGCTCACCTTGGCTGTAGCCCTTTGGGGTCTGGGTCACCCTAGCCATACTCCACTGGGGTCCAGCTCACCTTGGCTGTACCCCATTGGGGTCTGGATCACCCTAGCCATACTCCACTCCCTGGCTGTACTGATATGAGATGGACATCTTTTTCAGAAGATTACACTGAAAGAGTATACTAAACACATATTAGATCTTGGATGATTACCAGCAGGTCCAAAACAGCAGGCTGTCCTGCAGTAGGGTCTTGCTTTGTATTTGTGTCTGGAGTGCACATACTGTAATAGGCTGCTGTGGAGTCACAGCTCATCTTGGCTGGAGCTTCCAAGAAGAGCTTCTTAAAGTACAGCTGGGTGGGGAACAGATGAGCCAGGGCATGAGTGTAGATCAGCGTAGACCTGGGTGACTCCAATGGACCCCAAACCTGTGATCTTCTGGAAGCCGTAATGGTGAAGCGAGGCTGGAGCGTGGGGCTCCTGGAGCTGTGTTTATGGGATGGGCTCTAAGGAAGACCACAGGCACTGTAGCTCATGCACAGCAACAGGCCTCCTACAGCCGGTCAGAATATGAGTTGGTTTTGATGGGAACAGGTCACTTCCATTACTCTGGTCATAGGACTTTCATTCAGTGCTGGCTTCCAGCCTCTCGTGTCATCCAACCACACACTGAGAAACATGACCTTTCCTGCTAGCAGTCGAACTTCTCCAAGCACAAGATGTTTTCCTTTTTGCGAAGAAATGCTGGTTGGGGACGTCAAAGAATAGCAAACAAAGGGAAGCGTAGCTTGTGTCTTCACGAGGGGATGAAGATCAAGAAGAGGCTCTGTCGTCTAAACAAATGCCGGATTTTCGTCAGGATGAAAGAGCCACAGATGGACCTCCTTTCCAAATTGTCTGGATCAGATTTTGGTTTTATTATTTTTTTCCCCAAAAACCTCTCCTGCAATGAATTATGCCGTTGCACAACCGTGCTCTGCCTTAATGTTCCTCTTTCCCTCCCTGAAACACCCTGCCTTCTCCTCCGGGTATCCCGTTATCCTGTCCTGGTATCCCTTTACCTTCCTGACTCTCTTCAAACCTACCCGCCAGGGGCCAACCGGGTGGTGATGGAGGACTCCAACATCCTGCAGCCAGTGGGGCTGACCATCTTTGAGAACCACCTGTACTGGATTGACCGGCAGCAGCAGATGATTGAACGCATCGACAAGACCACCCGCGAGGGCCGCACCAAGATCCAAGCCCGCATCTCCTCGCTGAGTGACATCCACGCCGTCCATGCTCTGGACATGAAGGAATATAGTGAGTGCCCCCGTACGTCCTCTGCCTTGGCGGCCCCTGTTTCCTGCCCCTGCTGATGCAATGCCCCCCGCAGGTAAGCACCCCTGCACCTCGGACAACGGCGGCTGCTCCCACATCTGCATCGTGAAGGGCGACGGCACCACTCGCTGCTCCTGCCCCATCCACCTGGTGCTGCTGCAGAATGAGCTCTCCTGTGGAGGTGAGTCCTCTTCCCCATTGCCTGGCCATGGAGACCTCAGCCACTGAGTGCCAGCTGTGACACACCACTACACCCTATGCCTGGTATCTGTTTTCGAGCGATTAGATTTCTCTGTGCGTAAAAAAAACTCCCCCCCCAGAGCCTCCCACATGCTCCCCGGAGCAGTTCTCCTGCACCTCTGGTGAAGTGGACTGCATCCCGCACGCCTGGCGCTGCGACGGCATTTCCGAGTGCGAAGACGGCAGCGACGAGCGTGACTGCCCCGTGTGCTCGCAGCTGGAGTTCCAGTGCGCCAGCCGGCAGTGCATAGCTCTGGGGCTGCGCTGCGACGGCGAGGCCAACTGCCAGGACGCTTCGGACGAGAGCGAGTGCACAGGTGGGGTCTCTGCTGCTCGGTTGGGGGATGGGCTCACTGATAAGCCCAGGGCTGGGAACCCACACGACACACACACGGCCAAAGGGCTGACATTTATGCTTTGGCTCTCTCAGCCCACTGTCCTGTGGACCAGTTCAGCTGTGCTAACGGCCAGTGTGTCGGCAAGTACAAGAGGTGTGACCACAACATGGACTGCACTGATAACTCGGACGAGCTCGGCTGCTGTGAGTCACCTGACCCGTGTCCATGACGGAAGTGGCATGAATATCTCCTTTTGATAATGAGTTTGATCATCTTTGGCTGGAATGGTCTTCAAAGCAGCTGTGTGATGTCATCTGGGAGTGGTTAGCCTGGGTGGGCGTTGGTTTGTGGGGGAACTGAACACTGATCCAGGGTCAGTGCTTTTGGCGATGCCTGCTGTCTTTGCTGAGGGTGTGTTATGGTGGCTGAAGGCTCCGCCTCTTTTCCCAGACCCCACTGAGGAGCCGCCCCCCCCACCCACCAGTGCTGTGGGCTCCATTGTGGGTGTGGTACTCGCGCTTTTCGTGGTGGGTGCCATTTACTTCGTGTGTCAGCGTGTCCTCTGTCCACACGCCAAGGATGATGGCGAGGCCAGCGACTTTGTGGTCCACGGTCCGTCGTCCATGCCGCTGGGATACGTGCCACACCCCAACTCGCTCTCCAGGTCGCTCCCAGGTAGACCTCACCGCCTTCACATCACAGGAGTGGGCCATCAGGACCTTTCCAAGGCCTGCAGATTTTTATTATTAATCACTTTAGTTATATTTCTGGAAGATATAGTCTGCAGGTCTTTGATCTGTCCCAGCGGCTGCTGGGAAGTGGCTCCGGTCCATAACAGGGTCTCCTTTCACCGCTCAGGTATGTCTCGTGGAAAGTCAGTGATGGGCTCCCTCAGCATCATGGCCGGCAGCAGTGGGCCCCCATATGACCGGGCCCACGTCACAGGGGCATCCTCCAGTAGCTCCTCAAGCACCAAGGGCTCCTTCTTCCCTCCGGTGAGCACCGGAACCTGCAGCGAGCTCCTTCTTGTTAACGATATTCTGTTAGTGTGTGAGAGTCCGTCCCGTGTCACTCAGCAGAAGCCGGGACGTGACGGCTCTCCATTGCCCTTCCCCCCAGGTCCTGAACCCACCTCCGTCCCCTGCCACGGAGCGCTCCCACTACACTGTGGAGTTCGGTTACTCCTCCAACAGTCCCTCCACGCACCGTTCCTACAGGTACAGCTCCAGCAGGTGCTGCCTTTTCAGGGTGTTTTTCTGTCCTTGTGGTGGTATTGGCCCATTTCATCGGATGAGGTCTCTGCTCAGTGCATCCTGCCTTTTTCCCCCTTAACTCTGCAGCTACAGACCCTACAACTATCGGCACATTGCCCCGCCCACCACGCCCTGCAGCACAGACGTGTGCGACAGCGACTACACCCCGGGCTGCCGCGTCGTTGCTCCGCCCAAGGGCTACACCAGCGACCTCAACTACGACTCCGAGCCCTTCCCCCCCCCGCCCACGCCGCGCAGCCAGTACCTGTCAGCCGAGGAGAACTGCGAGAGCTGCCCACCCTCCCCCTACACCGAGCGCAGCTACTCCCACCACCTCTACCCCCCTCCTCCATCCCCATGCACAGACTCCTCCTGAGCCACGCCCACTTTTTCTGCCCCGCCCGCCCCTGTAAATACCAATTGTGCATATGAGTAAGAGGATTTTATGAGGGTGGGTTGGGGTTTTGTACAGTATTAAAATATAAAGCCGGGACGTCCTGGGGTAGGGGATTGATGGGCTGCATTGTACAGTGAAGTATTTATATTTTCTATAACGCATCTATGGGTGCCAGAAGTTTGTATTACGAAGAGAATTTTGTACATTATATAACGATACAAATTTATAAAATTTGCCATAAATGGGGAAACGCTGCCTTAATCCCAAAGGTTGAAACACAAAATACTGCCTTGATGTAGGGCTGAAGGGAAGCAATCCAAGGGAGAGAGACCCTTAGCCAACACCAAAAACGGGATGATTCGGAGGGAGTTTGGTCTACAGAGCCTGTCCCGACCACCTCTGCAACGCTGCCATCACATTGCAGGAAGCCGGAGAGCCAGTGAATATCAGCACATGCTGGCTGACTGGTTCCCCCCAAAGCCGGGTCTCCTGCAGCTCTCTGAGGCTCTCTCTCGTTCTCGCTGCATGCCAGCAAGGATGACTGGTGGCTTGGTCTCCACAGGACTACACCCATCCAACTCATGCCGGGAGAGCCTACCAACAGGGAGCAAACGTCCAAGGACTGAGGCAAATGTGCTGGAGCAGTGTCTCCCAGTCCGGTCCTTTGGGATCCACAGACCATGTTTTTGCTTACGGTGAGCTGGGAGGGAGCTGAAATGTGGTCTGCCTGACAGGGAGCTCGGAGGGAGCAAATACGTGGACTGCTTATGGGTCCCAGAGGACCAGATTGGGAGTGTTGGAGAACAGAGATGGTGCAGTCATGGTGGACTGTAGCACCTCACTGTGGCCACCTGTGTTTACATTCAAAAGCAATTAACCAAACTATGATTCTTGGTGTTTCAGCCTTTCTCTTTCTAAAGAAAACAAGTTAGTATACAGCTGTAGACTGCTGAAGAAGAGCTCTCTGAGACTAACTGTGCTGTGGATCTACTTAGTGCTCCCACTGAGGAAGGGAAGAGCGCCACCTTGTGCCTGACTTGGGTCAAAACACTTTCAATCTTTTAAACTCAGCGCCCACCGGATATTTTCACTATTTTTGTACCATGTATTGTGTAGATATCATATTTATAAGCTATTAAGAAACTCATATTAGGTTATTGTAAATGTATCCACTATATCCCTGTGGTACTCCTGTTTCTGCCGTAAATGAAACCCCATCTATTTTTGTATTACGTGTAAGTCTGTATAGAGACAATCTAAGGCAAATCGTTTGAAGAGAATGAGCAGATATCCAAGTATTATTATTATTATTATTATTATTATTATTATTATTATTATTCTATTTTTTTACCCAGGCAAATAATCACTCTGTACCTCCTTAGCTTGATTAATATTATGCTACATATGGCAAGTTTTACCACTGCCTCCAGAAGGTGTTTCTCTTTGAACAGCAAAGACTTCCCTGAGCAGGACAGGCGACAGAGACCAACCCCCCTTGGCTGGATATCGTCACTGTGCTGTGTTTATCCTGGTTTCAGTATATTAAGTTATCATGTTTCAGGGCTTAAGACCAAATCCCCACCCCCCACCATATTTTCTGCTCTGCGAGACATTGGAGGCTCACTTTCAAATTTCTCCCACTGTGTGAAATGTCCAGACTTTCAGTGCTGCCTGTCTGCATCTCATTTAGTGGGATTAGTTCAGGCTGGACATGGGTCAGGTAAACACCAGCTCCCATTGGCCAGAAAGGACAATTTAATGTCTTTTTTGGTGTAATGGATTAAGAAAAATGTACTGGCTCCTGGAACCTTTTTTCACCCATGAACTAATAGTTTAGTTCTGACTCTGTTGGCGATATCTTTGACTTGATTGCAATCAAGGCTTCACATCCATGTTTGATGAACTCCCAAAGGGCTTCAGTCTTCCGTCTGCTGCTGAACTGGACATTTTCCTTGATGAAGGACCCATGTGCCATAGTGAGTGTATGTATATATCCATGTCTAGTTCCATGTGCTGATCTGCTAAAGTCCTGAAGCGTCTAAGCAGTCCTTGAACAGAGCCCCGTAGATTTCGGGTTCCTCATGTCGATTAGTTTGTGGCAAGTGACTCAGGATGGATCCATACCATGTGCCTCTCTGGCCCCTCCTTGCGGAAATCACTTCTTTTTTTCTTCTGTATTAAATTGTAGCAGTGAAACCACTTTGAATATACTTCTCAGCATTTGCTGACAGCTGCATCTGTGGTACAGCCAGTTTTCAGTTCAGTTTTCCTGTTGAATAGTCCGTACCGCTCCGACGGCTCGCTATCTGTCGGCTCGGATCTCTGGCATCTTTCAGACGCCTTCCCGGACACCTCCTGCCTCTGGCTTATCTGCCTGTGATAAACTAGCTTAGTGATGTTTTTCTTATTGACTGCACTTTATGGTACTCCTGCTAGTTGCTGATGTAATGGCACATCTGGGAGGTGTTACGCAATGTGTCTGAGCGCATTTCCTCATTTTTATGTTTAATCCTTTATCTGACGTGATCTTATTAAGTGAATGTAGGAACACAAGGTTTGGAAGTTTCAGATGAACTTTACTGTAGGGTTTAGTTGCCTGTAACAGACTAAAGATTACAGTAATTGGTAACCAAAGGAATTAGCCTGGATTGCGAAATTCTCAGATGGGGAAAAGGTACCTCAAAAGAGGTTTATATTAAAATTCTTGTTTTTGGTTTTCATAAAGAGGTAGCCTTTCAGAATAGTTTTGTGAAGTTTCATTCTTTTGGGGAAACCAATGAATTAAAAAATCTTAAATGTTTGCCAGTTGGCTAGCTTGTTTTGGGAGATTTAATGGAAAAGGTTAGCTTAAGATTAGCTGCATGGATGTTCCGCCATAAGAATTGCTTAAGGTAAAAAGTAAAAGCACTTTTGACTCCAGGACATTGGAGGATCTACGCTGGCGAGGTTGAGCGTCAGAAAGGCCGTTTTGGATAGGAGGTCCTCATTAAGCTGTTTGTTACTGTGGTGCTTTGCAGGGATGACTTCAGGATAACCAACATTTGGTTAATCATATCCACATTGTCCCACTAACTCTGTGTGAATTGCTTTTCATGTACAACAGTGTATAAACCCTGTACAGCCCATGTTACATCCTTATAAGCTGTTGTAACAAATTAAATGTTGATTTTTTTTTATAAGAAGTTTATTGAATTTTTTTACTCTATAAGACGGTTTGCAAAATAATTATCTGGTTATGGCTTTCATTCATCAATACACATTTAAGTAAACGGGTCTAAATTGGTTTGTTTATGAACAAGAAACAAAAGCCACTGACAGTCTTAAAGCTGTTCACATAATCAGACTTAAAATTTAAAAAAAAAAATAAATAAATCAAATTTTCCTACAATCTGTTACCCTCCAGTCGGCCAGTGTAATCACCAGTGTGATTACGAGGCTGTACATGGGGGCCGTTATTGTTTAATTTATATAAGTAAAAGCTTATGGCATAGCTTATTGGTTCGATTTGCAAATCTCATGAAACAGTACAGAAGTGGAACATAAATAAATAAATAAAATTCTAGACTTAGGAAAAAACGTTTGCCGATTTAATACCATAAACAGGATGGTACATAACGTACATAACATAGTGTAAATACATACTATATCTTTATTATTTAAAGTCTGGTGTGCCGTGTATCACAAGGTCACAATGTTATTTTGTATTTTTAATAATGAGTCCAAAACATGGTGCTCCCTGTGTGCAGAGCAGTATTTTTGTAGGCCTACATACAGGGGAATAATTGAGATTTGCATATTATATTAAAAAGATCTTGAAAGTAATTTGATGTGCAAAGTCAGGCTTTACAACTTTGGTCAGCTGGCTGGCATGAGATTTTCAATTCAAGACAAGTCTGCACACTCATTTACATTAGATTTATTTCCTTAAAAACTACCCCAACGCCTTTGATGTAGGTAATTTTAGTTTTATAAGGGAATAATATAGATTTTTAGTAAGATTTCTTGCGTAAGCGTGAGAGCCAGAAAGCGCGAGTGTCACACCAGATGCGTGAGAGTTGGCAACCCTGCAAAGTATACAGTACGGTTTGTTTAAAAACTGGTAGTATACTTTTGTATATACTCTTAGACTATTGAGACTGCTGAGGTTAATTGGAGTTACAAAATTGCAGACGGTGTGCTTGTGTAAGTGAATGGTGTGTAAGTGTGGGTTAGCACCCCATCCTGGCTTGTTCCCTGGCTTGAGCCCATAGCCTCTGGGATAGGCTCCGGACCCCCACGACCCTGACTAGGACAAGAAGTTACAGAAAATGAATGAATGGATGGCAAAAGGGGGAAACGTGTGAGATGACTAATAATAGCTTACATAAATCTTATCGAATTAA
Source organism: Petrocephalus zakoni (assembly GCA_026774425.1). Classification (NCBI taxonomy): domain Eukaryota; kingdom Metazoa; phylum Chordata; class Actinopteri; order Osteoglossiformes; family Mormyridae; genus Petrocephalus; species Petrocephalus zakoni. The sequence goes on from JAODKN010000001.1 coordinate 28,230,853, forward strand.
AACTGGATTATTCACCTTAAGTTAAATAACTGTTCTTAAAATGATTTTTATTCAAATACCAAAGATTGACCTCCCTGGCCAAATCTGTATGATCTGCTTCTAATCTTGCCATTGTAATAGCTTTGTACACTCTTAGAGCACCACCTGGTGGCTGTATTGTTGACTGCGCCGTTAAATCGCCAGAGCTACATGATGGCTCTGCGTGCAGAACCACACTGTTCGGCATTTGTCCACGTTTCCCCAGCCGGATCCTATTTGGACTTCAAAGTATTTCCTGTATTTCATAACTTAGAGTTAATGAGCGTATACCTCAAAAGTTAAAAGATTTATGTGGTCTTGGATTACTTATTTTTTTGCTCTACTATAGTAGTGTTGGTATAATGTAATGATATATTCATTGATCAGCCATAACATTAAAACCACTAACAGGTTAAGTGAGTAACATTGATTATCTCGTTACACTAGTACTGGTCGAGGGTGCCATTCTATATTAAGAAAGGGACCCATTTGTTCTTGTTAGTTGATGCTGGTTGGGAGTTGATGTCTTGGAAGCAGAAAAAATGGGCAAGCGTACGGATCTGAGCGACTGACAGAGCCAAATTGTGATGGCTAGACAACTGGGTCAGAGCGTCTCCAAAACAGCAGGTCTTGTGGGGTGTTCCTGGCATGCAGTGTCCAGTACCGACCAAATGTGGTCCAAGGAAGGTGAAATGGTGAACCAGTGACAGGGTCAGACTGACCATATGGACACCTGTCCTCCTCCAAAAGCATCCACAATTGCCACCTGACCGTTAGAACTGGATCATGGAGCAAAGGAAGAAGGCGGTTTGGTCTGATGAGTCACATTTTGTTACATCATGTGGATGGCCGGGCTCGTGCGTGTCATTTATCTGGGCATGAGAAGACACAAGGGTGCACTATGGGAAGAAGGCAAGCCAGCAGAGGCAGTGTGATGGTCTGGGCAATGTTCTGCTGGGAAATCCTGGGTCCTGGCATACATGTGGGTGATGCTTTGACACGTACCACCTACCTAAATATTGCTACAGACCCTTCATGGCAACGGTTTTTCCCAAAGGCAGTGGCTTTTTTCAGCCGGATAATGCGTTTTACCAAATTGCAGAAAAATTGTTCAGAAATTATTTGAGGAACATAAGTGAACATCTTGGCTTGGCCTACCCAGATCTCAATCCTATTGAGCATCTGTGGGATGTGCTTGTCATAGGATGCCATCTTTTCAATAAGTCAGTAGGAAATATCTTCCCTGCTAGATATTCCATGGTAGAGTAAGTGGTATTATTGCACAATTTGGCAGAACATGTAAAGTAACAGCGGGGTCACAGAGTGCTGAGGTGCATAGTGTGTACAAGTCACCAAAGCTATTAACTCCAGCACAAAAACTGTGTGCTGGGAGCTTCATGGAATGGGCTTCCATGGCCAAGCAACTGCATGCAAGCCTCACATCTCCTAGCACAGTGCCAAGCGTCGGATGGAGTAGTGTAAAGCACACCACCACTGGACTGGAGCAGTGGAAACGTGTGGAGTGACATCACGCTTTTTTGTCTGGCAGTCTGAAGGACAAGTGTGAGTTTGGTGGATGCCAGGAGAACATTACCTGCCTGACTGCACTGTGCCATCTGTAAAGTTTGGTAGAGGAGGGATAACAGTATGGATTTGTTTTTCAGGGGTTGGGCTAGGCCGCTAAGTTTCAGTGAAGGGAACCCTTAAAACTTCAGAAATTTTGGATAATTCTATGCTTCCAACTTTGTTGGAACAATTTTGGGAAGGCCCTTTTCTGTTTTTAGTGTCCCAGTGTACAAAGCAAGGTCCATAAAAACATGGCTGGACCAAATGTCCCCCACAGTGTGATAAAAACCTGCTATTTTGACGGTGTGGTGACCATTTTTCAGGTTCTCACAATGGGCTGTGAAGCTGAGAATGCCAAATATTTTGTTTGGTTACTTATGGTTAGGGTTAGGGCTAGGGCTGGATAGGGGTCGAGGTAATGTTAGGATTTCCCCATAGAAATAGGATTTCCCCCAGTTTTCCCCCTAGAAATGAGTCGCCACAAAGATAGATATAATTACAAACATGCGTGTGTGTGTGTGTCACCCTGACTTTGGCTTGTTTTGGGATCCCTACTTTATTAGGACAGTCTCAGTCTGAGGCTGTTGTGGGACTTTGAATACTGTCTGCTAGAGGGCGCTTCTGTGGAGAATAGTGCGTTGACGTAGGGAAATTTACAGAAGATAAGTAGTTTCCCTTTAGAACATGAACAATGGACATGGACTTACTCTATAATAAGAATGTGGAATGGTTTTTAACACACTGCTTTACACACGTAATTAGTTTAAATAATGTGTTCTTATTCATTATGAATAAAATCAGGCGTCCCTTTTCATAAATGTCTAGCGACACTCCTTAATGATACTATAGTGATTTACCACAGTATACTGTAGGGTCAAGATATAAAATGTATTACATTTTAAAATGTCCACAAGATGTATGACATTTTGCTGGCATTCCAGTCGAGGAAAAGCTGTATTGGTTGACCTTAATCTTCTATTATTTGTAAAATGTCAGATTTGTTCCAGGACCAGGACAGGTTTGGTTTTGGTTAGTGCCTGAGGTTAGAGCTATCTGTGTCAGTTTTGGTGGTGTGGGATTTTCACTGTATTCCTGTTTCAAATAAGCAGTCAAATGACACCAGCAGTAAATGAAACTGAAATAGGGCGCATTTCTCCTATTTTGGAAAAAAAAGATTCAATTAAGCCTTTTTAAAGGAACCAGACAAAAGCAGCTCAGTTTCCATTTGACACAAAACTACATTGAGAGACAAAGCTGTTAGTGTTAAATAAAATTAAAACTGAGACAACCAGTGATAAAAGAAATGTATTGATTCAAATATAAAATGAAGCCTTTGAGAGAAACAAATATGAAATTATTTTAAAATAGTGCCTTTAAAAATACTGCTGAAATCGCTGATTGTTTTGCTTTTCTCTTTATGAGGTCATAAAAGGAAGTGTGATGTTTGGGAACATTTTGAATACAATAGTATCATGAAGAGTTCCAGCAGGGCACACAGTCTGTGGTGCCAAACTGAAGGGGAAGTTACAGTTAAGGGGGAAAATGTCCCCATTCAGTCAGGCCTTTTTCAATGATAGCTGAATAAATAAAACACCACAACAAAACACATACACCTAAACTACCATGTAAACTGGTTTGGAAACTCAGTGACATTACACTCAAAATTAGAAAGGAAGATAAAAGTTCCTATGTCCATAAATATTTAACATTACTTTTAGTAATTATTCATTTTCATTTTAAAATGGGCAATAAATTGATATTAAATATGAAAGATTTCCACCACCTGCTAATTTCACACGATGGAAAGCAGTGTATTTTTATGATGAGCTGCACTCAGGAATTTGCCATTAAGTATGTTATATCTAAAATTGGTACAGTGGGGATTTGTTTATGTTTTTTTCCCCCAAAATTGGTTCAGCTTTAATCCGTTCCACTCTGGAGCTGCCCTGTGTGAGAGGCACCGGGCAGGTTAAGGGCCCCATATGATATGCTTTCAGTCCAGAATCTATAGAGGCGTCCCTGGTGGTCTGTGTCTATGAACAGAGTGTCTGGCCTTCTTGGACACTTTAAGTGGGATGATGAAAGGTGCTCCATCTGTGGGCTATGGGGGACTTTAACAATCACACTGATTATGACAGCTGACCTGGTTATTGGGCCATCCTGATCTGAACCCAAGGGGTGCTTTGTTATTGGACTTTCGTGCTACTCAAAATCTGTACATAGCGAATGCTGTGTTTGAGCATAAGGGTGTTCAAAGGTGCACCTAGCACCAGGATACTACAGGCCACAGATCACTGATCAATTCTATAGTCGCATCATCACATCTGTCACTGTCTTGGACACTCAGGAGCTGTCAGCTAAGAGGAGCTGAGGATCTGAGCTGTCAGCTGATAACCATCTGGTGGTGAGTTGCATCAGAAGGCGGAGGAAAGCGCCAGACAGACCAGACAGACTCAAATGTATAGTGGTGGAGTCTTGGGAGTGTCTAGCAGGGGCCCATGTCTGGGAAATCTTTAACCCACACTTCCGGTAGAACTCCTCTTACATTGCGAGGTGGTGTTCCATGCCTCACTGGCTAAGGCCGCTATGCAGAGTTGGGGCTGTAAGCTTGCTTGTGCTCACCGCAGCTGCTGTCCCCAAAAAGGGAGCTGTCAGGCTGAAGGAGGAGGCCTACTAAGCTTGGTGGTAGCTGACCCGCCAGGTCAAGCCGAGTGTCGCGCTGCTACTCGCAGTAGCAAAAACTTGCGTGCGGGAGGAGTCTGGCAGGGAGTTTGGTGAGGCCATAGAAAATGGTTTTCGGTCAGCCTTTTGGCCAAGTGTCCGGCAGCTCAGGACGGGGAAGCAGGGCTTGGCCCATGCAGATAACCATGGAAGGGGACCAGAGGGATCACACTCCTTAGCCTCCCAGGGAAGACATATGCCAGGGCACTGGAGAGGAGGGTACCTCCGTTGGTTGAAACTTGGATTCGGGAGGAAGAATGCAGATTTTGTCCTGGTCGTAGAATGCTGGACTAGTTCTTTAGAAACTGAATAGTTTGTGGGAGTTTGTCTCAGATGTCTATATGCGTTTTGTGGAAAAGTCATATGACTATGTCCCTGGGATCCTGTAGGGGGTGCTGCAGGAGTATGAGGTGCTGGGCTCACCTTTACAGGCCATTAGGTCCCTGTACTACTGGAGAGAGTTTGGTTCACATTGCTGGCAGTAAGTCAGACACGTTCCTGGTGGGCTGCCATTTTTCAGTGATTCTGATCACTGAGTTCTGTGACCTTTGGATTGCATCTTTGCTTTATGTAGATGATGTGGTTCTGTTGGCTTCATGGAGCTTCCTGCATGCACTGGGGTGCTTTGCAGACATGTGTGAAGCCACCAGGATAAGAATCAGCACCTCTAACTCGAACGCCATGGTTCTCAACCAGAAAAGGGTGGATTGCACCCTCAATGTTGGGGATGAGTTACTGGCTCAAGCTGAGGAATTTAAGGTTCTTGTTTACGATTGAGGGAAGAATGCAGCGGGACATCGACAATTGGATCAGTGTAGCGTCAGCAGATGTGAGAATATTGTACCAGTCTTTCATGGAAATTTACTATTTGATCTATGCTCTTGCCCTCATCAATGGTCACAAGATATGAGCAACAGAAATGAGCTTCCTCTGCAGGGTGTCTTGGGCGTGGAGATAGGGTGAGGAGCTCAGACATTCTGGGTGGGCCTCAATGTAGAGCCACTGTTCTTTCACCATGGAGGGGAGCCACCTGAGGTGGTTCGGGCATCTATCTAAGATGCCACCTGGACACCTTCCTGGGGAGGTGTCTTGAACATGTCCAACCTGGAGAAGACACTCGAGGCAGACACAGGTCACTGGAGAGATTACATCACTTAACTGGGCTAGTAATGCCTTGGAATCCCGCAGGAGGAGGTGGCTGTGGAGAGGGAGGTCTGGGTATCTCTGGGACCCTCATCCAGATGAGGGGATGAGAATGGATGGATAGATGCATGGGGAAACACAGGCGAGCTGTGTGGCAGGTTTTCAGAGACTTTATCAACAGCCCCAACAGAGCAGCACAGCTTTTACAGCAGGAGGTACAATGACTGTACTTCACGATGAGGATGTGGGTGGCACCCGCATGTACACCTCCTGAGTGCCGTCTTCTCGTACCCCCTTAAGGACCTACGCTTCTCGGCCCTGGCACCGCTCCAGGTGTTAGGAGGTGGACATCAAAGCTGGACAGAACAAAGGCCAGAAAGCATCCTCAGAACAGCAGCTATTTCTGGTAGCTGCAGGTATGTGGCAGGCCGCCTGATGCAGGACGTGGGCTGGCTGCTGAGAGGGTCAGAGGAGGCGGATTGCGGTTAAGGGCCACACTCAAGCCAGCTATTTGCTGTGTTACGTCCTGCCTCTTTGTGATAATGCAAAACGAATCAGTCTGGCATATGTAACTCTATTGATCTCTTGTTACATAATGAATAACCGTAACAGTTACAATAATGATATGTATGTTCAGTATGTACAGTTAAAACAAAACGTACAAAAACTAAAAACGAACAAAAAAAATGTTTACTGGAAACACTAAGAAGTAAAACCATAAAAGTAGACTCAGATTGCTGAATCCAGTAGAAGTTGTTCACTGAATATTTGTCCTGTCTGTCAGGATGGGGGGGGGGGGGTGCATGTGTGTCATATGGAGAAATTGCTCTTTAGTGAGGTCACCATGTCGGTGCCGCAGAGCGTGAAACACGCAGCGGCTGTAATGAAACTGCGGCACTGATGTTCCTGAGTGACCGGAAGGCCTAATGTCAGCATAGGTCCTGGTCTCTTACTACAGACCAGGCTAGCATGCTCACAAGGGATGTGAGAATGCTGTGTGAGTACTGGGCTGAGAAGAGTGGCCTGTTGTGGGGGGGGGGAGAGGCTGCCAAAATGTCCATCAGGACTCTCAGCTGTGAAGATTGCAGAAGGAGGGCATTAAATCATTAAAACAGAAATATTAAGCGGAGGAGGTTATATTAATACTGTCCATCATTTAGTCCATAGTTTGCTTTCCACATTCTGACTCCTCCTTACAGGAAGGAAGGAGAAACTTTGCAATGAAGGATAACAAGTCTGGTCCTGGAAAAGGAACCCAGAGGTGCGCGGGGGGGGTCACAGCGGTAGATGGCGTGCTTTAAGGTAGCCGAGGAATTCCGCAAGGGACCGACAGCTGGCCGTAGTGACCGCACCGGCGGTGTGTATAGCGACCATATGCACATTCCCCGAGTCCCAACGCGTATCCTGATCCCAGCTGCCTAGATGCGCTGTCCTTCCCTTACCATTTAATACCAATTTCCCATTCCTATGTTTTAATTTTCGTTTTAAAAGGTCACAGGCATGACTGTGGCGGCGACCCGGAACTGCGCAAAGTGCTGTGGAGCCACTTTACAGTGAGGCCCTCAAATTACCGAGTCCAGGGAGCTGCCGTCAGGATCTGAAATCTGCCTTTACATTCTTATAGCTTAAAGATAATCTTTTAACGATCTGGGGAAAACAGGCTTCCCAGGACATGGGAGGCTCTTCATGTAAACACTCATCATCTCTCAGTTAATTGGTAAAAATGGCACACCCCAGGTTCTTTAATCGACCGTAAGCACCCGCTGATGGAGTTGAATCTGAAGTGTAATATTGAGACCAAGAAGGCCTGCCTGTCAATCAAGTGTCATTTTCCATTGCAGCTCCATAGTATCCCCCCCCCCCGTTATATTATTAGAAGGAATACATTCTCCCTGCGAACAGACTATATCTATCCCTGGCAGATAGGGTCAGCCTCTGTGGAATATATATTGAGATTAACTGCAGAGCTGACTTCAAATGCTGCCTGGGAACCTGCTTTAATCATAAAGGAGGAAGAGGAGTAAGATTTGGCATTGACAATCATCTCACAGAGGATGTGATGTCACAGTGGAAGTTTTTGTGGTAGAGACATGCCAGCGCCAGCTGATCATTATCACCCCTTCACTTTTTCCACTGCTTGTGACAAATGCATAAATCATGAGTCATTTGGTTATTTACACATCTGAGCAGCACCTAAATGGTGAAGCGAAAATGAAATGAGATGTCGGAATTTGTCGTAAATGTCGTGGCTAACCTGCCGTCAGCCGCCGGGTCCTCGGCACGGCGATTGCCAGAGACCAGCGGGCAGCCATACAGCTGATCTGCCATATCCGATACCGAAAGCGGCGAATTGCCGCCGGGTCCTCGGCACGGCGATGGCCAGAGACCGGCGGGCAGCCATACAGCTGATCTGCCATATCCGATACCGAAAGCGGCGAATTGCCGCCGGGTCCTCGGCACGGCGAT
>JAODKN010000001.1:28238866-28250674 GCA_026774425.1 Petrocephalus zakoni
GGCCAGAGACCAGCGGACAGCCATACAGCTGATCTGCCATATCCGATACCGAAGGCGGTGACTTGCCGTCGGGCCTCTCTCACCCGTCACATGTACTGATGTGGCTTATCTGTCGGTTTGGTCTGATTTGCTTCTTCACAAATGTACTCCAAATAGGGTTGATACAACTTGGTCATGTGTGGAAGATAGAAAGCATGCTAGGGGTCATTTTTCACCAGAAAAACCTGAGAAGGTTTACCAAGACACTTGGGGCAGTGTGTAGCTCAGCGGGTTAGTAGTGTGTTTGTGATCAGACTCTCGCTGATTCTATTCCTCTGGTCAGCAGACTGACGCCAGGATTGTGCATCTAAGCAAGGCCTATAACACCAAGCGCTCCAGGGCTGGCTGACCCTACACCATGACCCCCAAAACTTACTCTTGCCCCTGTGGTTCTCATTAATAAGATGGATGATTAATAAGATAGATGAAAATCCCACAAGGGACTGAATAAAGTATCACTATTCTACTAATAATTTGGCCCTTTAGGAAAATACTGTAGATACATTTAAAATCTATAATGTCTATTTTCCAACACAGGCTAAACCAGTGTTTCTCAATCCTGCTCCTGGGCCGCCACCTGCCAGCCAGACCTTAATCAGTATGGCCTGATAATGAAGGTGGTAGGTTGTAAGCAGTGTGGGAGCAGGATTGAGAAACACTGGGCTACACAGTTGTGTCTCCTAACTAAAAAAAAAATCAATAAAACAATAGGAAATGTAGTAAAAAAAAAAAACATACCAGTCATACCTCAAGGGCTCATCATCGTTAGCATAATGAAGTATAATGCAATATATTGAGTACCGTTTCAAATTTTATTTTTGACAGCATACATCTATGCTTACTGCAGTTTCATATTAAAACATTTTAAAATAAACACTGCCAAAAAAAAGCAAACTATGTTCAACCATTACAAACACCTACACCCCCCACTATCGCACTTTACCGCAGGTACCATCTTGATGACTAACATCGCACTGTCAGTTAATGTCCCAGAATTTTACAATGTGACAAATTTCTCTCTTTTTTTGGCAGCTTTCATGAAATGAGAAAATACGCACGGACACATTGTTCTTTTGGACAACCAGACAACAATTAAATAGAAACTGATCATACGCCAGAGAATACAGGGCTGTCCAAAGTCCTGTGCAATAAACACCTCTGAAAAGTCACACCATAAACTCTGCTACTGTGTATGCAAGTGTGATATTACATATATTTTCACAGCTTAAGAGCCTTGTAAAAAAAAAAAAAACTGAGAAATATATAAGGAACACGATAGAATAAAAAGCTCTAGCAAAGTCCGAAGCGTGGGAGTGGACAGACGGCTCTGAAATCACCATCTCCAGGGGTACAGTACGTCACTCGCCTCTTGTCAATCACACAGCCGAAGCTCGGCTCCCTCAATCCAACACCCGATCCTCCATGCTGGAGCCCCACCCATGGCTCTGCTCTCAGAATGGCTCAAGTGGTTAAACACTATTAATGCCAGACGGCTCTGGACAAGCTAGGTCTTTCCTTACTGAGTGAAGGTCACTGGGGCCCTGTAAATATACCACACGGCTGCTTGCTAACCCAGCTTTGTTAATACTGTAGCACCAATGATGTTCCCTCCTATAAACTCTGATTTATGCCCCCTGAAACCTGTTTTGCCAGCAAACAATTTACTGATATCCCAGCAATGGCTTATGTAGATTATGAAGGCATCAAACCCTTGTTAGATACAGGACAGTAACACCTTCCCCAAGTTATTCGTAAATAACATCACTTGGAACCTGAAAAATGTCACCCACTGGAAATCAGCCGCATAAAGCCTTCACAGCTGAAGAACCTCTGGACTGAAGAAAGCAGTAGGTAGCAATGGCATAGAGGGGCCATGGAAAGGATCTCCAGGGCTCATCTGAAGGTACTGCCTGCAGGTTCCCTGCACTTCCTGTCAAACATCTACTGAGCCATTTCAAGTGGTTTATTTTAGAAAGACAAAAAAGTGTTTTTAGTTACTGCAAATGTGTCTTTGAGGCAGGCATTTCAACCAGAACCTGAGACCAGCATAAGTAGAGTATGCAGTGTGGGAAAGCCAAGAAAGACTTTGCACAGCTTTGGTGAAAAGGTCCTCACATTCCGAAAGTGATGCTAGATCCACACAACCTCACGGGGCCTCTGTTCCTCACACGTCCATCTGATGTGATCTAGAGGTCAGCACCCAGTCACCGTCTTAAGGCATTCCTGTACCAAAACTGGGTCCGTGACTGTCTCCAGCATAGATGGAGATCTCGCAGAACAGTACTTACAGGGAACGTGACGCAAAGCCCTTGCCTACCCAAAAGTATGAGAAATTATATATTTAAAAAAATGGCAGGAACTATACTATTGTGTATCAAGCTCCAACAATCTCAGTATGGCTACATCCACATTCAACCCAGTCAGAGCTTCCACCCCACACTAATTATACTTACATCAAAATAACCACTTCCCATCACTTCACTTGGTGTTCACAGTCATTTTTCCTGGAGAAATTCAATCTGGCAGGGAGAGAATTTTCTGCCATATACATTCTTATCCAAACTGGGCTTCCATCTGCCTCACTGCATTTAGTTTTCCCCCCATGTTATCACTGAAACCCTGCTCCATTACTTTCCAAACTGCCGGGAGAAATTAAGGAAAATGGGGGAAGGTAAAGATACAAACACCTGTCCGATACTGCGCAGAATCCAGCTGATCAATCCCAAACTGTGTCCTGTTGACCAGTTCACAAGACAACAGCAAGGCTTCTCGTAAGGGAGACTTTGGCCGCTTACTAGCAAGAAAGGCCTTCTGCAGGTTTAGTTCTAAGGTCCTGTGCTGTAGTTACAGTACTGTGAATGTTAACTAGTGACACCAGTGCAGTTTGTAATCACTCCATTCATTATGTGAAGGCCTGATAATAAATTAATGTTATTCCAAGGGTGGCATGGTGGCTCAGTAGCCAGCACTCACATCTCAGGGGTTAGAGATATTGACATGCTCTCCCTGCATTGCTTGGGTTTCCTCTGATGAACCAAAGACAGACACATATTCTTATCCAGCCTTGTGCCATGTGCTGCCTGGGGCAAGATGAGTGGTTGGAGGATGGGAGATGTTCTGCTTGGAAAACACACATTAGGAGCGGCCATACTATTGTTCCGAATTAATAAGTCTGGTGTCACATATATCTGGTGTATATATATAGATTTACATCCTAGGTGATTTGTAATGACTCGCACAAATGACTGAAGTTTTCTTTTTGAAATGAAGTAAATGTATGTTAAAATACATTTTGGCTGCGCTATGCTACGGCAGCGCTATGCTACCTAGTGCGCGCTGCACGCCGTGCCCATGGCAAAGAATAGTGCAGCCTTCCCAGCTTCACATGCATCTCCTGGTCTCATGCACACGCCTAAAAGTCAGTGCGATTATCCAATTCCATTACAAGTCCATTTATGTGTATAGCTTGTCTCTCTGGAGAGGAACCCAGTTACAAGTTGTGGACAATCTATAGATTTTTCCGGCAAAGATTTATTTATTTAATGAATGAATGAATTAATTAATTAATTGCCCTGCTTGCTAGTCATATGTTGAGAAAGTGTATTTCTAAATGCACAAGACCTTGAACTGTGGCCTGTAAAACAACTAACTTCCTAGATGGCTCAAAAATGTCATGTGACCAAAGTTTCCCTAGCGAACCTTCATATTTGTACTATTTGCAACCCAAGTTGTATTCTTACTGTTATCTTCCTGCTCACACAAGGAACTGATTCTTGCACTTATGGCACAAGTACTTAACAGTCTCTGGTAGATATTTTAAGAGTAAATAGTAGAAAGGAATACAAAATGTTAAAAGAAGACCTCAATATTTCCCGAGCACCTGTTAAAATAATGCCCCCCCCCCCCCAATCTCAGAAGTGCAGAATGATGCTGGAATCAGAGCTGATACCCAGTGCTTTTAAAACAGACACCTAACAGTTAGACTACATTAAAACAATAATTCAGACAGTAATAGTGCAATGTTACATTATGCAGACAAGAAAGATTAACAAACGTGAATAACCGAAAGCAGGAAATTGGTTCTGTTATTCTTCACAAAGCTCATGCTAAATGCTGCCTTTGCTGATCAAGTCAGTACAGGGAGACACTACACTCAGCTTCCTGCCGCCATCTTTGAACAAGACCTCGACGCTCCGCAGATCACTTTCAAAAAGCCGTCCATCTGCCTGCGAGCGAGCGACAAAGGAGTCCTTCTGACATCCGTCTTCTCAGGCGCTTCTGTCATGCACCGCGCACCTGCAGAAATCTCACTTTGCTGACTGCAATAAAAACCTGAGATTGTAACTGTCATTGAGCTAAAAAGAAAAACACAATAGAAATGCCTAAATTTGGATTTCGTGAGGTACTGGATTTTTTGCTACTTAGGCACGTTGGAAGTCAGTTGGAAGAAACGCTGCATCTAGAGTCACATTCGATTCTGTGCTTCCGGCTCATGTACAAAAGTTTGAAGCAGACTGCAGTGGTGTGGAGCGTTCATCCATGAGTGAAAGGGCAGGCTCATTCTTCGGCTAGGGTGAGACCCAGTTACTGCCTACAACAGGAAGAACTTCAGGAGGATGACTTGGGTCGGACTAAACGGAGACCTGGTTATGACCCCGAGCCCTTTCAGGACACCTCTATGACCTCCATGCTGCCAGAGAAGCTGGACTGGCTGCCCACCTTGCCCAGCTCCTCCCTGGACCGGCTCTCCGGCATACCGTCCCCGAACTCCATCTGGCAGCTGCGTCGCTTCAGCTGCTTTTCGAAGGGGCTCTCCTCGTGCCAACTGCGCCGCGAGTCGCCGCGGTCGCCGTTCTTCTGCCGCCGCCGCACAGCCTCAAGGCCGGCGCCGCAGCCGTAGGCAGAGAAGCCCGCCCCGCCCCCACCAAAGACGGCGGAAGCCGAGTAGAAGCGGGCCGACTCGGAGAAGTACCAGCTGCCTGCCAGCGAGGAAGAGGCAGTAGCGGCGGGGGCGAGGATGTCCGAGTGCCAGCCCTTGAGGGTCGCTCCGGACCCCGGCTTGGCTAGGTGCTGCTGGCTGCTCGAGAGACCGAACAGAAAGTTGGCGGCCCTGGGGCTGTCCTCCATGCTGCCGCTGCGGTACAGGGGGTGATGGTGTGTTTGGGGTGGGTGCTCAGGAAGACATGGATGCCTGGGGCTGGAGTTTATGGCAGTACTGGGGCAAGAGCTGGTGCAGCTACGGTCGGTACTCTGGAGGACAGCGTCTGCCTTCTCTCGGTCAGGACTCTGCTCGGGGGTGGACTGCTCGGACACCTCTTCCACGGGAGAGAACTGGCAGGGTTTACTCGCCGGCTCCTTGAAGGCAGACGACTTGTAGAACTCGCTAGCATCCTCGGGTGGACCGAGTGCCAGCAGGCTTGTGCCAGAACCCCCATAGGACTTGATGTCCAGTGAGAAGGAGCGTTTCAGCTTGACATTTTCCTCCGTCCCATCGAGGGCTGGCCCCAGATGCAAACTCTCCAAGTCCTGTGCTAGGGTCCTCTCCCCTGCTCTACAGGGAGACAGGGCATCTGCCAGGATGCAGGGCAGAGTCAGAGGCTCTGTCTGCTGAGGCTCATTGCTTTCCCTTAGAAGGCTACCTGCTACAGGTAGCCCTAGGGATCCACAAATGGCTCCTCCCTCCAGTCCAGAGAAGGAATCGCTCATCTTGTCTGAATTCATCAGCTTCAACTTGGTTGTGAGTTGCCCAGGCGGAGACTTGATCTTCTTCTCAAAGTCTAGGAGCTGTCCCAGAAAATTAAAATTGGGGGAAATGGTGGGCCTTTTCTCCTTCACAAACCTAGAAAGACAGCATAAGTGTGGTTAGACTACCACAGACAAAGTTGTTCAACTCATTCCTGTGACATCTGTGGCTGGAGAATTTTGGGTCACTCAGTGAAAGAGAATCTCTAAGTTCTCTGAAATCCTAATTTAAGCAGGGAACCCCCCACATCAGCCTTCTTTATGTATTTGTTATGTCTACAGAGTCCCAATTAATTTTTAAACTGTGGTACATGACTGAGAGAGAGTGAACTGAGTGCAGTGCATTGAGGTACATTGCTTGAATTGAACCTGTATGCCTCATCCAAAGACATATCCATCCTCTTCATGATGTACGCGATGGCAATGGTGGCTGAGCGTGAGATTCCAGCAAGGCAGTGGACCAGAACCCTAGCATTGGAGGCTTTTGCTTTCTCTAGAAGACAAAAGTGGATAACTGCCCATTAATAATTTCCCAAAAATAAAGGCAATTGTGTAAGACTCATAGACCAAATCCACAGTCATGAAGATGTCAATAGTCAAAAATGGTCTACTACAATTCCTGTTCTCTCTCTCTCTAAAGAGTGATAAGCAGGCTGGCTTTTAAACCTACACAGGATGTTGAACTAGCCCATTAAATCCTCTTCTATACCCTCAGTCAAGGCGACTGACCTATAAATTCCACAGACTTGTCGAGCCAGGGCAGGATCTTCTCACAGAAGCTGTCATTGACAGGCACACGCAGGAAGTGTGACTCGGGGATGAAGTCGGGCTTGGGGCACGTGTTGCTGGCATTGAGGACGTAGGCGATGTCGTTCTGCTGCATCAGCTCCTGTGGGTGAAAGACGGTGAGCGAGTTGGGACTTGACACGTTGGGGCAGCATCCCCGGGTGACCGTACGGCGGCCCGCTTCCCCCAGCCCACCTTATTGAGCACGTCGCGCTGGCAGCCCAGGTAAAGGTGGGGCAGGATTCGGGTGGGGCCCACGTTGGCCACAGGCAGGCATGGCTGGGAGAAACAGGAGGGTACCAGAGCTGATTTGCCCTCACAGAGGCCCGGGAAGAGGTGTGAGAACTCTGCAAAGCCACCTGTCCAAGGAACCCTAGTCATTAAACGTGACCTGCTAATATTTATAAACACTCTAACCCTAAACCTTTCTAGTCTTTCATGTGACAATACAGTCGTCCTTTTCTTTAATCACATACACAGTCACACACATAAGTCTCCTGTAACGATTAACTATAGTCAAAGGGAGCCTGAAAATTTATTCTACAAGGTTTCTTTAAGATTTCATCTTAAAATTAGACACAAAGTTATAAATCCCATCTGTTTTCATGCCTGCATTGTCTCACTGTTTCTCAGTTGCGAAAACCAACAAAAGCCGCAACCTTCCCACAAGCATGACACATCAGATGTACAGTAAACACCCCTCTCATATCTGGCATCCCACTGCTTTATGGACGGCTGTCAAAGAGCCTCAAATGCTTCACTCTGGAGCCAATAGTAGCCAAACAGAGCTGGTGTGGTGGTATCTGGGCATGACTGGCTCAGTTTGTACACCTGGGTCAGGGTGACACTCCAGAATCCTTGCAGCCTTAGCGCCCATGAAGGAGAAACCCCTAATTGTATGTGGACGTATACCCTCTGTTCAATAGCAAAGGAAGATGGAGAACAGAGGCATCACTAAATGTCAGGGGGATCAAGGGTAATGTGATACAGACAGGATTTACAGTGCTGAAATAAGCTGTACAGGATGATCACTGAAGCCTATATTAGCAAGTTCATTTTATACTCTGTAAGTACGTTCTTCAAATGAATCTGGTATCTGGAATCTGGTAGTTTTTGCCACTAATTTTTTTACCGAAAATGTTTAACTAAATTCCATAAAACTATTATACAATCACAATAAAGTATGAAGATCAGTTAGGCTGATATGCTAAGACAGCAAAGATCAGATACATGTAAAACTCAATGCTCTTATGAGACATCTAGCCAAAAAAAAGCTTTGCTGCCTGAAGGACCACAAGCCAGCTGTGCTCAGGGAGCTCTCCTGCTGGACGGAATGACTGGGTATGAGGCCAAACTGCTTATTGGTCAAGAAGGATAAGGGAAACTAGCCGAGATGGTTACCAGTCTAACATGCGGAACATCAGACCGATTAAATCTGCTTCCCATAACAGAGAAATGCCACTAACTGGAACAAACAAATCCATCAGAATAGAATATACACCTATTTCCACTATTTACTTAAGCGATCCCGAAGTTTTTGGTCATCAAACAAGAAAATCTCCACACAAACTTAACGATGAAATTAAACGAGGAAAATTGAGTGCAGAACAGCTTTACAATTCGAGAGATTACGCATCACTGTTTAAACAAGCCACAGAAGGTTCACAACATGGAGTTCATTTGAAAGTAATAACAACAGAAAATGTGGACATGCACAAAAAAATTGAGTGGTTTATGGATTTTTTTTTTTTTCTTCACTAAAAACCCACATGGATTCAGTAAGCGCTCCGCCTGACAAATCTCCCTCTGGAATTGTTCCAGTAGAACGAGACTTTAACGTTTGAGGGCCACCATTACATCGATGTCTCACAGCTGCTCCCGGAAGGTTAGGGCCCAGGCAGTCAGTCATAGTCCGGCCTCAGAGACAGGTATACGGCACCATCATCACCACTGACGAACGGGTTTGGGCTTTGGGAAAACAAAGCCCCAAAGAGACCCTGGCTGCCAGATGCAGGAGGACTGTACTCTGTTATTTAAAAGTTATGTAACTATGACGTAATGGTGACAAATGATGAACACACACGATAGCCATTTAAAAGGGCTTTTAAGGTGAACTGTGTTGCTAACTGTTTGCTACATTATAGCAATGTCTGTCTTTCTCAGGTTTTGCTAAAATATACATTTCTTTCAACAGTTATCTGTAATTGGGAGATCCCTGCACTGTGCCACTGGAAGACTCCCTGGCTTAAATAGCTTTCTGTTTGGGTGAATCTGAGGCAACAGTAGATATGTTTGGACACACTGTGCCGAGTTTCATTTGGAGACATGTTTTAAACAGAGACAGCAGAGACGGATAGAGGTGTGTTTAGGCTTGACCTCATTTTTGGGGAATGTCTTCAAGAAAACTAATCCTTGGGGACTCCAAGACTGTCTACGTTTTTTGCCCGTAAGGAGCTGGGAGGGAGCAAAAATATAGACTGTCTGGCAGGGAGCTGGGAGGAAGCAAAAATGTAGACTGTCCAGCAGGGAGCTGGGAGGGAGCAAAAATGTAAACTGTCTGGAAGGGAGCTGGGTAGGAGCAAAAATGTAGACTGTCTGGAAGGGAGCTGGGAGGGAGCAAAAATGTAGACTGTCTGGAAGGGAGCTGGGAGGGAGCAAAAATGTAGACTGTCTGGAAGGGAGCTGGGTGGGACTTGAGGATCCCCAATGGCTGGGTTGAGAAACACTGCCTTAGAGGTACAATGGCTTAGTTCCCACAGCCTGATCAGGAGCCATACCTGACAGCAGGTGCACAGAGGAGAAACTCTGCTCCAGTTTGGACAGAAGTACAGAGATGAAAGCCTCCGAGGACAGGGTGCTGGGGTCCCGGGAGCTCTGGTCGTAGACCACCACCTCCTGTCCCCGCAGGGGCTCCAACTGGACACAAGGGAAGAGAGCCGGGCTGAAGGTCCTCGCTTAGGCCCGAGTGCACAGTTGCATACATCAGAGCTCCTGGCATGGCATGGATCTACATAATCTCAGCAAACACCCACACACACAGTACCTATCTAAATGGGGACCTTCCATTCATTTCTATGGGGAAACCCCTAATCCCAATCACGACACCCTTAACCCCAACCCAGCCCTAACCTTAACCGTAAATAACCAACCCAAATACAACACTTTTGGCATTTTTACTTTTTTGATTCCGTTCACATATTTTTATAAAATTTAGGTTATCCAAATGGGGACCTGAAAAGATGTCCCCAAAAGTTGGGAAATTTCAGGTTTGGGAACATTTTGGTGCTCAAAAGTGATATATGCAAACCCACACGCACACATCTCCTTCCATGGGGACTTCCTGTTAACAGGCAGTTCAGCACAATTAATGATTTTAAATGACCTGTCGACTAAACCCAAAGCAGAAGTCAACTGAATACCAAAAAAAAAATCAGTTGCACTGTTTCTTTAAAAAGAAAAAAGTTGAAATTTCCTAAAAAGTCTGTTTTTGAAGAGTTACTATCTTTCCCAAAAATGTGTCCCCCCAAACCATGACCACAGTAATGTGTGGACAAAAAATACAATAAAAAATAATAATATTCTTGCCTTAACAGTAAACACAGATGTCACCCATTTTAGTGGTAGCAGCAGAATCTCTGGCCTTCAACATAGTTCGCGCAAGCACACACACACACACACACACACACACACACACACACAAGTTTGTATTCCTATCTTAGTGAGGACCATCTATTCATTTCTATAGGAAAAACCTTAATCCCAATCACAACACCCTTAACCCTAACCTTAACCATAAGTAACCAAACTAAATACAAGGCATTTTTACTTTTTTGATTGCATTCACAGATTTATATAAAATAACAAATGAAAACCTGTAGAAGCACACACAGACACACACAGACACCCCTAAGAGGCAGATGGCAGTCCTGAGCCCCTCAGTCCCACCCAGTGTGACCATCCCAGTCAGACAGGCGCATACAGGCAATAGAGGTGTCGCTCGGCTTCTCTGGCCGACTGTATCCGCAGCTCATGGAAAGCGCACTCCCCCGCTTGGATTTGCCGGGCCGCCGTTATGTAACCGCGAATATACCGCCGTTGAGCAACAGTTGGCTGGTGACGTTCCCCCAGCTACCTACTTAGCTGCAAGCTCTCTTTCTTTTTCACCATTAAAGCAAAACAGCATGTCACAGACACGCCAAGCTCCAAACACAGCCCAGATGCATCATCAGGAGGAGGCCCAGCTCTGGAATTTTCTCCCTCCTTCCCAATCAATCCGCTAATCATCGACCCACCCTAGTGGATCTGTCCACACCCCCCGCCGTGACCCCATGGTGCCCCAGATCCCAGCTCGGGGCCCAGATCTTCGTCCGGAGCACGCCTTACCTTCTTCTTTGCCGAGTGCTGGATGAGCTCTGTGATCTGCACCTTGTCCTGCTGGAGTCGCCTCTTCACCAGCTTGGAGCAGTTGACGTTGACAGCCTCCAGGATATGCCAGGTGTTATAGTCCACGAAGGGCCGGCTATCGATAAGCAGCACGCTGTCCAGCCCACCCTCCAGCAGGGCCACCAGGGCTTCTGGCCCGATGGGCCCCACCCCCCCTCCCACCCCTCCCACGGGACCCCCCGACATCACCCCTATGTCCTTGCCCCCCTTGGAGGGCCCTCAGGGGGAAAAGCACCACATCTTTCTGGACAGGCAAGTCGTCCTGTGGGTGATGCCTGGCAGCCTCACTGAGAAAGGAGCAGACTCCTGTAAAGTGCCGGTCCTCTCAGTGTCCGCGCGCGTGTGTGTGTGTGTGTGTGTGTGTGTGTGTGTGTGTGCCCAGGCCTTGAGTCCGCGGTGCCCAGAGAGGAGGCTCGTGCAGGGGAAGTGGGAACACGCCGACCGGGGCTCGCACAAAGGAGGGCTTTTCTTCCCTGAGCTCTATGGAGATGACATCATCCCGAACCCCCAGCTCTTCATGCTCCAGTGGTTATCTGCAGGGGGGGGGGGGTGGGGGCAGCACACCAGTATACATACGTTAGCCCCATCGCCTGAATATCGACCACAGCGACTGAGGTCTTCGAAATACGCAAGTATTCTTCTGCTTCCCTGAGAACTACAGAACACAGAGATAATACAATTCACAACAAAACAAATTAATAAAGTTACCCTGAAAACACGTTGTGTGGTGGGGGGGGGGGGGGGGGGGGGGGGGGGGGGGGGGGGGGGGGGGGGGGGGGGGGGGGGGGGGGGGGGGGG
>JAODKN010000001.1:28250790-28282200 GCA_026774425.1 Petrocephalus zakoni
GATTTTTCTGGGGCATATTAAAAAGGAAACCAAATAACAGATTGCGTTGACATGTCCGACATTCATCTCACCACATCCTCAAATGAAAGCAGAGAAAAGCAGAGAAACAGCCGGCGGCGGCTCGTGATGGGGGGGCAGGTATGAAAGGCACCAAGGCTGAGTCACACGGCCGACCGGCGGCGTGGAAATCCCCCCCGGCTCTCGCTGAAACGTGGGGGTTTGTGTGTGTGTGTGTGGGGGGGGGGGGGGGGCAGAAATCCCCCACGGACCACCCACGGTGCCCGATACAACTCTCCGTGCAGCCAGGTCAGGCCTTGCGATTGCCAGAAATACTACAATATGCGTTCTCACTTACGTATCTCAGGGATATCGCCTCCCAGCCTTAAGGAACAGTTTGGAAAACTACCTCGGACAATGGTATTCCTAATAGATTCCGGTATGTTGGGAATGCGCCTAATCAATCTCTGGGCGACTCAAGTTTCACTAAGAAGGCTTAGAATAAGCTAGAAAAGGCCGTCAGATTTGGATGATGGAGCAAACTATTCCTAAGGGCAGGGTTCAGAACATGGAGGGAGGACAATACGTTGGTCTTTAATAGAACACCCTACCTTGTTTATGTTCAACATAAGTAGCTGAAATGTACAAAAAAAAAATCACACACACTCATTGAGATATATATATATATATATATATATATATATATATAGAACATGCATGTATGTGTATTACATATGTATTACATATATACACACACACATACATATACACACCCACACACACATATATATAGGTTCTCCTATGTTCTTCAATGTTAGGGGCTCCTCAACCCGTAGTTGAGCATGTCCCCACCACCCAAAAAAGCTGCTCATGTACAAACACGTAAAAAAGTACACAGAATGTGGACGTCTGACCACACAAGGGGTTGTCAGTGTTTGCCAGTTAGGAATCCGGACTGTTGCTGAGGGACTCCAGCTAAGGAGCAGCCAATGCACCATCACAGGCGTCCTCTTCAGGGCCTGGCCATGGGGCTATTAACAGCATAAGAAAGTTACTCATGGGTGGCTGTTTTCCACTGGCAAAAACAGGCTCTTGGTCATCTACATTAAACCAACCAACTATTGTAGCTTATGAATAATTTTAACTGTCATGTCTAAGTGAAAATGAATTTCAGTTGAAGGGATACAAAATAATAATAATAATAAATCAATGAACCAAACATAAGATTCTGTGTAGGACCACCATGAATGGTGGAGACTTGACCTGACATAGAGGAATTAGAACCAAGCCAAGCACGGTAACCAAGCCAGCCAGAAACCGCACCTTCACATTAACAGGAGCAGTTTAATGGCCTGTCATGTCTAATATGTGTGAAACTAGGTTGGTGGTGTACTGGTAAAAGCAGGCATGCAAGGCGGTCTGCAGGAATCCAAAGCCCTGGTGAACACAGACCTGGAAAAAGGACGACCGGTACAGAAGGACACTAGTGTATGGACGAGGTAGACAGACCTCCAGATCACGTTTATGCATTATTATAAGCACTTATACAGTACAGCGTCAAACTGGACTTGAATCCTATCCTAGGAAACACAGGGCACAAGGAAGTAGACACCCTGGATGGGAGGGCTGGCACACAAATTCACACCCAAACACACATTACAAATCTGAGACACCAGTTCAGTTAAATACATGTATTTAAACTGAGGGGGGAAACCAAAGCATCTGAAGGAAACTCCAGTGATCCACCCCCATGCGGCAACCTCCAACCCCCACTCCAGCACATTTTACTGTGAGCGCCCCCTCATGGCCAACAAATTTCCATTTGCCTAAAATAAACTGAACCACAGCCCCGTAGGTGTGAGGCAACAGTGTAAGACACTAAGCTACCCTGATACATGATATATGATTCATCCATCCATGATTATTCCATGACAAACTATCTGGTACATAGTCAGTTTAAGTCTCAAGCTGATCCCAGGAACACAGGGTCTATAACAAGCATAATAATAATAATAATAATAATAATAATAAATACATTTTTACAGTAGCAATGGATAGCTTTTTGACTATCATCACTAAAATGATCAACTGAAATTCAAATATAGGTGAGTTAGTGATAGCCAGAAAACTTTTGTACAATTCTGCTCTTGTTAACAGTCCAACAGACGTCAAGTCGAATGACAGTTAATGGTTAACAGCAATGATTCTGAGGGATCTGAAAAAAAATCCCGTCCAATGAGCAAGTGCGCTGCTCCTGCCAGAAGGCGCGGTAACACAATCTGCCTGCATACATGGGCCGTGTCCAAAGCATCTCTGCACGTCTGGCCAACAGGCAGCCTTGACAGGCCCGTCGATACTGAAGCATGTAAAAAACAGTAATGTATGCGTGATTGGAGGAGAAGGACATGGGGCTAGGGGCTGGACTGTGACCATACAATCAGAGCGGGACAAAATCCACAGAGATCCAAAGTCCTACAACCCAAGGAGACATCACAGCATCAATATCTATACTCTCAATTAAATGGTCACCTGTACTCATAATGCTGACAAGAAGGAAGGCAAATATTCCACTGTGCCCAAAAACTGACATCATGATGACCGAAGTCAAACGCATCCGATTTATGAAACGAGTTTATATTAGTGCTTTTACATTATTGTATCCTTGCAAATAGAATATGCTTCTATGAAAACTACATTAGTATTAGGGCATAGTTTCAAATAGCAGGCGATACAGAGTAACTGGAGTTAGTAAATATGCGGGCACTACACTTAAAGCGTTAAATCCATAATAAAGTTACCCTTTATCAGGTAAATTCCTTCATAATACCAAGTATCAACATTATGCATTTACAGTTTAAGCAAATAAGCCTTGTTTAATCCTGTTAAACCAGCTAGCCAGGTAAATAAGGTAACCCGTACCACAAAGAAATGCTCACTAGCTAATTATAGGACCAACTGCCAAGCAAACGGAATTAAAGTTCAAAGGTTGTCCATATTTATGTTCAGAGATGTTTCATGGTCTTATATGTACATAAATGATTCACAACACACAAGTGACTGAAAACGAAACTGAGAACCAATGCGAGTGTGAGGATCGAAATTTCGTGGCAGGCGTCCACTGCGAACAATCTCAAACACTCAGAAATCCACGTTTTTGTCTGTCACGATGATGGATGACATTTCAGTTCTGTTGCCAAACTTCTTAAAAACAGCAAATAATACATAATTATTAGTAAATGGACAACCTGTTCAAATAATCAGCAATGGGCAATACTCCACTTCACGAAGAATGTACCTTATGCTAGCATGAATAAAAACAGTCATAATTATCAATAATAGTTTCCACATGGTAGCGATATACAACAACGTGTTTAACTGTAGTAATTCGGGTCTGGGTTACGACACGCAGAGCTTTCTGGATGCCTGAACGTGTCGTTTTAAACAGAGCTCCTTAGATCTCCAGACTCTCTCCCACTCTTGATGGAAAAACGCTGAAGCAGTGAAGAAGTAAATATTACCTAGGATACATGTATTGGTAATTCTTAGAATGGCAATGGATGACTCTGAATAGCCTAAATGTCCACGGAAGGAAAGCAGTAGGGTGTTAGACGGTAAGAAGGAGCTAGGGAGGCTCCGCGTGTCCGAGCCCGGGCAGGATTTCCGTGGCAGCAGAACATTAGCCGCATTGTTTCACCGCGGATAAGGGTGATGTCCAGAAGGTTCTGGCAGATTGCCACACAGGTCCCAGGCTGCCACCCCTCGGACCGGCGCTGGCAGCAGGGAGCCCCGGGGCCGGGAAGCAGCAGGATGAGAGGACAGCGCCATCCCAGATCGGAACCGACCCGTTCCGGGCCAAGCCGGACACCACGCCTGGGGAGCCAGCAAGGATGGATTTCCACCAAGAAGGGCGGCACACTTCCTAAATGCGGCTCTGTTTTCTTTGTGGGGGGTTGGGGGGGGTCATACGATACTGCGTGTGCATGTTTCGAATGCATTTCTCATTTCCCCATGGGACCCTAAAAATAAGTGCCGCTTTTGCATCCCGATCTGAGTGATCTCCCTGTCCCATCAGTGACGAGGGCCATGGGGAGCAGCACCTGCAAGGGCAGCTCTGGGTTTTAGGGTCAGAAGGTATGATGGCAGCTGCTGTGAGCGAACATTAAGGGAGGTGATGTGGTGCGGGGCGTGGCCTGGCGACAGGGATTGGAAAAGCCGGGTCACATGCACGGTGGTGCAGGATGATAGGGTTGGTGTCCCTCCCATGCAAATGATGACACCAGATTCACAAATACACAGAACTGCTCTCCCCCCGCCCCGCCCCCCAAGAAAAAAATAAACAAAATAAAAAAAGAGATGCAGAAGCCGCCCTTCAGGCTAAACTGAGGGTGCTGGAGACATATACAAACCCTCCTTAAATCTCAGACGTCAAAGGGCAGTGTGCCTTACAAATACATGAGCTTGACCTTCACCTTATAAGCAAAACAAAATAATCCTATAAACTAAGATGATTAAGCACATATAGCATATAGATGGTATACTCAGGACAACATAAGGCAGCAGTGGAAGAATGAAACAGAGACAGAGTGTACATAGTACGTTAAACATTCTACAGACGACACAAGGACAGCAACCCAAAACAAAGCTTAGAGAAACATTCAACAGTCTATGTGTCCATTTTTCAACTTCATCTCCAGCACAGGGGCTTGGGGGACTGGTGTCTATGCTTTGCAGCACAGGGCTGGAGTAGACATTGGACAAGGATGACACGCTAACACAATTGCAGACTTATGGGTAATTTAGTGACACAGATTTAACCAATCACTGTGAACTGAAGGAAAGCAGAATACCCAGACAAAACCCAAAGGACACGAGGAAAACACGCAACACATGCATATCAAACTGTAAACTTTACGAACTTCCCCCAAAAAATACTTACTACACCAGTAAACCTGTAATCCAACTTGAAGAACGTTGAAAAGAACACCACCGAAAAGCATATTAATATGACAGCTGGGAGGTGACGGCGTCCCCACACTTACTAACCCGCCAAGACACCAGTGCTCCCCCTCCTGCTGCCCACCTGAATCTGGCCAGCCCCAGGGGTCCCTCGACTACCGAACACGGTCTCTCGCTAAAATCGGAGGGAATCCGAGCCCGCCTGGGGCGGGCACTGAGACCTCACGTGACCTCAGGGGACAAAGTTAGACTTTACGGGCGTAGAGCATCCACCGTCTGGACGTCCTCCTCGGCATTCGTCAGCCATCCGGACAGGCTAAGAATAGCCGCCCAAAAACCAGCACAGATAAACAAACAAAGCAAACATGATCACAAACCAATGACGAAATTATATTTTCACAAGCATTCAGTGAATAAAGACACCCCCCAGGGCCCCCAAAAAGGCTGAAGCGTCTCATAACATCCAAAACATCATGAGTATCAAAGGGGATACAAACACAGCCATGTCACGTTGATCACTTCCTGTACACCAGCCTCAATTGAGCGTTAGCTCTTAAACAAGGAATAAAGCCATATATACCAGGCGGAGCGTTTGCTGACTTACAGATCTCGCTTATCTGAAGCATAAACATTAAGATAAAGACACCAACAATATGTGTGGCATGTGATGTGTATTATGATGGTCTCCATGACAGTGGTGTTTAATGGGTGTCAAACTTTGAACTATAAACAACTACGGAAAATATATACGGAAAAGGTTTGGCATGTCAAATATACATAAAGAAATCACTAATGGATTACATCACAAATATCTGGATTCAGACCCCTCTGAGACACAATTAAAGTCAGACATGTCATACACATGGGAAAATCATAAAATAAAAATGATAAAAAGCTGTAGACACATACAGTATGGCCGCAAGCTTCATTTCAAGCTCAGGTAATTCATCTTTAAAAGCTGTTAAGGCTGCCTGTCACCTAAGGCCATCATAAAGGCCAAAATAAACATGCCAGACAGCTCTCGGTACTCACTCAAAGCTGAACAGCCTATTAGCAGGCTGGCTGACATCACCAATAAAACAATAATAATAGTAAAAAAATAAATGCAGATTGTGAGCGCCGTCATCCGTCCTGCGGGATGACGGGAAGCCTGGCAGGATGCCCGTGGTCTCACAGTCACCCGGCAGGATTGGGGGCAGAGCCACTTTAAGACACATCCCGTCAGTCAGCTTGGTACGACAGCCAGAGGATTATGTAAGGACATCACATTGGTGCACCAGAAAAAATAATCGTATATCACACACACTCACGTTTAATTTTGGAAGTGCTCTTTCAGTGTCACTTAAACCCAAACCTGCGAACAGAGGGAGCGCGTTTTCCGATTCTCTGGGGGAGGGAGCCATGGACACATCCCCTGTCAGCAGGGATTTCTGCAAACTCTGGGTCAGCCTGATATGCTCCCGATAAGACCTCTCCTCAGAGGAAGCTTTGCCATTTCCTCCTATCTTGTTTACAACTAAATCGTGGTGGAAATTTACCAGAGGGATACATTTTGGTAGTCTCAGAAGGCTTCGAAAATACCGTGACTAGGTCCATCCCGACTCCCCCACTCCAACAAAAAAATACATCTTTATTAGTATCTCGTTTTAAAAGATGATGTTAAGCTGTTCCGTTTTTTTTTTTTTTTTTTTTAATGAGAAACTGAAAAGGATCTGTTTATAGTTTTGGTTGTTCTATCTATTTCTGTGTTTTGCTCATGGATGGTTTCCAGACCAAAGCACATGTTCTTTCCAACCTCAACAAGTTGAACATCAAATGAGGCTGCAGCTGTGCCTATCAATCCAAGAATATTGATGTGCAAATACAGACCTAAGCAATGGAAAGAAAACTACAGCAAAATACACCTAATAGCTTCCACAATGAGGCCTGGTTACACAAAATTAGGGCAAATATGGTGAAGAGGAGGGAGAATTAGAAATGCCTTACATTAAAACGATGTATAATTAACTTTAAGCATATATAAACTAGACATTTTAGTATCAGTATCAAGTATCAGATGCAGATATATACGTTAGGTCCCAATACGGCTAACAGTAACGATAGCTGTTTGTTAACGTTAAAAAGAAAGCAGCAGAGAGCGAGGCCGGAGCAGACAGCCGCGTGCAGGCACGCCGGGCACGCTCGGCGTCAGCCTCAGCTGTTCCGCGCTCGTCCAGCGCGAGGCAGGCGCGCGTTTGCACGGCACACGCATGCGCCGACGGGCAGCGTCCTGACACACATCAGCAGGAAAGGCACCGGCTATGTTCCCACACCTTGATCGGCAACCTGTGACTCATATCTGTTGCTCCCCAAAGGCATTAATGTCAATAAATATCGGCTTGCATATAAAGTCCTCCCTATAATGAGTCTCACAGTCATTTAATGTAATTAAATTAGATTAATATTTATTTAATCATATTAACCATGATTCAAGCAATGTCATTCCCATAACACCAACCAATATGGTATTAAAATTACAATATTTTTCCATACTTCTCTGCATTTCCCAACATACAGTCTACGACTTACGGCCACTCCAATTTATTTCAATCTGTTCACAATTTGTATATGTTAGTCGCCCTTAACTGGTTATTAATTGTACATTTAAACTACCTTTTACGTAATTGACGCTTTAAAATTATGGCCAGTGAGTGGTCAGATGTGTGTACACTGAATTTCGCCCATGAAAAATTCACTAAATATACCGCCGCTTGAATTTTCATGTCTCATGAAAAGTTTGGTGGCCGTTTAAGTGGCGGCAGCTATATTGTTATAAGCTATATTGCACAGGGAAGATGGTGATGTATGGATGGTCGTCCTAGGATAACGTTTGTAACTAGCATCACATACTAACGTAAAAAAGCTCCATTGTGGCGTGTATGTATTTAATAACTTAAATCGTTTAGATTTTTTTTTAGAAAGTTTTCTATTTTGCACCACGCCAATTTGAAAATGGAATTTCAGGAATATGATCATCGACGGCATTAATGGGATTTATTACCATCGATATTGTAATATGGAAATCCATCGAGTTTAATTCCTGTTTAACCCCACACTGACATACGGGACTAACTCAGGGACACTTTTGATCCCCTTCCTCGCTACGATACAAATGTGAACTCTTACACAAATAAACCATTTTCGATTCTTCTTTCATTTTACGGGCTCAAAATAAAACAACCCAAAAATCACCTTGAATTGGGTTGTTGTGTAAGGGCACTATGATTTTCGGGTTAACATTTTCCCAGCAGAGTTTCTATATACGAAGCCCTAATCTGCTTTCCACTTCCACCGCCGTCAAGCGGTTACTGTTACCTATCCCGCACAATGAAACGCATCGATCGGATCGCCCGAGCTGGGACACTATGTTACCCCGATCTCCCGGCCGGGACACATGCGAGGCCCCTCGGCAAAGTACGACTTTGTCATTCTGTCGATCAGAGGAAACTTACTGTAAGAGAGCCGGCGGCCTCCAAAGTGCGTCTCCTCATCGCGTCCTTATAGTCGGGAGGGGGGCAAATAAACAAAAAAGGTATATACAAAAAAAAAATAAACTGAAAGGAAAAAGGGTTTACTGATCACTAAACTTCAACCAAAAAGATGAGGTCATCGGGATAAAAATAAAAGGATTGCGTCATTTGAAACCAGTCCCACTCCGAATGAATCAACAGTCTTAAAGGCGCAACGCAGAATTTGGCCCAGAACATGCATTCATTTTACCCCAGAAGGACTTTTTCCGTCTAAAGCAGTAGCGTAGAAATATATATTTGCGTGCTCCCGTTAGTTTAGGTACTCACACTAGTATATATATAAACCGTAAAGTTGAAATCGGCCTTTAAGTATGCATGTGAAACTCCCGGGGCGGAGCAGCGGCAGAAGCCGCGGAAAGCGCTATTCTAATGACCTGCTCGCTGTGACCGCACTTGTTTGGAGCCGTTCCAGCTTTGCCCGGAGCCAAGTCCCCTTTAACCCTTACCAGCCTGGGCTTTTTGTGGTGGGCTTCAGCTTCCCTCTAAGTGGCAGCACGCAGAAAGAGAAAAACAAAAATTTACTGTGCATTGGGTCGGATCTGTGACTAAGAACACGTAGCTTGTAAACTTATTTCTTGGGTCTTGAAGTATTTGTCACGTATAATGAACCCGGCATTATAGGAATCCTGTCTTATATATAGGCTAACAATTAAACATACTAAGTTTTGTATATATTTGTCATCAACGGCTGGCTTTCGGTTCTTTGAAACTCTGAGCTTAATAGTGTGGATTGAAATGCTAGCGTGTAAGGTGTTTTTTTTTTTCTTTACATGTATGATGTACATGTATGATGAAGAACAGGCAGTGAATTGTACCACAACACACCCAGCTGAATTGATGTAGAAAGCTGTGAACACTTTGTTTGTTGAGCAGTTTGTTAAGGAAGTACATGAGTACTGAATGAGAAACATTTAATTTCTTGACATTTAGTATTACACTCTTAGAATACTATTGGTAAATTGCTTAAATGCCAGCCTTATAATATTAATTTACTCTCGTTTCCATGACGTCACTCATGCAGCATAAATTCATATTGAACAGTAACACCCAACAGTGACTTGGCACAGTGTCTTGCATATAGTAGCAATTCTGGCATGGTATGGCAATTGCCTGCTAGACAGTGTGCACCTCCCACACCTGTGTACAATGATTTAAACAAAAGACACTGGTTTTCATGTCATCTAACATTGGGGAAAATGTAGGGAAAAGGAAAAAACATGCATAACCACAAGACAGCATATGCCTTCTGGGGATGCATAGAAAAAAACCCTCCAAAGTCCTGAGTTTATCAGTTAACCTTTTCAGCCATTGGGATTTTCTAGAAGAATTCCACCTGTAGTTTGGACACCTTTAACAAAGCACTAAATATTTATCCATTTATGTTCATAAAGATGTCAGGTATCTCATACAATGAGACACACTGGAATGCCAGAGAATAGCAGTGCACTTATTAAGATGCACATTCTCAGATAGTCATGCAACTGCAGAGGCACTAGCTCACCTGGACTGCATTCCTTGAATTGTAGAAGAAGGGTAATAACATGACAAGAACCTCTGCAGTCTAAATAGAATAGAGGACAGGTAGTTGGCGTAAAGCTGAGCACTGCCAGGTGTTTATCTGGTCATGTTAAAATTTTCATTAAATGGTAAATTTTTGACTAAGCAATACATTCTGTGGATCCTAAGCACTTTAATAATCCTGATGTTTGGCTGTCCAAAATTAATTTTAAAAGGATAACAGGACATGTATAACTAAAAGAAAAGCACCATGGCAGCAATGCCAATTCACATGCACACACACACACACACACACACACACACACATACCATGTATTCCTATCTTTATGGGGACACTCCATTCATTCCTATGGGCATAACCCTGATCCCAACTATGACACCCTTAACCCTACCCAGCCCTAACCTTAACCATAAGTAACCAAACAAAATATGAGACTTTTGGCATTTTTAGTTTTTTGATTGCAGACACATATTTTTATAAAATTGAGGTTATCCTTATGGGGACCAAAAAATGTTGGTTTTTATCACACTGTGGGGACATTGGGTCCCAACGATGTAGTATAAATATGTCCACACACGCATACACACACAGACACTCTCACAGACTACTGAGAGTCAACAGTTCACATAACTACATGTGTTTGTATCATGGGTGGAAACCAGTGAGAACATAAACCTGCAAGGGTGCACCTGGGATAGGAAGTCAGTCCATCAGTGGGCACATGGCAGGGGGAAATAATTAATGTGTTGATGTATTCTGTGGTTCAGAATTGGATAGAATTTCCTGAGATGACAGTTATAGATTCTGTTCAAAATTAGAAAAGGTGAATTTGTTTGTGGTTTTTCACTAGTGGGTCATATGCCTCACCAAAAATACTACAAAGATTACAGCACGGGCATTTCTGCTTGATGGGCAGACAGACTTCAAGGGCCAGACCTGTGGGCCACACTGGGCTCAAAATATTTCGTGAATTTCACATGACTTGCCCACTGCTTCCCCACCTCTGCCCCATCCCAATATTCCCACAACAATGATGGGCTGTTGTTTTCCTGCCAGATGTTTGTGCCCTGATGCCTGCGAGACTTCTCAATGCGAGCTATTGTACTCTATGGCCATATTTACCGTGGCAATCATCAGATTGCTTCGCTCTTGTGAAAGGTCCACTCAGAGCAGCCGTTTCTCACGTGCGTCACTATTTAAAATATTACTTTTGTCCAAAATAAAATCTTCATGAATTGTATTTTAATTCGCATTAAAGCTTAATTTTTATAAAGCAAGCTATGCGGACAAATCCAGAAAGAAATAAGAATTAGAAATAAACAACTTAAATATCAGTGTAGTTTGCCAATCCCTCTAAAAAAACGAAGAACCAAAACAGTTGTAAGAGATATAAGTTTCCATTTTTTTAACCAGCGTTAGCGTATATTATTAGATTTTTGCTTAATACTTTCGACAACTGGAGGAACGGGAAACATTTCCAGCATGGGGCGGAAAACACCAATACCCATAAGTCCAAGAGCTCCTGACCCATGTGACGTGAGCATAACAGGAAGTGACGAAGGGAAATAAAAGGATTGCGAGGAATGTTGTTGACATGCAAGACGCAGCTAGTTATATGCTATATCTTACCTGTCATATCTGTGAGCGTTAAGTAAAAGATAAGCTGTTCTACTATAAACCAAACGTGGTAAGTTCAGCTGGTCATTCTTGCATTTTGTCAGGATAGTTAGCTGTTTGGTTGCCGGAGCAGTCCAAAATGGACGACAGCAAGGTAAGAAAATAAGGGAGCTATGCAGGCCGATCACTGACCTATTTATCACTCGCGGCTGTGGTATAAGTGCAGATCGGGCCATTGGCTTTCGGGGATCTGCATGAGCTCACTGCGTATTCTTTCGTTTATTATATGTGGATTTTAAATTGCAGCACATGTCATGTAGCACAGTTGAGATCTGAAACAGCTGCTCGTGGGGAGTCGTGTGCGTTTAGATGGAGCCGCTGATAGGGCTGCAAGCGTGCAAAACTGAACCGCAATGCGATCTTCTCTAACCGCGCAGTTTTTCCTGACACGAGTAGTACAGTTGTTGGGAACCTGCGATGCTTCCGGAGGCTGCAGAAAGCTTAATTGTCACAGTATAGGGAGGCACATGACGAGCCTGTACCTGCTCCAGATGGTGGGCGGCAAAGTGAAGAAGCCCGGTAAGCGCGGCCGCAAGCCGGCCAAAATCGACCTGAAGGCCAAGCTGGAGCGGAGCAGGCAGAGCGCACGGGAGTGCCGCGCCCGCAAGAAGCTGCGCTACCAGTACCTGGAGGAGCTGGTGTCCAGCAAGGAGAGGGCCATCTGCGCCCTGCGGGAGGAGCTGGAGATGGTAGGACTGGGCAGGGCTGGCAGTCTGGGTATGTTACACTTGAATGATAGACACCAAGGGCATTGATTTGGGTGTGGATGGTAGGGACATGTCCCCTTCCAGTATAGGGGGAGTACTGTTTGTGTTTTGGGGGGTCCATGGGGGGCTCGGGGCCACACACTTGACTAACACCTTCATCCAAATGTATAACATGGCTTTCCAAATTTTATGTAAAAACGCCTCCAAAATGACGGGTTTCTGCATGAATTCCTGGGACACTATAGCGGTGGCTTTCCTCGCCTAGAGTGTTCTCTCTCCTCCCCGTTTGCATGGTAGTACAAGCAGTGGTGCTCTGCGATGGACCAGGGGAAGATCCCGTCCGAAATCAAGGCCCTGCTGACCGGAGATGAGCAGAAGACGTCCCAAAGCACCAGCAAGCCTTCTAAGAACGGAAAGGGTCACACAACCAGTAACGGGCAGAGTAAGTCAGTTTAGGGCAGAAGAATGCATGCAGAATGCAAGCCTTGGAGATGAGCGAGTGCAAACTCTGCCTTTGCGTCTCTTTTTCACAGTAGTCTCTTTTGCACTGTAGAGTGTGTATGTTGCACAGGTTTCTGTTACGACATTTGTAGGAGCTGGGTGTAAGCTGACCAGCCAGCTAAAGCTGCGTCGGTTGAAATTACTGATATAAAGGAGTGGGCATGCGAAAATGAAGGTACTTTGTAAAGATGTGTAAATTTACTGTTAGCCTGTTTTTTACCTTATTTTTTTCTCTATCACTGTGTGCATTTGTATGCTAATAAGGCTTCTGTATCATAGAAATTATAATTTTTTTATGTGGAAAGCAGAAAATCTGCTAACGGATGCTATATTTTGCTAATATGAGTATACAACTCTAGCTATATTCCTCTTAGGAATGAAAGCCTTTTGCCGTAGTGTGGTCTATACTCTGGAAGATTTTGTGGAAGCTGTTTTTTAAAATGACGTGTATAAAGTTTTAAATAAGTGGTGACCTAGTTTGTCTAGAAGTCCATTTTGCTAAGTAGGTGTGGAGGGAGAACTAGTTTCTGCAAAGGCCAAGGAGGTACGCAAGCTGCAGGCATACAAGACTTCTTTTTTTAATTAGACTCACTGAAGCGAAGTCTCTCTTTGATGCGCGTGAGAAGCAGCGAGAGAGGCTGAAATCCAGGCAGCTGGTACGTGCGGATTAGTGACGAACGCGCAACGTGATTCTCCTGCATCACGCAACTGAATGTGGATTATTGTCCATTTCTGAGATGCTCCTTCACAAGGAGGGGGGGGGTCAGTTTGTGTGTTCTTTGGAAGAAGAGAAAAAAAACAAGACGCTTTGTGATATTCCACCTGCTTGAGTGCCAAAAGTGTCCAAGAACTGAAGACCACACTGAATTAACAAAGAAAATGGGTAATAACTGTGATCGACATTGATTTATTTTTTTTCCCCTAGCCTTTGTTTTTGTGTTCTGTATTTTATGTTACTATAAATTGCACTAAAAGAGTTTTGTTAAGGTTCCCCTCCATCTGATTTCCTGTATGTATATATTTGTACAAATGAGCTCGCTGTTAACCTTGCTAGGACAGAGAGGCTTGATGGAGAGGCGTGGAGATCATACTATTCCAAATGGAGCTTTAACCATGACCGAACTTACCCTGTGTCTCATTATTATGTGTATGTGCCCTCGCAACACAGCTAAAAGCTACGTGCTGTGCTGTGCACACTAAACCTTCTCACGTTAGCTATAGATGAACCAAATCATGTTGGGGAAAAAAATGTTAAGCATCTGGTTACTTTCTAGCCAGAATAAGATTTTGTTGTTTATCAGTGTTGTATTAGTAATTATAAGTGATGGGGGGAGAGAAGGGGGTGGGGTTCAGCTGGGATCTGAAGGGGAGGGTGAATACAGACTTCTTGCACCTATTTTCTGTGGTAATCAGTGGCAATAACTACTAAGCTGCAAAGGGCCTGAAGAAGGATGGCTGCTCTGCCGGCACTGTCCTTTCCTTCCTTTGGCCTCGTCGCACTCGTCTGTTCCCCGAGATTTGATGGTATTTATTTATTTCCTCTCCAGATAACTGAACAGACGTTAAAACTGTTTTAAAAACAGGGTTGTCATGCTATATGGGGTAATGGGGGAATGCCAAAGTGTCCTTGAAGGATTGTGTGTGTGTGTGTGTGCGTGCGCGCGTTTGTGTGTGTTGCCGTTATGTTTGTACTCCGAAAGGTTTCTCTTGCTATTTCAAATAGTTTTATCTTGCTGTGTCCTTTGACTTTTTGGCCATTTTTTTCGAA
Organism: Petrocephalus zakoni; assembly: GCA_026774425.1. Lineage (NCBI taxonomy): Eukaryota > Metazoa > Chordata > Actinopteri > Osteoglossiformes > Mormyridae > Petrocephalus > Petrocephalus zakoni. Next base: position 28,265,485 of record JAODKN010000001.1, read on the forward strand.
GTGATTGATATCTAAAGGGTATTTTTTGGTCCCCCGATTCTATTTTTTCTGACTGATTAATTGTATCGCTGAGTTTGGACTCTGCACTTAAATTTATGTATATTTATTTACATCCCCTTAAGAAATCTATGTTGTATGTTGTTTTGTGATCACATTCTTAAAAAAATTAAAGAGACCATTTTAAATGTCCATGCATTTTAAATGTTTGTCTAGTTATGCTTAATATTAGCAAGTCATTGAATATATGACCAACTGAGGGAAGATGTGCACAGATTTTCAAATACTCGTAGGAGCGTATACGAAAGTCATTATACCTTAGGATTCTCAAAAAATACAAAAACACTTTTGCAAATGCACAATGAAGCTCTCAGTAAGATTCTCTAAAGTACTACATATTTCAAGACTGGACATGAATTGCCTGAAACTTGAAATTCTTCCTAATTAGTATAATGGGACTGCAGGACTTTACCCATTCTTGTTGCAAGAATTTATCATGAAATTAGTTTTCGCCTGATTCATCTAGTTGAGAAAAATAAGATCTGATTCACCAGCCCTTGTGCAGCACAATTGACGCAGTGCTTGTCCAATCATCTCCATCCTACACAATGACCCTTATTGAGAAACGTTGCTATTGGTTGACGGGAGTGGGTGACAGACATGCAGCATAGCAGCTAGAGCCTAATTCCAGAGACTGCGGAAATTGTCAAGACTCATTCTTAATGTAGTAAATTGTTGTGACGCATTTCTCTTACAATCATGATTGCAGGCATATAGCTGGATTTTCTAGGCTAAATGCTGCCCCATTTGTCCAGCTGACATACCAGTGTAATAATCTAAATCCTGGCTTAATATGAAGAAATAACAATGGGCTCAGCTTTTACATTGTAATTCTGCTGAAAACAATAGAGGCCTTTGTTAACACAGCAATGAATCCTGAGGAACCTGTTTTGGTTCTGTCGTGTTGAGAGAAACTCCTATGTGTGACAATGTCTGTTGGCACTGACCATGTAACAGGTTGGTGCGTCTTGAGGCCGGGGCTTATAGAAGCCGATTGGTTCCACTGAGCGTGCAGTTTCTGCTGGCACCATGCACTTTGTCCTATTTCTGTTTCTGGACCTTTAAGGCTGTTTCTGAGCAAACAAAAGTGCATGCAGAGAACTGACAATTTATTTATATTGTACACTTGTACTTATTTTTTGCCTCTGCGCCAAGGTACAAAAGCAGCATTCCCCTTATAACTATTGTAGAAACAAAGGGCAGCATCCATGTTGTGGGCTGACATGGTTTGTATTGGCCCAGAGCTAAAAGGAAAGACCAATGAGCTGCGGCGGGAGTTTAACCAATCATGATGCTGCAGATGTACCAGAGTAGACTTTTCAGTGATCGCGCACATCCGCAGTGCTTCATTTGTGCCAGAGTTCAGCCGTGAGCCTGTTGCTCAGATCCGTCTGTGCTCAGTCACCTCAAATGCAACTAAAAAAATCAAGAGAACACAGCAAAATGTTATGTTTCACGCATTACTCAGTTTATGGGTATGCGCCTGTGTAAAATACAGAACTCCAGCCTGGCTCTTCTCTGCTTCTCATTGATGAAGAGCTTCTTCCTTGCTTTATGGAACTAGTATCCTACTTCTAGGAGCCTATTAGGACCTGTCCTAGCAGTGTGCTTCACACCACTTAATGTTTCCCATTCTTAGAGTTTGGTCTAACCAAGAGGTGTCGATAGAATATATTGCTTTGTTACATGTTTAAGTAATTAATAGTTCGTTATTGTTGTTAAAGATCGATTCGTGTTAGTCATTCAAAGTCTGTGTACTCCGGCCCCTCGAGGTTTACAAATGAAGCACTGCCCATCGACATTGCGCTACACAGCATCAATGCACACAGCACTGCCCTCCTGAAGATAAATCTATTTATTCTCTTTGTCAAATGTGAGATTTACATAATGAGAGCATGTAAAATTGCTTCTAAAAAAGATTTCTGCCCTAAAATGTCATTCGTAGGCCTGTATGGTGAGATATTTGTTTGCCAGCTGCTCGTGTTTACAGATGCATACAAGTGCAGGTACCAGAGATGTACACAAGTGCGAGACACAGACAGAAGGGATGACAGCTCACTGCCACACCAGCAGCTGCTCTGTCAAACATGAAGGTGAGGCTGAGATACGCCAGTCCCCCCCGTTATGCTGCCAGAGATGGTATAATCCTGGGGTGGGACTCCCATGTGTATTCCACATTTATTCCAATGTATTCCACTCCACCTTAGCCCAAATCCATACTCTGGGAAGGCAGTCTGGTGCTACTTTTCAACCTGTGATAAAAACAGAAACAACAAAGCCAAAGTCCAAGACCCTTGGATCACTTCGACCCTGGTCTGTACTGTCATTCTGGAGCAATGTGGTGCCTTCAGTTCTTCTTCCAGTTTTAACACAAAATGTAGCGTGACATGTTCCTAGCCTTACCCCTCATGTCTGTAGGTGACTGGAGTGCAACATTTTCAGAGTTAAAATTCAGCCTGACATTTAAATAATAATAAAAAAAAAACCATGAGCTTGATTACATTCAACGAAGACCAAAGGTGCCAGCCCAGCAGAAAGTGGTTTGGTGGTGAGGAAATGGGACTCGTGTTCTGAAGTTTGTGGGAAAGCACTTAGCCTGAATTGCTTCTGAAAATAAACATGCCTGCTAAGCTAATACCAAAACCCATAGCGTGTTAGTGTGTTAGCTCAAGCAATATCTGAGGCTGTGACTTGCCAAATTCCAGTCGAAATGGAGGTACAGGCACCCGATTCAGTGTTTTATTTGCCTTTTTATCTGTAGTCTGTAGAAATGTATAGAAAGGACCTCTGGCAGTGCACTGGCAGGTACAGGGCATCCTTGCGAACCTTTATTCTGAGTCTGTGACTACACTCACACAAATGTGTTGGGTGGGTTGGTATTGATAGGCCACGCCAGCTTCTTCTCCTTCGCCTCGCGGTCAAAGGTGCTGTAGATGGAGTCCTTGGTGACGGGCCTGTGCTGTGCCAGGGCGGGTATCTCCACTATCCCCACGTGGTTCTTCTTGGCCATGCGGGAGCTTGTGGTTATGGTGTATGCATTACTGCGGTAACACTTCATGGACGACATACAGAATGTCTCCCTCATGCCTCGTCGGAAGTTAGCGTTGTAAACACAGTACAGCGTGGGTTTGAAGGCAGAGGAGCTGAAGGAGACCAACGTGATGGCCATGAAGAGGGACGCGCCCTGCCGTGAGCCGTCCTCGCTGGAATGCCACAGCTGGGCCATGTAGAAAGGCATCCAGGTTACGAGAAACACAGCGTTGAGCAAAAGAAACATCTTAATGGTCTTGACCTTAGTCCTGGGAACGATGTTCATGGTCCTCCTCACTGTGCGTCCATCTGTGCCAATCCTCCAGATGTACTTGACCACTTTCTGGTAGAACAGGAGAATGAGGACAGTAGGCAGCAGGAATCCAAAGAGTAGGTGCACCACGCCATAGAGAATGCCGTCCCATCCGCCCGGGAGGAAGAAGTTACAGTGACTGTGCTTCGATGAGCCATAGAAGAAGAAGCAGGGGGATACAAGTGCCGCGTTGAAGACCCATGATGCCAGGATCATCTTCTTGGCCTTTTCCCGGGACACCTTGAAGCTGAGCGGGTAGACGATAGTGTAGAAGCGATCCAGGCAGATGGATAGTAGCACATAGCTCTGCATGCCAGGGGCCAAGTACTGGATGTAGCGCACCACCTTGCACAGGCCACTACCCAACGCCCACTGTCCGGAGACCACCTGCAGCAGAGTGAATGGGGTGCAGCCCAGGCTCAGCAGCAGGTCCCCACATGACACCGATATCACAAAGTAGTTGGTGGTTGACTGGGTCCTGCGGCTACGGTGGATGACCAGGCAGACCAAGGCATTGCCAAACACAGAAACCAGCCATAGAGCTCCGAGAGCAAGGCCAAGGGGGACCGCCTCTCCTGGCAACAGTGTGTATGAGGGGACAGAGCCATTAGGACTGGGAATGGCAGGGGAACCCTCTCGGGGACAGTCAGCCAGGCCCAGGACAGCGGCCCAGAGGGTCGCATTGTCCCCCTCGCTGGAATTGAAGAACACTGAACGAGTGAGGGCAGTAGACTGCGGAGATGGCTTCGCGGTGTCCGTCGAATGGGCGTACACCATCGTTTTTCTTCTTGTTTTGAACAGGACCTGCAGAAACAGGTAGAAGGACATCTCACTTCAGATTTATAAAACATAATAAACATATTCGCTCTGCCCTACTTTGTATAAATGATGCTCTGGGAGACTAGAGGTCACCCTGTCTCAGGTCTCCATTGTAGTGGTGTAGATGCTTCCCATAACCCCCCCCCCCGCCATTGTAAACTTTATGAAAGTACACAGTCTTTGTTAGTCCAAGAAGATTTAAATGAAAGTGTCCTCTAACAAAGAAAAAAATAATATAAGGGAAGTAATTGCCTGATGAATAATTTATCTGCATCTTACTTGCAGTGAAGCAGGTCATCTTCCATGATGATCTCTGTATCTTTGTACTCGTAAGTGAATAACTGCTGTCTTAAAGCTTTCATTCAACCACTGGCATTACAACATTTGCATTAATTTGCCTCACAGACAGATTTTACAGAAATTTCACAGAATTTATTAAACATATAATAATATACATTCATAATATGTATAATATAATGCTTCTATCAAAAAATTCCAATATAAGTACACCAGCCAGGGCATCTGAGTAAAAATATTCTTTACATTCTTTTTAAAGTTATTAACGGTTTTAGAAAATGTACAAGACAAAATCCAAAACCTAAAACTGAATTTTAGCAAGGTTTCACAATACCCCTCAAGGTCCTAATCAAAGCAAAGTCATAAGAGCATTTTGTACTGCATTCCAATTAATTAAAACAGCAGTTGAGAATACTTTAGAGAAATCAACTAATTAAGGCAAAACAAATGAATCCAATGCTGCTCTCATGGGATGTGTGAACTTAAGGGACATTTCTGCGGGTAAACAAGTGAGTAAGATGAGGGTAGAGAGTATGGACTACTCAGAACAATTACTCTATATTAAAATCAACACTGCAGATTTTACTTTATTTCAGCTGTAGCAACATAATTTTTTGTGGTGATTTAGATTCCTGCAAGTTACTGAAAGATACAGAAAAGAGCTGGGAGATCGGGATCCACCTCAGTGACATTTCAGGTTTTACCTCTTTAATCTGTTCCATCTATCCAGCATCCATAATCCACCCATTTGTACAGACACACACACACTAAATAAAACCTTCTTCGACTGTAGAAGTTTATCAGGTATGCCCAGATGAAACCCAAGCAACATCAGGAGATGTAAATTCCACACACACTTAGAGAGGAGCCACTGGATAATCTAAATATGTTAATATGTGCACAACAGTTTCAGGGCCACAGTTTAGCATGATACCTAAAATGCCTTAATCATTTCTGTCTGGAGGTCGTTCTGTCTGGGATCTGTATCACCCAATGTAGCAGACGTCTTGGATGTCACACGGGTAAACATGTCTTGTTGACAACTGGTCTGCCTTCACCAGACACATGGTGTTATAACATCTCAGCACAGAAAAGGAGGCTTTCAGTACGAAAGCCATTTTCACAAGTTTCTGTGATATTTCTGCGAAACAGTTATCTTTTTTACTCCTGACTGAGTCCACAGTTGTTTTATCCGTCCTTCCATCCATCCGTCCACCCATTTTTGGAAACCACTTGTCCTGTTCTGGGTTGCAGAGGGTCCGGAGCCTGTCCCGGAGACTGTGGGCGCAAGGCAGGGAACAACCCAGAATGGGGTGGCATCCCATCACAGGGCACACTCACACAATTGTTTTGTAATAAAGCATAATAATAATCAGGTTGTTTATTTTTGGTGTAGGCCCTAATTTTATATATATATATATATATATATATATATATCTTAAGTACATGGAACATATAGCATTTATGTTATTAAAAAGCTTACTTAATGGTTGTGGTACATCTAAATTAGGGCAAATACAAAGCTGGGGAATCAGCCCTTTAAAAACCGAAGACTTTCTTTCCAACCACCGAGGCTGTTTGTAACACCAGCGACAGCGAGGCTGCTTCCTGTTCGAAAGGGTGCCCTGTTTAACCGGATGTGTAGTTAAGGTCTTTTACTTATCAAACCACCCACAATTGTTTAATATCTGCCAAGCAAACGAGTGTAAATGTCATCGTTTATAAAGCTGCAGAGTACACGGCCCGTATTTTATCGCCGACAGCGAATTGCCTCGCTAACTGCGCGGTAACGGAACCGGTAACCCAGAAAAGCGAGCGAAGCCGGGGCACCTGGCCTGCCGCCCCCAGACCCCCCGGGGATGCAGAGCGGATATTAATTATGGAAGGCGAGCTATCCGCAGGGGGACGTTTATGCTTATCGCCAGTCTCATGTTTACTTTCGCTGCTTCGGTTAGGATACTCCCTAGGCAACCTTGCTCCTGTGTGCAAGCAGCCTGCTGACAGGACTGGATACGCGTCTGTCTCACGCTCACGCGCACGCGCGCGCGCACACACACACACACATGCACACCCTCACATGCACGCACACACACACACACCCTCACATGCATGCACACCCTCACATGCACGCACACACACACACATGCACGAACACACCCTCACATGCATGCACAAAGTGCAAAAAATATCGAAAACCAGACACTCTTCTCCACTGGAGCTCAGTGCTCCCTGGGTAAATTATACTTTTGTTTTTATTAACACATCAGCTACATTTTAAATCAAACGCACCGAACTGAAAAATAATCATAAATCCAAAAAGTTGCTTTGTATAGATAGTGATACCATTGATGTTGTTACTGTCGTTGATGGTGTTGTCGTTGTGTTATTTTTGAACACATTTTTTCTTTAAGAGTGCAATAGATAATACAACTGGGATCTTAAGTAGCAAACACAAAGAATCCAAGGTTATAAACAGAACTTGCTGTCAGAAATGCTCTTTCATTTCAAAGACTCATTCACTTCTTTACAGACTAGAAATATGGCTATATTCACGCGCGCTGCATATGGTGCTATTGGCGCTTTTAATTCACTGTAACAATCTGTATCAACAGCGCTCAGATGTTCCGCTCAGATGTTCCGAATACCTACATTTAGGCCTATGTAGATGTATAAATACGTATGAATAGTGGTTTGTAAGAAATATGAATAAATAAAATTTAAAAATGTTGAATTTTAATAAAATGTACCACTCGTGGTGGATGTATTACTAAATCGCAGTCCTAATCACACCAAAAACAGCAATGATTCACGTAAAGGTAATTTTAGGGTGATACAAAGCTAAGTGGATGCAATGTTGATGATTAGGATGATCGCTATAATATTTGCTGCATCTTAATTTTCATTCTAAAGTTCCATAATGTCTTTACAACGGTAGGCCACAGTCCTCCATCGGAAACCTGCTGAACTTAGTAGGGAGCAGTCCCCTAGTCACGTCGCCAGATAACATAGATTCACTAGCATTGGAAGTCATTGACAATGCTATGGCTTTTCGCGTGGCAAGTCCAGCAGAGCCCACATTTCGTCCGTGCAGTTCTACTCAACTTACCCGTTTTTTCGCATCTGCATCATCTGTAAGGAAAAGCGCAACAGCATCTAGTGCCCTTTTACGACAAACATGCTGCTCGTAAAATCAATACCGAGATCAATGCTCCTCTAACAAAACGTCAAGTCAAACAAGTAACATTTGGAGAGGACGTACTTGCATATTTTTTGCACTGAGTCAACATTTTGTTGTGCATGACTGCAACGTTTTTTAAGAAGTACAAATAGGCCTGTGGGTTAAAAGTGATTTTAAAACCGATCAAAGGAAACGAGCAGCTTTTAGAAACGTCACCTCGTGATAAAATGCAATAAGGGGGAGACCGGTGTGCCCGATTGTTTTATCGCCTCCGTCATTCGCTTTGCTGTCCCGCCATATATATATATATGTGTGTGTGTGTGTATATATATATATATATATATATATATATATATGCACACACACACATATATTTCAGGCTACGCTGTTCACCGGCCAAAACAGCCAGCAAAGTGACCAAACGTGCCTACCTCGTCAGATCGAAGGGGATAGCATGGTGATCCCGCTGCTCGGCGTCTTCGTGCGAAACACACGTTGTCTCCAGATGCGGGCTCATAGATCCAGCCGCGGTCTTTTTTTCTTGCCTGCAGGATGCTTGGATGTAGGGCAGCTCGGACCGGAACAAGATGTCGTGAGGCGAAGCTTGATGATCAGTCCGTATATTTTTTTCCAATTCTCCCAACACAGAATATCAAGTGTGTGAGTGCGCAATCACGCGTTTCCCCACCAAAACACCTTAGATGGATCACTCAGTATTTACGGGATTACATTAAGCTTAGACGTGGAGACCGATGCACAGATGCAACAAACACGATGGCACTGAAAAGGCTGCACACGTACAGCACGCTCTTAGTGTACGTGTGGCATATGAATGACTTCAGGACCCCGGACAGCGGCAGATCGCCACCCCACCCAAAACCGCAAAGACGCGACTGTCATTGAAATGGACCTACGGACTCCGCAGTGCATGTAGTGAGAGCTGGGGTTTCATTAAAGAAGATGTACACTAAGTGGAACAGGAGAGGTAACTGCGCAAATAATCTTCTTTGTTAGTATGCAGTGCCGAACTGTTCCTAATAACCAATGTAGGAAGATGTAGTCTGTAGTACTCTGAAAGTCGCAGTGGTAATATTTATGTGCATAATTATGTATTATGCACACCATAATAGTTTAGCCGCACTCATTTTGAATAGCCTTATTACTGGGTGTCAATCAAATAAACAGAATAAGCATTGGTCCTTTTTAATTTGTTGTTAAATTCCTGTCATCTGGTAGCCACAGAATAAAGGTGACAAAGCATTATTTTTTAATTATTATAGAATTGGACAGCTTATGAAGACATATGCTTACGTGCGGAAACAAACTTTGCATGTTGCTTGGGATGAAATATGTACCTACATTCCTATCAAATAAGTTGGATGGAAATCGTATAAACATTTATTCTTCATTAGTAATGACACTAGTAATTACACAGATCATGATTTAAATGGGTGCTTGTTCAACTGGAGCGGAAGTGGAAAGTGTTTTCGCAAGATGCAGCTCTGATACATAAACCATAAATTAGCCACAGGACCCTAATCTTCCCTGTAATGTCCTATAGTGCGCTAGTGAAAAGAAGCTCTACGATAAGAGTGATAATCGCCACCGCACTTTCAACATTTAAATCCCAGAAGAAGCAGGAACACTTTAGATTTCACCTTCACCACTACGTACAGAACGGTTAGTGCTTAGTTAGGGGAGCAGTGTAATATTCTTCAAAATGATTAGAAGAGGATGTTAACTAAAAGAGTAAAAGATGTTTGTAGGAGGAGACAATTATCCTCCGTGCATACAAAACTGTGATGTTATTGACATGTTCCCATTTTTTCATTTTTATACACCGATCAGCCATAACATTAAAATCAGCGACAGGTGAAGGGAATAACATCAATCATCTCATTACAATGGCATCTGTCAAGGGTGCCATCAAATATTAGGCGTGCGAACAGTCAGTTTTTGAAGTTGATGTGTTAAAGCGGGGAAAATGGGCATCAGGTTCAGTTCCACAGGAGAGCTACTGCAGCACAAATTGCTTAAAAGTGCTGGCTATGACAGAAAGGTGTCAGAACACACCGTGCATTGCAGTTTGCTGCGTACTGGTCAGAGTGCCCATGCTGACCCCTGCCCACTACTGAAAGCATCCACAATGGGCACGTGAGTGTCAGAACTGGACCATGGAGCAATGGAAGAAGGAGGCCTGGTCTGATGAGTCACGTTTTCTGTTATTTCATGTGGAGGGCCGGGTTCGTGTGCATCAGTTATTTGAGGAAGAGATGGCATCAGGATGCACTATGGGGAGAAGGCAAGCCAACAGATGGCAGTGTGATGCTCTGGGCAATGTTCTGCTGGGAAACCTTGGGTCTCGGCATTTATGTGGAGGTTACTGTTACACACCGCCTCCCTGGACATTGGTGCAGACCAAGTACACCTTCTTTCAGCTGGAAATTTGTATCTTGCTACAATGAAAAAAATGCTCAGCAGTGGTTTGAGGAAGGTGCTGACATCCAAAATCCCAGATCTCAGTCTCTGGGATGTACTGGGCAAATAAATCCAATTTAACTTCTATGAACTTCTAGACCAGTACATCCCAGAGACTTTGAGCTTGGGCTGAGCTCAGGCTTCCTATGCTAATGGCTTCTGTTGTCACAGCAACACTTGGTTAAGAGGTGGATTATTCAAGCTGTCAGTCACAGAAAAATGGACGGACACACACACAGTGTGTGTGTAATCGGAGAGGCTGGAGAGGCATGAAACACACACACCGAGCTCATACATACACATACATACATATATGATTATGATTATATATGAGCATGTGGGAAAATATATTTAATTCTCTAATATATTTTACACCTCCAGTTAAGGCTACTTCTATTGTGTTTTGTAATTGTACCAAAGTTTTAATTGTAGCAATCCTCAGTTTACAGCAATGTATATAGTTTACTTCCTAGTGCTACATACCGAAATATACAAACACAGTTTTATACAGCCAGTAGAGTAGAGTAGGGTTGTCTTCAAGGGACAATCCCAGGTAGGTGGTCAGTTCTGAGATAATGTGATCCACCGTGTTCAAACTCACTTAGATATGTGAACCTGTCTCTGTGTTGTAAGAATTCAGTTGCAATCACATGATTTATTGCTTGTAGGGGAAGGGTGCTCATGTTAATGACGTGGTATGTCTAATAAACTGGCCACTGAGTCCAAGTCAAATCAGAATTATGAAGTCAGAGCTAAAAGCCATTTCTGTGTGCTTTGAAAAAAAAGGGATAGTACAAAAACGAAGCTGATAATAAGGGACGGTGTTTCTATGTTTGCCTCCGAACATCTCAGAGCTGGTACAGTCGGCCCTCCGTATCCACCGGTTCCACATCCACAGTTATGCAACCAACCACAAATCAATAATATTGGCGGGGAGTGGAACATCCAGAAAGTTCCAAAATACCTAAATGTGAATTTTCAGTGTGCCGAGCACTACATTGCAAGTGTAATTTGGGTAGGCTATCTCAACTCTCAGACAGATGTGGGGCAGCTGAAAGGCAACGTAGCTTCATCCACGCTGAACGCCAGAGATACTCTCCTTTCTCATTCACCTACAGTGCTTTATTGCGCTGATAACCACGGATGCTGCTTAACATCCGGTATGTGATCCTGAGTCTCTAGAGTTAAGGCAGAAAAAGCTATTTCTCTTTCACATTATCAAGGTCATCTATGTTATGTACATTGTATTAAGTATTATAAGTAATATAGAAATGATTGCAGCGGTTCTATGCAAATAATACGCCATATTACTTAAGGGACATGAGCATGCGTGGATTTTGGTATCTGTGGGGGTCCTGAAACCAACACCCCATGGATATGGAGGGCCAGCTGTACATCTGAACCCTTCATCATTACGGATTAGATTCTCACTAAGCTCATAACCTGGTTTAATCATTTGTAACTAAACACTGAGCTAACTCTTTATGCACACAGATGGACTGATATAAAACTAGCAATTTATTTCACATTATTAAGCTTAACGCTACATTCATCCACTACATTTTTATATTTCTATCTGTACAGCCAGAATATCAAGGTATATATTTATCAGCTTATAATTGCAATCAGACTAAAATGCTTATTAAAATATAATTAAGAGTTTAGCAGGATATACCGATATGGCCAAGGACCATCTAACAGTCAAAAATTAAGTATTTATTGGGGAAAAGACTTTTGGATACATGTTCCTTACTAAGCCATAAGGAGGTCTCACAGGTCTGATTTAAGGAAAGTGCTTTTAGGTTCACATGTCTGACAGTTTGCAACAATTTTACAGGCACTTGACTTGTACATGTGAAAATGGAGTTTGGCTTAGGGCTGGGAGATCCCTGGAGCCATTCTGCTATTTTGGCTCCCAAACACACCCCTCAGCATCCCCTGCGAAACTGCTGGGGGCTGATGGGAAAATCAGCTGTGGACCAATCAGAAGATGGAAGCGAGAGGAGAATGCCTGATCTGGCAGACAAGGTCAACAACAGGACAAAACTATTATATACCCGCAGGACAAATAATTAAGTACTCAACTAAAACTATCCTTAATGCAAACATATGTTTCAAAAAGTATTAATGCATTAATATCTAATGCAAAACTCCATTTATATCAGGAAATCATAGCACCCAACCAGGTGATCATTTTGGTTGCTTTCCTTACAGACAGAAAGGGATTTCACACACAGAGTACTTCAGGAAGTAACATAATACCACCAAGGGCATCTACAGTGTGTGTTTTACATGAATATGTTGCCACCTTTCGGCCCTGAGCTACACCAGCCCACGTATTTGCCAGCCAGAGCACTGAAAGGAGCCCAATCGGCAGCTTCACTGGCGCTAAGCGTGCTCGAGAACCACTTACTAGGGCGTAAATCTGGGCTGGAGACCTGGTCCAGCGAAAGTGGCCAGAGCAACACCGCTGCTAGCCGTTCACTCATGGCAAAGCGGTGACAGCTTGGGCAAAAGGTCGGCAGAAGTGATATTAAATATGAGGAACCTATGCTCCTTCCACATGTTATTTACAGTCTATATACAGGGAGGGACACGCTGATGTGGCTGACGTCACATGGGAGCCTGGGGACGTCGTCTTTGTGCATACGGGTCTCCAACTCGCAGACGGCACTTAGATACGATCCACACTTCTCAGGCCACCATCCAGCGTCAGGGAGCCAAATCTAAAGCGTGGGAGGGGAGGAAGCCGGCAAAGAAACACAGTGACTATAAATAACGTGCCAATTTAAGGATATATATATACGCGTAACCCGTGACGACCCCGAGAAGCTGGCAGCGTAACCCGTGACGACCCCGAGAATTTGGCACCTCTCCAGGAAGTGGTTGTTCTCGGTCAGCTCCTTCACCACACCTTCCATCTCCTCCTTCAGCTTCTTCATGCTGAAAATCAGAGATGGTTTCTACACCCAGTGAACCTGACCTCTGCAAGCAGACGAGTGCCTTAAATTCCATAGCAGATGAGCCGTGCAGCTAGGCACCGAGATATGAGGTCACGCCAAGGGCCACCTTGGGCAGGGTATGAGAGGCCCCAGTACTGAGCCGTCTCTGCCCAAGCATCCCCGGCATATATGAGGTCAAAGTGGCAGATGTGTGGATGCTGGGATGGAGGGGCAGGGAAGACTCACCCGAGGGTCATCTCCACCAGCGTGTTCTGGTTGAGGTACACCTGGGGCTTTATCGCACCCGCTGCCACTGGCATGATCTTCTGGGGAAGTTGCTCCAGTAACTGCAAGAACACGCACGCCACTGAGCGTCAGCACATCTGCGCTTGTGCAGCGGCTCACCGAAAAGTGGCAAGCAGCCAAACGAAGAGATGCAATCGGCGGCTACAGGAGGGGGATTTATCAAGAGCAGCAAACAGCCATATAAACACGCTCACGCATCTTATTATTTACATAAATTACAGCATATAACAATGATTGTTAAATCCAGTGCAACTCCCAGCTGTATGTGTAAAAACAGCCCATTTCTTTACTTGAAATGATACACAAAAGTGATGTATATAGTTGTATATAGTCTGATGACATGCGACCGGGAAACAAGCATCAGCTCCTTACCTTATAAACTCGCTGGACCAGTACAGACATCTCCTGCTCAATGGTGATCAGCTGGTTGGTCAGATTTGGCAGCTGCTTCCTGACATGATGGACTTTCCTGAAACGACATATAGCAGCGTTCAGTGTCCAAAACATTTGCCTAAACATCCAACTGACCAAAAAACACAAGCCAGGACTTCCATGACACCTGACTTGTTTCCATGATAACCGAAGATCAGAGACTCAGGCCCCTAACAGAAAGAAGAGTCCAAGGCATCAATCGTAAGAATCTCAAATGTGCAATGAATGTGCATGGATTTCTATAACTGTCCTTCCAGTGAGCATGTTAGGTAATATGATACAGTACTTCCTGTTTGAATTCCCCTTTTAGCAATAAGAGGGTGCAGGTACTTTTACAGGGCACTGACCGTTTTTGGGAGTGATGTTCACACTTGATGGGCTGACCTAGTGTTAGTCTGATGACAGGAAGGATGGGGTATAACCGAGGACAGCAATGCAATATACTTTAAGTCAGGGCCGGGGGGGGGGGGCATATTATGAAAATAAAACCAACAAAGGTCTTTTTTTTTTTGTCCCCACTCAAGAAACTGCTAGCCCCACCCCCCCATAGTCACCCCCCGCGTCCCTCCATCACCTCATCCAGTCATCGCCGGTGGAGATGAACTGGCGGTACTTCTTGGCACACTCATCGGTGAACAAGGAGCGGGCTTTGGAGGCGTGGAAGACCAGCTTCTGCCTGCGGAGTGGGGCATGGGGGGAGAGCGTTACCGTGTCAACATCACCATGACACCCACGAAACCCCGGATGGCCGAGCGTCACACGGAGGCCTACTTATCAAACTTGTGGATCTGCTCTTCATTGTAGGGCAGGCCTAAAAGGGGGAGGGGAGGCCGTGTCAGAAACTTCAAAAACCTCAGCTTCCTGTGAAAGACGCACACGCTCTACCCAGACGGACAAACTCACGCCGCTCAGCTTTGTCCTTCTTGAACTGCTGGTAGATGGCGGTGATGTAGTCGAGGAGTACTTTAATCTTCTCCACACTGAAAATGTCGACATTAGTGTGACGTGAGACAATGTGTGCCCACGTAACCCAGATTCCAGACTATTCCTGTCTGAGCATTAAAAGCTTCTGATAGGTTAACTGACACACTGAGTTACTTGGTGGCACACCTGTGGATGTATTTTAAGGTGCACCTCAAACACAGAGCCTCGTCATGTGACATCATGGGAAAATCAAGAGAAACCAACCAAGACATCAGGAAAAGAACTGTGGACCTCCACAAGTCGGGTCACAACTTCCAGATGCCTAAAGGTCCCACGTTCAAACAATAATATGAAAGTATAAACACCATATATGATACAAGTATGATACAGCCATCATACCGATGGATTCTGCGTCCTAAAGATTAACGTATTTTAATGTAAAAAGTGTAAATAAAACCGAGGACAACAGCAAAAGACCTTGTGAAGATGCTGGCTGAAACTGGCAAGATAGTATCAATATCCACAGTAAAACGAGTCCTGTACCGACAAGAGACTGAGATCTGCTTCAAAGCCACAAAAAAGCCAGACTGCAGTTTGGATCTGCAAATGAGGACAAAGATCAGAATTTTTGGAGAAATGTCCTGCGGTCTGGTGAAACTTAAATTTAATTGTTTGGCCATAATGATCAACGGTATATTTGGAGGAAAAAGGGGGAAGCTTGCAAGCCTCAGAGCACCATCCCAACTGTGACATCTGGCAGTGGCAGCTCATGGTCAGGGTGTGGGGTCGCTCTGCTGCAGGAGGGACTAGTGCACTTGACAAAATGGATGGCATCATGAGAAAAGAAAATTATGTGGATATACTGAAGCAACAGGAAGTTAAAGCATGGGCACAAATGGGTCTTCCAAATGGACAATGACCTCCAAATTAGTTACAAAGTGGCTTATGGACAACCAAGTCAAGGTATTGGAGTGGCCATCACAAAGTCCTGACCTCAGTCCTTTGTGTGGCACACTGAAGTGGCATGTGCCAACAAGACGTCCTACAAATCGGACTCACACAGGAATGGGCCAAAATCCCCACTATCACGAGAAGCTTGTGGAAGGATACCCAAAACATTTGGCCAAAGTGAAGGCAATGCTACCATATACTAAGGAAGTGTATGTAAAGTTTTGACTTTGATGAAAGTAATAAAAAATATTCCCTCTCTTTTTATTCTGACATTTATCCTTGACCTAAAGCAGGAAAAGTTTACTGTGATTTAATGTTCGATAGGGAGGAAAAAAAAGTTTGTCTTTTTCTGAAGTGTATATAAACTTCTGGTTTCAACTGTATATTCATGACTTGAGATTGAACAACCCAAAAGGGGGCCCGATTGCACCTACTTCCTGTCCTCGGGGTGGGTCCCCACTTGCTGAGTCCATGCGTCAGTCAGGTGACCGGAGGGTATGAACATCTTCTTAATTTCCTGCAGAGTCTGCTCCACGGAGGCCAGGGAGCTAGAGAGCTGGAGGAAGGGGGTAGGGGTCAGACAGTCCACTGGAGGTGATCCAGAGGGTGAGAGGAGCTGATAAAAACAAAGGCGGACCGTGCTGAGAGTACAGAGTGAGAAGGGCGCGGAGTAAAAGTGGTGGCAGGACGGTTCTTACTCACCCGGATGACCTTTTTCCGCATTTCGGACACCTCGCCCCACTCGGACGTCAGCAAGTTCGCTTGAGTTAAAACCTCACACCTGAAATAAGTACAGCACGCAGATACGATCATTAAATGTAATTTTTCAAACTGAGTCCAACTAATGAATTAGTCATACACAATAGGTACTTTTAAACACAGATATCAGGTATAACTTAAATGAATATAGCAAGAGAGGGGGACAGGACCCAGAGAGGGACCACAACCCTACAGAACAGAGAGGGGGACAGGACCCAGAGAGGGACCAC
>JAODKN010000001.1:28287170-28299640 GCA_026774425.1 Petrocephalus zakoni
AGAGCCCACCTCCTCTTCTACAGCGAACAGCTTGACGATGTTTTTGTGGTTGAGCTTCTTCAGCACCTCAAACTCCCTCATCTGCACGTCCAGGGGACGCAGAAAGCTCAGGTTGTTGAACACCTTGACGGCATACAGGTCCCCCGTTTTCTAGACAAGGACATTTCGTGGCATCACATACGAGGAAGAAAAATAAAAAGCATGCAAGTCTCGACTGCCTGTTGTCGCTGGCTATTCAGCAGCTCCTTTTCACTGAGATGCAGAAGATCTACCTAGTTTCAGCCTCCAGGGGGGAAAAATGGTGCTAACCCTCCGTAATCCACACCAGGGCCTCAGCCAAGGAGACTTAGCTCACCACTGTCACACATCCTGCTGTTTAATCATTTGTAAATAAAATATATATGTTTCAACCATCTCCTCACCGAAAGTGGCTTATCTTCCACATTTGCATGAAAGCAAACCTCTAAAACCGAGAAGCGTAAACACAGATTCATCTACAGGGATGAAAAGCAATAACCAGGGTGAACGATGAAAGCTGCAAGGGATCTCAGCACACATCAATATTCATGTGATGGCAGGACGTATAGCATGATCAAAAAGGCATCACCGTCCATCCAAGACAGATCTATTTTCATGCTAACTACACTCCTCTCCACAGACGGGAGTCAGCACACTAATCTGGTCATGTATGTATGTTTTTCCTCAAGCTGCTGAAGAAAATGGTATCAATGCTGAAGCTCATCAGTGAAGAAGTTACACAACGCTTCACACGGGTTCCGGAAGTCAGGCTGACAGGGCACAGTGCCGAAGGCGCAAGCTAAAATTTGCACCGCTCCGAGAAACCTCACACTACCCGCAAGACAGTAAAACCAGTTTTTCTGCACTGCAGTGTTGACAGACTTCACAGTGGAGGGAAACACACCAAATTACCGTCACGGTAACACTGAATGCCTACAAGACCCATAGCAGACACACCTCCCCGCAGACAAGTGAAAGTGAAACTATGTTGCCTTTAAAAAAAAAATGCACAGTGAGCTGAACTACTTTGATTTCATATGCCATGGTTATCCTCAAAAACCAATCATAAAATGAGATGCAAATCGTCCTTCAAGATACTGCTCTGGCCTGACTAATCCATCTCAGCATTAAAATCTGGCCTGGGTGCTCCATATCCATACATGTCTGCCTTCTGTTTCAGTAAGGACCCTTTTCCAGCACACCAGGTACCGTATTATTGGTGCGACAAGAAAGTGTTGGTTTTCCACTGGAGTAATCGGCGCTGAATGACATCACAACGCAAGGCAGGGTATTTTGTACTGAATCTAAAAATGGCTGTAGTATATTACAGGGTTGGGTGATGTGCAATATTAATACCAACATCATATGTTATGCACATGCAATTCATACATCGCTAGTCAGCTAGATTGAGATCAGCTTTTTCATACTTTCGGTTTTGTATGGAGATTATAGCACAGGGAGTTTAAGTCTTGCTAAAACATTTTTTACTCAGTCATAAGGAAAACAAAACTTAGCAATTTTTATGATTATCGCTATTCAAGATTATCTAATATATGTTTCAAAATCAGTTTAAAGTTTACCGCCACCTTTGCAACTGCGCTTCATGCGTTCTCTGAGATAATCATAACCATTTTCATCACCTAGCCGTTTAACTCACTTCTAGACAGGTTTGTGGGAAAAAAAAACTATTTAAAAATATTTATTTCAACAAAATCAGATTGATTTGGAAATTTTCCAATACTGTGCTGTCCTACTATATTACACAAAATCCACTTTTTATTTCTTGTTATGCCTTCCTGATCTTATTTTATCTGCTCTTCCAACCAGACCGCAATTTAAGCTTGGATCTCTTCCTTTGTCCATGCATCCATTAATACTACATTTTAACAATTTTGTTTATTTTTATTTTCTGAGTTCGTAACTGTTGTATTGTGTTTAAACGCAGGTTATTTGCTTAAGCAATTGAGAAAGAACGCATTTCAAGTCGCACCCCAAAGTACCCTAGCTGATTTGGCATGTTAGGTGCTGGACTTTTACTGGTACTTGACCCGAAGTCAGTGGAAAAGGGAAAGTACTGGAAGTACCGTACCAAGTGCACGGTACCTAGTGTGATGGGAATCATTTTCATGTTCAACCATTTTTATATCTAGATGTGTCACTGGAACAAAATCAGCTTAATTGCTTTGCTTCAAGGGACAATGAGAATACACATTTCTGGTACTTCACCCAACAACCTTCAGGTTATATCCCTGTTTACGTCACCACTGTACTACTGGCTGACCTTTGCGGCAGCACATCCTCTTTATAAATTCCACAAAACAAGAGTAACAAGGTCCTATATATAACCCTGAAACAGCACAAGAATAAATGCCCACAAAATATAGAACATTTTATCAAATGCCCAAAGTAATAAAGAATGGCTAATAATGTAAAAACTGTGATCCAGACAAGCCTTTCTGTGGGGAATCTCGTGCTGGAGAATGGGTGGGTTATGAAATGAAAGTGGCTTTTCAGCTCACAGACCGCCACTGACCTTATGCCTCCCCCGGTACACGTTGGCCGTCGCTCCCTGGCCCAGAAGGTCCGAGATGAGCCACAGGTAGTTGGTCGTGCTCTGCATGATTGCCCTACCTGCACCTGCCGGGGACCAACACGCAGCGTTCACTGTTTTTGCAGAGGCTTAAATAGTCACTGGGCAGTTCGATTTCAGCTTTATTATAAAAGAAAGAAAAGACCATTTTTACATATATTGAAATGGCATGTCCACGTGTTCAAGACACACAAGCTGTCAAACAGAACCACTCCATTAATTGTTGTAAAGATCCACTTTAGCTGAAAAAGCAGTGTATATTGTTATAATAAAAATGAAACACTCAGCTAGCATTTCTCCGCATACACAGTATAGGCCTGTCATGCACATGGATGAACGCATAAAGGAAGACATTGCTCCTTCAGATTCTAAAACTTACCCCGAAGCTCAGGTTACATCAGCTAAATACCGGGTGCCAGGTATCCCAAGGGGAGTGCCAGGTCGCGACACGCTGTACAGTAACATGCGATAGGAAAGCGGCAAGCTGCGACGCGAGGCCACATTTACATGGATAAAGTGACGAAGGGTGACTGTCGCGTCCTGGGCCCGATCCCGATTACCCGCGGGGGCACGGGCGGGAGGCGCCTCGCCACCGATTAAAAAGGCCGTCGGCAGTGGCAGGGAGCAGCTAATATATGGCTGTGGAAGAAACTGGAGCCACTGTCCACACCGTCCGCAGGCAATGGCGCCACACCAACGCGCTAATATCTAAGCAGTTATAAGTGATTTGTGCCAAAGATGTGCGCGATCGACCGATACGCGATATTGTTTTTATGATGTTATTTCCTTACCCGAAAGTGCCCAAAACTGCCCCTCTTCCCTTTCCTGCTATGACATCATGTGATCCGGGAGCCACACACGTGACCGGAACGACATCGCCAGGACTGAGACGTCATTTGTACCGTAATCCATATAATACAGAGGCGGGCAAATCCGGAGAGATTATTATTGGTACGATGGCCGCGGAATGGGGAAAATGATCATTTTATAAATTATATTACAGTAATTATTTAATACTGCACATTTCGAAAAGTAAAATTATAGAAAAATATATCAATATATATACCTTATATAAAACATACGTTTATAAATATCTAAAAACTGGATATCTGATTACTGTAGGGAATTCCTAGGGAATTAGAGCCACTGTAGGAAAATATTTGAAGTGCAGGACGGGGGTAAAATTCCGAGAAAAAAACACAGAATTTCCGAGAAAAAAAAACTCGGATATTCTGAGACTGTAGCAAATTTACGAGACAGACACGAAAATTTACGAGAAAAAAAATGTTTTGTTTTCCGTCAATTGAGGAACCACATCGCTTCACCTCACCACCGTTTATGAGTCGTTTAGGGCAAAATTGAATACTTCACTTGCACAATCATACGTAATGTCATGCGTATACATGCACCCATGCACGTACCTATATATATGTATGTGTACGCCATCTTATATGAGTGTGAGAATGTATGTGTGTGTCAGTATATGTGTATATGAGTGTAAGAATGGATATCTGTGCATCAGTATATATGTATAGTGTGAGAATGTATGATTTGTGTGATTCCATATTTTTTTCCTCTGTTTGATCTTTAAAACCGTTGTCATTGACTATAGTTATCTTTCTTTGTTTTTTTTATACAGCCAGAAGTTTGGATTGTTGAGTGAAAATAGTTTTGTGGCATGTATGTGCTTGTTTTTTTTTCTACACAATTAAACATTCGAATGAACATCTTCTGAGAGGAGTGATTCCATACTTTTTGCCAGAGGTTGTATGTGTGCAAAGAAGTATGTATGAATGAATGTTGCTTTTAAATAGCTCCTTTCAAGTCACCCAAAGCACTTTACAGGGGCAGTACAGAGCCACATCAACCACCACCACTGTGTAGCACCTATTTTTATGATGCAGTGGAAGCTATTCTGTATCAGTGTGCACACACCACACAGCAGCTAAGGTAATGAAGGAGCAGGAGAGAATTCACCAGTTAGATATAGAGGACGATTAGGAGGCCAGATTTGAGAGGGCCACAGTGGGCAATTTTAGCCAGGATATCAGGATGCCACCCCTGTTCTTTCGAAACATGCCCAGGGATTTTTTATGACCTTTTTTTTATGACCTTTTGCATCCCCGTCACTGCATTGGGATCCACACAGATCACATGGCCACACCAACTCATGGCCAATTCATGGCCACACCAACACCTCTTCCAGCAGCAACACAGCTTTCCTAGTTGGTCTCCCATCCAAGTTCTGGGCAATACTACTTAGCTTCAGATGGATTACCTAGTCTGAACTGCAGGCTGTATGGCGGCCGGGTGGGGCAGGCCGTATGCTTTAACTGGAAGTTACCGGTGGCACCAACCGCCAATAAACATAGAAGAAGGAGTTGGGTCACATGAGTGGAGGGCTGCAATTATCACCAATAGTAAGCAAAGCCGGCCATCCACCATGGTGGCAAACAATACTTGGACTGCGATGCTTGTAGTCGTGGGCATGGGTACTACACAGGTACGAAGAACAAGGGGTGAACACATGAGGAAGGCCTGAAGGATACAGGAGCAAGGAAGGACCGGAGCTGGTAAGTCAGGAAGAAACACAGACACGGGACAAGTTTGCACCGCTCAGTATGGCTCACAGAGTAGCAACAATACCTCGCATTGAGTGCAAGGGCAGAGGGGTTAATAAATAGAGCGTGGCAGGTGTGGATGCTAAGTGGCATTTATCGGTCGGCCCCGGGCCGGTGTGACACGACAATAACCATGATTTTATTTTATTTTTATCTCATTCGGCTGTCCATCCTCCTGTTTCATTATAGAATAGATACAGTCAAGGTAAACATTTAACGAAAACTTTTCTCAGCTCTTCCCTGCAAATTGATTTTTCTAGATGCAAATGGAATGTTAATCGTATAAGACTGACCGCAGCACTAATATGTTCCTCCAGCTTTAAATGTCAGTAGTTTTTAGCAGACTCTGCTGGTCTGATCATATGGCTTTCAAGTTATATCAAAATATAATTTGAAAAAAATAGAATAGTGCAGCCTTGTATATGTACTCGTAGTTTTATATTTTGGAATACTGACGCAATTTTTTAAATTAATCAGGAAATACTGAATAATACTTTAATACAATCTTGAGTAATATTTCGACAACTAATATTCGTGCATTTCTGCCACCTACTGGAGAGGAGTATATAAATATATCTGCGTAATAGTGGCGGCTTGTCAATAGAGGGCGCTGACCTCCCTGGTTTAAAAGGGATTTTTGATGCTTGTATATCTAGCGTCTATCTAGCGTCTATTCCGTGCTGTAGCGTAATCAAGATAATCAGATACGGGAAATTAACACAGCGACATGAAATTAGTCAATCAGCCTCATCGAATGAGGTAGGTAAAATACGTTTAGTTCATTGCCCCAAGCAGAGTTCAACCCTAGGCACTAGGAGGGTTGCGGTAATATTGCGCAGCCACCTTTGGCCGCCATCTTGGTGCAGCCATACACAGTACACTGCACATTGTGATGCGAAATAACTTTAATACATTATAGTTATAAACTATAAAAATACAGTTATATATGTATAATATCCCTGAATATGTGGCATTCATTTAGCTAAAGGGGCTGTCTCTGTTGTTTCTTTTTGCTTTTTTTTTGCTTGTCATACAAAATGCCATCATTTTTGCTGTTTATTAGTCTGTTGATTTTTAATGCTAATGAAATTATTACTGATTATTTCTCGGAACACTGGTATCCTGCAGTGTTTGTTAAATTTTATTGGGATGGTTATTGAAGCTGCCACAAACAATCCCACCTAGAATGTTTTTCACCAGTCACCACTGCTGCTTAAGTTGAAATATTGATTAAAATAAAAAAAATTAAATTTGCACTCGAAAAATTTCACCCTGATCGTAACCCAAACAAAATCTTGCAAAAATAAATTTAGTGAAATAATCGAAGTGGTTTTGCTAAATTTATGCACACCCTCAGTTATAATGATGTTGATGGGGAGGTGTGCCTCGGCGGGTTAGCACTCACTTCCTGTGATTTTAAGGTCGCCATTTCAACTCCTGTAGCTGGCAGGGTGATGTAACAATTGGGCCCTTGATTAGGGCCCTTAGTCCCATTTTATCCAGGGATTGGCTGACCTGCTTTCTGAATTGTCACTTTTGATAAAAGCCTCTGCTAAATAAATAAATGAAGTGTACAAGAATGAAATGAGTGGATCTTGAATTGGTGCCCTTGCTGACTGAAAATCTCTCTGTACTCTCTGTACAGGATATATGTGAGTCGTCATGTGTGTTGTTCTGGTTGCGGCTCACCTTATAGGAGGGAGATGCAGTCTTGGTCACCTCATTCATTCCAGCTGTTCACCCCTGACCTAGACCCTACACCCTGACATAGCAAAGGCCAGCACCGACTACTCTCAGGAGAATATTTTTCAGTGTTCTTATTTCTTTTGGAGTGCCGTTTTGCAGAGGCACAGCTCACCTAAATGTCTTGTAAATCTCTGCATTCAAATTCACTCTGACATCATTAATCAATAACTCTGATCTGTGGCTCCTTCCATTTATCACACAGTGATATCACTGTACGGCTCTTGGCCTCCCAGACGCTCCCGGGACTGTTTGTTGCTTTGGATTAAAGCATCTGCTAAGTAAATAAATGTAATATTAAGTTTTATGTTGTGTTCCACCGTTGACAGTTCGCTCAATATCAGTAAAATATAAGCTTCTGTGTATCTATAGTGAACCCACATATAATGTTGCATTATCTTATTGCCCAGAATTAGCGATTTGCTGCCATACACGTATAAACATATAAACATATAAACATGTTTGTAATGTGACTTCCCCACCCACAAGAACATCCCATGATACCAGGCAAAGATGAAAATGAGATGAATGATGCCACTCTGGGATCCTGCGGCGTGAAGCATACAGACCTTAGAAAGCATGAAAATCTGAGATTGGGCAGCCGGGTCCCAGTGATGGGGTGGTCCCTGTGATGGGGTGGTCCCTGTGATAGAGCGGGTCCCTGTGATGGGGCCATCCCAGTGATGGCCGGGTCCTTGTGATGGTGGGGGGTGTCTGTGATGGGGCGGTCCCTGTGATGGATAGGGCGGGTCCCTGTGATGGGCAGGTCCCTGTGATGGGGCGGGTCCCTGTGATGGGGTGGTCCCTGTGGTGGGGCCATCCCAGTGACGGGTGGGTCCCTGTGATGGGGCGGGTGCCTGTGATGGGGGGGTCTCTGTGATGGGGCGGTCCCTGTGATAAGGCGGTCTCTGTGATGGATAGGGCGGGTCCCTGTGATGGGTGGGTCCCTGTGAATAGTGGGTCCCTGTGATAGAGTGGCTCCCTGTGATGGGGGCATCCCTGGAATGGGTGGATGCCTGTTTTGCACAATATTCTAAAACCTCTCTTTTGTGCGTTTGCATTTTTGCAGTGGCCTTGCAGCTATTATTATTTAAAATAAACATGTTAAATATGTTATATTTGTTTATTTTCTCACTACTACTCATAAAACGTGCTTGTATTCAATCAGTGGAAATACAGTAAACCTTTTAAAAAACCTGAGGTTTCTACACTAAAAATCCATGAGGTTCTCACAGCCTACATGATCAAGCATATATTCAGGACCTGATCTGAAATGTTTCTGAGAAAGTGAAAAATCAGTTCCAGAGGTAAAAGGGGTCAAGGCTGGTTATTAATATACCATACAGAATATTCTGCATATCAAAAAAATTATACACCTGAAAAATATAGATGTTGTTCCAGACCTAGACCTTGTCCTACTTCACTATTGAGCAGGTCAGGTCAGTAAGTGTGGGAAACAGAGGTTTCACTTGAGAATTTTGAAGAAGACCTCAGAAGAGAGAATGGGGGTGAGTGTGATGTTTGAGGTCTCAAGGGCTATAGGCCCATGATCCTAAATGTGACCGGATCAGTGTTCCGGAGCATTCCATAGATGCTTGTTCAGACTGTGTGGCTATTTGTGGATTCAGGAACACCTATTGCTCCTTCAGCAAGGCATAAACAAGAAAGTGCAGCCTATACAAGGACAAGAGGGGAAGGCCTAGCTCAGTATGGTCTTCTGGAAGTTATCCGACAATCAGCTGTTCATATTTCCACTCACCAGGGACCATTCCATCCATCTTTAGCCACTTTTCTTTCAGGCCAAGTGGTTTTTGAACTCAAACTCTACACGCAGAGGCCAGGGCATGATTCAAACCCACAACCCTGGGCAAGTCAGTCGGGAATTTCTTATATTAGCACAAATGCATGGTCGAATAAACAAATGAACAAATAAAATTTTAATAAAATTGCTTTTCAGATTTAAATAATAGCAATCTTTTTCGGCGCCTGAAAAAAAGGCTGTCCTGTAAATAACATTTCAGCCGTAACTTCAGCCAGGAATGCGTATGCCTATCAGTCATAAAAACATATAATTCATATAATTTTAACTGATCTAAATTATTCTTTGATGGTTTCCTCCTCACACAACATCGGTGCTGTTGAATGATGCCGCTAGGGGGCGTGTGCATTTCATTGCCATTAATGGGTGAGGTGAGGCGGACCTTCGTAGGGAAAAAGCGTCACAAAATACTATCTGCAGAGGCGCTTCGGACTATCACTCCGCGTCCAACTCGTGCACTCTTAGTGCACTTCACGGCTACAGCCCCCTTTGGATTATACAGGCTACACCTCTGCTTTTACGTTATGATCCGCTCACCTACATGCGAAATATAATCCGTACCATGCTATAGCACCTGCCGAGCATAGCTCTGAAGTGTATTCGTATTCACCGGTAAGTGTTTTCTTTAATTTTTCTTTAATCTTTCCCTTGGTTGAGTGCATTTTCATAGCTATTTTAACATAGCATTTGCTTATTTCAAAAATATTTTTTTAACTTTTTGGTGTCATTAAAATTATACACGTTAAAAGTATATTATTATTAAAAATTAAATTCTAGCAGGTGCCGGGTGGTGAAAAGACTGTGACTTTCGCCAGCCGAATGAACCATTTAATTACCTGCTTCACTTTGCATTTCATGCTATAGATTACATGGATGTGGTCCGTGTGACATTAGTATTGTGCGTAGCGTGGTGTTGAATGTTAAGCATGCGGTTTATGTGAACCCTTCACTGTTTAACGTTAAGGATTAAAGGTACTGCTGGGCGGTGGACTGCGGTATGCGAGTATATCAGCCAACAGGCAGGTCTGGCACAGACATTTAGGGTAAATGAGTTGGGTTTCATGCCGGAGCCATCGGATACGTTTGTGAAGGCGGAGAGCGGATCGCACCGCACCTGAGTCCGCATCGGCTCTGCTGCGTCTCCCTGCACGTCCGGAATTACCGGGTGACGGCCGACAAAGACCGCGATCAGACCGTAAGCACCACGATAAATAACTGGAAGACTCGTTATAAAACACCCTGCCGGCCAATTTTGCGGAAACTGACAGTCGTACAATTATCAGGATTTACGCAAAACCTTGAAATGATATTAAAAATCATTATATATGTGGAATTAAATAAGGTATGTGAGGGGTGGGATTAGGGTTTGATCAGGGTAGACGTTTGTTTAGAATAAAATAGGTTCATATCGCCTGTAAAGGCTGTTTTTGTTTACACAAAAACAAACAAGCAAACACTGCCACGCATCCAGTCTTCTTTACAATGTAGCCTGTATCGATGAGTTGTCTGCTGTTTCGCTTGCGTGGCAGGCGTGAATATATATAATTGATGCTGTTTAAACACACACGAATGGACAATTAATATTAATTGTATTTCCCTGGCCTCTCTTTATTTATTAATCGATTACGGGATAATCGGTTTTTGTACAAGAATATCTAATGTGGCACCGTGAGCACATCTGCCGTAGACCGTTGTAACTTTCTCAAGTTTAATCAGAAGTCAATGCTGTCTTATTTATTTATTTGCAGAATATAGGCCTGTAATATTATAGTAATTAGATGTTCAAGTCAGATAGATTTTTTGTTGTAAATGTTATAGTCTTGTTTCACTTGGACTCCTCCAGTGTTACCAGAATTGTTCCTGTGTCTTGAATTTCTGGGAGCGAGCTGTGTGAGCTCGGCGTGACATATGGGATCCTGTTGCCGCGTAGCAGTCGGTCTTCTCCCCTGTGACTTCCTGAGATCCCGGGGCTTACTTCGAGTCATTTACCCCAAACTGAACAGATGAAACACGGTGCAGCTGCCTGTCACATGTGCTGCACCTTTTGAACTTGACCGGGGAAGTATTAAAAATGTACATATTGTGCACTTGTCCATGAAATAATGTCTTGGAACAATGGATAACATTAATGGCAAATGGACACATATATCTGGGAAACACTGCAGTTATGGTATCTGGAGAAAATTCTGGATCTTGAGTACCACTGGCTTTTGGAAACAGGCTAAATTATTTTGCGTTTATGATGTACTATTTGTACTGGTAAAATATCATAAATGTTAAAAGGGAATAATAATTGCTGAATTGTGCCCAAATACATTAATGCATTTCTCCACTCAAATGTCTTAAATGACCTGCTGTAGTTTCTGCTGAGTAGCATAGCTGTCGTGGAGTGTGTTGGAGTGTCGGAGTGTGTTGGAGTGTGTCGGAGTGTCAGCCTTTACTTTTCGGTGTGTTTTTGTTCTGGCTATTGGTTCCATAGCAACAGTGATGTCATCTGTGCTGTGTCCATGCCTATTGAAATGTCTTGCCCCAGGATAATAAGTCTGTCATCATAATAGTTCAGAAATGTTCCTCTAAGGGGTCAGCTAATCATCTTATTTTTTGCTTCATGTAGACTTGGATGTCATGTATGTATAACCATGCACAAATCTGTATAAAAATGTACATAATTCTCGGTAGATAAAATATAGTATATAGCTTTAATGTAATTGGCTGTACCCTTTTTTCTGTATCTGGATTGGTTGAAGAGCAAAGTGTAGATTAGTACACTGAAGAGTGGTGATTTGTTTTCAGTGGCAGAAAGTGCTCTCATTTGAGGACATAAGGGTTAGGTTTTATAGTCCGTAATGGAGATCATAAGAGTTGGTACACTACAGTCTGCAAACAGGAATTCGTGTCACTTTCGACTGAATGACAACATGTTGTGAATTATGAGAGAAAATTAACATATGTGTATATATGTATATATATATATAAAATTAACATATGTGTATATATGTATATGTGTATATATATATATATATAATGTGTGTGTATGTATATATGTATATATGTGTGTGTGTATGTATATATGTATATATATGTGTGTGTATGTATATATATATGTTGGATGGATGGATATATATATAATTTAGATATTATCCAAATGGTGTGCTACACCATATTTCCTGTTTTTTATGTTAAATATTTGGTTTTACTTTACAATAGTTCATTCTTTTGGCGTCTGTGATATGTCTGTGGATCCTGTTTGACTCCTTTTAGGAAGAGAACGTGAAAACTTCATGTTCCTCTGTGGAATGATTCAGTTCCAGAAGGGTTAAGGGCTGCATCAGTGTGTATCCAGATGCTGTTAACGGAGGACGTCCTTGTGACCACGACCCTTATGTGAAAGTTCTTTTGGCAAGCCTTCCCGCATTCTGCAGGAATATTTTTGGATTTTCTCAGCAAAGCTTCTTTTAATGATATCGTGCTGAATCTTGACTCTGTTCTGCATTCACGCTGCCTATCAGCTGGCTGAAAAGAGCCCTGTTCAGTATGAGAGATGTACTGCAACGCGTTCTTACTCCAGTCTTACGAGAGATGTACTGCAAAGCGTTCTTACCCCAGTCTTACGAGAGATGTACTGCAAAGCGTTCTTACCCCAGTCTTACGAGAGATGTACTGCAAAGCGTTCTTACCC
>JAODKN010000001.1:28324692-28335411 GCA_026774425.1 Petrocephalus zakoni
TTAATGTCGGCTGCATACGATCTGCTGAGGAACAGAAACAGCTCTTAGGTAGAATTTACCTTTTAAATTTCACCAGAAAAAGCTCTGGACCTTTCGTTCATTTTCCCTGGCCAGATAAACAAATGAAAAACGATGAACGAAATGGGGATTAGCGGCTCTCCGCTGAGCCAGCTGTGCAGAGCCGTGTCCGCCGCCCACCGGCCTCTGTGCTGTGCCGCGTCCGACACAATGCCGCCAGAGTGCCGCCCACCTGCGTCTGACACAATGCCGCCAGAGTGCCGTGCCGCATGCCCTCTGTACTGTGCCGCGTCCGACACAATGCCGCCAGAGTGCCATTCCGCATGCCCCCTGTGACTCGTACTTTCCACGTTGATAGAATCCGTGGCAATTTGGGAGGCTCTGACAGTCAGTAATCTGTATAATTGCCACCGTTTGCAGTTGGAATTGCTTTTTGGTGTCATGCTGTTGTTTATCACTGTTTTTTTTCTTGATTCTTGAGTTTTGGGGCGGGGGGGTGCTTTACTCACTGTGGTCCTGATTTGTTGTCCCTCCCCCCAAAAGAGCAAAGGAAGAATTACAGCAAAAACACTATCTGTAGCATGACGGAGACCACGCAGTACCACGTGGAGGTAAGAACAAGTAGACCATTTTCATGGCATTTTGGATTTTCATCTTGTTTAATTGATACCTGTTTGATCTGTCGCTGGTTCTGGAAGATCGGAATCTAATCTAGATTTATTAATCAAGCGACTGCTGGGTCGTTCTTGGGCAGCTTGGTTGTTCAGTGGGTAGCGACCTGGGGTCTGCTGGGGGTTTGAAAGTCTGCCGCCTGCTTGTTCTCCTCACATTACATGGATTTCTTACCAGTATTACACTTCCTTCCCATATGCCAGTAGTGCACGACTGTGAATTGAATGGGCTGTCATCTCATCCAGGGTATGCCCCAGCCTCGTGCCCTATGCTTTCTGGGATAGGCTCCAGCCCTCCCCTACCCAGATTAATCATCTAGGATCTGGCTGGTTGAAGAATCACGCTTCTGTGCCACTGTGTAGGAAGAATCGTCCTACGCGTCTGCGCTCATGCTGGGCTTCCCGTGTGCATCGCTGTCTCCCCCAGCATTTGACCACCTTCGTAATGGACCGCAAGGAGGCCATAATGAGTGTGGAAGACGGGCTGCGGAAGCTGAAGCTGCTGGACGCCAAGGGCAAGGTGTGGACGCAGGACATGGTGCTGCAGGTGGACGGCAAGGCCGTCAGCCTCATCGACGGCGACACCCAGGTGACAGTCCTGCCGGCCCGTGGCGTGCTGCTCACCGCCCCTGAAATCAAGCTGATCAGCTGAAGCCAGTACTGCTGGCTTCTAGTTGTATGTTATGTTTCAATCCAAGTATTTTATTCATTAGGTTTCCACGCAAGCTGCACTAATGAGGAAATATTAGCAGAATTACATTACATAAGATTACATTTTACCTTTGTGTTTTTGTAGCAGATAGAGAACGGGCACAGGCAATCGTGTGATTTAGGCAGAGCGAGAAGACAGCGTGACATTTGAATTGCAGATCTGACATTTTGCTGTCCTGCGAGCGGCTTTGGCTTGGATGCCCTTGTAAGATTACATCAGACTTCCCACTGCCCGTTTCATCATCGGCCACAGGTTCTTTTCTCCTGTAAAACATCCAGCTCTGCTCAGGTTGTAGGTTCACCAAGGGCTTGGTTTTCCTCAGGGGCCTCTGACTTTCTTCCAGGGTGCAGGTTGCCGGTCTTGTAGTTAATGAGGTAGCCAATGAGGTAGCCAATGCTCCCGCTACCTGCCTCAGCTGAGCCAATAGAAACACTGCTCTTGCGTTCCATTTTCTTTTTTGATAAATAACTCTATCTAGCTGCTTCGTCTGGAAGTTTCTGTTGCCACTTGGGTTGCTTTATGTCTTCGGTTGTTTTATTGGTGTTTTTATGAACTTATGTAGCCTTTGAGTCCATCAGTTGAGGTAGCTGTAGCACTGTGAAGCTTTGTCAAGGTAACTTGGCACTTTTGTTACAGTGGTGCTCACGGGATACAGTTTTTATGCTCTTTGGCATGTCCTCAGTCTTTAAGGAGGTTTGCATCTGCCCTGAGTGCGTCTCCTTGCCAGCACTTACACCTGCCTTGGTGTTGGGTTCCAGAATGAGCTGGAGAACTTCCCCCTGGGCACCGTCCAGCATTGCCAGGCCCTGCTCAAGGCCTGCAGCTATGACTCCATCCTGGCCCTGGTCTGCAAGGAGCCGGGCCAGAGCAAGCCGGACCTCCACCTCTTCCAGTGTGATCACATCAAGGTGAGCCAAAGCCCGGCCAGTGCAAGGGACCGGTAGGGAGCATGGGCATGGCCA
The DNA here is from genome assembly GCA_026774425.1 of Petrocephalus zakoni. Lineage (NCBI taxonomy): Eukaryota > Metazoa > Chordata > Actinopteri > Osteoglossiformes > Mormyridae > Petrocephalus > Petrocephalus zakoni. Next base: position 28,327,056 of record JAODKN010000001.1, read on the forward strand.
CAGCGTGGGGAAAAAGCCGTCTGAGGCCATGCATTGTCAGGTCTCAGGGGGAGCGATACAGTGGAGGAAGTGAATTGAATTGACTTTGACTTGAATTGACTTGCGCTTGGATCCTCTGTATCCATTCATTCACTGCAGAATCTTGGAATTGCACAAAATCATATTATAAATCAACTTTCTTAAGATGCTGTTTCTAGCAGAAATAACAATAGGTAATACATAAAGCAAACCGGCTGTTGTAACATGGGGACTGTATTCAGCTGCGGATAGTGCTGAGAGTAATCAGAAGCTAATCCCAGTAAGAAAGCACATCTTGCCTTCCTTCAGGCTGACGTGATCCATGCCGATATTGAAAGTGCCATTGGGGACCACAAGGGCGGTAAAGTAAAGAGAAGGCCGGAGGTGCTCAGGTACGAGGCCGTTCTGCATCATTAACATGTGTGCATCCTTCCGCCTCAGTGCGTGTCTGTACTCGGGTCACCTTGGTCTTTGTGCCGTATAGCCATCTGACCTTATCACTACACTGTTAGTAATAATAATGGTAATCCATATATCATTTGACACTTTTATAATAACAATAAAAATAACAACAACAACAATGATAATTATAATATTAATAATGTTGTTGTAATGAAGAACGGCGGCTGGTAACACGTAAATTGCTGAGCAGTGATCACTGGCCATTCTGTTGCCATGGTTACCCTCCTAAAGGCACCAATCATGGATCCCCTGCTCAGTGAATCCTGCTACTGGTTCATATTGGTTTGTTCAGCCAGTGTCTCTGCTCATGTCCAGGATGATCCTGAAGAGTGACGGGGTCATCCCCCCACCCCCAGCAGCCCCAGCCCCTGGCCTGCCGCCCCCTCCCGCGCACGTGGACGTCAAGAGCCGAGTCGCCGCTTGGTCAACATGGACAGGCAGCGAGGCGCCCGACTGTGAGGGCGCTGATTCGTCTTGGGGGGTGCAGGGATGTCACACACCTTACCGCTGTTATTGCCCCCCCCCAGGGAGAGATGTCCTTTATGAAGGCAGCTAACAGCAGCTAGACCCCAGCACTCACACTGTGTGCCTAGTGTAGGCTAAGCCCCCTGTCACTTATGGACGTCGCCCCTGTCTCTCACCGCAGATGGCAAACACAGGCTGCAGTCTGGCCAGGACCAGCCGCCAGAGATGACCGCAGCCAGGATCGACCGCGATGTGGTAAGCAGCACCCCAACTCCTCTGCAGGGCGCTGGACCTTCTGGCTGATTCCCTGATGTGATTCCGGTTAGGTCACGCTGCTAATGGGTGATGGTCACTCCGACGCAGACCACGACCTCCTCATTATTAGGGATACCCTGTCTTTAGTTATACCCCCCCCCCCCGTTCTTATGGCTACCCTGTCTGTACCCTCCTCATTCAGATACATACCCCGTCTTTAATTATACCTTCCTCATTATTCTCATGTATACCCCATCTTTAATTATACCATTCTCAATGAAATATATGTCCTATCCTTAATTATACCCTTCTCATTCGGATATATAGCCTGTCTTTAATTATACCCTCCTCGTTGAGCTATATACCCTGTCTTTAATTATACCCTCCTCATTCAGATATGTACCCCTATCTTTAACATCCTCCTCATTCTCATGTATACCTTGTCTTTAATTATACTCCTCATTTCCACGTATACCCCATCTTTAATTACTCCCTCCTTATTTTCTTGTATACCCATCTTCAGTTAATCCGTCCTCATTTAGATGGACTCTGTATACCTTGAAGTTACTGCAGTTATGATGCTTTCCTATTTTCTGATTTAAAACCTCTGTGTACGTGGCTACGTCTCTGCCTTTTCATGACGGACGGTTGACTACCCATTGCAGCAAATTCTTAACCACATCTTAGACGACATCGAGTATTTCGTGACCAAACTGCAGAAGGCAGCTGAGGCATTCAGCGAGCTTTCGAAGAGGAAGAAGTCGAAGAACAAGAAGAAGGGGCCTGGAGGTGAGAGGAAACCCTCTCCTCACTGTTACAAACTTCTTAGCTTGGGAACCATCTGCTTCCTGGGCAGAAAGCAATGATAAAAAACCTCTTGACAAAAATAATCCAGCTTTTAGCCATGCCAAGCCATACTAGCCACTGGCCTACTTTTTATTAGCATGCTCAACTGCTGGCTTGTCACTTACCGACATCAATATGCACCATAGCGCTGTATTCCTAACATGTTAATGTTGTTTGATGAAACCCACAGTGACCTGGGGAAGGTATCATGCTACATGCATTCAGCAGGGTTACTCATATCAGAGTATAATGGGCTGATCCACAAAAAACATGAAGCTACAGATTGCTTAAATCATCTTGATAATGCCATTCTGGTGTACAGTTTTGACATACTTATTTTCCCCACTAGAGGGAGTACTCACCCTGCGAGCAAAGCTGCCCCTACAGGAGGAGTTCATTGACTGCTTACAAAAATTTAAGCTAGCCTTCAACCTTTTGGTAAGATTTGGGGATAATAAGGGATTTGCAGAATATTACGCTCTGTAAGGTGTGTGACATTTGTACATTTGCTTTACCTTTTCCTTGTTGTGGTTCATATGTTCCGTTTTGTCGGAACAGTAAAAATTGAGGGTAACACTTTAAGGGTGCTCTGTGACAGCTACATGACACCAGCATAAGCCCTTCATGACAGCTGACATAACATGTCAAAAGCATTTATAAAGGTTTGTTCCAGATTTTGTGGCTGTCCTAAATGCTGACATAAGGAACTCCTATATGAGTGGTAGCACAGATGCATCAAAATCTTGCTACAAATTACACAAATACTTGCTAATCAAATGAAACAAAATACTGGTTTGAGAAAATGTATTTCATTAAAATACAAGTAATTTATAATTTGAAGATATAAAAAGACAAGAAAAATGATAACTGGACATGAGGAATATGCAGCCTTCCCATAACTTCCCATAGCTTCCCATACTTCCCATAATTTTAAATTGAATGATAGTTTTGTGATTTAGATGTGTAATGGTGTTTTTTGTGAAATGAAAAAACGGCCTTTGTAATACTAGTGATGCACCTGCAGCAGCGGGTTGGGGTTGGGGGGATGTTGCGGAACATTTGTAGCACGGTTTTGGACTCAGTTTCTGAACTGTTACAACCTTACTTTATACTCCTGTTTCCTACACAGTTAGTGGCAGTGGCTGACAGGGGTGCTGTCGTGTATGTGCACACTCAAGGAGGCACACCAAACCTTTCTGAAATCAATTATCATAATGCATGAATTTGCTTTGGGATACAGTACGGTGCTGAACATGCACAAACTTTTTTTTTAGCCAGATTTATCGCTAATGAAGTTTTCCATATGCTGAATGACAAACCACAAGATGCCACTTTCTGAGCATGCCTGTTGAAATGAAGTAGAATAGCACTAGCAGGCTGGCAAGTTCATTCACAAGTTCTAAAGCACAGCACTGCTGTTTGCTAATTTCTCTGTTTTTCAGCCTGTAATGATATTCAGTCAGCAATATTTAATAGTGTGCGTTACCGTAAGGCAGTTTGCACCGAGGCCCAACGCAGCTTCTTTCCTTAGATTATTGTTATGGTTATTGTTTGGTGATTGGTTACTGGTTATGGGAAAAATAAGTTCCGAACAAGCTGGGCCTAACAGGATGTGTCACGTGATTTACTTGAATCTAGCTGAAGACAGTGATAGGTTATATTTAAGTTTACAGACTGGTGATGAATGTTGTTAAAATGACTGAAAATAACAAAATATGTCATTTAATTTACTTATTTTAAATATTTTAAATTCAAAAATTACAATCGCTCAGTATCTTTTGTTACAAATCACATCCGATTTTTTCCATCCAGCAAAATACAAATTACAAAATACTTTGTATTTTTATTAAAATACTTTTCAATGCATTAATTACATTTTAATTAGTTAGTATTTAATTGAAATGCTGCCCATTTCTGGTGGTAGCAGAAGTTCCACATAGGATTATTAGTATGATATACTCATATCATACTCAGTATAAGATGAATATGTAGAATGGCACCCGATGATTTTAATTTTTTTATTAAATATCCAATAGAATTCTTTTGTCAGAAAAGAATATTGTCACTTTACTCTCTGTTATTCATTTGTATATTGCTCCACGCTGATAAATGTATAAATATATTTAAATATACATTGCTGAGCTAAACCTGACGGAATGAATAACAGACTGCATGCCAATTCCTGACATTATTTCTGAATAAACTGAAGTTATCCTAGCACTAAATTGCAATTAGATTTGTTCTGTTCTAGAATAATTCTGCAGATTGGAAATTTTTTGTAAGATGATGTTAAAATGTTTGCACTTAATTTATCTAAACAGACAGGCAGGCTATCAAATTCCAGATGGTTGGGGGTGTCTACCATAATGCCATTCCGCATGTTATTTACGGATGAAGAGTTTCTTCTATTGATGATTTTCAAGCAGTTGAGAGGTTTGGGTGGAGTCTTTGTTAATATCCAATGCCGGGAGGGGGCAGAGAGGCTGTATCGGCAGCTTGCGCGTGGAGCACGCACTGAACGACCGTCTGTTTGCAGGCAAAGCTCCGATCGTGCATTCAGGATCCCAGCGCTTTGGATTTAGTCCACTTCTTGTTTACACCATTGAACATGGTAGGTAAATCTCTCCAGCCACTGGTCCTCGCCCACCTGCCATGCCACCCAGCGTTTATGTACAAAGTGAAGTTTACCACCCAGAGGGACAAATGAGTGTATTTCTGATTTTTATCTTTATTTCATTATACCTTATCAGTGGGCTTCTGCATTTGGCATTCTGGACACCTAGTTGTCGATATCATACCTGTGCTGTGTGGGACGGCTAATACGAAAGCCTTAAAGCATATTTTAGGCTGAATTTTTTTTTTTTGTATTTATGAGCAAATTATTGGCAAGTTGTTTAGTTTTATAGTGAAATTTTAGTTCTGGTATTCAAGCCAGCAAACGTATAAATATCAGTCTGTATTTTTCAATCTCTTTCTTCCTTATTAATGGAGACATATCTGCAGAGTTTTATTGTTGATGACACCTCTTAACAGCACCGCCTGTGCAGAACTCCTGCTGTTAGTGTCCCTTGTGCCTCTCTGCCGCCCCCTGCAGGTGGTCCAGGCCACGGGTGGTGTGGACCTGGCCAAAGGTGTGATCAGCCCTCTGCTCACACGGGAGGCCGTGGATTTCCTGCACTCTGCCACCACTCCCCAGGAAAGGCGTCTCTGGCTCTCGCTGGGGGACGGCTGGACAAAGAGCAGGTGGGATCCTAGAGTATGGGCCCATCCCCTGGCTGGAACTGGAGCTGCTGATTAATAGGCTGCCTTACGTTACTGTGCACTTACATCTGTTTACACATATTAAGGCAGTTGCTGCTCTCTTAGGCATGAATATGAGTGAGCGTAAGTGGGTCTTTACAGGGCCAGTTTGGATATCCCTGTGGATCCTGTCGTGGGGGAATGAGTTGGGTTTGTGGTTTTGGTGTCTTATAGCTATTAGGAACCTACTAGTTGAGGTAATTCTGTTCATTCCTCTCCCCCTTTCACTTTGTTGATCTCCCTGGCCCCCCTCTCTCCAGGGTGGAATGGCCCAAGGATCAGCATCCAGCCCCCTATTCGCCCCGCTTCCGGGATGGCTGGGAGCCACCCGCGCTGGCCGTCATGGGTCACTGCCGCGAGCAGGAGCTCAGCCAACTGGCCGAGTCCCGGGTCGGTGCTGAGATGCAGCGGCAGGAAGAGGTGGAGCACCAACTGGCTCAGGAGGTCAGTGCTCAGTCGTCTGGTGCCCCCTACTGGTGGTTCCAATCATTGCACGAGGGAACTTGCTGATCTGGTGTGGTATTTGTCTGACAGCTGGTTGTTTTTTTTTTTTATATTTATTTCTAGCTCCCCAGTATCCAGAACTTCCCCTCTGCTGATGGGTACGCCGACAATAACACAGCCTACAAAAAAAAGCATCTTCAGGACCAGGACATGGGCGTGGCTGCTTCTAAGCAGGCGGTTAGCCGCTGTGTGGTTAGGTAACCATGGTCAGCAGACCGGGCCGGTGGCCATGGAGAACTGTCCCACTTCACATTGTGTACCTGCCCTGTCAGGAATCCTATAGGTTGATTTTCTTGTCAATCAAAATGACTCCAGATTTCTCATTCTCTTACTGAGGGAGAAACTGTCACTTCTCTACCTAATAAGCCTTATACTGTGTAGCTTTCTCTCCAGGTTAATTCCCTCATTCATTCTGTGTGGTCCTGAAACTTCCTTTTTTAACCTCTGTCATTACAGATGGGATACTTCTCCATGGATTAGTAATACATATTTTTTTGATCCATTCTACTATTTATTTAGCAGTTTAGCTCCCCGTATGCTCTGGTTTAATGTATAGCTGTTTTCTTTGCCCTGTGGTCTTGACTTTCATAGCTTTGTGTATTTCCGTAAATGGGGAATACATATTGTTTGGTGATTGGTCCCCTGCTGCCACAGCAGACACTTTCTTGGCAGTGAGATAACTCAGAAAGTGTTTGATGGATCAAACTTTGCAGACACATTCTCTGGGTGAAGATCTGGAACCTCTCATAATTTGAGACAAACTCTACCAAAGTTGAAGCAACAGCACTTATCGGCAGCATCAAGTGATAATTAAAACATAATTCTGAAGATATACACCTAATTTTATTTTGAGACAAATTGCCTCAAAGTTGAAGCAGGAACACTAACAAAATAAGGTTCTTGTAAACACAGGAACTTTAAAACCATCCGACTGATTTTTTCACCAAAATGAAAGCAGTGCTGCATAGTGTCTGCAGAGGGAGGAGTGACTGCAGATGACATTTGACCTTGTGAACACAACTCAAAAAGTATTTCAGGGATCTTATTATATGGATATAGATCTTCACCATTTTGAGGCAAATTACACCAAAATTAAAGTACCAGTGTTAGGTGGCAGCCTTGTAAGGAAAGGGTGGCTGCAGAAGAGACAGTAACGAGTATCTGAAGGATCTTTGTCCAACTTCACAGGAACATTGTATATCTGAAACAAATACCCCAAAAGTGAAGTGGGGTCACTTAGTGGATGCTCGTGAAAGGACAGCTACAGACGCAGATCAGGAGCCACTGATTATACTGAGACAAGTCACACTAAGTTGGGCTTTTAATATAGATTTTTTGGAGATTGTGTAGGAACGTTAGAAATTGTAGAGGTTGTGGGGTTTGGGTGGAGTAGGGATTAGATGGGTGGGGGTGGCAGAATACTTTTATTCAGTGTGCATCAGTGTGCATCAGACTTCACCTGCTGAAAAAGTGTCTTTAACACCAGTTAAGCCCCCCACAACTCTAAAATTCCTGATCAACCAGACTGTGCTTTTGGATCTTTATATATAAATGGTTAATAACAGCCTCGCAGATTTCGCATCCATCGGACATGGCAGGTAAACGTGTATGTGTTCCACAGGAATCACGAGGCCCCTGGCGTCACCCAACCAAAGAACTATGCCAGATCGAAATATGACTTTGTGGCAAGAAATGGCACAGAGCTGTCAGTCCTGAAGGACGAAGTAGTGGAGGTATGTGTGTATCAGAGTCGTGAGAAATTAGCAAGAGTGTCAACCAGTAATGGGCAGATGTGGGGGGGGGGGGCCTGGGCACCTGCCCCCTTTTCCAAAACTATTAAAAGTGCCTGGCTTTGAAGGTACTGAGGGCCCCTTTAATGTGTTTGTCAAAGGCTCAGAGCTCTTCACACTACTGGTCAATAAATGGCTTTAGCGAGCATTTCGCACAGCCACACCGATATGCTGGTCTTCCTCGACTGTAATGTTCTTACTGGATATTTTCATGCAGTTAATTATAGTTATATATCTTCTCAGTGCCTTATTGGGAAAAATGTGCAAATTTCTTTAATGTACAACATTAATGACTTTCAGGTATAATTCACGTCTCTAATGAAATTGATTCACGGCCTGAAGTAATTGCGATAATTGCGTGATCACCATTACTGAAAGCGGCTAGGACCTTCCAGAAATAGTCGCGTGAGGAGGCTTAGCAAAGAACACAAAATAAGCTGTACTTAAACCTCTTAAATAAATGCCTTTTTTAAATAAGCTGAGAGATGCATGAAGATATGACCTGTTGGTTTCATGTTGCCACGCAGGTTCTGGATGACAGGAAGCAGTGGTGGAAGGTACGCAATGCCACTGGGGCTTCTGGGTACGTGCCAAACAACATCCTGGAGATCAGCAGGACGGTGGACATGAGTCTGGGCCGGGGCGACCCCGTCTACGCACACACCTTCCAGGTGAGAGGCTTTCAGGCGCTGCCCCCTGCACCCGAAGGTCTGCCA
>JAODKN010000001.1:28367850-28378006 GCA_026774425.1 Petrocephalus zakoni
GTCATTGGTAGAGCCTCATTTTAGTGTGCTGTTGTATCAGTATCAGAGTGCAGTGGTCCAGGCTCATCTCACTGCAGTAGCTACTCTCCACCCATTGGTGGAGCCTCATTTTAGTGTGCTGTTGTATCAGTATCAGAGTGCAGTGGTCCAGGCTCACCTCACTGCAGTAGCTACTCTCCAGCCTCTTGTCGAACATCGGTTTGGAGCAGGTGAGGGACAGTACAGACACCAGGCTTCCATTAAAGTTTGACGATGGCGCAGCCCAGGAAACGCTTGCCGTATTGGTGCTCAGCATTCTCACAGTCACAGCCTGGGGCTGCTCCTTGGGCTCCTCAAACCACTCCCCATTGGAACCTGCCAAAAGAAAACTGCTTTTGAGAATAGTAACAAATGCTATTAAAAACTAGAAAATGTTATCTGCAATCTATAGCAAATTACAGATATCGGGTCTTTTAGTTAAGATTATCTGCAACAGACAACAGCAGCGCTAATTACAAATACTTGCAGTTTCTTAATGACATTCTGAAACTTAACTATTCATTTCAACAATATGCCAATGATATGTGGTCCACCACTCATATAATCTTGCAACACAGGTGTTCAGAGCACAGAACTTATGTTCTCAAATCACTGAGGCCAGGCCCACAACGACCTCTAATATGCACAATTAAGTTATAACTGGCAAGCAGAATTGCATCATGCACAGTAACACTGACACCTGCAGGTTTGACATAACAGTTTGCTTTAGCAAATACCAGGTGAATCAATTGGTGTCACTCCACACCAGCCAGGCCACTGAATAAGTATTTTGAGTGAAAAAGCTTTCATTGATAATGTTGCCAGCTTACAAGTCATTCATTAACAGGATAAGACCAAGTAATTATGGCCCATGGAATCAATATGACTATTACAGGACTCTTCAAAAGGACAGAGTGAAGCATATTTGGTGAAAACAATTCTTTGGTAGATCGTGAACAGTACATATCGTTTGTCCTAACCTGCATCAGCTATTGCCTTGAAAATACAAACTGCACTAAGGAAATCTGGGTGCTTCCAAATCAAAAACCCTACAGAAGCAAAGAGACGCTGCTCGTAGGGCAGGTGACATTAGCCTATAGCTTAGCCGCGGCTAATCTAATGCAAGGCATTAGTGCAGCAAAACACAATGAAAAACTGAAGACCGAGGACAATTTTAACAACAGTAATCCTTGATGCATACGGCAGGGCATTTATGCTGTCACAGATTATACAATAAATGGTAATTTTCTTAAGAGTAGCAACCTCTTGATGGCAGGGGAGCTCGACATATTTTTCTCATGATTTGATTGCGACAAGTGCTAAGGTCAGTACTGCCGCCAGGTCATCTGCAGCCACTGGGACTGGACATTAGCGAGCTCCGAATGGCCCTGTGCCTTGTCAGCACCCAAAAGCTACTAGGCCTGATAGTATCCAAGGTCGGATACTTTTACATTGTGGAGAAGAAAGGCGGAGGATTTAGATCCTGTATTGATTATCGGGCCCTCGACAACATGGCTGGCACACTATGATAGCCTTCTGCTTAGATCCTCATGGCGCAGGAGCAGGTAAGGAAGGCCAGCATCTTTGTGAAATCAGACCAGCTTAGTGATGCTGCATGGCCTTGTAATCTCTCAAAACACAGTGCATTAATTCCTCATTGTGTATACTGATGACTTGCTCATTGGCTCTCCTGATATGGCTGGCTGCCGAGACCATGCAAGCCAAGTTCTTCACGGGCTCCTTGAACACTTTTATGTTATGGCTGAGAAATTCAGGCTCCTCAAGCCTGTGTTCCCACTTGCCTCTCCCTCCTATTTATGCTGTCATAGCCATATCTGCTATACATTGCACTGCCTCTAGTCTCTATTACTTTGACTAATGCACTTCATCCTGCCATCAGAAGCAGCACAAGCTCCTGCATGCCAGCACCTGTCTGCCCCCTGCATTGAGACTCAAATCTTAAAATTTGGACAGTGGACTTTGGATTTTGCCTTCCTGTTCATTTGACCTCCTCTGCCGGCCCCTGGAGGGTGGGCTCGCCCTTTGGGTCTGGTTCCTCCCAAGGTTTCTTCCTCCTAGTGAGTTTCCCTCGCCACTGTCGCCTGTGGCTTTCTCACTGGGGGCTTTGGGCACAGATAATGTAACTGAAAAAAATGAAAAAATTGAGCCTTGAGATATCAAAACCACAGTTTCCTTTTTAGACTATATCTTATGACTAGAGGACACCAGCCAGAAACCAAAACTCTGAAGGACCTGTGACACTTCCTTAATTTTACAATTTTTTTCTAAATTTATTAGATATTTCGGCACATTCGCTGCCCCCCACTCACGACACTAAACTGCAATGCTACAAAAAGATGCTTTTCAGCAACTCAAAGACCTTTCCATTTATGCACATATTCTTAAATAACTCTTCAATTTGCTTCATATGTGGATGCGTCAGAAATGGATGTGGGGGTGATTCTGTCCCTAGGTCATGGTACCGCATCTAAAGAAATGATCATGTGGGGAGCAGAGAACTGCTATCGGTTTAGCACAGGAAGAGTGCAGACACGGTCTGAAAGGAAGCTGCTCATTCGTCTGAGGGTCGTTCCCCTCATTCACTTCAATTTTGCAATTGCATATCACCCGGGAACACAGAACTCCAAGGCTGATGCCCCTTCCCACCAGTCTGAACCATCACAGAACCCTGCTTCCACTGAAACCATCATGCCCCCATCATGTTCAGAGGCACACATTAGATGGAAAGTTATGGATGTAGTTTCCTGAAGCCCTCCACACGGGCCTGAATCTTTCAGAAACACGGCATGCAGACCTACATGCCAGCCAGCCATTGTCCCCAACTCCTACAATAGGTTCCCGTATCCCTGAGTGCTGGACACGAACCACACAGCTATTAACTTTTCAAGCTGACGTCTTTATGACGACGTAAGGGCCTGTGTTCTGTCCTGTCTGTGCTCAACCCAAGATCCTGCAGGTTTACTTGACCCTCTCCCAGTTGCACAAAAGCAGTGCTCACATACAGCAAATGATTTTATTACAGACCTTCCTGCCTCTGATGATTTAGCCTGTTTTTTAGGTTCTTCAGGATACTAGAGTGCAATGTCACTGACTATGGACCTCAATTCACATCTTAAGCGTGGACGGCATTCTAAGACGAATTTTATTAATCCCACAAAGGTAAATTTTGGGAAAAATCTGTGCCCTATTGGGTTTAGACCTGAGTATATCCTTTAGCCATCACCTTCAAACTAATGGATAGAACAACTTCATCAGGAAATTGGCTGTTGTCCAGAGACACGTTTCAAACCAGCTGGACTGGAGTTGCCATTTTGCTTGGCCAGATTACATCCAAAATTCGCTAATTCATTCTTCTTTACGCCTAACCCCTTTCCAGTGTGATTTTATTCTACCAGCTCCCTTTTCCCATGGGTGATGGGTGCTAGTCATGGCTGGATGGTTTAACCTGAGTTTGGGAAAAGGCCCACTGCAACTCCAGAGCTACAAAAAACAAGAGTGATTTGCTGACCACTGCCAGTCCAATGATCCCTCTTTCACAACAGAGTCACCCCAAGGTGTTTTGCATGGGAGTGCTGTGATACATCCCTGCACGATTTATATAGAATTATTAAAAAAAACTGCAAAAGGGAATTAGATTACAGACACTGCAAGGGACATTTGGAATGTCTTGTGGATTGCAAAGGCTATAGATGAACAATCATGGGTCCATTCCCCTGGCATCTTAAACCTGTCCCTCACTAAGGATTTCCACCATGCTCACCTCAATCATCTTGCTCCTCAACCCCATGGTTTCTCACCTGGTAGGCATTCGAGAGCTTCTACAGCTGGCCATGGAATGGAGGCACTGCCATGCCTAGCCACTTCCTGCTCTACCTCCCCTGAATATTAGATCAATTAATCTAACCAATAAACAAGGTTTAAAATCACCCGGAACTTAGCTAAGCTTTGCAAAGCATTGAGTGTTACATTTTATTTATTGAGCAAACATTTTTATCCAACGCGACATACATTTTTGACAAAGCAGGGGTAATCCCTGGAACAATTGGGGGTAAAGAGTCTTGCTCGAGAGCCCAGCAGTGAAATCGTTACGCTGACCCTGGGATCTGAAGCAGAAGCCTGACGATCACAGGCACAGCATCCGAACATGTTTTTCCACGTCACTGATCATTTGTGTCATAACCGGATATCTGTGTAAGACGGTTCTCTCTGCACCCGTGTATTGACGTCTTGCCTGTTGTTGACATTCAGATTTGGACTACTGGAATTAAACATGTGGCTTCTGCGGCTGGATCCTCTCTCTGTCAAGTCATTGTAAGAACACAACAATGTAAGACAAACAGAGATAAAACCCTGCAGACACTACTATCTCCTCTGTACACTCCTCACATTGCCAGTAGGACTTCTGTTTAGCAGCAGTATGGTGGCGTTTATTTGATAGATATACGGGTCGATTCCAGAGCCATAATGAGCCAAACAGTCAATGTTCACCGAAGGCAATCTGAGCTGTAATTAACATCTGCCCTGAAACCTGAATAAAAACATGTGCCCGGAAGAATGGCCATTTTAATTATACATCACTCCCAATTCAGTTAACTATGCAGGAAAACACAACCATGGTTGCTAGGGAGCGTGAGGGAGGGGGCAGCTTACTGAGATAGAAGGTGAAGCTGGTCTCCGCACTCTCCCTGGGTTCACAGTCTCCGGACGAGCTCAGTGTTGTCACCAGCACCCTGTAGGTTCCAGGCTCGTTCAGTTCCCTGACAAACTCCTGCGTGTTTTCATCTACCTGGGCCGGCTCTGTGAGGCTACCTGCTTAGACACACACTCAGTTACATTCACAGACTTATCACATAAACAGTACTGTGCTAAAGTCAGAGGCTGCCAAAGAAAATGCTAATTTATCTTAATGTAGGTGTAAAATTACAATGCCTCTGTCAAAGTTTAGCCAATTCAACACCTCTCCAAGTCACCCCAATATTTTCAGAACCATCCAACATACCCATGTTATCAATCCATCTAATTGATTAGAATATATTGATCATAAAAGTACATTGAAATGGCTGAGGTGACTCTGAGCAGAGGTTTGGAAACCAAATTGGTGTTCATCCAGCCATCCAGGAAGCTATCTGTAGCTTTTTTAGAGAGCAGAAAAGAATCTTCTAACTGGTTTATTGTTACTCTTAATTTGTATTTCTTCTAACGTTAAACTGTGTTTTTACTGAAGGAAATATTCAAAATAAACCGATAAATAGCCTTAAACATTTTCTTTGCACAGTTCTGGATATATTGAGTAATTTCAGCAGATTTCAGCAGTGTTTAGGACTGTGTGGGTCACTAATTTATCTACAAAGGGATCCACTCGCAGAAGCAAACAATCTTCAAGCAAGGTTACTAATTAAGCATTAAAACATGAGGTCCTGGGTATGTCATAAACACATAAGGGCTATTTTTAACATAAAAGAATGTACACGTAAGCTGTAAATGCACATGAAAGCCACTGTGCTGTGGCATCTCTTTTTCACATAGCTGACATACCGTTTCTGAAGATGTAGACTACAAAGCCATCAAACATGGTAGGTGGGCGGGGTGCCTGCCACCGCAACTCCAGCTGGAGGTGGGGCAGCCCAGAGGTGGGGAACAAGGGCACATGATGATGGGGCTGGTCCATGGTAGAACCCGTATCGCTTTGATCTTCAGATTCTAGGACTGGTGCGTTCACAAACTCCTCGCTGGATAAGGGGCGTGTGGGGGCGGGGCTAGCTGTGGCCAGTTGCCAATAGGCTTGCGAGGAGCTCTCATTTCCTGTACTGCTGGTGGGCGAGTCATCTGTTGAGCTGTTGGAACCCTGGGTTGGGCTTAAGTGTTCCTGTCCAATGGCAACGCTTCCAGGGTCCCCTTCTTCCTCTAGAGGTTCCACCTCATCCTGTTCACTTATCAAGGGGACATCACCAACCAGACGAGAGTATGACCCACTACGTGTGTGCCACGGTGGGGCTTTCCCGCTTAGATGAACAATCCGGAAGGAGACATTGAGGGGAGGGTTGGGAGCTGTGAGACAGGGACCAAAAGATGAGCCATAACAATTCACTGAAAGTCACATGTTCATTAATTTTCAACAGACAACGATTTTAATGACGTCTCAGAGGAAACATCTGATTATATCAGATTAATATGAACAGTCTTCTTTGATGGAAATAGCCACTCAAATTCCCTTTGAAAGAAGCCTCAACGGTATTTAACGGATTTGAATAATTAATGGAACGGCAGGCATTAATCTGCGAATGAAGCCTTCCCCAATGGGATCAGGCCTAAACGCAGGCACCCCTAGAGAGAATGACATTTAATCCAGTCACTCTGTTTTAAATTAACAAAACAATTGCAAGCCCCCCCCTTCCCCCCCCATACTATTTCCGACTATGTCTGAAACTTGCTCTCCCACTGCACCCCTTGGGCCTGCTAGGTGACCCAAAAGCATGATGCATGAGCCTCCAACATACAGCCCCAGAAGAAATGAAGAGACTCCAGCACAATTTTTTGTTTCACTCATTTCTGAATTGATGGTTATGCATCTGTGTAAAATATAAATTTTTTGCAAACTGCAACCTGGTTCTTCTCGATTCCTCTTTAATTAATGGGTTCTTTCTTAATGGGACTTCAGTCCTGCTTCTAGGAGCCTGCTACTAGCTGTCCTAGCTGTGCACTTCACACCACTTGCATAACTGGAGAAGTAATGGAAGCTATAATCCAAGCAAAAATGATAATTACCTGGATTCTATAATAACATTATGAAGGATAGCCAACATGGATTTAGGAGGGATAGATCTTGTTTAACTAATCTACTGGAGTTCTTTGAGAACGCTACAAGAGAAATTGATCACAAAAAGGCCTGCGATGTGATCTGCTTAGATTTCCAAAAGGCTTTTGATGCTGTCCCCCACAAACAGCTCCTGCTTAAGCTTAGGAACTGTAGCAACCTGGATTGAAAGCTGGTTAACAGAGAGGAAGCAGCGGGTAGTTATTAGAGGCACAATGTCACAGCAGGCCTGCATTCATAGTGGGGTACCACAGGGTTCAATTTTAGGACCACTATTGTTCCTAATTTACATAAATGGTATAGACACCGATATATACAGTAAACTGTTAAATTTGCAGATGACACAAAGGTGGGTGGAGTAGCAAATACTGAATTAGCGGCTCAGCAGCTACAGTGGGATCTTGATTTAATTAGTGACTGGGCAGATACCTGGCAGATGAAATTTAACATAGACAAATGTAAGGTAATCCATGCAGGGAGCAGAAATATCAAGTACAGACATTTTATGGGTCCTACTGAAATAAAGGTAGCTGATTATGAGAAAGACCTTGGTGTGTATGTTGATGCTTCCATGTCCCACTCTCGCCAGTGTGGGGAAGCAATTAAAACGGCCAATAGGATGTGGGGTTACATCTCTAGGTGTGTAGAGTTTAATTCAAGGGAGGTAATGCTGAGATTATACAATTCCTTGGTAAGACCACACCTAGAATATTGTGCACAGGTTTGGTCTTAAAAAGGACATTGCTGCCTTAGAAAAGGTGAAGCATAGGGCTACAAGAATGATTCCTGGTATTAGAGGAATGTCATATGAGGAGAGGTTAGCTGAGCTAAATCTGTTCAGCCTCGAGCAAAGGAGGCTGAGGTGGGGCATGATCCAAGTCTATAAGATTCTAACAGGACTGGATGCTGTTCAACCAAATAGTTACTTCAGCATTAGTTTAAATACAAGAACTGGTTATAACTGGTTTCCACCTTGGTGGAAATTAGCGGTAGAACATTTTAAGTTGGATTTGAGGAAGCAGTTCTTTACACAGCGAGTTGTTACAGTATGGAATGGTCTTCCTGTTAGTGCAGTGCAGGCTAAAGCCCCGGGTTCCTTTAAATCAGATATTAGTTGAGTTCTCCCCAAACGAGCTTGATGGTCCGAATGGCCTCCTCTCATTTGTATATTTCCTGTGTTCTTATGCATCTTAGTTAACTGGATATAAAATGCACCTTGTACATTTTCAGTGATCATAATTACTCTAAACTGAATAAAAGCAAGCCTCACCACAAAGTAATGGAAACACAGATCATCACCATTAGACCATGTTATTATTATTATTATTATCATTATTATTATTTTGCAATTACAGGGTGGCACTGTGGCCTCCCTTCTGCACTGCGTTTCGGGTACCTGTCCTGTGCCGGCCGGGCTGGTGGAGCACCGGGCTATGCCGGACCAAGCTGGTCTTGTTGGACATGGCCTCTGACACCAGCTGGAAGGTGATGTTGCTGTAGCAAGTTCCAGGAAGCCAATGTGTGAAGACTGTTTTCCCCTTGAAGAAGTCTAATCCAAAGGAAAGGTTTTAATAATAATATTAACAATGACACGTGACTGATCCCTTGTGGGGGGATTCTCTTCTCACCCATCTTGTGCTCAATAACACTCCTGTAGCTAAGAACAAGCTTAGCAGTGGACTTGCAGCCACCTGCACCAGCGCCCATGGAGCTGGGGGCTAAGGGCCTCATTTAAGGGCCAACAGACTTGACTATTCTGCTGAGGCTCGAACCAGCGACATTCTGGTCAGCCTCCTGACAGAAGTCATCAAACCTCCTGGTGTCAGCAGTCATCAAGAATTTTAACACATTAAAACATTTTATTTTAGTTAACTGATTTAAAAGGATTAATAAGAACAGCTATTTAAATGCAGATGTTTGTGCTTTAATGTTGATATACTCCAAGTCAAGTTACATTAGAGGCTTTAAACTAAAACAGTTTACCACACATTCTATTTATTAAATTCTACATATGTGAGATCTACTGAACATTACCACATATGTTTACAACTGATATATTAATTCACAAAATTCCATTCAAATAGAGATGCATCGATTGTATTGGCCAACTATCAGTAATTAAAAATGATCCGATATTTGCCGTCGATGAGCCGTCGATAATCCCCTTTAAAATTGTGTCCCGTATTGCTTTGTACACCCATATACTAAACAGTTAGAAAAACATCTGCTGTGTGGCGAAAATGACGTCAGAAATGCCTTTTACAAACATTTCTCTGGTAAAATTTAACAAGGAGGATCTACTCATAATCATTTCATCACATTAAATGTCAGTGTTCACCTTGGGCTGGGACATCGAAGAGTGTTCAGACAAACAAATCCATTCCACTAAAGAAGTGCTGATGCTACTGCATCCGTAACACAAGCGATAGACAACAAAAGACAATTCAGACAAAAGTAGAAAAGACATACTAGGAAATTACAATATACTAGGAAAATAACGGAGTTTATGACACATGATGATCAGCTCTTCTCCATTATATGTTATGATGATATAAGATGCATACACTTAAAAAATATAGTGCTCTGGAACTGTTATTGTACACTAGAATTTTCTTACCAAAGAAAAATACTTTTGTCATATTTTTGGAATGTAATTAATTTTTTTATGTATCTCTTTAAACTAATTTAAGCAGAACCTCCCAAATGGTATTGGTATCAGTATCAGTTTTTGAAATAATCAGCTGTCAGTTTCGGCCAGAAATTTCATTATCAATGCATCACTACATTCAATACAAAGAGTCTCATAGTTTTAATGCATAATCAAATTAATTAACCCACAAGATTATGTCCCTAACAGAATTTGTACTTTGCACAACTAAATCATCATTTCTAAGTGCTTAAACTTTCACTCTTATGTTTAACAGTTTTAAATAACATAGATACACTATAATGACAAAAGTATAGGGACACACCTCTTAATCATTGAATTCAGGCGTTTCATTTAGCCTCATTGCCACTGGTGTATGAAATCAAGCCCCCAGCCCTGCAGTCAGGTTTACAAACATTTGTGAAAGAATGGGTCATTCTGAAGAACTGTTTTCAAGCATGGTATTATCATAGGACACCACCTTTGTGAAATTTATTCCCTGCTAGATATTGTACAATCAACTGTAAATAGTATTATTGCAAAGTGGAAGCATTTAGGAACAACAGAAACTCAGCCATGAAGAGGCAGACCACATACTGTAACAGGCAGACCATACTGTAACAGGCAGACCACGTACTGTAACAGGCAGACAAACT
>JAODKN010000001.1:28469379-28482422 GCA_026774425.1 Petrocephalus zakoni
AAGGGACAGTGTTTGATTGATCACACCAATTATTTCTAGATTTTAAGGGCTTTTACTAACTGGCAATTTAGCTGTGAGGACTCCTTAAGAATCAGTAGTGTAGTCGTGTGTGCTGGTGTCTTTCACACTTAATGAAGTCCTTAGATTGCATGATCCTCCACTTAACTACTGGATCAAAGGTAAAGCCTAGTCCCGCCCCTCAGAAAATCTAGCCCCCTGGTGGTGATATTGCAACAGTACCACTTCCAGGGTCAAACGCCGGCTCCCTATGGCGAGTGATTAGCAAGGCAGGAGGAATGCCTGTGGTGGGAGCTGAAGCAAGTCGGTTCACAGGCCATTTCTACATCCTCTTCGGGGAGCTTAAGTTTAGGCTCCAGTAAAACTACATAATTAGGCTTCACTGAAAGGCATATAATATAACCGTGGTGTGATGCAATTAAAAAAAAAGTATTTCTCACAAGCAGTGAAAATAAAAATATTCCATGGACGGTAAATTATTTTAGCTTCAGAAATGAGATAATGCCTTATTAACTGCTCAACCTGTGAATGATTCCTGGAAAATATACATCTCTTACTTTGCCATCAATTTGGGTATACTTGGACACCCAATTAAAGTTACCAAAGGTGATGGGGGTAATATAAGTGTAATTTTGTCCTTGTATCAGATCATTTTTTGAATAATCAAACATGCTGCTGTTGAACAAACCCCACAGATTGTTGTACGCCACACACTGCTCCTCAGTCCTTACATATAGGCCTTGTAATTACTTCCGATTTTCTGGATTCTGATGTCATATTTGGAGTCGACATAAGGTTCAGACGTCGCGTAGGTTTTGGCCAAAGCGACGACGCTGGTGACATCCTGGAAGTCGTGGGGATTCTCGACTTTAATCTGCAGGAAATGCAAGCGAGAGACATGGACCTTAGACATGTCTGTGACGGGAAGACGTGGGTTGGCCTCTCAAGAGCGGAAGTCAGGTGACCGCGGCTGATTGTGTTGTGGCCCAGTCTTCCCTTGATCGTGCCTGACAGTGAAAGTGATTAATTCCACTGTCGCCTGTCCATTGGTGTTGGGGACACGGAGACTGGAAGCTGTAAGCACACAAATGGCATGAAACACAATGCAGTGCCTGAAACAATACGGCTGAGTTTGTTCCTCATTGTGCCTGTTGAGATGATGGGCTCTTCCACCTGATGTCACCCCAGCACTGAGCTCCAGGTAGCTTTAACATCATCCATCAAAACTATCTAGCAGATGTCCCTTTGCTCTACAGAACTTCCGCTCTGTAGATGACATTATCCAGAGTGGTACCTAAAGTCCGGGACACAGAGAGTCATCGGTAATCACTGCAATTCTGTCACAATCTGCCATATCCACTCGAGATTCAGTAAAGTGATACCCACACTGTTTATCTAGTACTACTTAATAAGATGTTGAGTAGTTTTAAATTAGCATTACCTATTATCTACAGGTATTACGAAGAGGAAATATTGTTAAAAAATGATTGAGATATAAATCTAAATGCAATTGCATGTAGAGACTTGTAAATTATTCCCACTCTCTAAGAAAAGGGTGTTACTTCACTCTCACCAGCTAAATGGAGATAGATTTTAACTTTCCCATAAAGGATTCTTAGTGCTGGCTCCAGCCTGCCTTTGGTTTCCTGTTAGAGAGTGGCAGTGGGTAATTTCCCCTTCCTGAGCTTTAGGGGTGTCCCAAGATTTGAGTGCTCTCAGTCCATATTTAGCCTGTTTGTGACCGCAGTCACTGTCGCTGTGATTCACCTCCCTCTCCACAGGAATGACTGGGAGTCCCCTCAAGAGCGCTGCGGATGCGAGACATTTGGTCCTCCTGCCCACATGGGCGGCGCTGGTGAGTAAGGGGCAACATCCCACAAGACCAGAAATGCAATGATTCATTGCCAGAACAAAAATCTCTCCCAGCTGTCCCTCTTCCAGAGCCTTGGGCCGAGCCTGACCTCAGCCCCCCCAGCATGAGTAATGTTACTCATAGCACAAATACTAAGAGCCCCCTGAAAATACCATGTCAATGCGCAGGTTCCTGGCAGACCTTCAGAGGTTTACAGTCTTAAACACCCTGCTGTCAGAGCTGTACAACTGATGTCACTTTTAGTCTAGTGTGTGGTATGTACATTTCCTGGAAGTAAATCTGATGGATATGCTTATAGCCTTCAAGGCTTCACTAATTCCTACGGTACTGTTTTATGGCAGATTCATCTGTTGTACTTGATGCAAGAGCCTCAAACTGAGTCAGGCAAAGCGACATTATGAAAAGGAGATGACTAACATGGCATTGGCTCCCACAAGCGATTGGAGCCCTCGATTCGCTTTTCATGACACACCGGTGACCGATTAGGGTGAGACAAAGAGCTTCATGTGCTGCCCACACGGGCTTCCCAAACCAAAGTGTGACACCAAAAGACCACACCATGTTCGAAGCTCTAGCTGCAGGCCAAAGCCCCTCTCAGGCTTCGGTCACGCTGCCGATGTGATGGCCTAGGCTGAGCACCAAAGCAGAGCCGGAGTGCTCGGCAGCTGGAATTCTATAGCCCCGCTGGGCCACATGGGGAACGGCGGCTTACTGCCCAAGAGAAACGAACCAATAGGAAGCACTGCTCTGCGGATGCCGTGTGAAAGAGCTTTTCTGGACAAGCTAGTCCTCCAGAGCATTGGGTGTTGAGGGCAGTTGTTTTCACACCTGCCCTCCAAACGCACGCATGCATGTGTGTGTGTATGAGGCACATGGTGCACTCGTTAATGATCCGCTTAGCTTGAGTGATGCAATATTCCCCTAGTATACCGCCCCAGGGAATAGTCACATGCTAAATCTCTAATCTTCACTGTCATGTACAACAGTTCCATTGCCCTGGGGTGTTCGAATGTGATAATTCAGCTGTTGTTCTTTCAGAATCTACACAAGGTAAACGGGAAAACAAATTCCTCTGCACACTTTTGGCTGGACGATGGCTGGGGACTGCAATTTGAGCTGTGATGTGTAAGTTGTTTCTACTTTTTGATTGGTTGGGCCAATACATAGAATCCGTGAAGGGGGGGGGGGTGGAATGTGTCTGAGGGACTCGAGCATTCCAAAGCCAGTAATGCCACATCAGAAAGGTGCCTTCCTGCAAGCATGCTCGCTGCTGGCATCACCATATAACCAGAGGTCCCAGGAAGAGGGTCCTGCTATTTCCACAGAAATGTACAATTCTTCCATGAAATAATCAGTTGGTTAAGAAATTAAATATATAATGTTTTCCTTCTCCATGACATGCCTTGGTTCACCTGCTGCTTGCATTTGTGGAGCTTATTGGAGGCAATGTCTTTATAAAACATTAAACTTTCACAGAGCAAGAACTACCAGACTACTTTTACCACCTCTGTAAAAGAAATGTGATTATATTCAATTCAATTCAATTCAGTTTATTTTTATATAGCGCCCTTCATGTATGCAGGTTTTTGGGAAAACCTTTAGGTCAGCTGTTCAAACCCAGGTGTAAGGACTCTTCAGCACATCAGTCATCTAATTAGTAAACTAATTAGGGAGTTGCAGCAAAAACCTGCACACAAAACGACCCTTTCTGGATAAGACTGGCCACCCCTCGAGTACGGTTTTAACCCTGTCCCTGTAGGCAGAACTTGGGAGAGACAGCACCCCCTGAGTTACTGAGGTAAAAGATATTATGCACAGATTTTGTTGTTCTGGTTGGTTGGTTTGAATGTGGTTTACCACCAAGGCTCAGTAAATCGAGGGTCTTGTGAGGCTATAACTGTCGTATTCTAGCACTTTGCACCTATAAGTAGACAAAATAATAGGTCATGTGTGCATAGGATATCTGTGTTATGGATGGATGGATGGACAGGTGGCATGGTGAATAACTGAAAAATTTACTTTTGTCATTTATAAAGTAAATATGATACTGTGCAAAAGTCTTAGGTAGTCAAAGGAAATGTTTCAAGTAATTTATCTGGGTTGTAAATAAATATTTGCCCAGAACAAAAAACAATTTAACATCAGAACATATGCATATTATGACTAACATGATAAAAACTAAGATCAATTTCTTCAAAATTTAACTTTTATCTCATGGGCTGGCTTCACTTCCCAAACCTCTCCTCAAGCACACATTAGCCATTCCATGTATTTGTTACAATTTTATTACAAGCTCACTTATGTCAGATCATGCCCATCATGGCCACCTGTCCCTCCTGTCTCCTCCCTGGCATGGCCCTATTAAGCCACACCTCTCATTCCTGCCCTCATATTAATCACTCCCAGCTGCCTCTTGTTTGCTCCCTCGTTAGTCATGTATTCAGGTGTTTCCCAGTCCCGTGTTCCCCAGTTCTGGCATTGACATCATACGCTTGTGTTGCCTATGCTTTGCCTTTCTTTGTTCCACCCGTTTAGATCCTTTGCGATCCTGCTTGTTTTTGGTTGTGTCCTTTTGAGTTTAATAAAACCTCTTCTGTTTCTTTACCATGCTTGCTCCTGCGTCCTTGTCCCCCCAGACGTGACAACTCAATTAATTTAAATACTTTAAAAGTCAGTGAAGTTTTGATTAGCCATACAAGGTATGCTAATGGTCATGCCAAAAATACAGAGGTGTATTGGATGGTTGCTGTGGTGATTTAGGAGAGGTTTTGAAATGGATAGGCCAACACATTTTGACAGGCGTAATTGCAAAGTTTTACACCAACATGAAGATCATTTAAACATCATTTTCTATGGCTGACTAAGACTTTTGCACAGTACTTTATGTGCTTCTTAACTATTAATGTGCTTATATTTTTATAAATTTTATTTACACATTGTATTAGGACCTATCATCAGTTTTCTGCAATCTATGACATGTAGACCAAAACCAAACCGTGGTTGTGCATGAGAAAAGTGAGATACCAGCTAGGATGATGGCAGTCCTTCAGATATGGGTCTTTAAATTTTTCCTTGATCCCAAGTCTACACCTACTTTCTGCAGATACTGTTGATCTTGCCGTACAACCAGACGCTTAGGCCACATGTGCCAACTCGAACCTGATTCAGAATTTAGTGAGACACAATGCCTCCATCGGCTCTGCTAGCTGTGCTTTTGGCTTTGGAAGCTGTGGCTGACCCTCTTAGCCAATGGGAGGTGGAATAGTGATGTCAGTGGGGTGTGGCCACAGAGCAGCGTCACAGGCCTCACCTTTCCCATGCCAGCATGGGCGTGTCCCATCTTCACCACTACTGGGAAGGGTGGCGTAGAAACCTAAAATAAAACACAAGTGAAGTACGTCACACCTGAGAAAAAACAAAAAACAAGAAACTGCAGGAAACCATTAGGAATTATATCCCAGCCCTGTGTGCCTATGTAAACTAGACTTGTTTATGCAGGATTTTTTCTTGTGTCTTGTGTCTGGACAAACAAAGAATTAGTGTTAGAACATACAACTTTCCAAAGTATGTTTCCTGCTAAGCAAATCTGAACAGATGACTAAAACCTCATTCAACACAATTGAGCACTGTTGTCCATTTTTATTAGGAAACACTATTAGGAGATATATAAGCAATACAAGAAGCTTCAAAAAAGACATTATTTGGCCAACTTTTGTTTTTTTTCTGCCTTGTTAAGTCTGCATTGGAAAATATGCATCAAAATATTTCTCACTGAGAATTGAGATTTTCTCTCATAATTCTTTAGCAATTTAGACCTATTTATATATTTATTGTTATTTTACATTATATTTTATCTATATAAAGATGGAACAAGTGATATATGGAGATGCACAATATATTGGTTAACATACTGGTATTGCCAGCTGACACTTAAACTTTAACAATATTCAAAGCTAGCAGTTCCAGCACTAAAGACAGGGCTTCCAAAAGAATTGAGAAATTGAGATGATTGCATTCGATGATCAATCATTTTCCATTGTGAATGAAGAGGGATTTCGTTGGCTCATTCACCATTAATAAGAGGTCTCAATGTACTGGCTGTGATATGTTTATAATTCATTATTAAATTTGACCTGCATATCGAACTTCCACAGAATAATAATCAACATGCTTGGCCTGCGTCACCACTGGGAACCCACACCCCCGGGTGGCAAGTAGTTCTGATATTAGCCAGGTATCGCTATACGCGTAGACATTTATATAAGCTGGATCTTATTCTTTTCGGTGGTTATTACTTCTCACGTTAAGAGCAGTTGGGTTTCACTTAGCTTGAATATGGCTTTTAGACCTTGCCATCTCTTTATTTATTTAAAATAATAAAAGAAAATCTGTAATTGGTTGGCATTTGTCCTGTGACCCTGAAGCTGGGAGAGGAAATATTGATGGTTTTGCCCAACCTTGGGGTGGACCACCCATCCCCCCTTATAGCTGGGTCTGACTGGGATGCAGAGGCACTTCTGACTGTATAGGGGCTCCTGGGTGTGCCTTACCGATATGTGCGCCGAGACTTCTCACTTTGGCTCATTCTCAGATTATACAGAACAGAAAGAAATATGCTCAAACAGAGATGTGTGAGGTAGTTTTGCAACATCCCTGGTCTCCTTTTGATCTTCTGCAATACACTACACACTTACGAAAACACACCTGCTGACCTCACTATCATAACTCCCAAAACTCGTACAACTTACAGTATTTTAGGTCAAACAAATATGATTTAAAGGGAAAAGTGCATCACTAACTCCCTTTTGTTTTCAGTCAGAAGGTTAAGGAAAGGTTAGTCAAGGAACGCATTATTAAACACAAGGTAAGAATTAATGTATCAAAAAAGGAAAATATAACACTGTAACATAGTAGAGAACAACTCATCCATGATGAAATGCAGTGAAAAAATGCAATTTAGTCACATGTCCAGGTTAAAATACCCAAACATACGTGAAATACAGCAGCTTTCAGAAAAATGAGATGCTGGAATCCATGCTAGCCATAGGCATGAAGATAAAAGAGATAAAGTGAAGAGCAGAGTGTTTTCTTTAGCCAAGGCCTGCGGGGTCATGCTGACACGCTGAGCTGGCCACCTCGAACCCCAGTGCCTTAAGAGGCTGAGAATGCTGAGGAAAATGGTTATTTCCTGGTCAGGGTGGGACGGAGCTTTCCCAGCATCTGGCTGTTCATCAAACGGGGGTCAGGAAAACAGAAGCCGCCCTGTGACAGGGACCTGCCACGTCCTTCAGGAGTCTCTGCTTCCTTTGCGAGGAGTAAGAGGCAGATGGAGGGCTTGCCTGCGAAACGGCGGCCACACCCTGTCTGATTAACGCAGGCCGGGGGCCATGTGACCACATGCCGCGCCGCACAGAGGGTGCGGTATTTAGTCTGCTGCGTTCCAGATGATGTCCACACCCTGATACAATCAGACGCGTTAATGATGCAAGCGATTACGGAACCTTATTCCTATTTCATGCGTGTTTTATAAAGTACAATGCAAAGGGTTAGTACCGGAAAAATAACTAATTTGGATAAATATTTGTTTAGGAATATGCTGTGCTCTTTCACAAGAGTAAACTATTCCTTGGATGATGTGCAACTTAAATGTAACCATTTAGGGCAACTAATTGAGACCAAAGTACCCATTGTGTCCAACTAACGCTGGAGAAGGCCTCAGAAATGAAAACTGAGGGAGATTCATTGTACTGACACATATATCTAAATTCAATTCAGTTTAATTTATTATTATATAGTGCCTGTGGCTTCCCGATAATATATTATTCCTAACACAAATATTTCCTACTACCACAGGTCAAAACCTACTAAGAATATGCATATATCTTTAAGAAGAAAGCATGAAAAGGTCCTCACTTCACATGATAGTACTTTATCAGACTGGCTTAGCTTCAGATTTTATCTTCAATGTGTAGCCCTGTGGGTCCCGATGTCTAGAAGGTTGTTTATTTGAATCTAATGCTCAGCAGAATAATGTCAACCCTGCTCCACAGAGCCCGACTGATGCTGAACTGTACACATATCGTGCAATGTGAATAATATAGAAAGACCGTGACACCTGGGGGCAGTGAGTGGCTCAGTGGACCATGCCTCTGTACCTATGGCTGGAAGATCGCCAGTTCAAGCCTCAGCAGAATAGTCACATGTCCGATGGGATCCTTGAGTAGGGACCTTAATCGCCCCCCCCAATTCTAGGGGTGCTACATGCTGGCTGACCTTGCACTGTGACCCCAAGCTTACTCTCACCTGTATGTGTGTCTCATGGAAAGCAAGAGCGGAGAGAGGCACTCCAATATGCCTGAGCAGCAAATAAACCATCATTTCATTACTTACACAAAAAAGAAAGTTCTATAAATGAGAATTACAAATATTAAGTGACTAACGAAAAGATTAGTCATAGTGTGATTCAGCTTAATGAGGTGACTTTGATCATTGCAGCATACAGACCCAACCGGGACGCCATTAAATACTTAAGGGAATCCTATCCACTCATACTGAAACATGGTTTCCACCAACACAGCGATGTAACAAGGGGACGATTCAGCTCACCTCATGGCTGCCTGACCTCACAAACACTAGCATGCCACATTCCAGCTCCCATGAATAAACATGTGTTCACAGTCTAAAAAATAAAAGGGTGACGCTACGCCCATTCCAGCCTTAAACAACGTGAACTTACCAGAACCCAGCAAGAAAAAAGTGAACATTTCCTTTTTGTGAAGAACAGCTTGGTTCAGGTTCAATCCGGTCATGCAGAATGCTGAACTGCGACGTGTTTCAAGAAGGAACTTCACAGGTCCATCAATACTGGGTCATGGGGGCAGGGCTGGAGCCATCCTGGTTGGGTGCCATCCTGTTTGGGATCCCAGTCCATCACAGGGCTTACACAGAATCAGGGCCAATTCTAGCTACTGAAAAGACCACGAGTTAAGTGAAGTTTACCTGGGTTTTTCTTTTTTTGTTGAAGGAAGATTGGCATCAGGGCTAAAATACTCAGGACAATAGTGCAGACTGATCGGACCTAATGACACCCATGCACAGAATCATACACACTATGGGTAATTCAGTGACACCCGTTCACACAAATCTTTCGACTATAGGAGGAGATATCCATACAGTCAGAGTGATAAGATTGCGTGAAGAGTGAAAATTCGAACCCCCATGATGCTCTAAAAAGTCATTTTATGATTGAGGCATTGCCCAGTCTGTAACTGATACCTAGAAAGCAGATGGTCTTGTCTTAATGCATAGTAAAGCCAAGACTCAAGAGATACTCGGCACACTAGCGAAAAGTGGGTGGGGTTTTGGATATACCCAAGATCCCATACCCATCCTGTAGATGTCTCTGGGGGCTTTCAATGCCACCACAGTAAGGGGAACCAAAACACAGCATTGAGCTACGCAGATGAGAGTAGAGAGATCCTGGCTCAAAGCGCCTTCCAAAGATTTGCTGGCAGGGAAAGGGGAGCGATGTCACTCACTTAGATACAGCCATCCAAGGGAGATGGGCTAAATAAGGGCACCAGATGGTTCTGTGGCTTCAAAGGCCAAGTACCTGCAGTGGATGAGGCAAGTCTGCCTTTGTTACGCATGGATTGTTTCATGAGTGTAGCCACTAGCCATCACCAGGCTGGGCACACTCCCTCCAAAGAAAAAAAAAATCTTTTTTTTATAGGCTAAGATGCAGTTTTATGCTATTAGTTTGACATGTGACAGACTGAGCCAATTTTTCAAATCATAATGTCTTCTTCATGAAAATATGTAGCTGATAGCGCCGTTTCTGAGACGATTGCCAGTGTCAGCCCCTAGTGATTAATTTGGCACACTGGAGAGAAGCGATTCTGAGGTATACACGCCTCGTGCCCTCATACGGGACGTCTGTTCGGCCGCGATTAGCAAAGCTGTTACCCTGGACGGCGAAACGCCGTGGCTACTGCCACCACATTGCGACCATGGTGCAGGAATATCCTAGACATGCTGTTTTTATCATTGGCACTTACGGCCGTCTCATAACGTGAATTACAGGAACTCTTTCAGCTTTGGTTGTTGCACCTCCAAACTGCTATAGAGATCTAATGGTCATGTTGATTACGGTCATAAAGTTGAACTTCCATCTGTTTTCCATTGTGCTCAACAGTAGTCTCTCATTAGGAACAAAACTTTCTGGAAGAGGTTATACCAAGGAGATCATAAGCTCCTTGAACAGAGATTCTGTTTATTACCCATCATATATGCTCATATAGAACCTCTAATATCCTAAAAATGAACCCTATAACAGAAAGCAAATATCCAGAAGGTCTGCTACTGTTTACTGTGGCTCAAAGCATAAACGTTCCTGGGAGGAACCTCAGAGGGACGTTCAGACACTTTAATGCCACCTCTTCCCGGAACAAGTGTCCAGGCAGATGTTTGGCATTAGTCACAACCCTGCGGTATGGTTTTTTTTTTTTACCAATTTTTTTTTCCACTGCGAGTTGGTTTTTGAACATTTGGATTTATATTGTGACATGGTGGGAAAATGCAATTTTTTTCAGGCTTTAGGCCACATTTCTTGTGTGAACGTATGCCATAAATGTGATATGAGTAAAGTATTTTAAGAGCAAGTTTACCGACAAGCTTATACAATACAGGGCACCCTCGGTCAGGCAAGTCCCAGTCAAGTCAAAATGAATAAAGCAGGCTGGCTTTATCAGTAGGCTTTCAGACATTAACAGAATAATAATAATTTAATCTCACCAAGTTTAGATTTCTCCCTTTTTAAATTCACACACTCGGAATTTCATCATCATACATACTCTTACATAAAACCAATGGTCTCTTAACTAAAGCAGATTTCCAGGTACTTGCAGCTATTTTGACCTTGACCTTGTAATAAATGGAACAAAGTAATCAGATTAATATGTCTGTTCTCCTCATTTTAAAATGTTAACGCAGACCTTATCAAACGCACTGTTCAAACAATCAGAAGGTAGCTGTTTTGTATTCTGTATAATGGGAGGCACCCAATTTCAGAGCACTAGCATTTCCGATAAAGATGAAATAATCACAGAAATCGGCATAATTTAATTGCGAACTATAAAATGGTGCTAAATGTGTCAAAACTGGTTCAGCTACTATAGCACAAAAAAACAATGTGCAATTTATAAACCTGCGCATTTAAACCCATTCGCTAATATTAAGGGAATCATAAAATACCAATAATCTTGCCGATAAACACTAGTTTAACTTGTGCAAACAGGAGGCTGGTGTTTTAAATACAGAACTTGCCTATTTAATCTGGATTTTTATATGTGCTGAAAATCAACCGAATCAATCAATCAAAAAAAAATCAATCACAACCCTCCTCAACTTTGATTCTGAGCTGAGATCTACTAGTTTATACACTAAAGACCATTAAACAAATGAAAACACTTTGTCCTGCAGCTTAATGTTATGTCTTTGACTTAATACAGTGTCCAATCATCAAAAAATTACTTATAATAAAAAAATAGAGACAGATTTGCAATTGTCTTTCCTAATGATGAATATAGTTTGAGTATAAGGGTTATTGTATAAAAATGTATTATCTCTTGTTCATAGTTAAAATAATTAGTAGCTATACATTGAAATTAAGCAAAAAGGAATCTTAATTTGATAAAGAATGGTGTAAATCTCCCTTCACAATAATTTTTCCCATTTGGCCGGTCAGCTTCCATTCTGTCAGCTTTGAGGTTTTAATAACATCTATGCAGGCCAACAGTTAAACTCCAAAAGAATCCAAGAAAGGTGCCCAGAATCCTTAGACACTAAACTTTTATAGTCTC
Organism: Petrocephalus zakoni; assembly: GCA_026774425.1. Lineage (NCBI taxonomy): Eukaryota > Metazoa > Chordata > Actinopteri > Osteoglossiformes > Mormyridae > Petrocephalus > Petrocephalus zakoni. The sequence continues at coordinate 28,481,131 of JAODKN010000001.1, forward strand.
TCCCACTTCAAAGTTTTTGATCCCTACGGCGAAATGTAAGGAACTGACCCCAGGCTGCAGAAAAGACGTTTATCTTATAAATCGAGGCTATAAATGAATCCAGGCAATGACTGGCTACTGTGACCCTGAGCCAGGACCTCTAACTCGAAGCAGAGGCTACAGGCCCGGGGGAGAGCCAGGTGAAGGCCAGGAAAGCTGGGCGGCAGGTGCCGCGCCTGCCGTAGAACGGGACACTCTGTTCCTCCTGCTGACCAAAGACGTCCTGTCTCAGGCATGAGTCTAGCTGGGGTCCCACAAAAAACTTGCATCCTAACCATGGCAGACCATGTGTTTCTTGGTGTAAGTTCTGGACAACTATAGCTGAATAAACTGTTACTAAGAATGGACAGATGAATAAACACAGGCTTTTTGTTACACTAACAGGATGTGGTAGGAACAGAATGCAAGTTAACTGACTGAAATGTTTAAATAATAGTCTAAATATCAGGAGAGGACATATACAGGACTGTGTAAAAATCTAGGACAATTATCAGACTCAAGGGACACTTAGCTGAGGATATTATTCACTGGTCAGGTGACCTTGACTATTCAATATACCTGCCTTGCATCCAGATGTTCATATAACTTTGTAAGTTGTACTTTGATTTTTCTCCAAGGACAATGACTATAGTTCTATTGCAAGCCGGAGACCGGCTGCAGAAAAACTGTGCTTATTTTTGTCCACAACCCATTCTGGAATTTGACTTTTGTTACATTTGCTTCAGAAGCTCCTTTATGTTCATGTTGTGTTAATTCCATTCCCACCCAATTCATTCTAGTTCTACAAAGAAACCCCCTCCCTCCTTTAATAACTCATGTTACTCATGGCACACTTTCCGTGTGATGTGCTTTTGTTTACTATCGCTTCTCAAAACACTCTTGCACTCTCATTTTCTGACATAAGTTAATAAAATGTTTTTATTACATTCAGTCGCTGCTGCTCATGCGAACAAACACTTGATTCCGTGCTCAGGGGTTGCATAACTCAGGCTTTCTATGCCGCCATTAGCATCACCTTCTCCAGTTACTGGACTGCCAGCATCATTTTAATTTGTCTGGAGCTACTAGAAACATGGGCTTCACTCCAAAATAAAATAATCCCTGTGCCCATTAGAAGACATACATTTACTGTACCACTTCAATGGACATGGATTGGTGTCCTTATTAATTAGGTGTTTTGCATAAGGACATAGCTTCTTTTTTGTCAAATGTGTGATAAAGAGCTGCTTTGTCTGAAGTGACTCTTAAAATAA
>JAODKN010000001.1:28482522-28498439 GCA_026774425.1 Petrocephalus zakoni
AAGGCATGTATGTCACTCTAGTGGAAAAGGTTGCCTCAGATGCTAACTAACATGGCAGATGAGACGCGATCCCAAAGAACAGAAATAGGAGGGTTACTGTAGATTGGGATAGCAAATGTTGGTGCAACATCTGCCTGCACATTTGGATGGTGGTAATCCACAAACTGGCCCCCTCCTATGGTTACCATATGCCACTACTCGCATTCCAAAGAGATTTTTTGAGGCAGCTGTTGCCTGTGTTTAGGTGATAACGCCACAACCTCTCAATTAATGAGTAAGGACAGCTCAAAGATTGGGAACAGGGTAATTCATCTTATGAGGGTGGAGGCCAACACCCCAAGGGCTAAAGACTAGGCTTGAAGTACTGGTATAATACAAAAGGCCTGCCTCTCTCATTCAGAGACTCCATCCAATATTGTGGGGACCCTGGCAAAAGCTCTTCACTGAAATTATCTTCACTAAAGATAGAACTATGTACTTCAACAATACACACAACATTTGGATTATTTTCTCAGTTTTTCCTGTTCATGAGCATGGGCGATGTTTGGTTTCCTTTCCCTATTGCCAAAACACAAAATACAGCCAGACCCATGCCAACAAATCAATACTTCATCATCAGAAGGTAAGGTATTTCTCTCTGTCTAGCCCCTATATGGATACAAACAGGGTTTACTTAGGGAAACTCCCATAAAGGTCACCAAATACAGAGATCCAATATAAAGATAGTAAATATACGAATCGAAGTACGTTGATTGCTTTGGCTCCCATGAGCCTCGGGATCATGCTTGAGAACATGTTCTCTTTCTCTGACAGTACATGGGAATACTTACATTGCCTGACAAAAACCCGCAAGTTTAACAAGCGTAACGCCAGAGGAACTTGCTGCTCTCGACCCTTTGAGATGCTGGTGCGGGCTCTCTTCGGCTCGGTCCTGGCTGACCTCCCTGTGCGCTCCGTCAGGCCGCTTCTGCTCACCCGAAATGCAGCTGCTGTGATGCTCCTTCATCTCCCGCCACTAGCTACCAGTCGCGGCCCGCTTGATCTTTTTATATCCACGTTACTGAAGTGTGGCGACTCTGGAGAGGAACATGTGTATTCCAACGGCTGCAGTTCAGAGGGAGCCTTCAGGCCTTCAAGACACCCCCACATATTCTTATTTGCAGGGAGGGGAAGCACCGGCATATATAAATATTGTAGCTACATCTGCATACATAAGCGCGAGATAAAGCCAACTTTAGCATGTGTGTATAAGGGGAGTACCTCCTTTGACACGCTCTTGATGGATAGATGCCCTCATGCGTGGGATTAGTATAACAACGTAATTAGAATGTGGGGTATGTTTTCCTTGCAGAATGTTAGTGGTAGACCGTTGATGACTTCAGGTCACCGCTATTCAGCACAATGCTAGACACCCCAGGGACACAAGATACCCCCACCAGTAGAAATCAGTGGGAAGACAATATATCTTGTCTACCATCACCACTGAGGTGGTGGTGTCTATTCAGGCCAAAAAAAAACTTGTCTACTAGCCGGGGTGATGAAGAGAGACTGATATAAAGAAAACATAAGAAGGAAATGCAAACAAAACAAAATAACCATATAGTTCACCCTAAATTTAGTAACAAGTATATTTTCCTGTGTAGATTTTTCCCAGTGTTTCTCCCCATGGTTACAAGATGCAGTTTGATTTGTTTGTCTAACTCAGGCTACTCATAGAATGTGTAGGAAGAATATGATCCAGTGATGTCATCTAGCGGCGCTAGATCCCAAGAACACAGCTGGAAAAATGACCAACTTGTTCCAAAGCATGCTCACTGGCCAACCACGGTGAAGCAAGGAGGCTTTCCATACTGCTGTGTGCTGACTCACTGCCGGATCTCTGAGGGCCACTGCCCGCTTCTACAGGAAGTCAGGGCAGGAAGGAAACAAGCCTAATTATAACACGAGAAGAATGTTCCTGGAGTAATATTGACTTTAGGCCTTAATTTACAATGACCTTGGGCTCAGTATTTCCAGAAAATCTACAAAAAATGTAATGTAATGTCCCTCAGTGAATGGTCAAACGCTCATAGCTCATATGTCACAATTTTGCCTCACTAACCAGTTATGCAGCTCAGCGCAATAATTTTGGCGTCTTCTGACCACACACAAAATATGCGCATGTGTGGAGTGCAGACTAGTCATCTGGACTCAGATCTGGAGGGGCTGGCGACACTATCACAGGCATGAGCTCATTTTACCCATTTGCCATTTTTACTCTTGGTACACCGCTATCGGGGGCACATGTTTTCAAGAGAAACCTTATTTTACCTTATTCCTTAATATTTTGGCAGCTGATAGACTCCAAATGCCAATAATGTAAACGATGGCTTTAAACCTGTCTGAACATCACTCCTTTATCCAGATGTGATGACTTTGCACATCTGCACATTTTCATTAACATACAGCTGAATGTTTATCTAGGAAAGTATCTTAGAAGAAGAGTAAACTCACTGGCTGAGATATAAATTTGTAAATAATTTCTGTCCCCCTCCCCAACAAAAAACAAAAACTTCACAGCAATTTGTTTGAGTTTGAGCTGAATGGGGTTGAGCTGTCAGTTTGGTGACATCATACAGGTAAGTGACACAAAACAGGAAGTTCTGCCTAATCTGGGCAAGAATCCCATACCAGCCACATGCAGCCTCCTGTCAGGCAAGTCCAGTGCAGTGCCTGCACATCAGTAAACTTCAAACTTCAGCTGGCTTTGCACCTAGGACAATATTCACAGGAATTCCTCACTTAGTAACCAATGACCTTTTAGCTTTTAGCTTAGATGTTTGCCTGTTGACCTGTAAAGTGGTGTGAAATGGTGTTTTGTTCCAATGAAAACAATTACCCAGAACGCTATCACATAGTATACATAAAAAGATGTTAAAAAGAAAGGACTAAAAGCCATTTCACTCTGTACATTCCATGTATGTGTAATGCTGTAATTACCATGGACTGAATAATTTCAAAAACAAACTCCGTTCAAGTTATCATATTTTAGCTAATTGGGAAAGACCATGTTATTTAAATTCGTAATTTAATTAAAATTAAAACCATGCCAGAACAATACGACAGATAACGCAACCATTTCACAGTTGGCTCAGAATCACCTTTTACTGTATATACACTACTATTTAACCACATGAAAACGATCGTGAAGTAATAAATCAATTCAGTGGGACAATGGCTGTGCTGCCACATCACTTTCAGGCCTGGCAATTGTTTATGACTTATTTTAAGAAAAGTCAGCTCATAATTTTTAACAGAGCCAGTGATTTATCTGGAGCGGGTTCTTTGCTCAAAGGTACGACAGTGAGCACAATCCTGGGACCGGAGCCGGCTGCATCCAGATTATGAGTCTGACACCTCACCATTACTCAACCTGCTTGTAACAGTCTTTAGATGGCAAGACTGTCATAAATGTGTGATTCTTATTGAAATACTTTACATAACCTTTAAATATTCAAACTTAAAGAGAAAAAAAAAACATTACAGAGAGTGCTTTCAGTGCTTCTGCTGGAACTAGGACCCCAAAAGAAATCTGTGTTGAACAGGTTTTCTGTTGTGTTATCTGAACATGTTCACTGAAGCCAATAATTGTTTGAGTCGTGTGGCTCAATAGATGCACAAGTGAAGGAAAAAAAAAACAATTCCCAATTCCCAAATAGTGAGGTCCACGTACAGAACATCACAAAATAAAAATAAATATATATATTATACACGCACAAAGACATACACAGTATACGAAAACGGACACACTGCCATACTCTATCCATGTCTCATATTCTAAAAAAGTACTATGACATCAGCTTATAAAATGTGGCTTATCTAACACGGAGTTTCCTCCAGCTCTGAGGAAGGGTGAATGTTATTGCTCAAACAGGAACAGAAATCTTCCACTTAACACAAAAAAAAAAAAGTTTGGGAAAAGCGGTTCTTTGAGTAGCCCATTCCAATAGCTCATGCTGCTGTTATTTCAGCGGCGGCGCGCTGATTGGCCGCCGAGCAGCTGGCCTGAATTAGCGGTGGGTGGCGTTCGCCTCCAGCGCACTATATGTAATATGTGAGTCCGGAGTGTGCAGAGAGAGACCGAGGGGGAACGGAAGCGCTCTTGCCATCGCTGAGACAGAGCTGACTTTATACGGTGCGCCCCTTTTTAAAGCAGTACAGAAGCGAGGATGCGGTCACTTAAGTGCGCTGTTCTAAGCCTGCTGCTGGTGCTCTGCCTGCCGCTGCACCAGATCGCACAGGCATGCTCCTGCGCCCTGTCGCACCCTCAGGATGCCTTCTGCAACTCGGACATCGGTAAGCGCTCCGCATGTTATTTATTTACTTTTACTTCGTAAATGCTACGTTTTCTTTTTGTTTGTATCAGCGAATGTGTCCCCTGGAGCACTTGGAGTACCGTTATTTCCAAGTGACGCTCCGCCAGTAAGCTGCGCAGCAGATAAACTTCCACGGGTGGCAATAACCTTGTGCGCACGCTTTGCTTTAGAAATTCTCTTACAGGTGGTCGATTTCTGTAAACGGAGTTTCTAAATTTAAGAACTTATTATTATTATTATTATTATTATTATTATTATTATTATTATACGTGCAGCTCTGCGTTGAGAAGCCTTGGTGTCTTTTCGTAAACAAGTGCCCGCTCTCAAATATGTAGGCTTCCAGGGAAAATTTTAAGCGGCGCATATTTTATGGCATTGATATCGTAGAAGCAAAATGTTATAACTAATCTATAATTACTGGTGTGTGTGTGTGTGTGTGTGTGTATGTATGTATATGTGTATGTGTGTGTGTGTGTGTATATATATATATATATATATATATATATATATATAAAAAAAATAGCTCCATGAGCTATAAAGTGATTAAATGAGCTTAAGTGTATTGTCCACTTTCTAGTAATGGGAAGAGTTAACCGTGTCCATGGGAACGAGGCAGTGCCAGTGTTATGTTTTTCAGGGCAAAAAGACCGCTCGCAGAGCAATAAGCCGGGGCTGGGAGAGCGCAGGTCGCCAGATATGTCCGTGCTGTTTGATTAAGGCGGACAAACCTCTATTCCTCGGCAGATCCGAGTCCCGATCACTGGATTTGCCGGCAAGCATGGTTGACGGATAGCACAAGTGGCAGACATGACCAAGTTCATGCCACCCCCCCCAAAAAAAAACTAGTTTAGAATGACAGTAGCCCACTTATTGAAAGTTTGGCTACAAGCGGGAGAGCATTGTCCCCTCCATGGGCATGCTGTGACCCCATGCCTGTGCTGTACTGTTGTATATTGACATCTGGATTAGAATGGGCTGTATGCAGATATTGCAATTTGCTTGAAAATGTGTGGCACATTCATCACCAGACATGCTCTGCCACACAAGTTGCTGGTGCTCTAACTGTCATTGCAGAGATAAGGCTATCAAAGGGGCAGAGCCAGGGGGCATGCTTTGTAGAGTCCTACCTAACAGATCCGCTTGATTTGATCCAGTGCCTTGCCAAATACCTTTAAGCTATCTGTTAATAAACGTTTAGAAAGCTATTACACCGTTCCTCGCTTTGTTGGGGCTGTCTTGGCTGCAGTGAGTTGTTTTGTTCCCACTTATGAGTCACATTATTTGATAACTAAAATCACGATTATTGCTGAAGGCTACTTCCATTGGGGGGGTGGCAGGGTTGGAGAAAGTGGATTTGTCAACAGGAAGCACTGACTGGGACAGGGGCTGCACTATGCTGGTACTTGGATGTTGAACAGTTACTGGGCTGTCTGGTCGTACAGTTGGGTGCAGAGACGCTCTTATCTGTGACTGTCAGAGATGGGGCTCTGATCCAGCTCAGGCGCTGGTTGGAGAGGGACGTTTCATTGCACAGCCGTGAGCAACTTCACGGTGCATGTGCCGCGCAGTTCCTCAAACTCCCTCATTCAAGGTCACCTAGTCCAAGGCCACTTGTTGCTGGAAAGGGAGGGTGGAGTGTGCGTGCTGTACAGTATGTGCCTGGCAGGCGTCCGGCAGGAATGTCCCTCGAGGGGTCAGGGAATCCCTAATTAAAATGTGAGAGCCTTTTAAGTAACCCCCTGTCGAAACACTAATCCGGGTTAGGAGGAATATGTCCACATCCAGCAATTGTTCTAATCTCTAATATTCTGTGGCACCTGACTGCTGAATGTAGTATATTGATTAAATCCTCAGCAGGAAATTGGATTGGTGGATTAAGGCAGCTGCAAAACAGACATTTTTTTTAGGGTCAGGTGACTTGGTTTTGTTATATGGTAAGCACGCTCAAACGCGTCATCTAAATGTATATAGAATAGATAGGAGAGAGATTTTTTTGTTAAATTTGTTAAAAGTGAGTATTGGATGATAAACCCAGAAAGATTCATTATGGCTAAGGTATAAGAAAATGGGCTTTTTGAGTTGATGCAAGGTGATACTTTTAGAATTAACCAGTGTAATATGAATTCTTGTGTTTTTTTTTTTAATGATTATGAATTTCCATGTATGGTATGTGCTACTCACTGTACAAGTGATATACAAGAATTACAACTGTCCCCCATTCATTCCTAATTGTACTTGCCACTTGTGCTCTGGGTGAGGTTCTTTCTTCTAAAAGGGCCATCAGCTTATCTTTTGAACTCTGGCTTTATTATTCAACAAATCGATGAGCAGGTAAAAGCCTGAGGACGTAGTCAAGGACAACGATACAGTCACCTGTTTGTAGAATTGTTAAGTAAAATCTGCCTGTACCCTACAGGGCTGTCTCTATTACTTTTCTGTGCAGGAAATTTTAAGGAAGGAGGCATTTTCAGACTAGGCAGCAACTCTTAAGGAGCTGCATATTCAGCTTAAGTGTGAAGCCGCAAAAATGAATGCAGATGCATGTATTCACTCTGCAATGTACCTTCAGGGATGACTCTTCACATGACACCAGCACTCTAAGCATCTCCAACATTCTTTTTCACACTTTCATCTGCTTAAACATACGGTCATGCCTCATTTTGTTCTCCTTCCTCCAGCCTGTTTCACGGTCACGTGGCCTTGAGTAACTACTCCATGCAGAACCGCGAAAGCGTGCTATTAGCCTGTGCAAACTTAAACAAAGGCAGACACTCGACTCGCGGCCAAGCAGTTATCAAACTGTGGTGGAGACTTGTGCCAGTTCAACTCCGTGAGGCACGACGTGGGAGAAACTGGTCAGGAAGTGCCACCAAACTGGCCTTACTTCAGTGTTATCAAAACTGGGCCGTGAGGATCCCCAGACAGTCCACGTTTTTGCTCCCTGCCAGGCAATGTGGACTGTCTGGCAGGGAGCAAAAATGTGAACTGCGGAGGCCTGCTTGGCTGCATGCGGCTGTCGTCTGAGCCAGTCCCCATGCCCGCTGGCCGGTCCAGTCGAGGCTGTGTTTCAAACATGGAGCTCCATGCACATCATTAGCAGAGCTTGCCCTAAGCAGGAAGTGAGTCGGTCCATTTTGGACGTTCTTGCCTAATTTTGTTAAGTGGGAGCTTTGACATGTGGGGCCCATTTCATCCTTGGAATTATGGTCCAGAAAGAGCTTGGCGACAAAGCTCAGATTTAGTCATCCAAGTATTGTTTGTTAGCTTAAGGGATCTCCATCTGCCTCATGTGTGTAGCATTAACTGATTTACATTGGACCACAATTAGCCACCACCCAGTGACGTATTAGCATCCCATCCAGGCTATACACCAGCCATGTCCAGTGCTGCCTGCAATTGGCTCCAGACTTTTCCATGAGCCTGACTGATATAAATGTTTGGTCGATAAATTTGGAGATCTCTGATGTCCCAAAGGGTTTGGACTGGATGCCCACCTTTATGCATTCAGTCAAGCAGTCTGAGTTTCATTCAGACTTTGAAATAACCCAATATGAGAGGAACTGGCCTATATACTTTAATAATGTGATATTTTTTTTTTTTCATTTTTTCTGAAGAAGGGTGGTCCCATAAGACTTGTGTTAATAGGTGATTAAGCAATATTAGCCATCTTAACAGAGGCTTTTAATACATCTGCTGGATCACTTGCCTCAATACTTCCAAAGTGTCTGGCATTTGATATGCAGTAGGCTCACTTGCACCATGACAGGTACCGGATAAGGGAACAGAAGAGGCGTCTGTGTAAAAACGACTGCATAGTATCCCACTTCCATGTCACAGTGAGTGACTGCTGGTTGTAAATTATAGCCTGATGATACAGCAGAGAGTGTTCTGAATGTCAGCGTGGGTAATAATAATTAGATCATGGCTCCCTATGATAAAAGGTCACAAAACCACATAGTGACTCAGCGTCTTAGCATGACTGACGGCCTGAGGAATGTGCAGCTTGTGTAAATCGCGGGGGTCGGGGCATGAGAAAATAATTTCTTTTTGGTACTGATCCATCTGAAGGCACCAGTGTACTACACAGATGTGTGAGGAACCTGTGTCTGAAGAACAGATGCTTGAGTAGAGCTTATCAGCACAGCCACTTTCTGAAATGTATGAATTTAGATGACATGATGTGTGAAATCAACTAGGCTGAATGATGAAAGTGACTCTAAAATTCTACATATCTTGTAACTTTTTTTTTTCTCCTAATGCTCTTCTAAAGGAGATTTGTCCAGACTCCAAATTGAGAAACTTTTTACTTTGAGATCACTGTGGCAACAAGACCATTTGAAATGGTTAAAAGTGGTTGGAGAAACTGGATCAGCTTAGGGCTGTTCTGGAACCTTCTGACAATCTGCGGGAGGTTCAAAGCCAAGTACTCTGTGGGCCCTGGGGAAAAAATATGGCCTCGCTAGGGTTCGGAGCCTGTCTGCCTAGCGTGCTCTTTGAAACTGGTGCCATTCCACTTAGGAGTGTCCTCTGGGAAGAAGGGGGCTCAGTTTATGGTCTCCTGAAACTTTTGAGTCCTTTTGAGTAAGGATGAGTCCTTTTGAGTAAGGATGCACATATCAACAGACATTTCACCTTTTCAAAAGTAATGTAATATTGATGGTTTAAAAAAAAACATAGGGAATGGTCCTCATCTGCATTGTTTCTCAAGCTCTTCAGTAATGTGACTTCACCACACAACCAAAAATTTTGGTTTTACCCATAATGCCGTGTGTTGTCTTTGCACTGTATCGTCTTGCATTGCTGCCTTTGCCTGTACTTTGCCTTACAGAATAATGGACTGATACTGCTCAGGGCTTTCTGCAGCCTACACTGCAGGGTGACTGTTCTGCTATTGTCATTGTGCCAATCTGGTAATTGGGATGATTATGTTGTGCTGCAGTTATCCGGGCCAAGGTGGTGGGGAAGAAGCTTCTGAAGGATGGCCCCTTTGGCACCATGCAATATACGGTCAAGCAGATGAAGGTGAGCCTGCAACTCGCTCAGCTACTCGTGCCTGTGCTCTCACACCTGCCTATAAACCAAGGACAGGGGACACACCTCTCTTAAATCAGGCGAAGGCAAAAACATTCTGACGCCTCTGTTAAGACGGAAAACCTTTTACGAGGGGAATTTCGATTAAATGTGCTTTGTAGCTAAATGGATCGTGTACTGGAATTAACTTTAAAGAAAATGGTACATCCTGGCATTTAAGAGCCAGCTTAACCTGGTGTTTACACAGGGCCGTTAAACTGTTATAGCCAGCAGTGTTAATGGTCTTCAGACAACTGCTTCCTGCAGACAAAACTGTTATTACTGACACGCATCGTATCCTGTGAGCGCTCCTCTGGGCTGCCGTATATGGGTCTGTAGAAGGTTCTAGGAAGTCTCCATTCCAGACAAAGACCAAATGGCTTTTATTCCCGTCTCCAGCTCTTCATTCTGGGATTTTTTTTTTTCTTTTGCTGTTGGCAACTCTGCTATAAACAGGGATTTCCTGTTGACGAACAAATCCATTGCAAGGAATGAGAGAGGTTGTCAGCATTGCAATGCTCTGATCACTGGTGTCCGGCTAATGAAGATGTAAATATTTTAAGCATAAGAACTGGGGATATGGGGTAATCTCCCCCCATAGACATACCCTGAACACTGTAAAACATCAGGTATCTGAAATAAATAACTATGAATTCTGAGGTAAATATAGTGTGACCTTGGATGACTCATACCCAACATTGCCACAAAGAAGATGCACATATTTATCAGGCATCCAAGGGAAACTTCATTTTGAATGACATGCTTTTCCATAAATGTATAAAGAGGCATTTTTAGAACAACATTAAGTCTATTAAGTCAACAGGCTCAGCTCTATCCTTATTCCTTATTATTTTAATCCCAGATATTTCCTGTTCTTGTAGTAGCTTGGGACAATATACTTGGTGACGCGATATATTTACATGAAGAACCAAGTCAACTTGAAAACTGCTGTTCATTTTGTAGTTTTCACTACTTTTTGTATTGATTTGAAATGCCCCTATGCAAAATATAACAAGCTACCTGTTCCTGTTTTTGCAGATGTATAAAGGATTTGATAAGATTCAACATGTCCAGCACATCTATACCGTTGCTTCTGAGAGCTTATGTGGCGTTAAGTTTGATGTCAACAAATACCAGTACTTAATCACAGGTGAGTGCTGCGATTTGGAGGGAAGTTCTGTCTTTAAAATGCTGGCCCTGCTGGACACCGTGTTGATTTGATTTATGTAAAGGTTGCTCTTATCAAAGTGAAAGTGTCTATAGGTCAGTAGGGGACTCTAATCAGTGCATAGTGCTCGGAAGCCCTGCTCAGGACTGTACCTCAACACCTTAGCATCCCCAACCCGCTAGAACTGCTAACCACAACTCGACTCCTTTCATCTGAATTCCCCGCAGGATGCTTTAACTGTACGGACACACTTTCCTGCTATTTACAACTCCCAGTTTAATTTGTGAAGAAATGGACTTTAGTTGTGTAAAAATTGTTTTATCCCTGACTAATGCAGGGGTAGCATGGTATGCACCATTTTCCTCAACGCCTAGTTTTTAACATGTGTGTGTTGGCGTTCCTCAAGGATTATGGCTCATTGCCGATCTCCTATGACTATTATATTGAGATCCAAACCCTCACAACGGAGTATCAGATGAAGTACTGGCCTTTCAGTTGGGTGGCGGAGCCTATAGAGCTGCACTGTAACCAGAGTTAGCAGTGCGGCTAGGAGGCCTCTGAGATGTGGGGGGGTGGTCACTTCTAGGCCTGAGCCTGTGTTCAGGCCGCTCGCCCCTCTTGCTTCCCTGTGTCTGCATCCGCCGACAGAGCGGCGGCGAAGTGCTGCATCCTCGCATGACGGGCGTCTCACATGACGCCCGTCACAGCTCCACGGAGCACCTGCTTCCTGGGCATAATCTCCACCTCTGTAGCCAGCCACCAGAGGCTCGTGCCTATTAATAACACGGGGCGACCTTTGGAAATACAGAAATAGGGGCTGCGGTTTGCGTGTACTTACTGTACTATATCATCTTACTGTAGTAAACTACTTTGAAGTAGCTGCAGTGAAATCTCCTAAAACGCTGTTCGGTCAGTGTTCAGTTTACTTGTTTATGGTTACTGCGTGCTGGAGCTGATGCCATTTTACACCCCCCAGGCCGTGTGTACGATGGCAGAGTTTACACCGGGCTTTGTAACTTCAACGAGAAGTGGGAGCAGCTGACCTTGGCCCAGAAAAAGGGCTTCAACCACCGGTACCAGCAGGGCTGCAACTGCAGGGTGAGTGGCCAGCCGTGTGCCAGCCGGGGGCCCAAGCACAGGCGCCACGGCACCAGGAAGTCTGCCGGAAAGCAGATCACCCTTCCCAAGCACATGAGCCTCCTCTGAGCTGCTCCCTGCAGACCCTTCTGGGAGGCCACCTCGGCCCCAGCCAACTGTCTGTCATACCCTTCAGTGTTTATGAGTAAGGCCCTGGACCAGGCAGTGTGAATCCAATAACGGCTCTAATCAAAATCAGCTACAGCATGTTTCATCTTACGGCCTTTCTGTTTATTTGTGTTTTGAATCGCGTTTTTCTTATTTAATATCGATCGATCTAAGGAATCTCGGCACAGTCTGTCCATGCCCTACCCGGGAGGCCACCAGCTAGCTTTGGATGGTTACGCACTAGCAATCCGTGCACGTTTTGTCCAAAAGGGGAGGGGGGAAGAGTGCAGAGTTCCACTGTGAAGGGAGTGAGCTGAGTGAAGGCTGATGGTGAATAGCTGACACTGTCAGTAGATGAGGGGAAACCTTGCACACCCCCCCCCCCCCCAGATGAACAGGGGGCAGTTTGGGGGAAACTGCAACTCATTCAGCCACTTGCCCAGCCACTGCTATCTGTCACCCCCCCCGCCCCCCAACCCCACATTCCTCAATGTGGGACACAAAGACACTCTTCCACATATGTAACACCCCACCCCACGGCCAGACGTGACACGGCAGTCGTAAATATTCAGTACAGCTGCAAACATCTGCCACGGGGACTTTAGTCTGAACGACACAAACAAGCGCGTTAGCAGCTGGGGGGGTGGGGTGGCATTGGGCCAGCCTTTGGCGGGGCGTGCAGTAAGCTGGAGAAACTTCTTGAGTCACTTGTGGGGACTCTGAGACATTGCCGCTGTGTAACAACTAGACGAAATGAGGAAAACCATTTTAAGTGTTTTCATGTTATAGCCCCTGTATGAAACCCTGAGTGATTCAATCAACATTATACCCCCCCCCCCCCACGTTTTAGGGCATGAATTCTGCTTCAGACAGGTTGAGGTGCAGACTCAGATAAACAGGGGTGGTGCTGAAGTGTTTATGATGAACTAATCCGTTGTCTATACCTGCACGCTGCACTCTGCTGCTTGTATTAAAGCCAGGAACAGTAGAAGACGTCTCGCAAACATCACCCTGGAGCTGCTGGCTGTACATTAAACGTCTTTCCTTTGCAATATTTCCAGATCACACGCGTACCAAATTACCTTTAGCCCTCTGCTGTTTTTGTACCTGCTGCGTGCTCTTTACACCTCTTCCTGATTCCCATTCTGTCTTTCCTAACATGCACTTAAACTACAGCTGTACATTGTGAATGACTCCCACAATTTTATGGTTTTTATAATTCATGCTAAAAGTAAAACCTAGTCAGTTTCCAATTGCTGTAATTATCACTATCTGTCAGTGACTGCTTATCTGCAGAAAAAACATTTGAACGGATTTCCTCGGCACATGTTCCTGTAGTAGCGGAGAGATGCAGATAAGTTTGAAACGTGACGCGCTGGTTACAGATTTAGCACCGGCATCAAAAGAAGGGATGCACATCTTCGTGAGCGAGTGCCTGATGACGCACTTCAGCTTCTTTCGCGGGCTGATTTTGCAAGGCTGACTGCATGGCTTCGGTCACTCTGAGCCCGCGCTGACTGTCTCTCCCTCTGTGTCTCTCTGTGTTAATAATAAGAATAATAATAATAATACTGCTCGCTGTCTGTCTGAGGCTTCACCTGCCGTGTTGCTTGTGTGTTTGTAGATTAAAGCCTGCTTCTACACGCCCTGCTTTCTGACTTCCAAGAGCGAATGCTTGTGGAAGGACAGGCTTTCCCACTCCGAATTCCCCGGACACCAGTTCCGCCACTATGCCTGTATCCAGCAAAAGGACGGACACTGCAGCTGGTACAGAGGAGGGCCGACCCCCAAAAAAAAGCTGCGGGCACCACTGAGCCCCGAACCCGCCCCCCTCAGCCCCCGTAGGGCACCACCCGATGCCGCCGTGGCGACCTCCGCACCGTGACTCTCTAGTGCCGGCTCACTGCGGCAGCGGTCACATCTAAAGCAATACTCTGTTTCGGCTCGTCGACTCCCTTCAGTTTTAAGGTCAGCCAAACGCTGCCGTTAGGACGGAACCAAAAGCCGCACACCGGACGCGCGTAAATGCCGCGGCCTCCGACCGGGGCCGTCCCTTCAAGAAGAGCCTAACTGTAGAGACGCTTACAACGATGTTATAAGCTTCTTCCCTAAGCTGAGCGTTCTGTCTGTGCTTCCATTAAGTTTTCAAAGTTCCTTCCCTGTAGTGAGTGCTGTCACCAGCGAGGACAACCGCACCATAACATGCGCTTTTTTAAAACGACGCCTCTTGCCACTGAGGTATTTGTCAGCAGTGTTCCTTTCAGCTATTTAAAAGTGATTTTGAAATATTGAGGATGTAATGTATATGTATGCGTGAACGCGTCAGTTCACAGTGCAAATGGTATATATTTATTGGTGTTTTCGGTTTCTGAATCCCTACTGTATGTGCTCTAGAGATTATCGACATTCGTAATGCTAATTTATTCATACAGATATTTGGTTAATCAACTGAATGAAAATTTTAAAAAGAAATTCGTGCATCATCATAAATGATGAGCTCCATTAAAAGGACAGATGGGTTACATATGGTATAGATTTTTATTACGAAAAAGTATTTATGATGTCAGATCTGTACAGATCTGATAACTCCTTTATAATTATAATAATAATAATAATAATTTTATTTTTTAATGGTACCTCACCCTTTTTTTATAACTTTCTACTAAAGTGCAAGCACTTATTAATTACTGAAACAATATTTTTAATATTTTTTTTCCCTTAAACTTTTACTTTAAGATATTATTTTCAGAAGAAGAAAATGTATATTTTTGTCTCTCTTGGCCTCTAAGGAATTTTTAGACAGACATTTTAAGAGCTCTGTGTACCATGATAAGTGAGAGATAATGCTGCATTCCATTTAACTCGGAACTGGGAAAGATGTCACATTCAAGCTAACTGCGTTCCATTTAACCAAGTCACAATACCAGGGGTCAGTTTCAAAAAGTGAGATTATATGCTCAGCCGGATAACTTGTTGGGTTTAATTTACCCCAGTTGAAATGGCCTTTATCTTCATTCACTTACCTTCAGCCCAGACTACCTTAAATCCGACAAGTTATCCGGCTAAGCAAGAAATCTCGCTTTTGAAACAGTTGTAGCCCGGTTATTTGTTAGTAATCGCTAGCAATATCGATTGATGACACATTATACAGTATTTTGCGCATAAAAACACCATAGCAACACGTCCACATATAGAAGCTGGACGGTGCTACGTGTACTACCAATTTAATGTGCCACAAATAAGATTCAAGTGCTAATAAACAGTATAAAACTCTAGCTTTAACTTCTGTTGATAAAGGGTGCAGCCATCTTGAATTCTGCGGTTGAGGTTGTGTAGATTCCTCCAACTTCGAGTTCCGACTTAAGGGGGAGTTCCAGTCCAAATTTATGACTAGAAATGCGGAACTTCCGAGTTACAAGTTCAAATGTAAGGCAGCACAAGACTCTCTCTACTGGGGTCCACTGCATCAATAACAGCGCAATGTATGTTGACTGGTGAGACCCGGAAGCTATTACGCAATTATGCTTAAGTCGAGTAAACGTGACAGTCATGTTTAATGTACATATCCTGATTGCTATGTGGTACAGATTATGCCTATATATTTCAAATCAATCCCACAATCAGACTCAGGCAACTGATTCTAGAGTCATGATATTCAAGGTGGAATCTCCAGCGTGAAGCAGTTTGAGTCACCGACCTGCCATGTAGATTCTTCTTCACCCCCAGCGTAATTATTCCTGTGTATTTTAGTTCTATGTGCTATACAGTAAGATTCACACCAAGATTTCATGGCAAGTTTTACTAATGTCGCTGTTGTTATTGTTGGCATTTCTGTATATAGACTGCTTAACCTGGGCAAAAATCGTGGTCACCTTGATTCAGTTAGGGGGCAATTTAACCAATGATTGTACTGTTGACAATGTCTGTTTCTATGTGTGCACATATTCTTTGGGCTTCCGTCTCTTGTAGGAGCTACAGAAATGTTTGACTTTTAACACTTTCTGTTTTATATTTTTATAATAAAGAATTAATGAAAAGTACCATGTTTTGTCTGGAGTGTTTATTGTTGTAATTGTTCT
>JAODKN010000001.1:28521932-28538420 GCA_026774425.1 Petrocephalus zakoni
ACTGACCCTCAGCTCCCCTGCATCTCCACACTAGGACTGACCCTCAGCTCCCCTGCATCTCCACACTAGGACTGACCTTCAGCTCCCCTGTATCACCACACTAGGACTGACCTTCAGCTCCCCTGTATCTCCACACTAGGACTGACCCTCAGCTCCCCTGCATCACCACACTAGGACCCCCAGGTCCTCTGGATCTCCACGCTAAGACTGGCCCTCAGTTTCTCTGGATCTCTACACTAAGACTGACCTTCAGCTCCCCTGGATCTCCAGACTAAGACTGACCTTCAGCTCCCCTGGATCTCCAAACTAGAACTGATCACCCCAACCTCCACGCTTTGAATGCCAATCCATGGAAAATGGTGACTCTGAATTGTCTATTTTGTGTTTGAGATCCTGCCATGGACCATCATCCCATGCAGGGTGTTCCCCTTGCCTTGTACCCTGTTCTCCAAGCCTCCCCCCCTGTGGAACTGCAGTGGATAAACAGTGGTAGAGTAAGTGGCAGGCTGATTTAATGAGCAAGACCAATTTACACCTGGCTTTATTGCTGTTTTAACCATGACTGAATTTTCAGACATTGTCTTGGCACACAAAACAAGTAGCAAGTTTCACAGCTGTATAAAGTGTAGGAAACACCCACAGGATTAAGGAGATTCCCCCAATTTCAGTCACAAATGATTCAACAGGCAGTTTTTTTGTGCTTATAACCAGCTTATTTAATCTCTGTCCTTCGGCTCTCCTTCTGCTCACAGACGTCTGCCCCATCCAATTTCCTGTGCCCACCGCATTACTTATTCAGCCAGGCTCATATAAATGTTCTATGGAGAAAGCAGACGGGAAATGTCTGCTTCACTCTCCCTTAAAAACACACGAACCAAACACGCCTTCGCTATACTGGAATTGATGACTGGTGTCAAATAAAAATCTTTTCCTCAAGGCGAAATTCCAGAGCTGAGCTCTTTCGTCCGCATGTTCTGGAAACACTGAGCAGTTGGTATTCTACCAATGCCCCGTGGATCCCAGGGTTGACCTTTGACCTTCTGAACACAGTCCACATTCCACTCCATCAAATATTAGAGTCTAGTAAACCTTCCCTGCTGATCACTCGGTAAACGGTAGCATTCCAGGAAGCCAGGAAGTATGGCGAATTTGTACCAGCTATTCTATCTTATACACCAGATGTAGCATTAACTTTGTGACACCACTGGGTCCATGACGCATACCAGCTGCTCTCAGCATGGTCTGGGATTGGTCCTCCCCTTCTCTATATACATCTATTTAAATCTATCTATCTGTCTTTATATATATATATATATTCTCTGATTGACACGTTATTGTTACTTTAAGTGTAGACCACACTGATCCATATTTACAGTTTTACAGTAATGTTGATGTTGCTGGTCATCACACTTTCGATTTTAAACTTAAAATCGCTATATTAGCAGCAACAGAAATACAGCAGCTGCCGCTTGCTCAAGGTCTCAAGGTCGACGTTACACATGGTACAGGAGTCCAGACAGCAGTCAGATGATGGTCAGCTAGTGGTTACGTTACTAATCCAACCGTGGTCAGTAATGAGTGAATAACTGAGAGGAGAGCTAATTCCAGAGCCTTCTGTGCCCTCAGGTGTGACTCTTACAGACCCACATTAACCCACAGCACAGAGACTCTCACAGTCCACGAGATTTCTCATCCAGTTGTACCAGAAACACACCCTTAAGGCCGGCCTGGTCCGAACCCTGTGCCTGAGTTCTACAGGGGACATCCTCGCTCAGGCAGGGCTGAGCTAAGGGGGCACCTTGGGACCTGTACACAAGAGGAAACGCACGGACTGTCTGGTGTAACTCCTGTCGGGGGGTTCTCTGAGAGACATGACTGTAGCGGGGATCTCTGAAAACACTGACCCATGTTCACAGCCTCAAGTTGTCATAAATGCATTAGGATTGGGTCATACTATCCCACCTGGATGAGGCCAAACTGCACAACGGGGATTAGATCCCTGTAGTTATAGGCTTTCAGTTTAAAACCCAGCTGTCGAGGTCCTGAGATCCACTCTAAACTCAATCAGAGTACAAACACATAAAATTATCAGTATTTAACAGCTAACCTAAACCGTGTCCTCTGTAAAAAGTAAATAGTGCAGGAGAGTGCACGCAAGTAACCATATCTGATATCTTTCTGTGGATTGTTTATTTTCTTTTTAAACAATATCTGGAGAGGCATGTTAAAGCTCTTGGAACTGGGGCCACACTGGAGTCGCCTGCACCACACCGTACATCCTCTATTTAGTTTAGTGTGGGAAAAGTCACTTCCCTGGGTTTACAGTGCAGGAGGAGAGCTAGCAGAGCGCAGTGAAATGTGAAACTAAAAAAAGCTACATGCTCATGTGCTTATGGTACCTACAGAAATGGGCCTAATAAGATACATAGACAGGGATTAGCCAGATTACCCAAGAACTTCCAAGAACTTATCCTGGTCTGTAGCCTTTCCCAGGAATCGTTGGGCACAAGGCTGGGGTGCAGCCTGGGTGGAATTCCTGTCTGTCACAGGAAATAGAAAACTTATATATCTTAAATGACATGAGAGATAAGCATCACCCAGACCTAGACACTGGAGATCGGCGATAGCTTTTACGAGTGGGCTTGCCCTGGGTGTCGTAGGCCTGAGCAGGCGTGACCAAAACAAAGCCTGAACTGCTCTAAGAGGAGAGAATTTCAGAACCACCTAAGCCCTACACAGCAATGTTGTAAAACTGTACACGGAAGTTGCAGTTAACAGTAATGAACTCGATGTCCAAGCCACCAAAAATATTCCACTGACAGATGATACCAAGCTTGGGATTTCTGAAATTCTGTCAAGTAAAATCAACAGGCGTCCAAATCCAAACTCAAATACCGTGACAGTCCCTGCGCACTGGATACGTATTTTAACAACATCACTCATATAACGCACAGCTCACAGCTATTGGTCTCTTGCTTGTTTCCTTTCTTTATGTAGTGAATAAAGCCTTAACATGACACAACCATACCTAGACGACAGCTGAAACTCAAACATTTTAAGGCAGAATTGTTTTTTCAGCTATGACGTCTAATTTTCCAGACCATTAGCTTTATTATTGTCAGTCATGCTTTGTGACAACAGTGGACCAGCTTTCCAAACACTTTCATCTGAAAGTGAGTTTTGTGGTCATGGACACACAGCAGGAGGGCCTCCCATGAGGTCGTTTGAACGTTACTAGACATGTGATATGTAAGACCTGTTTATACTAACAAAACCTTGACTGAATAGCTAATAAGGTGTGCTTAACCAGAACAGTGCTGGTTCAAGTCCTTGAACAGTGCAGGCTCACACTACTCTGAGAGAGGACAAACTAAAACCAATTTTGCATTTTGTTGCTCTGCTTTTGATATTATGAGCAAACAACTTACAATGTTCTGCCCATTTGTACAGCTGGGCTTTTTGCAGGAGCCCTTAGGGTTGAGGGCCCAGGATTCCTCTTGGATAGTTAGCAGACAATTATCAGGTTACAGGTTTGTGCCTATAACCAGTGTGTTAGCAGCTATACTGACTAAATGGTGTTGTGATTTTCTAGGCCAAAGTAATAGATGAAATAAGGCAAGCTTCTTAAAGGAAATATGCTGTTTGAATGTAAACATCCTTGTATTTTTATATTCAAACAGTATCCTTGCGTTAACAACGAGCACCATCTGCTGTTTGTCATGTTTTTTTGGCTGAGATTCAGCGCTAGTCACCTGGTCATGTGCCATTCTTACACTTACACAATGGCGCCACCTAGTGGAAACTTGCAAAGTGAATATCAGCACTGGAAGCCGCCTCCACGCTATACACGACTTTTAAAGTGGTCAGATCGCAGAAAATCACAGTTCTAGTTTCAACATGCTACAAATTGTTAAAAAAACTGTGAAGAAAGACAACATATATACTCGACATTTAGAAACGAGCGGGAAATTAACCCTCGTACACTGTATACAGAACTTTCCAGAAACAGCATCACATCATATCAGGGACGTGCCCCAGGGACTGTCGAGGCAGAGTCTCACCTGTCATCATGAAAGTAAAAAACAAATAAAGATCAAGTAAAATTAATATGAATAATTGTCTACTGCACTGTTCTATAAATGTAATTCCAATCATTTAAATAAATTTAAATTTAAATATAAATATATATTTAATTCTGAATATATAAATATATTCAGAAATTCCCAGGGACAAAAGCATACAAAATGGGATCTTATAAACTAAAATAAATTTAATTTAATATAATGTATGAGAAACGGAAAAAAAAAAACCTTGATGATTTATTTTAAGAATATACGGAAACAGAAGTGTGAGTGACGTAGGTCATGCGAGCTGTTCACACGCCCATCTCCTTCATTATTCTCAGGCAGGACACTCTAAATGTGTGACCATCAGCCCGCTGCCAGTCCAACACAACGTAAGAGTGGCACTTCCCAGCTGACCCAGCTGAATAACCAAAGAGAAACCTGCAAAACTCCAGGAGACCTGCATGTTGGCAGGATGTTCTATTCTCTGCGCCTTTTGGCCAAGGGCGACTTACATGGTAGACTAGCAACAGAACCTGGAGTCTTGCTGGAGAGGCATCACACACACAGCTGTTTCTCAACATTTCCCTGAAACAACTTTAAAAATGAGCAGCTATTTTCTGATTGGAAGCCCAGGTCCAGGGTGACACCAGGCACAACAAAGAGAAGGCAGTATGTAAAGAGGAGCATTTAGTATAAGGCAGAACTTCAAGATCTGCAAAGTCAACTGCATGCAGCCAATCTTTCTTTTAATATAATAAAGATATTTGGGGTTTTGATTTACATTGTGGAAAAACTAATGCTAATTATAACAGCAGGGATGGGAACAAGTCACTCCTTGGCGAGTCGGAGTCAAGTCTGGAATCAAAACATTGCAAGTCCAAGTCAAGTCCAAGTCTTTCATCATTTTCATCATTTTGATGTCACAAGTTATCAAATTCGTCCAAGTCGAGTAGAGAGTTATATAACTTGAGCCCCAACCTGTCAGTTTTCTAACCTTTAGTGATTACGACTTGCTGCAGCAAAAACCCACCACATCGTAAGACATTCTTTATAGACAGAAGGAGGTTGAAAAGAGAGTGTCCACTCTGTCATTGATGTTTCTGGGGAAAAGACTATAACCTCAAATCTCAAACCTCAAACAGGGTCCAAGTCAGGTCCAATCTCGAGTCAATTTGCTCTCAAGTCCAAGTCCAATCCAAATCTTTCCATCAGTTCTAGAGAGTTGAGTCAAAAGGCATCCGATTTTTTACTTGAGCCAATGTGAAGATCATTAAAACTTGATTTTCTATGGGATTCTAAGACTTCCTCACAGTACTGCATATAAAGGAAAAGTATAAATTATTCAGTCAGAAGTTTACATCCTGTACAAGTCATTAAACCTAATATTTTGTGTTAGCAAACTAAAATGGAAAGAGAATTATATGGGGAATAGACCAAATTCACCAAGCTTATTGTAAGAAGTTTGTGGAAGGCTACCTGAAACGTATAACCCAAGTTAAACAATTTAAAGGCAATGCTACCAAATACTGACTGTATGCAACCTCTGACCCACTGGAATTGCGATAGTGAATTAAATGTAAAAAAATCTGTCTATAAACAACCACTGGAAAAATGATCTGTGTCATCCACAAAGCAACCTAACTGATTTGGCAAAATGATAGTTTGCTAAAACGGTTAATGAATGTTTTAGTTACTTCAACGTAACTGTATGTAACCTTCTTTCCTCAACTGTAACATATGTAACATTAGCAAACATAAAACATAAAAATATGTTACTCATTGGGTCCGTTACGGAAGGGGTTAGCTGTAGGGTTAAAGTGAACATAGCAAACTGAAACCCCAAGAACTATGCTTGGCCTGATAAAGTCAATGTGACCGTTGCTTGTGTTAAGGTTCAAAAGCCCACAGAGACGGCATCTGATCCTGTGCGGCAGTAACACGAAAAGCTCAGCCTATCAAATAAGCCCTAGTCCCAAATGGTGCAACGCGATACAGAGCCATATTAAGCGGCGATCCTGTTGAAGATGGAAGGCAGCAGGCGAGCCAAACCCAAGGAGGCAGCTCCGGTAACCAGGACAACAGAAGTGTATGGTCTTATTTAATAAAACACACTTTACTTTATACACAGATGGATGGGGTCATTTTGATGCTCTAAAACAGGGATAATCAACCTCAGGATGAAAGGGCCTGCTTTATCAGCTCTCTGCGAACAGTGGCTTTTGCTGTAGGATGCAACTGAGTAAATGTCAGGAAAGTCCTACTAGGAGAGCAGAACTTAGAAATTAGTGCCACTTTCATTGATGGCAGGTGTGTACCCAAAAACGCTGTACGCTGTAATTAAATCGAAAAGTGCTTCAACAAAGTATTAGTTGAAGGATGCGCACCCTTATGCAACCAGCTTATTATACAAATTTTTTTTTTTTATATTTTTCCCTCAAAAGATTTGCTTTTCAATTGAACTGTACAGGTTACATGTCACATTAAAGGTGGGAAAAGTTTTTAAATGATTTCTCATAGTCTCATTTTGTTACATTACAAAAACTGGGCATTTTAACATGGGTGTGTACACTTTTTATATCCACTGTAATTGTGTAAAAACAATGATATAATATCATATAATATCTGCACCTGCTCGCAGGAGTCATTTTCATTTTATTATCCCTGCTTAGGTCATTTATGAGGCAATAGCAAGACAAAGTCAGTGTGCAAGGTCTGCACACCCCTTTTGTGATCAGGGCAGATCCCTCTTCACCTTTTCATTCATTGCCATTTCTGTGTGGCGGACGTTAAAGCCCAGGGCTGTGAGCGGGGCTGAAAAGCTGAGCCCAGTGGTTTCGGTTCTCTTACCAGTCTGTATGGGGGTCATCAATGACCAGAAGAGTCTTGGGCTTGCGTGGCACGAGTGTAGGTGGGGTAGTCGCGACTGGGGCGGGCTTAGAGGAGATGGTCGTGGGCGGGGCTGGTTTGGAGGAAACAGTCATGGGCGGGGCTGGCTTGGAGGAGATGGTTGTGGGCGGGGTCGGCTTGGAGGGAGCAGCTGTGGGTGGGGCCAGCTTTGAGGGGGTGGATGTGGGCGGGGCCGGCTTGGAGAGGGCAGCTATGGGTGGGGCTGGCTTCGAGGAGATGGATGTGGACGGGGCCGGCTTGGAGAGGGCGGGTGCAGGAGGCCGCACATCGCTCTGTCCGGCACTCTGATTGCTCTGCGAGGGCTTGACCACGCTGGAGAAGGAGCTAAGAAAGGAGGAGGCAGAGGAGGACGAGACAGGGCCCAGACCAGCAGAGGAGCCCTGCTGGGGGGGCCGCGGGACAGTGGCCGGTCCATCCGGCCGCTGCAGATCCATCATGTAGCCGTTTGGCAGGTTGGCCACGAAGCTACTGTCAGACAGACGCCTGCACAGGTAATTCATGGTGGAGGAGGGACCTTTCTGGGGAGGGTCACACTCCTGTGGAGATACCAGCAGCTTTTGGTGGGACGAGGCCTTTCTGGGGAGGGTCACACTCCTGTGGAGATACCAGCAGCTTTTGGTGGGACGAGGCCTTTCTGGGGAAGGTCACACTCCTGTGGAGATACCAGCAGCTTTTGGTGGGAGAAATGAAGAACAAAGTGTATGAAAGGCAATGCAAAGCTGACCCATGTCACCTGCAGGCCCACTAGCAAAATCAGCAGCTTGAAGATTGGCAGGATGTTCTTAAAAATCACGTTTAACTTGTTGCTTGGGAGGGAAAAACCAGCAGATTCAGAATTCCCAACCAGAGAAAGAGGGTACTGTCAAACCAAAATGGTCTAATATTCTCTGAAATTTGGATTTATCCAAAGTTCGACAAGAAACACAAAAATATTACCTAAAATTGATCTAATCAAAACTATAAATCATTCCAATAAAATGACAGTTTCACTAGACAAATCACAGTAAGCTAATTACAAATGGTAAGCTGGGGTAGTTTGCATGAAGCCTGGCATTCCCGTAAGACATAAATGTACATATTAGTTGTGATAATGACCAGCACAGGCTTATTTACATGTCTTTGAACCTACAGCTAATTATACTTCATTTGAATAACTGCATAGCAACCATAAAGTAGCTAAAATAACAGTTTATAGTGCAAGTCTAAATATTCAGGGACCCTGAGAATTCCCTCAGAACAACAAATGAATTTCTAATGTCTAGGGAACTAGGGTCGTTTTGATATGTTTCAAATTTAAAAATACATATTAGGTGAATATCAATAAACAGGTCTGCATGTTGTGAAATGCACATCATTAAACACGGGTTTGAACCCCACCAAGCGCTGGTTGGTCTACATGAGGGTCAAGCATAGAGATCATCGGCTGTATTGCTTTGGGGAGGTAAGTCTCGAGATACAGTACATAAAGGTACATAAAGCCATCTTGAGTAAATGTGCATAGCATGGATGTGGAAGCTCAACGCTAACATCGAGGGTACCCTGAAGGCTTTGTGTGCCTATTCTGATGGAAACTGTTACCGATATGAGCTCTTCAGATGCTTATTTTTCCATATGGTCACCAGCATGATGGTGCAGTGAGCACAGGACTTGCTGTGGGGATACCCAAGCCTGCATGGTGAGGACAGCACCTACAAGCGATGAACACGGCTGTTCAGAGAAGTCCCCTTCAGACAGGGACTTCTCACATCCAGCTAGTGACAGTAATAAATATTAAACATCAGACACTGCAAAAGCATATATATTTTACTTCTATTGAAGATGAAAATGAAATACTATATCATACAGGAGAAGAAGAATTGGACTCTTGTGTGTAAGTTCTTAATAAGTACTCATATACATTAACTGCTGCTGCATAATAGCATTGAAGGTATATCATAGAAGCCGACACAGGAGTTATTCCCACTCCTGCTGACCGGTTTCTCAGCATCAGAGTAGCTCTTCACTTGGTTTCCCAAAGTGGTCAAAATCATCAGTTGCTAAATATCCACCACTGCGGTACTACTCACATTTGACATGCCATGAGCTGTCGCTATGGGCTTTCACTGCACCGCTGCATATCTGCGATTGTATAGTCATCATTCGCTAGTTAGTTGTGTTAGTCGCTGTTCTCGGGTTAGTAACTCCTCACACCAGCTGTAACTGAACAAGTGATCCTTCTCACTTGTGGCTGATGACCAATATAATGTCTTGACAGTTGAAAAAAATAACTTCTAAAAAACTGCCTGATGGATGAGGCAAGCTGGATATACATAAAGATGTTGAGAGATTACCCAGAGGCTCCAGCTACCTGACGTGATGGAGAACCTCTTTCACAACAGTGCTGCCTTTAATGCGCTTAATGCCTGGCCTAGAGGCTTGCACACATAGGTCAAACAGAGCTGACAGGAAATCGCATTTAAAATGTGAAAGGAAATCGCATTTAAAGTTATTTAGTAAGTCAGGAAATTCAACTCTAGGGATTTACTGGCCATTTTATTAAGTACTAGGTTGATTGTGTATAATAAAATGTCAATAATTTAATACAGCCTTTTTATAACATACTAATCTTAAAAAAAAAAAAAAATTAATCTTAAAAAAAAAAGAAAATGTGTAAGTATTACAAGAAAATATACTCGTGGAAATGAGCTGAGAGACCATAACTGTAGTTGAAAATGAATTAGTGGTCGTCAATGTAATGAAATGTCAAAAAACAAAAAAAAAATAAAACATTTACTTCGACATCTTATAGGAGTCTTAATTTTCTTGCTGTGGCAGGAGTTGTAATATTTTACCCAAAGCACATATCACATATCATTGTTAGATTCTTCTCAAACGCCACTTCTACACACAAACCAAGTTCCCTCATTCCATTAAGTTCACAAAACTCCGAAAACGGTGAAAATAAAATTTGTTAGATTCTTCTCAGAGGGCACTTCCAGATGCAGATTAATCTGAGGCATCTGCAGAGAAGCTCGCCCGTTTCACATTGGCTCTGAACGCCTCCGTTCAGGGGAGGTGTGGAGCTGTCCCCCTTGCACAGTCCTGAAAGTCTCTCTTAAGAGACAGACGCAGAAACAACATTTTGGCCCCGAAGCACCACCTTCTCACTCTGCCCAGTGTTTCCCCTTGAATGACAGCTAACCTCGATAATACCCGGGTAAAGTAAAGCCGCACTGATTGCCAGCTGATGCCCATGAGAGTGGTGATTAATGTCAGGTTTGAGAAACAGGGGTGTGCCTCTGTAACTCATCCTGGCTGTACTTAGGGACCCAAAAAGAGTGCCCCCCCCCACCCCCCCAGCAGCTGCTCTGGTGCCATCCTGTGCTCCTGCCCCGCTCTATAATTACAACACGCATCTGACGCTCCTGACACAGTAAATAGCGTGCTGTGCCCTCTGCTCAGTCTGCGTAATCAGGCAGATGAACTCACCGGTCTGTACCAACACAAAGAAAAACGAACCACAACTTTGATCATTATTATTATTACCCATCTATACATATCCCTTTATCCTGGATGCACAGGGCACAAAGCAGGAGGCTCCATGGAAGGGACACCAGGTAAATAAAGAATTGCTTTAAAACATATATCAGCTTCACTGGCCTGTTATCAATCATGACCTAATATGACCTTTCATTGAGCTGCTATAAAATTGGTAAAATCATATCTGAAAGGCATCACAGTTAAAGTAAAAATAAAACTGGTTCCAGTGGCAGAGGTGTCCAGAGGAGGTGACTAAGCTCCACTGGGAGAACTGGTCTGGCAATAAGTGGACCGCCTCTATAGGGCAAACAAGTACTGACATAATGCAGGGTTTGCACATAAGTGAGAGCTTTGAAATGTGCGTCCTCCCAAAAGGCTTCACTTCTGGGCGCTGTCGATTAATAAAGCGCAGCTTCCAAACTGGACTTATTGTGCTCGCAGTTTCGTCACACATCATGCAGAAAGGCACCGGCCACCACAGCCCACAGCACTGCAGTATCGATACCATCATGTCACACCTTCGCCGCACGCTAACCTAATTATCGAGACTCCGCCGAAACTCTCCAGTGTGAGACTGACGAGAAACCACATCCCCCCCCCATGTGTTGCTAAGCAACCCTTTTTTCCCACATATTGTAGTATTGTTCACTACTGGACTTCATCAGAATTAATTACTCACACGTTTCTTATGACTTCCACGCGGTGTTTTATTTTGCTCACCTAAGGCAACACGCTACTCACTGCTGCAGGGCCATGGTCTGACCTCTGACCTCCAACCCGCAGCCGTGGCTCACATGAATGGAAAGGATTCTCGCTCCCATCTAAATTCAACAAAATACACATATATCAGCAGGTCCCCACTATTTGTTCCAGATGGATCAACCAATATTGCATTGTCACTTCTCAGCACAAATCGCTCCGTTGTGGCCCTAGATGGGTGTCAGATGTCACACACTTGCCAGAATCCTACACAGTTTGCAGTGTTTGGTAACGGTACCCAGAGGTGGGGTGAGCAGAGGGCATCACCTGTGCACAAGTGCACTGAACAAATGCGTCAACATTTTCAGACACATGTAAAAAATGTCCAAACTCAAACATGGGCCATTATCATGATATTGCTATCATTGTATATTAACCTCCAAATTCAAAAAAGACTGCTGATTATTTAACACAATAAAGTGTTACATGAATTAAAATGATGTTATTGTACAACACAAATACAGCATCACAGAAGTGAGCAGCGTCTGATTTATGTGGCAGACCTATATCATCAAACTCTTCTCATTGTGGTATGAGCAAGCTTGCCATACTAATGCACCACACTACCCCAATCTGATTAGCATTTACCCTTAGGAGCAACCTTCCTTAGCCACAAAAACCTTAACATGGCTTCCAAAAAACACATTTTTAAAACTAGATGGATTAAAGAAAAACAAAACAGGTACCTTTCATATTAAGGCAAATGTTCATTCCTACAAATCAACCTTCACAAGTAACCTAAAAACAAATCTAGAAGCAGAGATCATTTTTAAATTTCTCAAAAGAATAATATTGAATTAGCTCAGAATGAAGGATACTAAATAAGAGCTTTAAAGGACGGGATTAATCAAATACAGCAAATATCGTTGGAGGAAATTATGTATTGTTAAAGAAGGACGCATATTAAGCAAGGATATTTAGAAACTGGAAGCGTCAGACGGAGTGCGGCTGCATTCGTTGTACGTCGTCTGCGTTTTTTGCTAGATTCATGTCGTGGTCATAGGATCAGACCAACCTGAACCTCATAATCAAAAGTCCCGAATCAAAGCGAAAACCAGGGGAAATAATGTTATCATGCCCTCGCATCAGAAGTGTTTAGAATGCATGGTGGCAGATTAACGGCAATTTAAGACGGAAAGAGGCATTTGTGGATGATCGGTGAGTATAAAGCCCGAGGCGATGGGTCTGTAATGTAGTAAGATATGTGAAGGACCTTTAGCTGCGTCCTCCACGCGAGCCATGTGCCAGCGCTGGTCTGCAGCAGATCCGCATCGCAGTTACTCTGGCAAAGCTGCAGTTCCACACCAGCCTACGGCACACCTAAAAGCCGCTCGTCTTACAAGAACAAGCACTTTCAACTTCTGTGACTTTAATCCTTTACAAAAAAAATATGACAGCCTGTTATTAGTATTGTCCTCGTGCAGCGGATGTGATAAAACGTACAGGATCTTAAAAAAGTGCTAGCAAACTATTGTTTCCCAAAAAAAAAAATCTATATATATGCATTTAGTTTTTTGGGGGGCAGACCGGAGGTATTTTCAACAAGTGAATCGCCGCACCAGCGTATCTGAGTCACCCCCTAGATCCGCGCCGGCTCCTGTCGCATTGGATGCATGCAATCCATGCAGGTATCTGACTGCTTTCCCATATTTTAATACACTTGGCAGAGAATATTACTCATTGTGTTTCGATCGGGTACGAAGAAATCCCAGAGCGACGTCAAAAAAGAACCATTTACCTAATAATCACCGCAATATCTAATAATATACCTGACCTATACCTACAGCTGTGAAAATAAAGATTTATTTATACATTGTATTAAACATCTACACAGTGGAACCACGTTACACGTTGACAAGCGATCGTATTTTCTTATGCAAAAGTCATGCCAGCCACTGAGACCTTCCGTTTACCCGACAATAAAATTAACGCACCGGCTAGTCTAATAACGCCAAAGTCAGCGCTTTGCAATGCTTTCAGTATTTTTAGTATTGTATAAAGGGGCGCCCTTATTTACCTGTCTTTCGGGCTCTCCCTCGCCTCCCAGCTGAACAAAGCAGGCTGGGGACGCGCTCGGTTTATTGCCTTCATTCATGCTGCCGGCTTCTCATTGGCCGCCTCGTGTCTGAAATTAAAAAGACGCCCCTCGCCCCCGCCCCATTCAATCCTACAAATATGGCATTAATATTTAAACAGCGCTAAAATTAGGTAATGTCACGCACCCGCCGTTGAAAAACCGAACTATTACCAACCGTTTACCAGTCATGCATTGTCTGCAAGTACATCAACGACTTCATTATACATTTCAGCCGAAAGGCTGTTATATACAACAATGACTAAAGTAAGTATTGCAATAAAGGCTGCATCCTTTATTCAACGTCTGTTACTGTATAATTAACATCCTGTGGTCATGGAATAATAATGTTCGCCTAGGCCTATGCATGAAGGTTACCCAGGCCGTTATTTCATATTTATAGGAATATCCTTCAGGGCCCACATCTGAGCTCTTGCATGTTTTATTATTTTATTTTTCTTTTCTTGCTGGTCCATTAGCTTCAATGACTGCTCAGTCGATGAGTACACTAGCTGTTTGATGTATGTCCTATGATGTAAGGAAGTAGTGCACTAATTCAATTTGCCCTTTCCTCTGGCTCCCACTAAAAGCCAAGGTTTCTAGACCAGTATAATCGGCAATTAATTGAATTGTACTGTTTGTACTCGGGGTGGTTCGGAAAAATCACCCAGAACTGAAAAATTGCCGCAGGAAAAGTAACCTATACACAAATTTAATATTAATGTTAAAATAATGATGAGGTTTTAATGATTTCATATTTTCCATCCACCCATGTCCCTGCTCTTTACCCTGTACAGGGTCATGGGTATGACTGATATATCCACACTTGGCTGCTGACCAGACAGCATCTATATGAGATACCCACATCATCGCAGGTCCTCTCAGCCCAAAGGATCTATTCCAGGTCTGTAAACTTCTCACCATATCATGGAGACTGAGCCCCACAACCCTGAAGAGAAACATCATTTTTGTCCCTTGTACTTGGCGCCTTTTGTTTCTTGGTCACTACTCACAGCTCTTAACCACAGGCAGGCCCATGTTTCCGGGAGACAGCTGGGAAAGTCGTCTCTGGCCCGAGCCCCCAGTGGGGCCCAGGAGAGGGCCCAGGAAGGAGGCAGGGCCAGCCCTAGCTATAAGGACAAGTCATTTTGTCCCAGGAATTATGCTCCGCAGGCCTGAACGCGGGTAAGGATAGAGACGTAGACTGACCTGCAAACAATAAGTCTCATCGCATCGCCCCAGCATCCCGATTAATTCTACTAAGGTTAAATACAAATTCCTACGTTTTGCGAGACACAAATAAAATAAGATGATTATACTGAGCCTTCTGTTGGGCTTTGATTTTACTGAAAATGGGAGGTGGGTTGTGGGTAACAGGTCTGAAAAAGGGCCAGACAAATGTACTGACCAGCAAGGTTCAAATAAACAGAAAATCTTTATTATGCAAAACATAGCAGTGGAATCTACCTGAAGAAAGGGAGCTAGAAAATACCGTAGGAGGAGAAGAAGGCCAGTGAACCTGCACACAATGTACTCAGACCATCCTTCATCTCCACAAACTCCTTCAGATCCACCCAGCTGACCCTGTATAAAGCCACAAGGGAAGAGAAGCCAAGTAGGACTAGCTGGCATTCATTACTGAGATGGCTGCTGGCAACCGTTCAGTTTAACTCCCGCACCACCACTGCTCTGCCATCCATCATCTAACCAATGACGCAATGTTAATATTGACATTACGGCATCCTCCATCGTTTGTTATTTCACAAGGACAACACAAATAACAGGGACTGACGTCATTCTAAATCACTGAAATAACCCTCATTAGTCCTTCCAGTCTGATTCCTGTGAAAATATCTGGCGGTGCCATGAAATTCCAGCACACGTGAGCTGCGCGTTTACCCGCTTGTTAGGATCTGATTTGCTCACTAGGTCACACGCTAGGCCAGGTCGCATGCTGCACGAATAGTAACTCCAGCAAACCCATTAGGGATGGAGGGCTGACTTATTAAAAGCAGTCTGAGGCCCCGGAGTGTAAGAATTGGCGCTGACGTAGTCCGTCATCGCGCGGTCATTCCGACACCTCTGGGTCAGAAAGCGGCGCTTAAATGTAAGAATAATGTCGGCACATGAGCATTGTTAAAGAAGCCCGTTCCCCCGGGGAGCCCGTGTAAACCACGCCTGGATCTCGCTGGAACAGAAGGTCAGAAATGAGCCTTCCTAGTGATGACTCATGCAGCGGTTGCCACACGCCTGCTTCAATTCATCAGCTCGTTTAGGATTTATCTCGTTGTTTTTACCATTGTTAAATTAAAAGAGGGAAAATGAAAACAGAAATGCCTGGTCTGAAACACAATTGCCGTTATGATTGATATTAAAATGTAATCATAGGCGCAGCATATATAATCATTATTATACCTCATTTGCTCAGCTTTCTTGTTTGGACTGCGGAAATGCAGAGACAGGATGTAGGAAGAGGTTTATTCTTGCTGTCAGCAGGTGAAACTGTAGGGTTATAGAGGCTCTGACTTCCCTCCCGGACAAACCTGAGCTTCCCCGGCACCACTGACTGGGAGAGATTCAGCTTAAATATTTAAACAGGATATCCAGTGAGAGATGTACTCTGGTCCATGGGAGCTTCCCAGCGTGGGCTTTTCCGCCAAATGCTCCCAACATGCAGCTGTAGCACCCTCCCCCCAATAACGCACATCAACAGCTCATTCACTGTGCCTAATGTCCAACGTGTGCCTCTGCGCAGTCCGTAAGGGGGAAATCCAGCACAGGGCAGCTAATATTATACAGCATGACCCTACTCCAAAATGACCTTCCTCACCCACAGCCTAAGGTAATTTTCCATTGGGTATATGAAAGAACTATCACAGTCACACCACCCCCTACAACCTAACCGGTCAATTCCCCAAACGGCCAGTCACAGTTCTGGAAGTGAAGTTAAATTTACTGAGCAGCATAAGTGAGGGTCAGAGAGCAGGGCCTGACTGTATCCCTGGAGCAATTGCAGTTAAGGGCCTTGCTTAGGGGTCCAATGGTGAAATCACCCTGCCAGTCCAAGACTTGAATTGGCAACCTTCTAAGTCCTAATCCACAGAGCATTTTGTGTGCACTGGGCTTGTTTTGGGGACTTCAAGGGGAGGAGTGGGTCTTCGT